>OX336420.1:62764081-63441581 GCA_946903255.1 Schistosoma spindalis | reverse complement strand
ATGTCAGTTTCATATTTAACTTATTTGTATTGATTTATTTTTGTTTAATTCTTTTTTTAGGGGAATGCAATAAAAACATTTCGGCTTGATAGAAATAATGGGACTTTATGGTTACGCACCCCATTGGATCGGGAAAAATTAGATAGTTATACTTTTAAGGTAAGTAATCTAATCAACATATGAATAACTATTCACCTTATATACTTGAATAGAATTGAGTTGATTACTTAAATCCTGATGAGTTGTATTTCTTTTCTGAATGAAAACTGATCGATTTGTGTTAAATTTCACCATGATGTTTTGACAAAGATCATGTAAAATTGATAATAGATAATTATCAAGAACTAAAGTTCATGTTTTTTTTTACTAAAAGATACTAGGTAAGGTATAGAAATATTCTTAATGATTTTACAGCTATTTGATTAAGCTCAATTAAAGAAAATACATTAGAATTTCAAATTACTCGTTTTGCATTCACAGACAACCAGGTGATGATGTAACATCTAGAATTCTAGGAAACTTACATATGATTTACAAACTTAGAGTGACTAAAAGAACTCTTAATATACCGATATTATTTTAAAACATTAGGATATTAGTTTATGATATAAATGTCACTCATCGAGTGCTTCAGAGTGAAGAAATCCTGGTATCCAGTATTTAACTAGAATTCCAATCTACCATTGACATGTATGACAAAATAAACCAATTCAAGTTTGTCGAACTAATTATATTACTGTTTGGGTTTTGTTGCCCTCGTATATTCTCACCCTGAATCACATAGTAAACATGACAGTTTAAAGGGATATAGGGAATGATTACTACAAGACATTTTTTCCAATGAAAGTATAGCATGAGTGAACTTCAATCATTTTTCTTATTTCTGTCACTCTGTAACCAGATAAAATGATTTTGTTTATCTTTTATATAACTGTTTTAGATCTAAAAATATGTCTATCTAATGACACATACAATTTCTAAACGGTCATAATGTCAGAAAAAATGTAATTGAATTGGACTTAATGGTAAACTTTAATTCACTCTTTAGAAAGATGGCAAACTTCAGTGCAACTCAGTATTTAACAAACATTTATATATAAATATCTCTATTCTAGACGAGTGATCTTGGAAATAAAAATCAACATTCCAAGTTTACTTACTTTTACTTTACATACGCCTGTTACTCCCAATGGAGCATAGGCCGCCCACCAGCATTCTCCAACCCACTCTGTCCTGGGCCTTCTTTTCTAGTTCCATCCAATTCTTGTTCATTTTTCTCATATCTATCTCCATTTCCCGGCGTAATGTATTCTTTGGTCTTCCTCTCCTCCTTCGGCATTGAGGATTCCATGTGAGGGCTTGTCTTGTGACGAAGTTCGGTGCTTTCCTCAATGTGTGTCTTATCCACGTCCAGCGCTTCTTCCTCATTTCTTCCTCCACTGGGATCTGATTTGTTCTCTCCCACAGTAGGTTGTTGCTTATAGTGTCTGGCCAGCGGATCTGAAGTATTTTGCGTAAACAACTGTTAATAAACACCTGTATCTTTTGGACGATGGATTTCGTAGTTTTCCAGGTTTCCACCCATACAGTAGAACTGTCTTCACATTTGTATTGAAAATTCCGACTTTGGTGTTGGTTGACAGACAGTTATTTTGAATCCCACATGTTCTTCAGTTGTAAATATGCTGCTCTTGCTTTGCCAATCCGTGCCTTCACATCTGCATCAGATCCACCGTGTTCATCGATGATACTGCCCAAATATGTAAAGGTTTTTACATCTTCCAAAGCTTCTCAGTCAATTGTGATTCGATTGTTGCATGCTTTGTTGTATTGGAGAATCTTGCTTTTCCCTTTGTGTATATTGAAACCTATTGCTGCTGAGGCTGTAGCTACACTGGTTGTCTTCTCCTGCATTTGTTGTTGCGTATGCGATAGAAGAGCCAGATCGTCTGCGAAGTCTAGATCATCCAATTGCATCCTAGCTATCCACTGTATCCCGTGCTTCCCTTCAGATGTTGACGTCTTCATGATCCAGTCGATCACCAGGAGAAAGAGAAAGGGTGAAAGTAAGCAACCTTGCCTGACACCGGTCTTCACTTCGAAGGAGTTTGTCAACTGTCCTCCATGCACGATTTTGCAGTTTAATCTATCATAGGAATTCTGTATGACATTGACTATCTTCTGAGGCACGCCGTAGTGTCGAAGAAGCTTCCATAGGGTTGTTCTGTCCACGCTATCAAATGCTTTTTCGTAGTCGATGAAGTTGATATAGAGTGATGAATTCCATTCAATCGATTGTTCCACAATGATCCGTAGAGTTGCGATTTGGTCTACACACGATCGATCCTTACGGAATCCTGCCTGTTGGTCGCAAAGTTGTGCGTCTACGGAGTCCTTCATCCTGTTTAACAATACCCTGTTGAAGACTTTTCCTGGTATTGAAAGAAGAGTGATTCCCCTGTAGTTGTCACAGTTGCTGAGATCGTCTTTCTTTGGTATTTTGACTAGAAGTCCTTCTTTCCAGTCTTTTGGTACCTGTTCCTCATCCCAGATCTTTCTGAAGAGAGTTTCGAGTATCCTTGCAGTTGCCGCTACGTCTGCTTTCAGTGCCTCTGCTGGAATGCTGTCTAGTCCTGCTGCTTTGCCACTCTTGATTTGTCTGATAGCCATGCTGATTTCTTCAATTGTTGGTGGGCCAACATCGATTGGAAGGTCCGTGAGTGCTGCTTGGATGTTGGGTGGGTTCAGTGGGGTTGGTCGATTCAAGAGTTCTTTGAAGTGTTCTACCCACCTGTTTCGTTGTTCTTCAATGTTGGTGATCACTTTGCCTTCCTTGCTTTTCGCTGGTCGTTCTGGTTTACGGTGATTTCCAGAGTCTCTTTGTTGTTTCATACAATTGTCTCATGTTTCCTTCTCTGGCAGCCTTTTCCGCCGTCATTGCTAAATCTTCCACATATTTACGTTTGTCAGTTTTGATGCTCCTCTTCACTTGCTTGTTTACTTCTATGTATTCAGCCTGTGTCTTGGCTTTTTCTGCTCTTGTTCGACTGGTATTGATTGCTGCCTTCTTGTTCCTCCTTTCTTGAATCTTATCCAGTGTATCAACAGTGATCCAATCCTTGTGATGGTGCTTCTTTTGGCCCAGAACCTCATGACATGTTGAAGTGATTGCCTCTTTTATCTCTTTCCAGTTGCTCTCCATAGTAGTTTCTTCTCCATTGAGTAGATCATGAAAGGCCTGGAACTTATTGCAGAGGTTTATCTTGAATTTGTTGAGTTTGTCAGTATCCCGAAGAAGAGCCGTATTAAACTTTTGTGCTATTGTCCTTCCTGTTGTCCAGTGCCTCTTGAGTTTCAATTTCATCTTGGCGACCAGTAAGTGATGATCTGATGCTATATCAGCTCCTCTCTTTGTTCTCACGTCCTCCATCGTCCTCCTGAAATTTTTGTTGATGCAGATATGGTCGATTTGGTTCTGTGTGCTGTGATCCGGTGAAGTCCATGTGGTTTTGTGTATGCGTTTATGTGGGAATATAGTCCCGCCTATGACCAGTTTATTGAAGGCACATAGACTTGCAAATCTCTCACCATTTTCGTTTCTTTCCCCCAGTCCGTATTGTCCCATGATCTCTTCATATCCGGTGTTGTCAATTCCAACCTTGGCATTTAGGTCTCCCATCAGAATAGTCAGGTCCTTTGTTGGGCACTTCTCGATGATTGACTGCAGCCTATCGTAGAATTGATCTTTAGCGTCTTCATTGTAGTCATTGGTAGGCGCGTAGCATTGGATGACGTTCATTGTAGTCCCCGTTTTCTTTGTTTTGAAGGAGGCTTTGATGATCCTTGGTCCATGAGATTCCCATCCTATAAGTGCATTTTGTGCTTGTTTGGACAGCATCAATGCAACTCCTTGTGTATGTGGAGCATTTTCTTGTTCATGTCCGGAGTATAACAGCAGCTCCCCTGAAGCTAATCGTTGTTGTCCAACTTGCGTCCAATGTGTTTCACTGATCCCAAGCACCTCTAAATTGTATCTCCTCATTTCTGCAGCAATTTGGAAAACTCTCCCCGTCTCCCACATTCTGCGAGCATTCCATGTATCTAAATAAATGGTTGCTCTGGTTGTCAGGAGGGGCATCGGCCTCGTGACTTCTGAAGGAACTTGGCTTTCATCATGAGGCGTCATAATTCTTCTAAACGGAGACCTCCTGACTCCCAGGGCAGAGTTTAAATGGTTTGAATAATTTTTTCTGGTTAGCGTTTTTTTAGCGAGTTAGTTTTCTTCGGGATGGAGTCGCTAACCCCATGCCCAACCCTCCTCCTTTATCCGGGCTTGGGACAGGCAGTAGCCCCCCGAAAGGGACTCCAGGCGGAGTTTCCAAGTTTACTATTAAACCTTAAACCATATGTTCGGTCGATAAGTTAGGCTTTTGATAATAACTCTACTTGTTGAGTCAAAGTTTTTTTAAAGCCAAATTCAGTCGGCATTTTGATTACGATATTCATAATTGAAACAGTATTTAACCACAGTTCGAGTTGTTTTGGGCCCGTTTTTGTTAAATATTACAGAGGAAGTATGATTTTGACTACATCTGCCGATAATTTAAACTTAACAGTTATCAGATCTGAATCCGATGAAAATTAAATTTCGATTGCTTGATTTCTCTGAATCCAATCTTTAAATGTTCTAGAAAACAAAATCAAGAAATATTTGCTACCGATAATAGGATATTCATATGATTACTAACTTCGAATTAACAAACCATTTTAAATTGTTTACTCATGGACTTGTTGATAATAATCGGACAATATAAGAAAGCTGGATATTTTGAGTTAGAATCAGTCAAATATGTACACTGTGTTATGGCGCGGTAAATTGACACGCTCTTAAACATTATGTGAAGTAGTTTGGCATGAATTAAAGTCAACAGTCTCCTCAAAGAAATCAGCTATTTAGCTAAAATGAAGCAAGACCAAACATTTTTATTATACTATATAAGACGTTCGAGTAAATCAAGTGCAGTTAACATTTAAAGAGTTGCCTTAAACAGTTAACCAGTATGATAAATTCAGTAATAACGTTAAAAATTTTGAACACATAACTGTTTTACTTCGTTTTTAATAATTTCAAAACTTCGAGAACAACATTCCAATAATCCTAAATATAATAATTGTGACCATATTATTGGCATTCAAAGTCAACTGTCTAGTCCTTAGACATTCTTTCTAAAACCGACTAAATGGTTGCTTTGAAAAGGGAAAGAAACATAAAATCACTAAACGATACGATAATTTTCGGGTTAGTCTCTACACATGGTAACAAACAATAAAAATATAGATTATATATTTAAATAACATTAAATTAAATTAAAATAAATTTTTCCAGTCCATTTCACGATCTCAAACACTTTGTTGTAAGTTCTAAAAAGCCATTTTGTTTAGATACAAGACTCCTCGACAATGAGCATCCAAAACCAAGCACGTGGGGGTCGAACCTGAAACTTTTGGTTTTGTTCGCAAACTCTTCACCACCAAACCACTGAGACGGCATTCAACTGTCTAATTTCAACCAATCCATGATATTGCGCCAACATATATTGTCTCCAGTGGGTACCTGTCTCACACTCGACACAGTCGCCCATAATTATAGACTAACGTAAGTTAGACATCAACACCATTTAGTGTCAGTTCCGCGATCTAGAGTTTGAGCGTTTGCGAGCAGGTCTAATTGTAGTGAATGGACGCGCACTTCTGAGGTGTCTCATATCAGGAAAAAGTAGTCATCTAGTGCTTCTAGATTCTTAATAGCTGTCTAATATCAATCAATGCGTGATTTTAATGATACTAATAATATTTCTCTGTTTCTTTAGGTGTTGGCATACGATCATGGAACACCAAAGCAAAGTTCTTCATGTCAAGTACACATCAAAGTTCATGACATCAATGATAATGCACCGAAATTTGTCTATCCTACTCATAGTAATCATACAGTTTATGCTTCAGTATTTACTAACCCAGTAAGTTTATTTAATCGAATTATTGCTTGTAGATGTCTCATATTTTACTATAGTAAAGTATCTGAATAGTTGTTGACACATTTTAAGTTTTTAAAGTTTGTCTAACCCTACAGTTGTATTTTGTATATGGTATATTAGTTCAGTTCATTGAATATGTTGGAGTCTACTGCTATAGTGGCCGCTACTACATTAAACCGATCTTTATCGTCGTCGTTGCTATCATTATTAGATGCAAAGCACTGGATAACATTCATTGTGAATCCCTCCTTCTTTGATTTGAACGATGCTTTGATGATGATTTGATCATAAGATTCTCATCCTATGAATGCATTTCATGCTTCCTTTGACAGCACTAGTGCAATAACATGTGTGTGTGAAGCATGTTCTTTTTTCTGGTCAGGGTACAACTGCATCTCTTCCGAAGCTTATCTTTTCTTTCCAGCTTGGTCCAATAGGTTTCACTTATTTCATGCAACATAAAGTTGTATCTTCTCATTTCTATTGCAATTTGACTGGTTCTCCCAGTCTTATACATCGTCCGCACATTCCATGCTCCAATATTAGTTGTTGCTTTGGTTATTAAATAAAGCATCAGCCTCGTGATTTCCGAAGAATATCGGCTTTCACCGTGATGATTCTTCAACTTACAGAATTGACTTCAAATTGTTTAACTTGTTTATTCTGGTTAGCGTTTTTTCATCAAATTTGTCTTCTACGAGATGAATTTACTGATCCAATACCCATTCCTCTGCTGTCATCAGGGCTTTAGACCAGCTCTAAGCCTAGAAGGTTTACATACAGAGTTTGAATGATTATTCAATCAAACAAAACATTTGCAATCAGGTAAAACTTTAAAAATATATGAAATTCTTGTAGAATAAATGTTTATTCAAAAACCCTTGAGATATATATGTCTTGAATTCTCAGAGAATAACTTCTAATGTTTCATATTTCCACTTATTTATTCTGTTGTAGTTTGTTAATTTTTTCTATATTGAGCAATTAACATTCATTGTGCACATTTTCTTATTTATTCTTTAAACAAAATTTCATAAATCCCTTAAATTAAATGCTTTCATCTTTTAAAAAAACTATCTATCTATATACATACATACCAGTGATCTATATGTATATAATTATTGATAATTAATGTCTCTTTTATATTCTATTTATAATTATGTAGAATGAAAATTACTACTTCTTTCTATTATAATTTTCCATTAATCTTTACAATGTAAAATGTTTAATTATGTTACTTTCATTCTACTCATTCAATAATAAATTCATTTTTGAATTAGTGAATATAACAATTAAATCTAAAAAAAATTACTAAATGCATCATATAATAGTATAGAAAAGAAAGAAAAAAATTATCTGAAAAATATGATCAAAAAAAGAAAACAATCTTTCACAAACCCATCAATATTGTCTCTATGATAATAATAATAATAATAATAATAATAATAATAATAACGATTACTAATACTGTATATTTAATCATCAAACTGCCTAGGGCTTTTTTAAAATTTTATTTAATACCTATTCAAAGGAGGAATAAAATTATTATTAAAATAGATGAAATTTAAATTGAATATCAAATTTAAAGAAATATCTTTCTCATTGTAATAATAATAATAATAATAATAATAATAATAATAATAATGACGATAATGCACCAAAGACCGAGCAACTAAACATACATGAATACACATGAAACAACTTCTTTATTTGAAAAAAAATCTCGCTTTATAAGGAATATAATGCAGATATTATTTGAAATTAGCAATCATGTTCAAAAAATAAAACAAAACAAAAAGAAAAGCAAAATCATTACCATTGATCAGATTAACGTCACAGCAAGTTGTTTTTTCACTTATTTCTTTGTTATCATCAACAGTCTCATTGTTGTTTATGCTGAAAGGGTTAACAGATCTTTTTTTAAAGCAAAAAAGTAGAGAAAAAGGAAGAAAAAAATTATAGAAAAAGAAAATAGATCTTTGGAACTAAAAATGAATCATTTGACTTTAATCAGTGATTTTCTGATTTTTCAATTTTTTTTTCTTTTTATGATTGCCTAAAGGGATTGTACACATTATGAAAATTGTTCAATTTCGATTTCTTTTATTTTATTGATTTTTTTTGTTAAAAGAAAAAAAGAAAATTTTCCATTGATACTTTAATTACTGAAAATTATGACTTAAATGTTATCAATTTAGGTGTTGTGGAGATTGTCAAGTTTTTGATTGAGATCATGAACCGATTGACATTAGACCACCACTGAAAACCTGGAAGCACTGGACGGCCGTTTCGTCCCTCATCAGCAGTGCGCATCCACGATCCACAATAGGACAAAACGGCCATCCAGTGCTTCCAGGTTTTCAATGGTGGTCTAACACCAATCGGTTCATGATCTCAATCAAAAACTTAAATGTTAATTGGTTTGATATGTAGTTTCATAGGATACTTAGGCTAATATTTACTTAAGTAATATAAAGTTGGATAGATAGTATATTACTCCCTTAAAAGTACATTGATGCTGAATTTAAATATATTACAGAAATAAACATTTACGATCAGTTTTTTATTATATGAAGCTACTGGAGTGATTAGTTCAAGCGTATTTCATACTCTTTGAGTTAAACGTTGATCAATTTAAATCTATATCTCATATAATTTGAGATATATGCTTAGTGTAGTTCAGAAAAACAGTGAAATGATAATTATAAATTGTGAACAAAATTTTTGGCATGAATAATTTTGTTTTACATTAAAAGATAAGTAGGTTTTTGTTCATCAGTTTGTTACTTGATATAATATAAACGGAAACTGTCTCAAAATAATTGCGTAACACATTTAAGCATGCAGAGTGTAGATAAAAGTGTTTTCACAGATTTAATTTACGTTTTATTATGAAAATTTTCAATTTACAAATATTTTCTTACAGAAACTTTTTCATACTTTTGTTTAAAATATTTCAGGGAATTCCTTTGGTTAAATTAACAGCAACGGATTCAGATGAAGGTATAAATTCACAGTTAACCTTTCATCTTCTTGATGAATCAAAAGACAAAGATATTTTTACAGTTGATCCACATACTGGAGAACTAAGTTTGCTACCAACAGTAGATCCATTCAATATTGGAGGTCGCTATCAACTGAAATTTGAGGTACAAGTTTGTAAATTATCAATTATTAGACATCCATCGATAAAATATTATCTTATATTAGAAAAAATCATTATTTTTGGCAGTGTGAAATTTAGTGGTTGGGATAAAAAGGAAACAAATTTTCATCATTTTCTGACTTATTTATATTTGAGCAAGTGAATTTTCTTCCCTTCTTAAATAGAATAGAACACGTACGAGATGGTAGAGAATTAATTTCTGACAAACACTTTTTAAAGACTATATACAATTCGAAGATAAATATTCAGCAAAGAATAACATCATCAGAAAGACCAATAAAAAAATAAACAGATTTAGACAAGTGTTCAGTTTTTGTCTTATGCTTTTCAATAATCCAGATAAAACAATCAACATTATAAAACAAATCTAAGCCGTATGCATGAATACACACTCTTTAAATTAAGATTTAATAGTTAACAGTTCTAACTTTGCTAGAAGCATCATTTCTTATGAAATTTATTTGATGGTATTATCAATAACTACTTCATCTTAATGTGGCTAAACTTTAAAGAGGTCGACTTAAGACTCTTTAAATAACATTGTTCACTTATAGGTACCCATACAAAGGTTGGATTTGATAGTTTCAAATAAATTGTGTATTGGGTATAGAGTTAATATTAAATATATTTCAGTTCACTTATGTTCCCTTTTGTTTCCCATTTGGATAATATGCACCATAATTTCATGAATAAAACTGTATGTCTGATTGTCTGTTGATATCATGGAGTTACGCTTAGCTTGCAAGAATCAGATCCATTAACTGCTTTACAATTCTACTGAAATTTTGAACTTTTCTATGCAAACCATATATATTCGACTACAAAACATCGTTTTTGAAGAATCTATCTAGATATTTAGCTATATGTAAACATACACAATACCTTTTGAGTTGCATCATCTGTGACTGACATCATCACTGAATGTCTCCGTTTCCCACAATTTATATGTCTGCTTCAAGGTATTGATACTAATCTAGGATTCAAAATTGAATCTGAATTAGAGTTTGTTCTGAATAAACCATCAAGCTAGGGATACATAGTGACTACAAAACTTCATGCACTTACACAATTGTTGAATTAGAAGAAGCTTTATTATCAGCAAATCAAACTTTCTTGAAATGATAATTATGCATGTATATTCATTTATATTTACGATTTATCATGGCAATCATCGTTTATGTAATATGATATACTGAATGATTAAAGTTAACTCGTAACAAACAAAAATCCCATCGATTATACTTTCTTGAATTTTTTAACGTAAAAGAAATCGTATTTCTTCGGTTTTGAGATTTTACTCAAACTCCGAATACTTTTTTATAAGACAATGATTAGCAGATAAATTAAAAATTTCAGGATGAACTTTTCCGTGCATCACCTAAGAGATATAAACTGAACTTAAACAACTTAAGAGTTCTTCATAGTTTCCAGTAATCCTTAACCTTGTATCAGTTCATTCAACTTTCCTTCAACCTATAGTATTGTCAAGTTGACCATATTGAATATTAATACGAATTAGATGTAGATACTCATCTGTAATTACATTTTCTGAAATAACTTATTTTATCATAATAATTCAGACGTTTTTCTGTCTTTCTAACTAGTAATACTGCACTTCAATCTTTTTCTAAAAAAGGTACGTGATAGTGGTACACCGAGTCTCTCAGGATATGCAAACATAAATATCATATTAGATAGTAACTCACCTCAGTTATCATCATTCAACAATGGCAAATACCAACTTACAAATATAGAATCGTTGAATTCAAGAAATGGTTACCGCTCATCAATTTTGAAGAGTGATAATGAAGTAACTCATTCAGCAAACAATGAATTCGATGGTATCCAGTCACGATATAACATCAGGGACTCACATATTTATGAACCAACTTATGCTCAGACTATCCTGCCTATTTCATCTCATTCAAATGAGAAATATCGTCGAAAAGAGAGAGTTTCTATAATGACAAATCAAAAACCCTCGACGCCATTCAGTTTAGAAAAAATTTGGATTTCTGTTATATGCCTTATTGCTATATCAACATTAGTTGCATTTGCTTTCCTTGTCGCCATTACATTGGCTCGTCAAAAAGTAGCAACCTATGAGCTGCAACGGGGTTCAAATCATTTAACTGAAAATTTCAATTTGTGCCAAACAGAACAATGTGGTAGCCAATTTTCTGTAAATTCACATCGCTTCACTAACGTCGATAATACATATTCACCTACGAAATTTCAAACATTAGAGAAATCAGATCATAAAATTCACAACAACAGCTTCAGTAATCATGATCCCAATCTTTATTCACCATTTGTCAAGTATGATACGAATACTAATTCAACTACAGGGTCTGTGCACCAAATAGGATTTTGTACAAAAGAAATGACCTCAATAAATACGGATATACAGGTGGTAAATCATGACCATTTTAGACTTAATAATTCTAAAATTCAGTTTTACAACTTATTTGCTTTATATGAAGGTTGGCTTTTGTATTCAGTTAGTATATCGACGAGTAAAGACCGGTTAATTAGCTGGTTTAAAACAATCAGGCTACGTTCAAAATACGTTTTATACAACATAGATTTTTTTAGATTTCTTCAGGTTTACATTGAATTTGAAAAAAGTGAATGTAAGTATATGTATGATTGCACACTACATAACTTTTAAAATGAGCTTGTTTTGATGTAACCAAGTGTAAAACTAACCAATCATTTGTTTCGAGTGGAACCATACTCAATGTCGTCAGTGAATTTGTCATATTATGATGTAATTTTCATTGAAAAACTAGATTATACTGTGAATTTCGCCATGGCTTTAATTTTTATTCATTATGTCAAACTGTGTTACAGCCCACACGTGTATGACATGCTGGAATGATAACCTAAGTCGTGGTTGTTTTGATATGGACAGTGAGGAAAAAGTGTTAATGAAGAAAGCCTTGAGGCTGTAGTGTCGGTTATTGTGTTAAGCCCATATACCTTATTCTAGCTTTCGGACAGCTCAATCTATTCATTCTACTTGAGTCATATTTTGACCGTGTTAGTTATTCGCTTATCAATCTTGACTGTTTTTATACGAGAGCGTAGGTGTATGTACACTTCTTATCCCATTACTCATCACATGTCTGTAATTTGTTTTTGTATGCCAATAAACATTGACTAACGCTTGGTTAAAGGGAGTTGGCTTACCCGCCATCTCCACTGTTCGCCGTTTCCCTTCTCTCTGTTCCATTCGCTTCATATACAAATTATATATCGCTTATGTTTGTATACAATCATTGACTTAAATCACATTAGTCAATAACGGAATTAAATAAGTCAAATAACGAAAATGGACTTTTCAATACATATATTTTGTATAGGAAGTGAATAGAATAGAGAGAAGCAAAACGACGCTCAGTAGAGATAGAGGGTAAACCAACTCCCTTTAACCGAGAGTTAATCAATATTTATAGTTACACAAAAATAGGCTTCAGACATGTGATGAGTAATAGGATAAGAAGTGTACACACATATGTGTTCATATAAAAACACTGAAGATTGATAAGCGAATAATTAACAAGGTTAAAATATGACTCCAGTCGAATGAATAGATTGGGCTGTCCGAAAGCTAGAATAAGGTATATGGGCTTAACATAACAACCTACACTACAAGGCTAAGTTAAGTTCTTATTGTTGTGCTGTACATAGAATACTGACTGCAGATTTGTCTTTTCATTGCTTAACTTGCTTTTACGAACCACGCAATGCATCCAATTCATTTAATAATGTTATATTGTATACTTTTAATAGCAAGCCTTTTGCAACAGAACGATAGCATCTCTGAACTGGTCTCATATTGCCAGGCGCCTGGTCTCATATTCCTTTCAAATGCATCATTGGTGTCCACTGCAACTGGATATTCAGTATTAGTTTGAGTCGTTGAGAGTAAAGAGTTATCCGTAATACAAAAGAGCATAACAAGCCGAAGATCGTTTTCTTTTATAGATCCCAACAACTTCATAAATAACACCCAAGAACGAATATTCTAACAGTTCAAATGTCTCACGTGGCAGCAACATTGATTTTAGCTAGGAATCACTTACTCTGGTGTCTGATATCTACAAAAACGTACTCAAAGCAAAACTAATTAACATTTTATCACATACAGCACGTAAGCTTACCACAAGGAATACATTGACCTGAGTAGTAGTAGCGAAAACCGAGAGAACAAAATCGACTCAAAAAATTAGCATCAGCATATAAATTGACGAAGTTTCGCACACTAAATGATTATATGTTGTAGCAACATCAAAAAGTTAGCGAAAAAACACTCAGAATGAGGCAAGCCAACGGCTACTGTTGTCAGAGATGATGGGAACAATAATTCCTCCTTCATTATGGTTGATCGCTAAGTAGACTGCCAAAATCAAAAAAACAAATTTGAGTTCATTTGCAGTCTTTGTTTCTATTTCGTAAAATAATGGTTAGCTGCTAACGTTTACCCTTGAGAAAATTTTTAATATGCCATAATTTGTAGCCGACAGATAGTTTACAATCAAGGATGCTCCAATTTCGAATCAAATTTCACATATTAAGTACCAAGAGTCTATTACGTTAATGCTATTGGTTTGCATAAGTATTATTTTCATAATACTACATAAATATATCATGAAGGTTTTCCTTTATCGTTCTATATCTTTTAAAGAAACGTTTGTTTATTTTTTATATATTGTTTATCGAAATGTAATATGTTATGATCTTTTTATTAAAGCATTCTAAACCTATATACAATTACAATGTTCCAATAACGGCTAGTTCACTACAATTTCCAAGAAAATTTCAAGCAATACACAATAATAATAATAAGACTGAAAATCATTCTTCAGACAAATGGATATCTTTAATGCATGTTCAACATTCAGCACCGGCTAGTCCAAATGATTACTTCAGTCAAAGATATAAAACAATTGATCAATATCAAATGAATAGAAATATGTTGAATCAGAAGTACGAAATCCTTCAACCACATCAATGTTCAATTGATGAGTATAATAATAGGATATCTATCAGTCCAAATTTTGCAAGTGGTAAGACTAATTTGAGTAGAATTTTATGCTTGATGTAGATGTGCATATAATTAAAATTTATAAGTAAACTCATTTTGATAATTTAATAATTCAGCAGTTTTTATCCAAATACTTGTAACTGAATAAAGAGACTTATATCCTACTAAAACCTCAACTTTTAATGTATTATGAAAGTAAGAGTTTATTTTTGTCTAACAGATAAGTGTTATACCAATAAAGACTACAAGTTACAAGTCATTTATTTGAAGCACAGGAAAGTTTTACACAAAGCAACTCATAGCCTAAACATCACAAAACGATTTATATTTTGAGTAAATATCAGCAGTTATCTAAAATACAAAAATGGTTACAATATTTAGTTACTGACTATCGACTAAGTGGGATTCAGCTAGGAAATTTACCGAACACATTTAATTTTAAAAAATTCAAATTGGTTAACAATGGTTGTTTAAGTAAACGAAGCAAATGGCAACACAAGACGAATTGAAAAAATAAATGAAGGTCTCTTCATAATACCAAACTAACTTTAAATTGAAAAACGTCAGACATTCAGATGTCTGCTCATTAAGATTATTATTATACTTGTATTTACTATTGTTTCCATTTCTCCTGTGACTGACCATCATTTATTTTAAACGATCGAAACAGTAATGAAATTCAACCTCAATTATTTGATCTTTCTATATTTGGTAACTTGCAAATCATAAGTATGCTACTATTTTATTAATATAGACAATCGATTAAGTGCTTAACAAAAAATACATGGTTTTGAATGAATGCTGTTGACTTTTGTTAAGATACACAATAATTATTAAAAAGAGAGTACAACAATAAAATTAGAGTTCATTCAGTTTATAAGTCAACAGCAATGATTTATAGCACTACAAGTATCTCACTGTCTCATTATTTAAACTGTTTCTATCAAAAGAGATAACCGATACGGCCTTAGTGATACAACAAAAGAATAGATTCAAGTTAAATAAATATTATATTTACACATGTAAACAATAAGACATATTCAGGCAAAACGTTATAGCTAAGATACAAAATTCTTTTTATCTTTCTACATATTGAAAATGTTATCATACATAGAATGAAACACTTTTACTTTATTCTCTATAATTTTCTCCCTAAATACATTTTTAAGTATTCCATTTCAGGTCTAATGAAACTTAATAATATGGAATTATCAAATTCATGTGTGACGAAAAATTTCTGTTTGGATGATAAATCATTGTTATATATCACACCAAAAGGTATACTGAAAGGATGTACCACAGAATTAAATGAAAATTCACAAAGAACTAATGACAATAATAAGAATAATGAAGAATCCAATGATGTTGACGTTGATATTGAGAAGAATATCAATGGTATCAATAATCATTCATTATATTGTTGTAATTTAGACAAACAACAACAAACTATACAAATGAATGAATATATACATAAACAAAATGATACTACTCATAATATTGATATTAATGAACAGTTGACAATAAAAGCAAATAAATCTGTTCCAGATTCAATTAATAAATCAAATCAATTATCGGAAATTTTTTTAAACCAAAACGATGAACATAATCAACAATTACCATTGATAAACAAATCTCATATAGAACAAAATTTATTAAATAGAAATACTAAATATTCATCATCTAATCCAACTGTAACTTCTACATCTTCACATGTTTCCACTTTTATTTAAAATTTAATATTATTCTCTGTGTATGTTTATTTTATCTGTGAATACATATGCATATGAAACTTAACGCTTGCACCATATATATATATATATATATATATATATATATATATATATATATATATATATATATATATATATATATATATATATATATATATATATTACAGTATTTCTGTTTATCAGAAAGAAAAAAATGATTACATAAATGAGATTAACTTTGTAAAATGTTAATTTATAAAATAAAAAAAGATACTGAGAAACATACACTGAAATAAAGAGCTGATATATTATAATAATGCACATTTTATTGTATGATTAGATTTTCTTTTAAATATATGTATCAAAATAATAATCAATTGTATCATTGATTTCTGTTAAACATTGATTTTTTGTTCGTTTCTAAGGGATTGTACCTATAGTTTATTTATATTTTATAATGGAAAGTACAATGTTAAATAGTAAAATTAATTAATAATAAAGATTAATGATAATTTTTCAATAGAAATTCTTATTTATAATAATAATCCTTTGATTATTAATGTTTGCACGTTTTATAAATTAGAATTTTTCCATAAGACAACAATGCAAGTTATTGTTTCAAACAAAAAAGCCACTTGATATATATAGTAATTCAGAATGGGGGTGGAGATTATAGTGATTTTATAGTTCAGTTCATAAGTCAACTGAAACTAGACCCTTGTGGAATACCTGGAAGTACTGGACGGCCGTTCCATTCAACAATGCTCACCCACGATCCCGCCCCGTGTGATTTGAACCCATAACCTGTCAGTTTCGCACGCAAACACCTAGCCTTTAGCTTGCATACAACGGTGTTCATGTTTAACTTCAACTGTAAAACTACTAAAATCTCCAAAAAACCCTTTTCTGATGTTAATCAGCATATACTCACTAGTAACTGGTTTCAAGAGATATTTTCTTGAGTTCTAGCGAAAAGCAGTGATTAATGGAGTCTAATGCACTGAAGACATTGGTGAATGTTTCGTTCAATTTTGTGGGCTCTTTGAAGTGAAACATCAACAAAGCAATTAGTCCCTTTGATAAATTACAATAGTGTAATAAGAAGATGAGAATTATCAGAACTATGTGATATATTGCGCAATACATTTTGAACAATCTGATAGCATATATACTTGATAAGAACACTTATATATAAAAATAAAAGGTTAAACTGACTAGAAATGGAGGGTAAAAGGAGACAAAGATAATAAAGAAATAATGTGAAAACAATTTGAAACCTCATCACTCTGAATAATAAGCTAATATTACCAGGCTGGGTTTAAAGTGAGAACAAGCTGATTTTGAATACACAGAAAGGGTTTGAATTTCCGTATGGCTAAGGATTCAATAAACCTTAGTATGCGCCCTTTTACACATTTGTACAACACCACAAAAGCTAAGTCGAGGTCAAACTTATGGCCTGTTTTAATAGAGAATGATAGATGTCTATCCTCTACTCTTATTAGGTCATTCGATTCTATTCGTTTCTGCAACCATTTAGGCATATGTTCACACACTCTAATTTTAAGATCGCGATTACTCCTCCCTATGTATATGTGACGACATACACATTTAAATCGCTAAACACAGTGAGATGTGACGCAATCGTTGTCTTGTCTTTTAGGTTTTCGATTAATCATGCACCTTGTTTGTTCCTTTGCTGCACAATATGCAGAATAGTTGAATAGTGGAATATTGTCGTAAATAGTAGGATGTAGTAGGATATTGTTTTGTATTTTCTGGCTCGTGCACAAGACTGATAGACCCTGGGTTCGAGTCTCTCGAGGAGGGATCGTGGATGCTCATCGCTGAAGAGTCCTACAGTAAGACGAAACGGGCGTCCAGTGCTTCCAGGTTTTCCATGGTGGTCTAGCTTTAATTGAATCATGATCTCAACTATTAAAATTTTAAAAATTCGTGTAAATCTAATTAATTTTCAAACATAAATTGAACAATGTATATTTTCTTATTACAATTCCATTGTCATTATGATTCCAGATCGATATATTATAGATTTTAGAAATGGTTATAAAATAAACACTAATCCAATGGTTATAGGTCGATTAACACTAATTGTAAACTGATTGTAACCTAGAGAAATAATTGTTGGGATAGAAATAAAGCAATTCAATTAATCGATTTCAAACCTATTTCTAATCTCTTTGATCAAATCATCAATAATTGCAGATTTTCTTTACAAATTTAGACGAAATAATAACAGCTTGTAAAGTATAACAATTCTGCATTTTGTTAATCCTTCCTAGTATGCAGAAAATTTTAGTCCAAATCATTAACATTACCTTAAAAATCAAAAAATTAATTGTTCATTACATAACACTTAATTATTTAGCGAACAAATTCGCGATAAAAGGATAACGCGATGGCGTTTGAAGCGAACGGTACTGGGTTCGAGTCCCGAAGTGAACATCAACTCAGTAATACAGGTACATCCAGCTGGCTAGTTTTAAATAGAGCGAAACGCACGTCCTGGATTCCACTGCTATCCACTATCGATCTTTACTTAAAATTCTTGTGAATTAAGGCAATATCGAGGCAACACGGCACAGGATGCACATATGCCAACATAAGACTGATCGATTACAGTCCTAAACATCAATGAAAAAATTCAAACAAACAATACCAAGTGCATTTAATTTGTAATAATGTTTAAGTTAACTTGTTAAATGATATTTTATATGAATAATTTGAGTGATAATTCTGTAACACTACAAAAGATAATACAATTCACAATATAATGGTTATAAATTAAAAAAAGGAAGGTTGAGAAAACATTATTGCACTGTTGTTGTATTCAGTTAAATTCATAAATAAGAATCAACTTCTCCGCATTTTTTTGTGTTTTTAATACCAAGATAGTTAACTAATTACTCCATTTCTAAATGTAAAGATCACGTTCTAATCAACTAATTCTTATGCTTTTCACAATTTTTAGTAGAACTGAGGACAACAAGTAATGTCTTTTCTTATTAGACTTTGGTGTTTTAATTAGGTAGAAACTGTACACCACGAATTTACGCTAATATGAAATTTTATCCCAAATATTCGTAATAAAAGGTCTTGGAAATACTGAAGAAACCAAATGATTTAAGTTTTCTATTCATAATGTTCCAGGTAGTACATGTATGTAAAACAACTAAAAAACTAAAACCATAAATCTGAGTAAACTTGCAAACTCAAGTCGTCCGACAGCTAAGTAGAAAAGTCTTACAATTAATATTTAATGATTTAGTTAATTCATGACGTGGTACTGACAGAAATCCGATAATTATTTATTAGTCACCACACTAAATAAATGTATTACCTTTTTAAATTAGAATTTTTGATAAAGAAACGTTATGTATCATAAGTCCTAACTATTGGCCCATAAAGTGAGTAGATACGTATCAAATATTATATTTACATAATGCTAAGTGAAAAAAATGAAAACATGTAAAATTAAGGTCTGATCATTCCTTAATTTATCTTAGAAAATACTCATCAACTAGCTGTGACTAAATGAGTAGTTAAATAAATGTAATTCATAAAAGTATTAGACTAGTAATCTGTCCTGAAAAATTAGAGATACGTTCTAGTCTATCACTTTAAAATATTAAATTTCGCATGATGTTATCTTCAAAAATGCTTGATAAGAAATCAATAAACCGTCTAAAACACTTAAAAACTTTTGAAATGCTTTTCAGATGTACATAATGCGTGATATCTTATATGGTTATCGCATTATTTCTCCTAATTATTAAATCCCTGGGAAAACTTTTATCAGGTATAGTTAGTATATAGCTGATATAGTAAACTTTGAAAACCACCAAGCCCTGTTTTACTGATCTCATTATTTATTTTCTAAAGAAACAACTCATACTAGTTTGAGAAGCGTCAGAAATTCAATTTTCTGATTATTGAGATATTATAAATATATTATTATATCAGTTACCTTAGCATCTCTATTATGGATTTATACTCATATTAGGTTTTTATTAAAGATGACGACAACAGTTTAGGCTCAGTGACTAGGTTTATAAATTAGGATGTTAAAAACAGTTAATAATTTTTTATGCGATTCTAGCTGTTTGACAGAAGTTTACATAAGATATTGAGTTCAATTTGAAAATGAAAAGATTTCATTGAAAATAAATCTATCAGCTCATCTTCTGATAACCTATCTAAATCCATCTAATAAGTATTTTACAAGTCTTCGGCGTATATATATACACTTGACAAGATCTGGATATGAGAATAAAAACAAATTCAAGTATGTTTATTATGAAAAAAGCCACGAATAATTAATTCTCAGTAACCCAGATAAAAAAGCAGATGTAACACTGAGGACACGTCAATAATATATATTTACATTTATATACATATGTAAATATGTATAACAGGTGGAACATAGCTAAATGGAAAAAAAGTTCTTTCTAGAATGAAAGTAATACTTATATACATATATGTATATATAATCCTGTCCATTATATCGGTCGAACAAGTATCATTTTGTAACGTTAAATAAACTAAAAGAATACTGGCAAATAACAACATTATTCTAATTACAAACTACAAATGAGACTAAAATATTTTCAAAGATGCATATACATTGATAAGACCGTACATATATATTTTTTTGTTATAAAAGTATACAACTTTAAATGTTAAAGAAAGTAAGAAAATAGATTTGATACATTCTATCCACTTAATTCTAGCAGAATATAGTATGTTGTTTTCGTTCTATCTCATAATTTCTCTTATTAACGAATCAAGATACAAGAAAGAAAGAGAATAATTACTTTAATACTTACCTACTCATTTATATGTTAAAGCATAATTATATACTGACTGCCCCATATATATATATATATATATATATATATATATATATATCATAATAAAGGTACCCACTTCAAAATTACGTAGAACTTTTCATTTCACTTTGTACCAACATAAAATTAAACGACTGTAAATAAGTTTACATGTGTTCTATCAAAAGAATCAATGATCTTCTGTCTCATTCACTTTCATTACGTAAAGAAACATAGTAAATATAGTATGATTGGTGTAATACGACGTAATACATGTTAACTAGAGCATAAATAATTTACTATCTAATATGTTTCAAAAAACCACATTATAAATAACCTTGATATATATATTTTTTATGAGGCATTGAATATAGTCTAGATAGAATGTAGTACCATATACTTTTTAGAATGGTGGCGTTCAAATACAACAACATCTATTTCAACAATAACTTACTAAAACCTATATATTGTTGACTTACATGTTTTCATTGAAAATTACATGATATAACAAGGTTTTGCTCATTCTTTTCTCAGTGAATTCCTTGTATTCAACGAAGTGCGTTTACATACATACACTAAGTAATATATCTCTAAAAAAAAAGACTAAATAAGACTAAAAAGGAAAACCTCAGTGTCATCAGTGTAGACGATCTATCACCCTATTGGTAAAAAGTTTATTACATACAGTTTTTCTGAGCAACATTTGATTTTAGCCACTGATCCTCAGTTTTAACAGTATATCGACAATTATTGCATTTCTCGTTAGTAAACACCAACCGGTAATCATAGTCCATTATTTAAGTGATAAGAACGGTTCATCATATTATTTTATCGTTTCTCCGGGAAAACTAGTCTACACTTCATCAGGAAAATACTGAAAATCAACCTTATCAAGGTACATATAAGGTTGGTAAAGTGAATTCCACTAAAAGCTTATCCAATCATGTTCAAATATTTATGGTGAAAAGAAAGTTGTGCCTGCTAAATATTAAAAAACGAAGCATGTTTTTGTTTATACGGGTTATCGTAACTCAAATGGTAAGTGATACTTTGAGCTCGAAAACGCACATGTATATAATGATGTGAAAAAGTTAGAATTTATCCCCAGTAATCTAATAAGTCAGTTTAAAAGTTATACAAAATATCAGTATTCTGCAATAATGTCAGTTTTCATCGAATTTCCCTTAATAAGTACTGATACTGCGAAAAGATTGTTATAATCCTATTTACAAAATGTATTTACATTTTAAAGCTTATGATGAATACAGTCAGTCAGCAGCAACGTAGGACCAGGAACACATATGTATCAATCCAAGTTGCCATACCTCATTGGTACAAGATGAACACCAAATTCGTAGAACCAGTTAATTCAGTTGTGCTAATATATAGCAGAAAGATTGCATATAAGGATATAGTACAGGAAGAAAGGATTAGTTCGTGGAAAGAAAGATATGAAGCGATTTTAATCTCATAGTTTAAAGGAAGACAAAGAGTGTATGCACCGACACCGTTGTGATCGATTCTGAGCCATATCACCATGATTCGCCAACCATTGGTTACGATAATCACGCGGACCCCAACAAAGTAGTCTGCATCTATCAACATGGCTCACACTAGAAGTCATTACTTAAAGCACTGATGCCGCGTTTTGATTTGGACGCCTCTAAATTTCTCCCGACCATCCCCAACACTAGTTAACATTGCACGTCGTGGTAATCGGTGTTCAGGCATACGCAACACGTGGCCCAACCATCTCACTCGATGGAGATTCACAATCTCACCAACTGACTTACCATCATTCCATAATAACCTGCGTCCGATCTCACTACTACTTACCAGGTGATTCCAGCAGATGCGAGCAATATTTCTAAGACATCTATGGTCAAATACTAGTAGCTTACGAGTATCTTCTACTCTCAATGGCCACGCTTAACAGCCGTAAACTAGGATAGAACAAACTACTGAGCAGTATACTCGTCCCTTAATTGATAGACAGATATATCGCCTTCGCCATAGGTGACGTAAGTTGGTAAAAGCCAAACGAGCTTTTCAAATCGGTGCTGAGATTTCGTCAGACACAAACCCATTACGGCTGATCAGACTTCCAAGATAAGTGAAGTTGTTGACGCGTTCGACTACTTCGTTCTCTATCCTTAGTCCGGGAGCAACAACTTGGATTTAGATGGGGAGAAACGCATCCCAGACATCCTGGCATTGTTGTTCAGTGCTATCAGAAGACTCTGCATTTCATCGGCATCTTCACCAAACAAGATTATGTCGTCTGCGTATTCTAAGTCGATAAGTGGACCTCCTGGTAGGAGATCGATGCCCGAGAATTCAATCGACGAGAACGTGGTTTCCATCAGTAGATCTATGATGAAGTTAAACAGAAACGGAGAAAGTGGACAGACTTGACGGACACCACTTGAGGTTGCAAAAGCAGATGACAGTTCGTTATAAGCCCTCACTCGACTGGTAGTGTCCGAGTAAAGAGCATTCATAAGGTTTATGTACTTCTGAGGTACACCTTTCAATGACAGACGCTGGTTATATTTATCATTTACGCTGATAAGGAATAACAGGTTTCCTTTAGTTCACTAGTGAAAACGTTTTGGTAATATAGTTTACAATGTCTAGTGTCTAACTTATAGATCGATTCTGACGCGACCTGAATTCTCTTGTATTTTCTATGTAACCTATATGTATACAACACAGTAGACTAGAAAGTTAATTGATTCTAGTAAGCTAAGATATAATCTTTATAAAGAAATAGTAAGTGAACTTCAGACATTTCTTTTTCTATTCAAAATACTATTCATACAAACGAAATGATAATTCTTGTCCAATAAAAATCAATTTTCATTACGATATTCACATGAAACATGCTTGTCAAAATAATTTAAAAAGAACAAACTTCAAAACACTTTGTTCGAATCTTTTCGATCAATTGGTATTTTATTCTGATTAAAAAAATGTGCTGATAAACATTTCTTTTTAATTGTATGAAAAAATAAAACTAACTTGAAATCAAAATGGTTACTTTGTATAATTATCAAAACTTAAAGGAAAATTAGTCAGACTATAATTTATGAACGACCTATGAGTGACGCCAAAATGACCTTCAAACTGTCTACCTATTTATTAGAGATAAATGAAGGTTATAAACCAATTTGAAAAATGAAGATTATGATTCATAGTTGATGGTTAGGATTAAAAATTAGATTTACAGTTTTTCATCATGAACTATCATCAGTTAAAATGCCAAGAAGCTAATTGATTAAATAGGGGTGAGTGAATTTCATGCCAAAATTCAAGACTTGTTACCCTAAATCTAATTGGTTCACTTAAAAATTATAGTCTCGTCGGAAAATTAATTTACCTTAGAGTTTTATAAATTCATTTATTAAAATACCAATTAATTGATCATATTCAATGAAATATTTAATATTGAATACATTATATACATATTCATTATTTGTTATCAGAATGATAAATATTACTTAATTGAATATTAACTGTTTTAAATTTCTTAAATAAACATTATTCCGATATTACTTTTTCTTTTGAATTGAATATCGATTATTATGTACTAATGTATTTGAAAAAAGAAATGACTTAAATTGTGAACCTTTTTTCCCTTCATTAGTTTCCAATAAAAACAAACAAATATAATAATAATAGTAAATTAGTGAATGAAACATGAATTATTGTTCATATACAAAATGTAACTTCCTAAAATGATAAATGAACAAACATTTTCAAAGGGAATATTAAATAAGAAAATAAAGAATCAGATAACAAACTTCTAATCAAAATTTTAATTCTAAGGCTTAAAATAAATAATAATAATAATAATAGAAAAAAGAATAACAATCTTACTATACAATTGACAAACACAGTATCATATGATAAAGAAGAAGAAAAGGAAGAAAAAGAAAAAGAAAAAAAGAGGAAAAAGATCCGTTTTTTCGTCTCATTCAATAAAACATTATTACAAATAAACATTGTAGATTACTGGTTTTGAAAAAACAAATTAAAAATAAAAAAATAAAATCCGTTTACATTGAGTTTTATTACATAGTCAGACATTTTTTTCTCAAAATTATTTTATTTATTGTAAATACTAAATGTATTCACTATACAATATATATATATATATATATATATATATATATATATATATATATATATATATATAATACATGATGAGTCCATGAAAAAAATGAAAGATATAACAATAAAAATAAAATCTATTGTAAGTTTAAAAATAAAATAAATCATTTCTTGTATTGTATATATATCGTTAGGCTAACGGATTTCCGTCAATTTTACATCAGCGTATTCAATCTAATTTAAAATAAATGACACAATTCATTGTTTAGTCAGAATGAGAAATGTTCTTTTTGGAAACTAAAAAATGAAAAGAAACATATATGTTTATCTAAAGAAAAAAAGGGAAAAAACAACAGAGAAAGAAGACAGAAAGAAAAAGGTACTTTCAATCAATCGGATAAGTTATTTTTAAAAACCCGAAAATGTTTGAAAATAATGTTATGGTATTTTCTTGTAGTAAAATAAAAGGAAAGTGTTATGTATGGTACTATGATCATCAATAATGTTTTGTGTACAAATATATAAGTTTAATCATATTTTTCAAGTGTATGCATTTGACGTAATCATAAATATCCATCTTTCTTTGTTTAATGACATTTATCACATATTTACATAAAAGTTTAAATGCTCCCCTTTGAAAAATATTGTGGATAGCTGTGTTGAATGATATTTTGGCAATGTAAATTATTTCAAAATAAAACATTATGATCATTTTACACCAATCTCTATTTACTGGTGTTACTATGGATCGGAAACAAAGAAAGTCGAAAATCTTATAAAAATTTGACTGACAATTATGATCAATTTTCCTCTTTCATAACTGTTAGTCAATTGGTTAGTTGTATTTTTTTATTCTTTTGGACTTATAAACAATTGTTAATTATAAGCAAAGATGGATAGTGGCTAGCAGCGGAATTTAGGACGCACGTTTCTTTCTATTTGAGACTCGTCAACTGGATTCCTAGATTCCACTGCTAGCCACTATCCATCTTTGCTTATAAAGCTTGTGACTTTAGGCAATATCAAGGCGATACGCACGGTATGCATAAATGCCAATAAGAAACTGATCAATTTCAGTGCTAAACATCAATGGGACCATTCAAGTAAACAATACCAAGTGAATTTATTGTTAATTATTGTTACTTAGTTATTCACCTTTTACTCCATTGTCTATCGCTTGTGTCATGGTTGTGCATAAACTACGATTACATATTTATGATGTGATCGGGTCTGATAATCCACATATATAAATTCATGATTGCTTAAGTTATGGTAATTAGCTGACTGAATATATATAGAACTTATACCTGTTTAGTGTCTTTTCAAATGAAATGAAATGCTGTGCTCCAGAGAGTTTACGTTCTCCGCCAATGGGAGCTAAGATTCACTATCGGCATTGCTAAGTGTAAATCCATGTCAGTCAGAATGTGTCAATGGTTAAATTAGATTAAAATTGGTGAGATTCTATCAAATGAGTCAACTTATAATATACAAAGAATGAAAGACATAGCAGTTAGTCATATTTTCAAAGCATCTTATTCATTAGAAACCTTTAAGTATTTAATTTAATTTCAAATATAACAAAATAAAGCCTTTCTCTTGAATTTAAGGCATTAAGAACAAATTTAGGAAGAATCCAGGGAGTCAAAACTCGAAGTACTCATTAACTTTTATTCTAAATAAGATCGAATAAAAAAGGATACAAAATTTTACCGAAAATTTATGTAAACCTAAATTATTAATAAATAACACCGAACACTCCAAAATTATTCTTGTCATAGTCCAAGAAATGTGAATTTTAGATAAAATAAAGTTTTCAATCTGTATATTTTTCTATTCATTGACAACCACTGTATAAAGATATATGTGGTATATACTACTTTTGTCTGTCAACATAAGTAGTATGTAACACCAAACGGAAGTGGAAAACTTGACAGATAAAGGCTAAGAAAACCGAGTTAAATAAAAAAGAAGGCCAAATAGAAAGAACTTGTGAACTGCAAGAATAAAACAGAGTGTGAAGTACAAATGAAGTATTCAGTGTATGACTCTCACATTTTACCAAGACATTCTGTAATTCTGTATTAAAGTTTATTAGTTATCTCCAACACATACATGAAAGATAAAGTATTCTATGTAAAATAAATGTTATATGAGCAAAATGAATGCTCCCATTTTTTATATTCCACTACTTAATTAGTAAAGGAAAATGATGGTAATCACAGAAAAAATTAGCGAATATCAGTTTCTTTTGTTTGATTATCTTCTTTCAAATTTCATTTAAAACTGTCTAGATTTTAATTAACATGAAAACAAGTAATTAGTTGTAGAAGAAAAATAGTTTTTTTTTATATTCAAACGAAAGAAACAAAAATAGAATTAATCCTATAAATAAAGAATTCACTTAATCCTTCATACATTAATTTATTTGTTTTTCTCAGTTTATTCTCGTTACACTTTATAATGCATGTTCCTTTTTAAGTAGCATTCAAACTAATTCAATACAATGACATGATAAATAAACATTTTTATTGTAAAAAAATAAAATCAGAAAACTATAGACTGGCACAGACATTTCTCACCAAGTGGATAATTAAAATGATAAGTAGCTAGTATTTAAGTGATCTTTTCTCATTGTTTTGCAAACATATACACAAAAGTACTCATATATATATATATATATATATATATATATATATATATATATATATATACGGAAAACAACTCATTATTTAAAGAAAAAACACACAGCAAGTATTCATTAGTTTCCTATTCATGTCTGTCTTTTCTTAAATTTATAAATATACATTAGTATTTTTCTCATTCTTCATTATAAACAAGATAAAAATGTTTCCGCAATAAAATTTATCAGATTATTTAGACGGTAAATAAATTTTTTATGTTATTGAATGTTTTTGCCATTTTTCAGTTCTTTAATGAGTAATTTAGTGTATAAATACTACTAATAATGTAGTAGTAGTAGTATATATATATATGTATATGTATAAGAACATCATTGGCCTAGTTCATGTATAGCTTTACACTATTAAATACAATTGTAATGATTCCTTATTTTATTTTAAAATTACTGAGAGGAAAAAAAGAAGAGAATAAACACTAGATATTTAAAATAAAATGATAACCTTAAAATGTAACCTTGAATACATTATTATTAATGTATAATAACAAAATCCCAGACAAAATAATAGAACATATTTAAATTCTATTTCATTAGTTTAATATAGGAATCCAATAAAGTTTTGATGTTTCTATGTATGTTCGTTTTTTTTTCATCGATTATAAATGACTTTCAAGTTGAAATATACAATAGAAGAGAAAAAAATGTAAATGGCTATTCTTTTTAATATATTTATTTTTAAACGATTCTTTTAAAAACTTATACACAAGATGAACTCCAACTAGCCACTCGTTAAACTATTAACAACATAACACAGTTGTTTAGTAATATTCCCTGGATAATATCTTTTAAATAACTATCTATAAACCAATCTCATTTTGCTTCTTATATACTTACTCTTGTTACTTCCAGTGGAACATAGGCCGACGACCAACATTATCCAACCCACTCTGTCATGGGTCTTCCTTTCCAGCTCTATCCAATTTTTGTTCATTTTTCTCATGTCTGTCTCCATTTTCCGACGTAATGTGTTCTTTGGTCTTCCTCTTCTCCTTTTTCGGCCTTGAGGATTCCATATGACAGCTTGGCTTGTGACGAAGTTCGGTGCCTTCTTCAGTGTGTGTCCTATCAACTTCCACGGCTTCTTCTTGATTTCTTCCTCCACTGGGATCTGGTTTGTTCTCTCCCACATTAGGTTGTTGCCGATAGTGTCTGGTCAATTGATCTAAAGCATTTTGCGTAGACACCTGTTAATAAACACCTGTATCTTCTGGATGATGGATTCTGCAGTTTTCCAGGTTTCCGCCCCATGCAGTAGAACTGTTTTGACATTTGTATTGAAAATTGTGACTTTGGTGTTGGTTGACAGACAGTTATTTTGAATCCCACATGTTCTTCAGTTGTAAATATGCTGTTCTTGCCTTTTCGACCCGTGCCTTCAAATCTACATCAGATCCACTGTGCACATCAACTTTACCTGGAGTCTCTCTGGGGTTTACTGCCGGTCCCAAGCCCGGATATATGAGGAGCGTTGAACATGGGGTCAGCGACCTCATCCCGTAGAAAACTAACCCGCTAAAAAACGCTAACCAAAAAAATTATTTATTTTGCTTCTTAATATAATGCAAATACTTTCACAGTTTTGATATCCTTCGAATTACATACAATGCAGTTATAAATTCTATCAATCATCTTCGAGTTCAACTATGTGAAGTGTGAAGCAATTATTTCACTGATGAGAAATTGAAGATGATTTTACAATACTACAAGTCGACTAAAGTTAATCATATACATCAATGGATATCGATTCATCGGTCTAAAACTTACAAGTTTATCGAGAAACAACATGATTCTGGGTTCGAGCCCCTGGACTATTGTGAATGTACATTTCTGAGTTTTATTTTAAGAAAAAAAGTCGTCCGTTGCTTTTTAACGTTTTAATGAATTTATAATCCAATCAAATTGCCAAGTTATTTCTTCTTAAGGATCTCAAATAAAACCGGTAAGGTCTATCATTTATTAAAAAGAAATTTAAATCATTTTTCACGATATGAAATAATTTATTAAATAGATATGAATACATTAACATTTTAGTAGTATACATTAATTCAACCAACTAATAACAACAGCAAATAGAACATTCTTTCATGATAAAAATAATCAATCAATTAATAGGGTAAATGTTAAATATTACATTTCACATTTTATCCAATCATTGTATACGTAAAAAGGTAACAATACCAATAGTATATAACACCTATTCGTCTACTTTATGAAAAGGAAAATATTGTTGTTGTTGTGTTTTTTTTTCTTCAAAATTAACGTGCATTTATTTATTATATTTAGATCATGAATTCTTGCCAAAACATTTCTGGTAGCATTAAATGTTATTTTTGACTTGTTTATGACTGTATAATTTGGATAATAAACGATAGTCATGAATTATAACACCTTTGTTTGTTTTTTTTAATGAAAGGAATATGTTATACAAATAATGATAATTAAAATGAAACGATTCAACAAAAACAAAAGAAAAACTTATCAAATAATTTGACCTAAATTAAGAAAACAACAAGTAACAAACATTAAAAAAAAAGAAAAGAGAAAAAGTAAATAGCATATGTAATAGTTAGTTATAAATTCCATTCCTCTACTAGTATTTCTATCATTATATAACATTTAAAAGATTGATGAATACATCAAAATACATAAAACAATGTTTAAATATAATTATGAAAAACCACTTTGATGGAAAAAGATATAAATAATAAGTAAGGTATGCTAAGGAAAAACTATGTACACAAAAGGTCGATAACATATATATTGTTTTTTTATGTTGCTTAAGTCAGAAACGAAAGATTATTGATGAATAACATTTCTAAATCACATCATTGACGTATAATTTAATTAAATAAAGTAATGGGAAACGGTAATGAAATACGTAAGTTATAGTAGGTATGCATATGAAACAAAAAGGTAACAATCAATTTTTTAGTAATAAAATATTATTTTCATCCAGTTTATTCATAATTCCTTTACAAAGAAATCAATTTAAAAGATCTATACTAAATAGAGACAACTTAAGTTGATATATAGGTTGCTTACACTCACCCTTTCTCTTTCCCCTGATGATCGACTGGATCATGAAGACGTCAACGTCTAAGGGGAAGCATGGAATAAAGTAGACAGCTAGAATGAAGCTAGACGATCTGGACTTTGAAGATGATCTGGCTCTTATATCGCACACGCAACAACAAATGCAAGGGAAGACAACCAGTGTAGCTGCAGCCTCAGCAGCAATAGGTCTCAATATACACAAAGGGAAAAGCAAGATTCTCCGATACAACACAGCATGCACCAATCCAATCACAATTGACGGAGAAGCTTTGGAAGATGTAAAAACCTTTACATATTTGGGCAGTATCATTGATGAACACGGTGGATCTGATGCAGATGTGAAGGCACGGATTGGCAAAGCAAGAGCAGCATATTTACAACTGAAGAATATCTGGAACTCAAAACAATTGACAACCAACACCAAAGTCACAATTTTCAATACAAATGTCAAAACAGTTCTACTGTATGAGGCAGAAACCTGGAAAACTACGAAATCCATCATCCAAAAGATACAGGTGTTAATTAACAGTTGTCTACGCAAAATACTTCAGATCCGCTGGCCGGACACTATAAGCAACAACCTACTGTGGGAGAGAACAAATCAGATCCCAGTGGAGGAAGAAATGAGGAAGAAGCGCTGGAAGTGGATAAGACACACATTGAGGAAAGCACCGAACTGCGTCACAAGACAAGCCCTCATATGGAATCCTCAAGGTCGAAGGAGGAGAGGAAGACCAAAGCATACATTACGCCGGGAAATGGAGATAGATATGAGAAAAATGAACAAGAATTGGATGGAACTAGAAAAGAAGGCTCATGACAGAGTGGGTTGGAGAATGTTGGTCGTCGGCCTATGTTCCACTGGAAGTAACAGGCGTAGGTAAGTTGTCTGATCGGTTTCCTGTCAGCAAGCTTATACGTCCAAGTTTTTGTTGAAACATAAAAACAAACTTAAAGTAAAAGTCGAAGAAATAAAACTCTTGGAATTCCAAAGTGTAAACTGCATCATTGTAATTACACCGTTATTGTTGTTCTAAATCTTTGTAGCAAGAAATCTGGTATAAATGAGATTCGTTGGGTTGATAATGGCGAATTCTGTTTGCCTTTCACAATTGGGAAATGGGTTCGGGTTGAACTATAAACGTCAACACTTGGTTTTAAAGTACAACCCAGCTCACCATTTTTCAGCAGAACCTTGAGTATATCATGGATTTCATTGATAATCACAAACTACCTATTCTCCAAGACTTTTATGCTGATCTTTACAACATTTTTGCTTTTCTGGTTTTAGTACACTGTCGAAATAACTTATCCTGTCTTCTTATTATACACCTACTGCCTATGTGTTGCACAAGGTATTCACTATTATTGCTAAACAGAATTAATGTAATACAACCGGCCAGATAAGATTAAGTAGTCTTGCGGGGTATCTTCCATACTTTAAATATTTTTTTATATCACTAACTGATATCACTGAGAAAATTAGCTAAAAACTAAAGATCAGATTACCGAATTTTTCATCTTAATTTAAAAATATTAAAAAAATCCTTTTAAAACATATTATGGACAATCAATTTGGAATAATGAGCAAAGTAAAACTTAGAGGTATTCTGAAATTTCATGTAACATTTAAATCTACTAGTTGAGATAAGTTAACTCCGCCTGTAGCTCTTCCAGAGTTACTGCCGGTCCCAAGCCCGGGTAAAGGAGGAGGGTTGGGCATGGGGTTAGCGTCCCCATCCCGTAGAAACCTAACTCGCTAAAAAAACGCTAACCAGAAAAAATAACTCAAACCATGTAAACTCTGCCCTGGGAGTTAGAGGTAATATGACGCTTCATGGTGAAAGCCGAGTTCCTTCGGAAGCCACAAGGCCGATGCCCCTCCTAACAACCAGAGCAACAATTTTTATAGGTACATGGAACGTCCGGACAATGTGGGAGACCGGGAAGACCAGTCAAATAGCAACGGAAATGAGGAGATACAACTTGGCAGTACTGGGAATCAGCGAGACCCATTGGACCCAAGCTGGACAACAAAGGCTAAATACGGGAGAGATGCTGCTATACTCCGGTCACAAAGAGGAAAATGCTCCACACACTCAAGGAGTTGCTCTAATGCTATCCAAAGTAGCACGAAACGCACTTGTAGGATGGGAATCTCACGGATCCAGAATCATCAAAGCATCATTCAAAACAAAGAAGGAGGGGATCACAATGAACATTATCCAATGTTATGCACCCACAAATGATAGCAACGACGATGTTAAAGATCGATTCTATGAGAGGCTGCAATCAATCATAGAAAAGTTCCCAAGAAAGGACCTCACCATTCTGATGGGAGATCTAAACGCCAAAGTCGGAATGGACAACACCGGATATGAAGACATCATAGGACTACATGGACTGGGAGAGAGAAACGAAAACGGGGAAAGATTTGCAAATCTGTGTGCATTCAATAAATTGGTCATAGGCGGTACAACATTTCCACACAAACGTATACACAAAGCTACGTGGATCTCACCGGACCACACCACAGAGAACCAGATAGATCACATTTGCATCAATAAAAAGTTCCGAAGGACAATGGAAGATGTGAAAACCAGGAGAGGAGCGGACATGGCTTCAGATCATCACCTGGTTGTGGCCAAATTGAAACTGAAGCTAAAGAAGAACTGGACAACTGGACAAACAGCACCACAAAGGTTCAATACAGCCTTCCTTCGAGATACTGACAAACTCAATGAATTCAAGGAAGCTCTCAACAACAGGTTCCAAGCCTTACAGGATCTACTGAAGGAAGAAGAAACTACTATGGAGGATAGCTGGAAAGGTATCAAAGAAACATTATCTTCAACGTGTCAAGAGGTTCTGGGCCCCAAGAAGCATCATCACAAGGAATGGATCTCTACAGAAACACTGGACAGGATCAAAGAAAGAAAGAACAAGAAGACAGCAATTAACAACAGTCGAACAAGAGCAGAGAAAGTTCAAGCACAAGATGAATACATAGAAGCAAACAAGAAAGTGAAGAGCAGCATTAGGGCTGATAAGCAAAAATACGTGGAAGAACTAGCAACGACGGCGGAAAAAGCTGCAAGAGAAGGAAATATGAGACAGCTTTACGATACGACGAAGAAGCTTTCAGGGAAATACAGTAAACCAGAGAGACCAGTCAAAGACAAAGAAGGAAGACCAATCACTGAGATTCAACCACAGCGGAACAGATGGGCAGAGTACTTCGGGGAACTCCTGAATAGGCCGGCTCCAATGAATCCACCGGACATCGAAGCAGCACACACAGATCTTCCTATAAATGTCAATCCACCAATGACAGAAGAAATCAGAATGGCCATCAGACAAATCAAGAGCGGAAAAGCAGCAGGACCTGACAATATACTGGCTGAAGCGTTGAAGTCAGACATCGAAGTAACTACAAGCATGCTTCATCTTCTATTCAAGAAGATTTGGGAGGAGGAACAAGTGCCGATGGACTGAAAGAAGGACACCTCATCAAGATTCCAAAGAAAGGAGATCTGAGCAAGTGTGAAAACTACAGAGGCATTACACTACTGTCAATACCGGGTGAAGTCTTCAACAGAGTGTTACTGAACAGGATGAAAGACGCAGTTGACGCTCAACTTCGAGATCAACAAGCTGGATTCCGTAAGGACCGGTCGTGCACAGACCAGATTGCGACACTACGGATCATCGTCGAACAATCAATTGAGTGGAACTCGTCACTCTACATCAACTTCATTGATTATGAGAAGGCATTTGACAGTGTAGATAGGAGAAGGTTATGGAAAGTTCTTCGACACTACGGGGTTTCTTAGAAGATTGTCAACATTATCCGGAACTCACACGACGGACTACAGTGCAAAGTAGTGCATGGAGAACAGCTGACAGATGCATTCCAAGTAAGGACCGGAGTAAGACAAGGATGTCTACTCTCTCCCTTCCTGTTTCTTCTGGTGGTCGACTGGATTATGAAGACCTCGACATCTGAGGGAAACCACGGCATACGATGGACAGCTCAGAACCAATTAGACGACTTGGACTTCGCAGATGACCTAGCCCTCCTATCGCATACACACGAACAAATGCAGACAAAGACAGCCAGCATAGCAGCAGTCTCTGCATCAGTAGGCCTCAACATACACAAATGGAAAACCAAGGTCCTCAAATACAACACGGAGAACAGCAATCCAATCACTCTTGATGGCGAAACTCAGGAAGATATAGAATCCTTCACATACCTGGGAAGCATCGTCGATAAACAAGGAGGTTCAGATGCAGACGTCAAGGCGAGGATTGGCAAAGCTAGAGCGGCATTCCTTCAACTGAAGAACATATGGAACTCAAAACAACTTTCAAGCAATATCAAAGTCAGAATCTTCAATACGAACGTCAAGGCAGTTCTACTGTACGGAGCTGAAACTTGGAGAACTACAACAACAACCATCAAGAAGGTACAAGTATTTATCAATAGATGTCTACGCAAGATACTCAACATTCATTGGCCGGATACCATCAGCAACAGCCTTTTGTGGGAGAGAACGAATCAGTTTTCAGATGAAGAGGAAATTAGCAAAAGACGATGGAAATGGATAGGACATTCATTGAGGAAATCATCAAACTGCATTACGAGACAAGCGCTAACTTGGAATCCTGAAGGGAAGCGGAAAAGAGGAAGGCCAAAGAACACATTTTGTCGGGAAATAGAAGCGGATATGAAAGAGATGAATAAGAACTGGAAAGAGCTTGAAAGGATTGCACAGGACAGGGTTGGATGGAGAATGCTGGTGAGCGGCCTATGCTCCTTCACGAGGAGTAACAGGCGTAAGTAAGTAAGTAAGTTGAGATAAGTTGGTGGTTGAAGTTAATCAACAGGAAACCCTGGACATAGGTTTCGTGCTACTTAGCACTAGTCAGCAAGGTGTACCTGTAATCTGGAAGGAACTAATGCTCTTTGACGGATTCGATCCCGTATTACACAGCTTCACAGTCAGAGACGTTATCACTGAGCTTTCCGAGCCACGACTGACCTCGTGTAGGACTGAGATGTATTTACAACTGATTGATCACTGGGTGGTGATTGATGTCATGTATGTCAGGTCCTTCTTATTATATGTAGTGTTGAGTAACCTAGACTGGTGGTCACATTGTAACTTGGTCGATAGGATTGGATTTGCACTAAGAAGGACCTGACATACATGAAATTGATCACCACCCAGTGATCAATCAATTGTAAATCTATTAGTTTTTCCAGTACCAAAAATACGACTTCGTCTATCTACCAATCATTTGTGTGCTAAATGTCTTTTTACTCAAACGAGGTGTTTAACGTTCATTAAGTAAGACATATCATCCAACCATGACAATCGTAATTAATACAACAAATCATATGTTTCACAGAAAACACACATTTCCAAGTAGTAATCTCATTTCTAGCTGTTTATGTCAATATACTTGAGTGTAAATACAATGTCAAGGGAAATGTAATCATCATTTGTAAATAGTGGTGAGGGTTTTCCTGATTGTTTCCTAAATAAAAAAACTTAGCAATTCGATTGGATCATGTGGTGAACATGCATTCATCAGGTCATGAAAACTATGATTCATTTCTTACTATCCTTAAGCATTTATTACGACTGATGGTTTTTCAAACTTAAGCACTTTAACATGTTAATTTATTGACATATTACTTGAAACATACTGAAAAAATATACCACATGATTCGGATTAACTATGCTTCCCTTTATGTTAAATGCACCAAAAAATTTCAAATTATATTTACTAAACGACTTATACTACTAATAAGTAGTGTAACTCCTCCCTAAAATTATTTATTACATTTACAGTATTCAGAACTAACAACCCAAAACACAAATATCGGGAGTATTTTCGGAGTTATACATAAGGAGTTATTTAGGAATTTTAAAGATTAATTCGTCTGTATATTCCAAGTCTGATGGTCAAGGGGTTTCACTAAAACTACTGAAATAAGACTGTACCTACCGTCAATATATGTATAAATCTTATCCATTAATGTAATAGGATTAGTTTCAGAATCCCACTGAATCATACACTGAATATGTTGGATATATCTCAAACCTATTTGGCATTATAATATAGTTTTCTTGAACCCGTTAAAGTTCTCTTTCCGTTAAATAAAGCAAGACATTCAAATAGTAAAACTTCATCATTTTTACGAACACTTTTATCTGGTTATTATATCTTCAAGCAATATGTGTACGCGAAAACGCAATTGCTTACAAAATAAAACAAGATGTTTTGAGAATAGCTTTCCTCACGAACTGATCTCAGGTAGTTTGCTATTTGAAACCAAACGTCATGGACAGCTTCGAAATAGATTTTCGAGATTTTAGAAAGAAATATCAACCAACGAAGTGAGACAGATATCACTGAAGATACTCAGAGAAAATGAGAGAGTTGGTAAAAATGGAAAAACACGACTCTCTATTATTCACGCATGTACTGAAATGCTACAAAGTATCTAGTTCATTGCTTGTAGAATTTTTTTCAAGATAATCATTTGGTTATCTAAATTTATATTTACCAACAAGTTGAAGCTAAGTATATATTTCAGCTGTTTCATGCTGGAATAATTATCATTATCGGACTTTCAGAATTAGGCATGTTAAAAACGCTTTAAAGAATATAGAATCATGTTTTCATTAGCCCTCTTGATCAACAAGAATAAAATCAACCAAATTCGCAGTTCTGACCACTTCTGATTTCAGTACATTTTATGTCCAACATTTTTCGGTTAGGAGGCTACTTGCATGGAATCCGTAAAATGTTTCATATGTCGTACACCAAAATTTAAATTTAAATGTAATCAGTTATTGAACTGAAATTTACTAACTTCTCACTTTTTTCAATGTTAATAGCCATAAGTTCAAGCGAATATGTTTTTCAGAAATTTAATGCTGAGTCAACTCATTTTCATGTTTACAGGTTACCGTGAAGAAAATGAGCATCAGACAAGATGTGAGAGTAATAAATGTGTAAAAATGTCTGTTTGGCAATCGACAGTTGGATGCGGTGTCACTCAACCCCAACAAAGCAGTTTGCATCTATCAACATGGCTCACACTAGAAGTCATTACTTAAAGCACTGATGCCGCGTTTTGATTTGGACGCCTCTAAATTTCTCCCGACCATCCCCAACACTAGTTCACATTGCACGTCGTGGTAATCGGTGTTCAGGCATACGCAACACGTGGCCCAACCATCTCAGTCGATGGAGATTCGCAATCTCACCAACTGACTTACCATCATTCCATAATACCCTGCGTCCGATCTCACTACTACTTACCAGGTGATTCCAGCAGATGTGAGCAATATTTCTAAGACATCTATGGTCAAATACTAGTAGCTTACGAGTATCTTCTACTCTCAATGGTCACGCTTAACAGCCGTAAACTAGGATAGAACAAACTACTGAGCAGTATACTCGTCCCTTAATTGATAGACAGATATATCGCCTTCGCCATAGGTGACGTAAGTTGGTAAAAGCCGAACGAGATTTTCGAATAGGTGCTGAGATTTCGTCAGACACAAACCCATTAGGGCTGATCAGACTTCCAAGATAAGTGAAGTTGTTGACGCGTTCGACTACTTCGTTCTCTATCCTTAGTCCGGGAGCAACAACTTGGATTTAGATGGGGAGAAACGCATCCCAGACATCCTGGCATTGTTGTTCAGTGCTATCAGAAGACTCTGCATTTCATCGGCATCTTCACCAAACAGGATTATGTCGTCTGCATATTCTAAGTCGATAAGTGGACCTCCTGTAGGAGATCGATGCCCGAGAATTCAGTCGACGAGAACGTGGTTTCCATCAGTAGATCTATGATGAAGTTAAACAGAAATGGAGAAGGTGGACAGCCATGATGGACACCACTTGAGGTCGCTAAAGCAGATGACAGTTCTCCATAAGCCCTCACTCGACTAGTAGTGTCCGAGTAAAGAGCATTCATAAGGTTTATGTACTTCTGAGGTACGCCTTTCAATGACTGACACTGCCACAGAACCTCTCGGTCCACAGAGTCAAATGTTGGTTTCAAGTCAAGAAAGACCACCACTGTCGGACGCCGATAAGTATGCCTGTGTTCTAGAACCTGACGAATGGTGAATATGAGGTCGATGCAGCCACGACCAGTTCTGAAGCCAGATTGATTCTTTCGTGTTTGCAGTTCATGAGTCTTAGTTAGGCGTCCGATAATTATTGTGGTTAGTATTTTAGATGCTATATTAGTCAAACTAATCCCTTTGTTTGTCGCAGGATGATTTTGACCCTTTGTTATATATCGGGACAATCAGTGATTGTGACCAGTCAGATGGGATAACGTCCAACTCCCAGATTATATCTAAAAAGTTAGTCAACCTAATGGCTAAAATCGGACCGCCATCCTTAAAGATATCTGGAGCCAATCCATCTGGACCAGCTGCTCTTCCTCATTCCAGAATAACCATAGCCTTTTGAACTTCAGCTAGAGTTGGGGGACCTACTTCAATGTTCCATTCACAAAACCATGTGATGAATATAATTCAATTATCATTTGAGTTTATCAATTCAGTATTGGAAACAGTGATATTAATAAGTCTTAAGTTAAGTAAGAAATTGTACTTTGGCGTCTACTTATGAAGCTGAAATAGCCAATTCATTCTGCGTAATGATGTTTCTTACGAAAATTCCCCCAAAATTATCGATCACACCTAGTGTAAATATTTACTAAAACAACAATATAAAGTATATTAGTACATATCATAAGCTTTGTGAACAGATGTCAATTATTAATAAAGACCACCAATGGTGATAAAACAGGATAATCAATAAGACATCAGACTGAAACAATGATTATCTCTAACCCTTATTTAAATATCATTCATGCTTTGCTAACTAGGTCATCATCATTTGACCTTAAAACCTGGTCGTCTTATAGTTACTAAACAATGATGCTTTATTTTTCAGTGATTCAATTAGGATATACACAAATATACGTGAGTCTTCTTTCATTTGTATAATGATTACCTGGTACTTATGATTAATAACATTTCACCGCCATACATATTTGCTTTTAGTTTATAAGCAGACTACATGATCTAAAGACTGAAACGTTGATTTTATCAACCAACTTTTAATGTGGCAGCTATTCAAAATGATGCAACATCACGTTGGACTGTGTTTTATGTTACCAGGACAAATATTGTAAGTACTGGTTCCTTCAAGATTGCAAATCAGCTATGATAACGAGGGTCAAGTAACATGAAACGGAAATCCATAATTTTCTACAGATCCTCTCTAACCACTTAATATCAGAATAATAGACAAATTTGATATAACTGCCTTATTATTAAATTGATTTGGTATTGTTTGTTTGAAATTTGCCCCATTTCACAAGCAAGTGGTCATCAGCACTCAGTAGCTAAGTGGGTAACGCGATGGCGTTTGAGACGGACGGTACTGAGTTCAAGTCTCGGAGTGAGTATCAACCCTGGGATGCAGGTACATTCAGCTGACGAGTCCCACATAGGACGAAACTTACTTCCTGGATTTCACTGCTAACCACCATCCATCTTTACTTATAATGACTTATTAATATATTATTATCAGAATGGGAGTGTGTGAAGATTGTAGTTAATTCATTAACACCGTTGGATGCCGGTTCAGTGGTCTAGAGGTTAAGTGTTCTCTCACGAGACTGAAGGCCCTGGGTTTGACTCGTACATTACTTGAGGAGTCCTGTACTAGGATAAGACGGCGGTCCAATGCTTCCAGGTTTTCAATGATGGTTCAGGTTAGATCGACTCAGAAATTCAAGTATTAAAATGACTAATAGATGTTTACTCTTCATATCATGGACTTAAAACTACCGATGATATATACCTACATTTGTTAGAAAATTTTATGCCGTTATACTTGTTTATTCAGTGAAGAAACCCAAACCTATAACAATAAACAAACTTATATGATGCGTTTCTGTAAGATTTATATATTATACTATACTTTTTCACACTGAATAGAACAAAACTGATGAAAAATGTGTATAAGTATATCTGCATTCCGAAAATACTATCGACCGGAGCCAAAAAAACCATACTTACATTCAATGAAATTGAAATCTCCCTTTGGAAGACCTACACGTTCTTCGTAAGTATTACAATTTGAATAACTTCATCGATAAATCATAAGTAAATCTCTCAATATAACAAAACTGTACTTCTAAATGATTTTTAAAAAATCCATATTTCACGTATGTTATATTTTGTACAGAACGTATATCCACAAACATAGTCTGATAGAGAATAAAGTTATATTGGAGCTATCAATTTGTATTTAGTGGTTTACATCATGGACTAACTGTAGCTAGATCAACACTAAAAACCAGAAGTAACTGGACAATTGTTTTGATAATCACTTGACTCCTCAGGAGTGGTATCCGATGATTCACATATCTAACCTCAGTCAATCAACAATTAATATTTAGTTATATTTACTACTTGGTTAATAAAATTTAGTCTTCTAATGGTCATTATCTTGATACGCAAAAGTTGTCAAAGATATCTTAGTCGCTGTATTAACCGGAAAAGAATATGACTAAATAAACATTATGTAATAAGCTTAAGCATTTTAGATTATTCAATAACATCATTTATTTTAATTGAATCTAGACTCAATCTATTATCATATTCAAATTAAATTAATTATGATTAAATTAATGAATAAAAACCTGAGATAACAAAGATGTGTTTCAGAGATGTTAGACCCAACTAGTTTGTATTTGTTAAACCTAAAAGAAACCATATTAGTGTAAAATTCATATTGCTAGTCACTAGATAGGCTAATCGACCAAATATAAATGCCTATAACGATTCTAAAATGATCATTCAGATTACTTAGACAAAAGATCTACTGCAAGAGTAATATTACTAATTCTATACATTAAGAGAAATAACTGACATTTTATTGTGAATATCCTACTTGTTTATTAAATGCTGATATAATTATGAATCGTTTATTATTTCGAAACCCTTATTCTTTGAATAATACAACTTCCTTTTGTAATCAATATTGGTTTGGCTTTCGTTAATAGGTTTACTTGTAGTGGATAGTATCAACAACGTTTAACAATCTACAGTTCACTTTTGATAATCAGTTTACGGTTTCATGTGATCGGTAGCTAAAACTTTCCACGCAAATGTTTTTTTCATAAGGAAGAAATTTGATCGAGTTATATAGGCTGAGACTTGTAAATTCTGGTCTAATATTACTTCAATAGAGCTGTTAGTATGGGCACTTACTTTCGTTCTACTAAACGGAGTTATATGAATTTTAGAATGAGACTGGTATCGTATTGTTTAAATCCGGTGGATTATGTAACTAACTCCATGTCATACTGATGTGTACTAAAGTAATGAACACATATCCCTTCACAATGATTTATCTAGCTCTGTTCATGTTTTCATCGTAACTATTTAATGAAATCAATTCACTTATCAAGAATTTTATGGCTTTTGTTTATCTTTTCAGATATCTTAGAAGTCAGTTAAATTATGGACGTATGGATAGAGAAAAAAGCAAAGATTTAAGAAGAGATAACAGTGATATATTTGACTGTCATACTCTTATTGAACCGATTCATAAGTTATTAACTAACAGGTAATATTTTGTTTGAGTATTTGTGTTCACAAAATATTATGTCCAGCAAAGATGTTTGATCATTTATGACTTGTAGTATAAAATGCATATTTGATATTAGTAAAAACAATTAATTGTTAGAAGCTTGTTACTACAAAATTCAAATGCCTAAAATTCATTCAAAGTACACAATCTGTATTGTTCCAGTCTAAATATGTTCATTAAGAAAATATGAAAAATCATTTAATGATATCATCATTTCTCTATATGATGAATTTCTATAAACTGAGACATAGACAACATGTATATTATCCTGTGTATTATGGATCTTCTTCATTTTCTTCTTCCATTTTCTATCGTTAGTCTATCAGTACCTTTTTGAGACAATTAACAACCATTCTTTTCGTTCTTTAGTATGCCCTCAAATGCCCTGGTGCGGCCGAGACTGAGGAAAGTCCGCTTACCCTCTCGAAATGCTTGCACATGGCCACGATTATATAGCCTCTGCCAGGGAAGTCCTACTCACTGCCTTCTCTTGGCGGGGGTGTTGTTTACGAAATTGAGGGGATGAAAAGCGAATGTCTGGAGCATTAACCGGGTTGGTGGACACAGGGAGTCCACCCAGGGGAGTCGGTAAACCCTGATTCCAAACCAGTGGTGCACATGGGCTCCAGTATCCTGAAGGAACAAATGGCGTATGAAACAATCGTTGGTCACCGGCTACCATGAGACTGCATCTCCTTACGATGCTCCACTGCCTTGTGGATCAGACCTTTAGGTCAGAGTCTCGGGGTGTGGCCTCCTAAGAAAACCCCCCGTTTCGGTTTGAGCACCCGGACAGTATCACAGACCTCACACAAATCAAATGAGATTTGTGTGGCGTATATGTATTTGGTGCCTCCTTGTACCAATATCTATGTGTTCAAATAATAATAATAATGATAATCTTTAGTATACACTCTTCATTTTTATCCATAAATTTGATTTTCCAGTTTAGTAAAACAATTGTCAGTCAAACCAACAGATTTATACAGTTATCTAATTGGTTCTCAAATGGCAGTGTAAGTGTGTTTATATTAACGACAATTCTTATTCAGAATAAACATTGAATAGTAAAGTTAAACAAGAAATTTCAAAATCTTTAGATTTTGGAAAGAAAACCAAACCGAACTACACTAGTGTTGGTAAGTTTGACAAAAAATAGACGGTTAATTATCCTATTTTTTATGAATTCACTAAATTAGTGAGGTAGAAAAGGCAAATTATTGAAGGAACTTAGTGATCAGTATTAGCTAGATAAACCGTAGAGTAAATGATAAAACTGTTTGAGCTTATCAACTGATTGTTCTAATTTACACAATGAAGATTTTTAATAGGTAGGAAATGTTTTTGAAACTCAAAAGAAAACAGATGGATTCCTGGTACAACTCGTGAATCTTTGTGGATAAATTAAGGAAGATGTAATAAATCATCTTCATATTATTGTGGTTTATTTCAAGTTCAACGTATAAATAAAAAACATTTCAAAATGCTCCCGTAATTTATCTACTTCTGACACAAAAATAGAGAAGCATGCGAATTATTGCAAACACTTTCGATACAAAATATTAAACAGTGTATATCATTTGGGGAAATTAAGCCCTGTAATATAGGTGAAGCTGAAGTGAATGATATCTGTAAACTACAAATATGTCTTACACATCAATCCGAAGATTTAAACAAACAATATAAAAATGAATTTATTTGGTATTAGTTATAAAACAAATATGTCAGTATTGGCATTCCGATAAGTTTCGAAATTTCGTGTTCTACTGTACTTATTACAGACATTAAGACGAAATAAGTGTGAGATAACTACCCGTTTATATCTAAGTGATTTAAGAACTAACTACAAATTTGGATAACAAAGTTCTGAGAGGTCAGTATGTGAACAAGATATTAATCCTAGCCCAAAACTGTGTTATTATTGTGCCCAATTTATGCCAAAGAAATGAATTGTAAATGATATTTCATTATCAAAAACTGACGTTACATTTTGCCTAAATCATCCGATAACAATAAAAAAATCTCATTTTCCTTATAAAGACACTTATTGTTTAGCATCTTAGAAATAAGCATGTAATCTGATACTGATCAACAACTGTGATGATATTATTGACAATGAAACCACATTTACATGTATAGACATAATATAAATCTATCGAATCCTGTTTTCTCTAATTCAAATACTCTCCAACTTATCACAGATCATGTTTTAACATTATTATACTATTAATTCCAAGTCATTATACATTAATTTTACTTAAAGTCAATACAATCAAACTATCACATTGTGAGACTAGTCCAAAACGTAAATCTTGATTAGTTATCCATCAGCACATACAATAAATCGCTTAAACTTAAGTTTTATGATATCTAAAAATTAGAAATACTCCTTTAATAAAGATATCTCATTCTCTTACTCAAAGTATACTGTCCAACGGTGATTTCAAGTCATAATCCATAATGATTTAAGATATCAACTACCTTAAATGAATTTTTCGTCTAATAACGTAAAGTAGCTGATTTAGAAAGTAATGAAAATACATATTATAACTTCCTTTAATTCTCTATTCGTTTGATTGGTCGATTTGCAAGACTATTTTCATGAGTTCATACAAACGGCTCAAATATATGATGGAGAATATTTTTGTTCAACAAACGAATTGTTACTTAAATCTCTTTGGAGTATTATAATTCAGACGAAACTATAATTTATAGATGAACCACTCATATTTACGATAACAGGTCTTGAATTTTGGCACGAAATTAATTAATTCATTTGACTAAATAGAGTTTTGGCATTATAGCTGAAGTCAGTTTGTTATGAAAACCCTATATCTGATGTCTAACCCTAACTATCAACTGTAAATATTAATCCTAATTCCTTACACTGGTTTATAACCCCCATTTAGCCGTGGTATGTAGGTGGACATTCTCTAGGTCACTTTAGCGTTGCTCAAAGGTCATCCATAAATTAAAGTCTCACCATAATTCATAATTTCTAGCACATGACACTTTCTCAAACATGAGATAAAACCTAATGAATTAAATGTTGTGCTTAAGTCATCTTCTCTAAGAGCATTTTTTTAAAATGTAAATGCGCACTTCTGAGAAGTCCCGCAATAGGACGAAACGGCCGTCCAGTGCTTCCTGACTCATAATCTCAACTGTAGAAATTATCTTGTTTTCATATTTAACTGTGACTAGGTTATTTAAAACACTCAACATTCTTTTTATTATCATTTAGCATAAGTTTTGAATTATGTGTTACATACTTCAATTTGATCAGCCGGATGTATCATTTTCCCTCACAAATCCATTTTCTGATTTGAATTAAGTTAGGGAACAACAAATAACCAATATCAAGCAATACTAATATTGATTAATGTGTACTTAACAGTGACACTAAGCATCCTATTCTAAACTGAAAAATTTATCTTATTATGCAGTCTACTACTAAAATACATTCCTTAACCAATCAGGCTAAAATATTGACATGTTATTTGTATTAACTTCCTGAAATAATGTTTACACTTAACCACGAAAAGCCATACCTAACCAATTAATAGATTCTCTTCTACACCTTAACAGTATTAAATTGCATACACGTAAACATAGTAACCATATTTCCATTGTTTCATATAGTCACAGATTTTTTAGAAATTTCAATAGTCGAAATCATGAATCAATTGAAGCTAGACCACCATGGGAAACCTGGAAGAACTGGACGGCCTTTTAGTCCTAGTATGGGACTTCTCAGCAGTACGCATCTATGATCCCGCTTCGCAAGATTAAAACCCAGGACGTAGTCTCGCGCGCGACCACTTAATCACTAGACCACTGAGCCAACATCCAACGGTGTTAATGTCTAATTTCAACCAATTTACGAATGTTTATAATTTTAAAATAAATATTCAACTTCATTAATATGTATACAGTATCAATTCACTTGCATAATATTTCGGATTTTTTTTCTCTTAGGGTTACATTCAACGAATTGTAACAAAAACAAAGTTAAACGAAAAGTACAAACAATAAAAACTCCAAAATCATGTTCAAACATTAATATTAATACTAATGATTGTTTAATAATAAAATCAAAGAATGCTTTAAGTCAATCATGTTCAATTTCTACAAAATTAAATTTAATTGATGTAAATGAGTCAAATTCTGAATTCGTAAACTTAGAAAATAATATATCTGTATGCTTAAAAATTCAAGGTTTGTTAATATTTAGTTAAGACTTTTCTAATGCTTAGATTTTCTCTGTTAGTTAATAATATAATTGATTTGATGGTAAAGATTCATAAGTTAGGTCGTAGGGAACTTTGTTGTTTCATGGATTATGATGTCTGCTTTAGTCCAAATGTGATTATCGATACATCTTTAATAGGAAGTAAATCAAAAATGTGCTTTATAAATGGTTATAGAGATAATTTCTGCTTGACTGGTTGAGTGTGGACTAGATAACTCACCATTACTTGTTAATGTTATGTTCGGTCGATATCTCAGTCATATTTATCTTGTACTTGTGTATGATAGGTTAGTAGTTTCATAAGGTTACAAGTGGTTGATTTGTGAACTTTACAAGCAAACTCAACCGTCGTCATTCCTTGGTTTTCTTTGATCTACTAATTTTGATAGTATATATAATGTACCGTACAACTTAAAACAATGTTTTCCACATTCTTTAAAATCGGGTTTACTTAAAAGAAATGAATATATTCAAGCCTAAAGAGTAGAAGAGCAAACATTTCCGACACATTGACTGTGTTTCTTTGAATAGTTCCTTGAAACCTCTCTTACCAAATGTTTTTATGTTACTTGTTGACAGGATGGCGAATGACCTCACCAGGGAAGTTTCTTTGTATAAGAAGGTGAACATATATGATAATCTCTTAGATATAATTCAGTTTTTAGATAGAACTTATAATCTACAAAACAACATCAGGCTCATTCGAAACGAAGAAAGCAGTTAGCAGCAGACCTTTTTAACATTCTCCTGAGTCGAAGAGACAATGACACCAGTTTATAGGAAGCCCTCTTAAACAAACCAATAGTTGGGCTTTTAATGGTTCCGTCTGTTACAATACAACCGTGGGTAATGGAGCCATTCAATCGAGGTTAGTGAAACATGATCATAAATTGATAAAGAATTAGTTAGCCTCGGACACCTGATCATGTTCCTCAATAACAAAATATATCACTTAAACAAATTGTAGGAATGACCTTACAACAATCTTTAAAACTTCATACGGAAATTATCAGGAGCCAACTTTTATATTTGTAAAGGATTTGGGCACTAAAATATTTAAACCTCCCTTATATGTACAGAAACAATATTGTTTTCACCCTGAATCTGCCCTGGTAATGTTTGACTTAATTTAACCCCTGGGGTGGTTATATATTATTCCATTTCTCTCTCTTAGATTAACACGTAGAAGTTATTTGACCTTTCATTTAACTGACCTTTCGTGATGCATATAAAGAGGTGGATTGACAAGAATTTCTATTATTATACTGCTCGAAGTATGATGCACAAACTTATCGAATATTTCAGCTCAACTTCGTTTTCTCACTTCATTCTTGAAATTTATGTTCGGTAATGATAGTTTTAAATATCAGATGATTCATCACTAGCTTACTATATTATTCTTTGCTCTTGTAACCTTCTAAACATTTAAAACATGATTTGTTTCTACATATAGACTCAAACAGGTTTTTGAAAGGTCAGTCTTTTGACTGATATGGAAACTTGATGAAAATCATCATTCATAATCCTCAAAACTAAACATACTTTATACTTTCTAAAAGACAACATAGATGACATGATGGATTCTCTTAGTTTATTCCACCGGTTGTATGTGTCATAAAATACTTTATGAATTCTCAGAAATAAAATTATGGAACGCATTTCGGACCCACAACTTAAATTCAAAATGTTAGATTAAAATTGTTAATAATCCTACCTCAAAATCATTAGTATCCTTTTTACTGAATAAAAAAGCCATTACATTATGAGAAACAAACACAATGTAGTTATAAATTTATAACTATAATTGCTCAATATCTAATATTATTAACGAATCCAGTCAATGTTATTGTATTAATTTCATTGAAATTTAGCAGTTCACCTAATTTCTCATGCATCTTCTGTCAAATATTGTTAATATAACCTTACTGATAAAAAGCTAAGACGTTATTGTTGTCATTAATTTAATTCTGACAACTATCAATGAAGTATTTTAGTGATAGAATATCGAATGCCGTTCTTACAATTATTGTATTACCAGATTTATTTGTAACACTGTAATGTAATAAATCGTATTTCTGATATAAACAGCAACTCACTTGATTGCCAGTTCACCAATACAATGAATTCACTGTAAAACGAAATACACATTTAATCATTTAATGACTAACGATACGATCAAATGCTGAGTGTCTTTATTTAATGTTTTTTTTGAAAATATATTGTGCTTCAAAATCTATCAGAAGTGTTCATGTTTACCATCATATGCTAATACAATAATGAAAAAATGAAATCATTTGTGCTGGGTAAATTAAATTATTATGTTTCTACTTTTAGGTAGTCCGAGGAAAACTACCTCACTGTACACAAAACAAAAAAGTAGTTTAAGTGAAAGTGATATTGTGAAGGTTGTTTCACCCAGATTATCAAATCAATATAAACATCCAAGTAGGTTTTTGAATGATAAATGAATACCTATATTTCTTATTTGAAATAATTTTTTAAATTTAGAAGAATGAAATGTTGGATTTAAAATAATGTAACGTATTTTAACTTACACAGTACATTCATTTAAATTGTTCTTTATCCTTTTAACGAAGGCATCATAATCGTTTTAATTCATTAGAAAAGCCTGTAGTGTCGGTTATTATGTTAAGCCCATATACCTTATTCTAGCTTTCGGACAGCCCAATCTATTCATTCTGCTTGAGTCATATTTTAACCTTGTTAATTATTCGCTTATCAGTCTTCAATGTTTTTATATGAATACATATGTGTGTACACTTCTTATCCGATTACTCATCACATGTCTGAAGCCTATTTTTGTGTAACTATAAATATTGATTAACGCTTGGTTAAAGGGAGTCGGCTTACCCTCTATCTCTACTGAGCGTCGTTTTGCTTCTCTCTATTCTATTCACTTCATATACAAAATATATGTATTGAAAAATTCATTTTCGTTATTTGACTTATTTAATTCCGTTATTGACTAATGCGATTTAAGTCGATGATTATATACGAGGATAGGCGACATATACAATTCAATAACAATCATTCATACAATCAAATTGGAGTCAGATCTTGGGCCACTAAAGTGGAGAGCCTGTCAACAAACATCGTTCGATTTAAATGACGACAAAATAAAGGGCCCCATTAAAAGCCATCGTGAGTTTAGTTTTTTCATCAGTAATTACTTCACATTAGTAACATACTTTGAGATGATTACTTTAATTTCCATACGGAAAACTATAATCAATAAAACCACGAAGATTTAAAGTGAAACCTGAAATGACTCATCAATAATAGGTAATAATTTTGATGTAGAAAATTCACGAAATCTCAATCAGTAGATGTTGACCTCAGGAGTCAAACAATAATATATTAACTTCTAAAAATGATGGTTTACTTCAGTAAAATATTTGTGCTATAGTTACCTATAAGAAACCTTTGTGCTTTTATTGATTGACAGGGAAAAATTTCAGGTAACTTATAATTAATTTTCTCTAAAATAAATGGTATTCATTAATATTATGAAAAGTAATTTTTTCAAAATACAGATGATAATTAATCCGATATAGATTTTTATGTATTAACAACATAATGTATCACTATTCTAATGTTGTCACTGTGGTGATACATCTCATGATGTCAATTATTTCAACTAAAACAAAGCTTGTTAGTTTTAGGCAGTTACATACTGTATTACTGATTTTAATGGACAATATCGATTTTGTACTACTATTTCTTATGGCTTGTATATGTATTACGTTTATGTTAATAGTAATATATCAATCGTATATTTCCAAATGTATTTCGATAATAAAGAACACCTAAATTTTGTTTTTAGATAAACATCAGACAATAAAACTCATCAATAGATTTTATATTCAAATAAAATTATTATTGTAAATAACATTTGACTTAGTCTGAAATAAGTTTGCTTAAAAAGTAATATAAAAATCCTAGTAAACACTCGTTATGCATTTTTGTTTGTCGAGATGTCCAATTCTTCGAAATTCTTTTTACCTTGATAAATATAATAAGAGTTCACATTGATAATTATAACTGGACAACGAAGTTTCAGTTAAATTCACTTGGTATTGTTTGCTTGTGTCTTCCCATATGCTGACAAGAAACTAATCAATTGCAGTCAAATCAAGAACAATTATGATACATTACAATCCCTCAGTCATGTTTCCTATCCCAAGTTATATAGCTTTCATCAGTGGATATCCTTCTCAGTCTGCAGCTCACTTTTCGGGGTAACTTCTTGCTAGGACACCTAGAGATTTAGTTTAAAACAGGTCGCTAATATGTATTAATCTGGATAGTACATTACCAATTGAGAAAGTGAACACTCATCATTAGGTGGCAGATAATTTTATTCCAGGTAAAAATATATTCTGTAGGTTTTCATTGAACGTGAATATTACTACTTAACATACTTGCTCACAAAATCCATAATCATGGTTAAAATTATGAAAGATCAAGTAATTTCTGATAGTGTTTTACAATGTTTTATTATGTCCATTAAACAGATCAACTTTATTCTGAATACAATACAATTAGGAAAATTTAGCAATAGAAGTGAATAAAATAGCATGAAAAAGAAATTTTTCTTATCTCTGGCAAAAATCACAATACTAAAAGAAAATACTTACATACAACTAAATACAGATTTTGTTTCTAATATATATGTGGTACATGAGGAAAAAGTTTATTCTCATTCGATTGATCAATACTATTTAAAAAAGGTCGTTGTTTTATATAAAATTGTTTCCTGTTAAAGTTGATTCCAGTTATGGCTTTATATCGATTAAGGAATCATTGAAAATCTTATACCATGGGATATATGTTTTTATTCTAGTTTGGGACTTCTAAGAAATGAGTAAACACGATTTAGCCAGAGAATTAGACAAAGACCTTATCGACTTATGGAAAGTTATTTAACTACAAACCAACGATTTGAAATCTTGTAGTCCATATGTGCAACTTTATATAGTTCACATTATGGCCCAATATCGTCTAATTCAATAGGTGGGTTACCCTCCCCTCCACTCTAAACATAGCTAAACACCAATTGCGACTTATTATCATAACTTCGATCCTCATTGAGGTCATGACACACTATACTGAGAAGCTATAAATTAAAATAAAACAGTTCTTAAGTACTCTATGGTTTTCATCCATTCACAGGATGATATCAGTTAGTGACGAAAATTAATTTCAATTTAAACTAATCTCATAAAACGTTCCCACCTTCAGTAAAGAAATAATGAAATTATTCATAACCAAATCGGACACTTATCACTCAGTATAAGTTTCTTCTTTTATTCATCATTTATTACACTTTTTAAACGTTAATTTTTTTTCTGACGTGAAATATGTAATATGTGAATTAAATAACCACTATCCATCTTTGTGAATTACACAGTTTATAGCCTATTATTTTCAGTACTGTTCGTTAAGTTAGTATTTTATTTTTATAAGCCATAAAATATTCAAATTAACAAAATCTGTTGATAAAACGGATTGAGAAGATGATTTAAACAGCTTTTAAATTTATTTTTATTATGGTTTAACTATTTACATCTATTTTCTTTGGTTTTGCATTTCATCAAAAACATCTTTCTAGCTTACAGAACAATTGTCTAGACTACTGAAACAGAAAGAAGTAGTCAGTTTACCTTTCAAGACTAATATATTTATTTTAATTTATTCCATAAGTATTATTATTATGATAGTTATTATCAGTAAGAAAAAAGCTTCAATAAAATCTCCAAACTGAATTGAAAAATAGTAATTTCTATACTTGAAGCTTCTAATTATCACCTGTTTTAACAAAAAGCTTAAATTTGGTTGTAAGCTCAATAAGTATGTCAAATTATCAAATCTTCTGTAAGATCAGTTTGGAATGAAAGTCGGTACATAATCTTGAATAAAATAAGATACAGAGAGACAAAACTTTAAATATTGAATTTTAGAATATTATTAAATTTTGTTTAATCTAATAGATACTACTTATATTTGAACTAAAGAATAAATTTACGGCTTATAGTATTACTTACGCCTATTACGCTCAATGGAGTATAAGCCACCAACCAGCATATTTTTTCTGGTTAGCATTTTTTCGGAGAGTTAGATTTTTACGGGATGGAGTCGCTAACCCCATTCCCAACCCTTCTCCTTTATCCGGGCTTGGGAACGGTAGTATCCCCAGATGGGTTGCAGGTGGAGTTCATAGTATTACTTTTCTTTAATAATATAAAACAGATAAATTACGTTTTGGTACATAAAACACATCATAAAAGGAAGTGTTTTTTTTTAATTTATTTAAAATTGAGTGTTTAAATGAACATAGGTGAAATAAAATCAATAAATATCGAAATAAACGAAACTTTCTATAGTGAGATAAATTTACTCTTTTTATTGAGGCGTAAAAACAAATGTGAAAATATGGATTTGTATAAGACTGTTTCTAATGTTTATAAACTAACAATACATATCATATCACTATACTTTTTATTCAAACAATCATGAGATGTATTCGATATATATATTACTTTTCATGAAAGTATACGTTTCGATAATTTACATGTACTGAGTAAACTATAGACAGATTATTCATTATAGCACACTTATTAGTAAAAGTCTAATTTAAATAATGCAAACTTTATATTTCTAAACTAGTTCGAAAGTAATATCTATGTAATAAACTATGATAAACATTTCCCTGATTCTCAACAGTTCATTAAATAAAGTTAGTTAATGATGAAACATTTATATAACAAGCAATCACAGAGTAATAAGGAACAAGTCATTTGAGGGACTGAAACCATGACTGTCACGTTATAAGTAATTTATACATAAAGGGAGAAACATCCTAGGTAATATGAATGATTTTGACAGTATCAGGGACTACTGAGTTATGGTATGTTCTCAGTTTTTATGGAGACTTCGTTTATATAAAATTTCAAATAACATTACACTTTGTTTTGAAGGAACTCAAAAGTCATGTGAAAACATACTTTCATTTGGTCACGCATACTCAATCTCTTCCATGTCAGCTGAGAGAATTAAGGCGATTCTGGATGACAAATTATGTATTTACGGTTATCAGACAGGAAAAACTCCAAGAACATCCGATTTCCATAAGTTAGATGATATTCCTGAAAACCAACTTCATACTCTGTCTTATTATAATGATAACAAACAATTGAAAGTTTCACACAAAACATCAACTCGTCCTAAAAGTGCTGGAGATGCTCGCACTGGAATAAATTCTGTAAGTATTATGTTAAATTTTTACACAAGCCCCATTGCACTTGGATGTTATCAACAACGCAGTAAAGAGCTGCGTATCTACTGCTTCTAGATGCTACTTGATACAAATGGTATGATGAAATGTGTAAGCATCCTTCGAATCACCTAGGTGTGGTTTTGAGTTAAAGTTCATCTTTGTTACTTTGAAGCTGAAAAACTTAGACATCTATATCACCAATTGGTCTTTGTGTAATACTATTGAAACTAAACTTGAAACTGAGCTCATTTAGTTTAATTAAGATGTGATGATAGTTCTTGCAATTACCAAGTATAAGCACTTATAAACCATCGTCTTCAACCCAAACGAGGGTTTTCACTATAATCTTCTTCAAGATCAATTTATGATCAGAATTTCGGAATAGGTCAGTTTTGAAATGCCACTGTCATTTCTAACTTTTTATGATGAGAAATACATCTAATATTTTCTATTGTTTGATAAAATTCATTTACAAGTAGTATATGAGTAATAAAATAAATTTATGTCAACTAAATAAATATTCAACTTAAACTAAACTAGAAATTCCACATAAATAAATTACAACAACGATCTCTAACTGTCAGGCTGACTTTAGATAAACACATTATGGGATTATATGATAAAACATGAGATAAAATATGAATCTATTAGTCGTTTACTTATTATGCACGAATAAAGACTTTTAAGAACTACCAGAAGACTTTAGAATATAACAGAGTAAAATATAGCGCCGTTAGTTTCAGTATTCTCTTGAAGCGAACCTAGACAATAGTAATTCATCCTGATATTGAGTGAAAATCACAATGGAGAGAAGATAGGTACATAATTTATTAGATTATGTAAGAAAACTTAATGAAATTTCATATTCAAACTGATTGATATCAAACAATTAGTATGGTTGCGGCAAACCATATATAAATTTCTATATTCTCTCTACTGAATCCTTCTGATCTGCTTTAAATATGGTTAACTGTTTATAAAAAAAATGTAGATTTTAGTGGAATTATCTGAAATTTCCCATTTATAACTATCAGTTAAAGCAGAATGAACATTTTAGAGTTAGGCACAATTCATTAAACATTACTTATTAGTTGATCAAGCAAATGTACTTTTTCATGGCTTAAATTACAAAGGTTAAACGATATTTTATTTTCAAATAGAATAAAAATGGACAAATACTCCTCTATTCAGTCCATTACAATAGATCTTTTGCTACTAACTAAAGTGTTCAACTGCTAGGCTGAATATCCAATCAAATTTTATCACCAAAGATGAATCAGTGTTAATCATTTCACCTCCAAAAACTGCTATCGTCTACAGTTATCATGGTTGCAATGACGAACAATATTTTCATCCAATTAACTATGGTGAAGAATAATTACTAGACTTCTCAGAACTTGATTAAACGCACCACGTTTCTGCTAACCACTTTTTTTTCAATTAATAGAACGTATATGTTTCACCAACCAGATCAAAGCTCCCCTAATTGATAAGTAACATCATTGTTACTTTTTTTTACCTGGATTCTGTAAATACTGTAGTTAATAAGTTTGATAACAGTATAGAAACGAATACTACACATACAAATTTTTCCAACCTTATTCACGCAGACATTTATTGTACTCTCAAGTTCAGTATTTCATTTGTGTAGTAAGATAAAAAGACTATAAGCCCATGATAAATGCTTCTTTATTATTGGTAATGGCTGAAATATTATAGTACGGAGAATTGTCCAAGTTATGTAGAAACATCTGGCGGTACAATTCAAATTTATAGTATTTTGAAACTAAATCCGTATATTTATTCGGAGGTCATCTCTAAGCTTCTTTTAGCTGCAGTTCTACAGTTACCCGCACAACGAAGTGCGGAAGCCTCATGGCTATTCAGGTAGAGAAGAGCTTTGACTGGACACTAAAGAGTATGTGTATATAGGGCTTATGATATAGACAGTGTGGGTAATTAACCTGACTCACACTATGTAGTGCAGAAATATTCTTATTGACCTACAATACTCTTTTCCCATCAGTTTTGAAAGCTTTTATGCAGACCAAAAGCGTTGATGAGCTACTAATGAGCTCACCAGTGAAGAAACGTGGAAACTATCCCCAGTTATGCTTCATATGCACATATTCAAATGCAGGTATCAATGACATACATTCCAGTGATATGCATATTGGCATAGATTGGCGCGGCTGCTAGTATGTTGTACATGTAATGATAGCGTAGGCATGCAGGTATGCGATACATGCATATGCAAAATGCACAAGCCAAGGACCATACACTCAATGGTATATACATAGGCATAGATGCAAACATCTCGGGTCCCCAAGCCCAGCAGCATTTTCGCTGAATGAATATCGGGTATTGAAATCAGTACATAAGTCGTCATAGTTGATGTGCTCACTTCATGCTCTTACCGCAAGCCGGTTTAGTTTCGGACACTATGTAGTGGTTACGACACTGCTTATAGTCTACTCTCTGGTCCGCCCCAGCCAGATCTTATGGGCCCTTCCAGACTAATCTGCCAAAGCACCAAATGGAAAATTTTGTTCAATACTTCAGTCATACTATCAATTCAAGTTAATCTTTCTTCTCATATAATCACGATGTAGTTAGTCAATCCAGGGCCGCTTACGTTAGTTCATTGGGAAAATGATCACCCACTATCCAGAGAGCACTAAGCGGAAATTCAAGTCGGACTTCGACCCCCTCCTCTTCCACATAATTCGACGCATATATATGAGCAAAACAACTAAATTATTCAGTCAAAATCTTTTCTTCAATCCATGCTATTTCAATAAAAAAAGAGAATTTCTTCTCTATTCTGTAATTATAAAATATACTATCTTAACAAAAGGTTTGCGTTTTACCTGTCCCATTGTATTCACCAAATCAGAAAGCATAAAATTAATTTGTACATTATAAAAAATTGCCCATAAGGCATATACAGATGAAGGTAAAGTTTTTGTTTCCAAAATATACATTGCTGAGAATTAAATACAAAAAATCTCAACCAATCTCCATCTATCAATAAATTTATGTCTCCTGAAAGTAAAAATTTTCTGTTTTGTTTGACAATAGAGTATTATTGTTAAAGTAGATTGAATTTAGTTTACTTCTAAAATGTCTCCTTAAATGAGCAATGTTTATACATATTCCAAGGCTCATTAATTCTCATATTCATTTTTTGATAGGGAATGATAAATTTTATTTTATCATGGTAAACATATATAGAACATTTACATTCCACTTTAGGTATCAAACCTTATTCAAGCGTAAATTATTTGGATATTTACAACTAATGAAAAATCATTTAACGAATGTATTTTCCTATCGCATTAAAGTTTACATGTAAAGTAACTACCTAAGTAGTTTCACTATACAATTTATGTCTCCTAAAAACTCTTCGTTACATCTGAACTACGAAAACTCTCATACAAGCTAGCTTTTTCTCGTATCATCCAAATGTATATTGGTGGACCTTCATAATATAGCAAAGAGCCCGGCAATAAATTTGAAATATTTCTCGCTCTTATTAGCCAATCAGCAAAAGATTGTCAAAATCAAGGAACCGTCTTTATGAAATCAATAAAATTTATGTTTACTGTAGTTATATGTAATTTATGAGTTTCCCTATCTTCACAGTTATGCTTTTTTTTCTAAGCCACATTACATTCTTTAAAAAGATTCATACATTTAAGAAGGCGTCGGATTGTGTTGGAGTTCATTATTTGATGCACAAGTTATAAGGCAGTTGACAGTGTTTCCTGAACAAAGGTATAGGAGCGAATTCATACTAAACCATTTACCGGATAAAATTAACATCAAGATAAATCTAGTAGTAAGACAATCCTGTCGTTTCAACACTGACAGCGTAATAACACTTAGTTTATCTATCCTAAGTTATTTTAAGTAATAAATAAACCTACCTTCAATAAAGCACTCCACAAAATGAGTGATAGATAATTTTATTGATTAGGCTTCATGCTAAGAAGTAAAGGCTGTTATAGACCGTTTTCTCTAGGGTAAACGTTTACCGACATGTGTATTTGTGGTTATCATAAAAAAGACATTTTCATCCCTTTGCTTTTAAAGATTAATGAGAGATATCGGTGTTGATAAGTAACTTGCTAATATCTTCGGTTGAATGATAAAATATGCCTTTAAAAACTTTATTTTTACATAATCTTATTAGGAAGAATTATTTCGTCTCTTTGAGAATACCTTAGATATTAATTCTTCATTAAAGTTGATTAATCAATGTTATTATGAAAATTTATAAAAGTTGAAATTACTCTCAAGTAATTTTTTTAACGTATGATTAATTGTTGTAATTATTCACGCTTTTATAGATTGAAGATATTAAAGAGTTATTAAATATTCAGTCCATATATACCCCACCAAAACCCTTCCTTTTAAGTGAAAGGCAACCTGATCGAATTAGATCAGCGCGTGAATATCGACGAAAACATATTGAACGAAATCTTCGTTCATGTTTAAATTCAACAGTTAATCTCATTCTTCACAACAATGATACTCCTGTTTCAGATGGAACGACTACAAACAGTGTATACAGTGCAAGACAACGAGCAGATATTCACTTACCAAGTGTTAAACATTTAATGGAAACATATGAAGAAGTAGAAAAGTGATATTTGAACTTCATCTAATCCCTAAAGAATAGTTTATATCTCGTTTAATGAAAATAACTCCAGCAATTTTTTGTCTACTGCATAATTTTGCAACACATTTACATCATTCAACCGCAATGTTATAAAAATTTCACTATTCTTATTAGATTTATGTTTGTTTATTTAAAAATATAAATTTTCACATCATAGACATTGTAACAAGTGTTACGAAACAATTTTTCACCTTAACTTTTGTTTAATTTACATGAATAATAATAACTTTTTGAATGACTTTGCAAAAATAAATGTTAAATGTCAAGTGAAACTATCGCATATACGAATAAACGTTGCGAAACCACGAACGGAAAAGAGTTTGTTCATTTTGTAATGTTTGTTTGAATCTTCCCATTGATGTTTAGGACTGAAATTGATCCGTCTCCGATTGTATAAGCTGGTGGTCATCAGGACTAAGTAGCTAAGTGGATAACATGATGGCGTTTGAGGCGAACAATATTGGGTTCGAGTCCCGGAGTGAACATTAACTCTGGGATGCAGTTACATCCAACCGACGAGTCCCAAATAGGACGAAACGCGTGTCCTGGATTCCATTGCTAACCACAATTCGTCTTTGGAAAACAGTTTGGTTAATAAAAATGTTATACGTTCGCGAATGATTCAGAAATTTCTTAATTAATTTATTATAAAATTTTTTACTTCGGACAGACCTGTTTGAGCAATAAATGAAAGGCTTGGGTTATATAAGTGAAATACATAAAATAAAGTTAATAAGTTGAATAAGAATTTTGAAATGAAGCCATCAAAAATATTAAATGAACTAAATTGCACTCATATTACCTTTCTAGAATATTTACTTTCACTAAAGATAAAAACCTGTAGTAGTTATTAGTGATCAACTCTACTATACTCATTTTATTTGGCAAGAAAACAATTTACGAGTAAAATATAATTTCAATACGTGAAATTCTTTTATTGTGACGTTGTAGCCCATTCGAGACCATTTCACTATATGAATTTCTAATTTAAACACAGAACTCATTTTATTACTGAGGATAAGTTAACAGATGTGTATTAGGTAGAGAATATACATGCATTTCATAATTCCCTAATTATTCATTCCAATTCGTTAACTACATTTATATTACAGTGAAAGCCAGCCAATCATGTTATTTTTTAAAAATTATTACCAGTTATTATTCTGTCGTTCGGTATAAATGAACAAATGATTCGTTTTAAAGCACATTATTTAAAAAAAACACTAGAGTATAAATGCTCTGTGACACTAAATCAAAATATATTGTCGATAGGATTGTTAAAATTTCATCTCATTATCAAAACGTTTGAATTCACGGGATAATCGATGACATTATGATTCAAATGTGAATAGTTTTAATTTAATAAAAACATAATATATCATCAGTTCTGTTGTGACTTTATGCCCGCTTTTTATGTCGTGATTTATCTGCCAATCAAAATACGACTTATACAATCTTCAGATTGCGCTAAACCAATGTTGTTCAACCGGTATGAACAGTCTAGCGTCCTTAATTGTCTCTTGCTCGCCTAGCCCATCCAGTTGAGTTCAGAACACTAAAACAGTTTCCACTATGCGAATCATTTATTTTAGAACGCAACGCACCATAAAATAGGAAATAAAGCCAAAAAGTGGCTGTGAACATGGGAGACAGTAATTAATAAACTGAGTATAACTTATGAACAGTAAAGCGTACAAAAATAATTTATAGGTCAAAACGAAGCTTATAATAAGAGGAATATAGATATACATAATCTAATTACTAAATAGTTATACCTTAAGAATATATAGATAATATTGGTCCATTAATAGTTCTCAGAAGTTACTCGTAATTTAATCTTCGTTAGGATATAACAAGGTCCCCTCTCTATTCTTTCATAGTATATTAGGAATGAAATTTAAAAATTGACAATTAATAAATTTTAATTAAGTATTTATACCTTCTCGAAATATTCATTGTGAAGATTCATTAAATTTGCATTAAACTAATAAACATTTCTTTCTAATTTCTTTTAAAATGAAAATGAAACTTTCAAAATATAATGTAAATTGGTTAATTTTATTATTCCGTTACCAAAATTTGAGATTTTATTTCAAAATAAGATGCAATAATGAACAAATACTTTTATTTTTTTAGCTTAGAAGATAAAAAATATAAGTGATTTACTTAGTAACATTAAACATTTTATTTTAAAAACGCTTTTATTGTAGCATAAACTTGAGTTTCTAACAACATTTTTCTCAAAATTTTATTGTATAATCAAAGTGAAACAATTTCCTCCTAATCAATAAATTTTTATCAAAAAGGGTTTTATGAAGATTTCAGTAATTTCAATAGTTGAAATCATAAGTCAGTTGAAATTAGACTACTATGGAAAACCTGGAAGCACTGGATGGCCGTTTCGTCCTATTGTGGGACTCCTCAGCAGTGCGCATCTACGATCTCGCCCCCCGCTGGGTTCGAACCCAGAACCTAGCATTCTCGCGCGCGAGCGCTTAACCACTGAGCCGGCAGACGTCCAATGGTGTCAATTTCTAACTTTAACCAATCGACAAAATTGTACCACCGTACACCATTGTCTTCAGTGAGCTGATATCTCATAACTGACCTGGTTGAACCCCACTGGTCACTGTTTCTCACCAGAACTTCAGGAAATGCCTCTTGAAGCCAGTCACTAGTGAGCATATGTCGATTTATATCAGAAGGGGTTTTGTAGAGATTTTAGTAATTTCAACAGTTGAAATCATGAGTTAATTGAAGCTAGACCACCATTGAAAACCTGAGTTCGAATCTCAAGGGACGGGATCGTGGATGCACACTGATGAAAAGTCCCATAATAGGACGAAAAGGCCGTCCAGTGTTTCCAGGTTTTTCACGGTGGTTTGACTTCAATTGAATCATGATTTTAAATATTGAAATTACTATAATATCTACAAAACCCCTACTGATACTAAATATATCGATCTTTACTATTTCACTGGAACAATGTAGAAACATAATTGAATCGAGCCAATAAACTGTTTATTTGTAAACGAAATAGAGGAAAATTCAGTCTGTAGTAGTATAATATCAAACAATTAACTATAAGATAGAATTTAATCAAATATAATGACCTTGTGTTTTGTTTTTATTTAAATATGAAATTTATGGGTTACATTATTAATAAATTAATATTTTTTCAAAGCATCATTAAAGAATGAAAATTAAGAGTTTACCTCACAAGATAAGACGTTTTATCACTTGCTAATGGTCTACGTTATTTACTTCATCGATATTTCAATTAAATCCATTTATTGTTGAACTTTATTTGGTGTCAGAAATTCAGTAACAATAATCTTAGTGTAAAATTGATCATTTAAAATGAACTTGCTGTTCTTACACTCCAACGTGAATGGAAGCTCAACATAATTTAAAGTACCAACATTATCAGCAGTAATTGTCAAGCAGCTTTAATTTACTGCAAATTTTGCTGTGAATCATATAATAATTTATAGATATGAGGTCTGAGTTATCTGTCTTAAAGTAAAATAAATTAGATCAGTTACATATACACGTAGACGCAAAAATTGAGCAATGATTTACACCCATCGCTCTATTCAATGAGTGACATTGCACAACCATCATCCATTGCTATCAACAATACATGTCACACTTCCGAAGGGCCAATTTTATCTGACAAAACTTTCTCACAGCGACTGTGAGAATTCTGCTCAAAATGGTTCATTCTCACTATCATAATGAATTTAAATGAAATGGTTATTTCCTTATGACATTTTCTGTTTTCCTTGATAATTATTGGTGCCAATTTCAAGAAGATGAATGGCACAGAAATAAACTATCTTACCCTGCAATTGTTTCGATTTTAATCCACGGGTTCTAAATAGTTAATAGTTTAATGACAACGCTCTACAAAGATATTGTAGGTGACAACTCTGATAGCTTCATTTTATGGACTTATTCGAAGTTAAATGTTTGTATCAAAGGTGTTTCCAAGCAGAAAGGTGATGTTTTACTTACTGTTTTTCACTACATTTAAGATTTTTATTCTGGTTAGTGATCGAATTTGAGTTTAGAGAACGAACATTTCAAGTGGTAAAAATAATCTGATCTACAAGAACAAATAAACTGATAGGACTTTTGCTAAAGGAGCTCGAGTGATCTCCAATTTCAAGATCAAGTAAAAAGATGACATGTAAAATTTCAGACGATGCGAATGAATATCATGAAATATGACAACGTACTGAGCATATTCACAACCTAAAAAAACATTCTCTCTTCCATACGAGTCAGACTAGCATAAAATTTGAGCAAGATGTGGCCTGATCAAATAATTATATTTATATTACTGCTAGAAAAACTAATTAGCCTTTCGTAAGCATTTATTCATTTACATACTTACACCTGTTAGCTCTCATGGAAGAACATAAGCACTCCACAAGCATTCTCCATCCAACTCTGTATTGCTCAACCCTTCCTAGTTGCTATTCATCCTTTTCATGTCTGCTTCCGATTCTCAAAGTAATGTGTTCTTTGGCCTTCCTCTTTTCCATTTCTCTTCAGGATTTAAAGTTAGCGATTGCCTCGTGATACAGTTTGTTGATATCCGTAATGTGTGTCCTATCCACTTTGATTGTTTCTTCCTAATTTCCTCCTCAGCTGGAGGCTGGTTTGTTTTCTCCCACAGTAGATTACAGCTGATGATATCCGGTCAACTGACATTGAGTATCATGTTCAGAAAATTGTTTATAAATACTTGTAAATTTTTGATGATCGTTGCATTAGTTTTCCACGTTTCAGCTCCGTACATTAGAACTGTCTTTACGTTTGTATTAAAGATTCTGAGTTTGATATTTGTTGATAGTTGTTTTGAGTTCCATATGTTCCTCAACTGTGGGAATTCTGCCCTTGTTATGCCAATTCTCATCTATAAGTCTGCATCTGATCCCCTGTGTTCATCGTTCATTAGGACCCGATACGTAAATCTTTCCATATCTTCCAGAGCTTCTCCATCAAATGTGATTAAGTTGGTGTTCTCCGTGTTGCGTTTGAGGATCTTGCTTTTCTTTTGCTTATATTGAGGTCTACTGATGCAGGTGCTTCTGCTGTACTGGTTGTCTTGACCTGCATTTGTTGGTGTGTAAATGATAGACGGACCAAATAATCTGAGAGGTCCAAATTGTCTAGCTGTATCTAAGCTGTCCATTGTATTCCATGCTTCATGTCAGATATGGAGATCTTCAGACAAAAGGCGAAAGGGTAAGCAGACTTTTCCGACGCTATTCTTCACTTGAAATTCGTATGTGAACTATCTCCCATGAAAGAATTTGCAGTGTAGTCTGTCATATGAATTTCGTATGATGTTTATGATCTCACGTACACCATAGTGTCTAAGAAGACTCCACATTTTTATGTCAACGCTGTCAAATGCTTTCTCAAAATTGATGTTTAGACCTGGTAGAAATCCACTGGTCACTGCTTCGCACTAGAACTCCAGGATATACCTCTTGAAGCCAGTCACTAGTGAGCATATGTTGAATAATATCAAAAGGTCTTATTGTGGATATTATAGTAATTTCAATGGTTGAGATCATAAGTCAGTTGTTCGAAATGTATTGCGCTAATATATCACATAATTCTAATGAACTTCGTTTTCTCAATGTATTATCGAATTTTATCAAAGGGACTAATTGTTTTAAACAATATAATGAATTTATTTTTTTCAGGGAATTTAAAAAAAACATTTTCTATTCTATTTTACTTAGTTAACAATTGTACTAAATGTTAATGTTATAACTGACGAATATTTTATTTAAAATTTTTTTGAAATGTTTTTAGTTACATAAAAAATGTTCTTAAAATCGAATTATTAATCAGATACATACTTTAGATCATTTTTTTAAAAAAAAACAGAGTCCTTTAGATAATGATTAATTATTTTGAAAATTGAATTTTTTCATTGTTTTATATTTTGTTTTAAGTAATACGAAATGAAGTGATACGAAATTATCGCTAGAATTAAATTTTTCATTATTTCATCACGTCATACTCTATCAAATCTGTTCACCGTTCTGATACATAATAATATGTCAGTTCAGTCGAAAATGATTATACTTATAATGGATAGAACTGTTTATGGTTGTATATTAACAAGTTATATAACATTCATCAATAGTTTAATGGAAAAATGCTGTTAATAGCTAATAAATAACGACATCTAAAAATCCTCAACAAAACCCTTGACTTAACGACCTAACCGTGTCCTAATGATACATATATATAGACTATGAACTAATCGATTTCATTGCTTAATATTTTCCTAATGTTCTTACGTAATTTTTTTTATTATAAATACTTCGTTTACTCTTAAGAACTGAAGTTATTAAGTAGTTAACATCAACAACCGCGCTAAGGATTGTATTGTAAACCTTGAGACCTCTGTGATGGATTGTACAGTTTAAAATTTACAATTTGAGTTAGATGTTGAGTGTTTTTATTTATGAAAAATAAGTTCTAAATAAATCAAATGTGATACACATTATCTTAACCCTATTAGATATTGATGAATCAATTCTCCATAGTTAATTTTAAATATAACTATGTGGGTCATATCTTCAAATGGATAGCAAATAAAGGTCGTACATTGTGAATCTTATCATTAGAAGCTTTACGTCATTAAAACAAAACAATCGAATATTCTAATGATGGGTTTGTTAATGCATTAGTCATGTAACGTCAAACATCTTTTCGAATTGAAAAAAAAACATTACAAAATCACCAAGATTAATCAGTTGTGAATAATTGCAAAAATAAGCTTTTCAAATGAGGTCATATTGTGTTTGGATTGTAAAGCATGCATAAAATTATCTGTCGTAATTTCAGTGGAAGATACTTTTACTGGCAAATAATTCGGTGATGTAACTAGTTTTACTAGGCTAATAGAACAGTTTTGTGATTTCAACAGGCATGAATTATTGATATTATTAATTTTTCAAATCCAAAACCTAACTGTTGATTTTTAAGTAATTCTGTGGTCTTACTTGTTAGGGAGATCCTGAAAATTTCTCCAAAAGAAGCCAAAATGGCTCTGAAATCGCTGAGAAACATCTTATCCAATCAGCATTCAATAGACGCTTTGCAGGAAACACCTAGAGAGTGAAAAGTCACATGTCGCGTTTTAGATTAGATGATAACCTATACTGCTATTATGTTTAGTAGCGTCCGAAAAATTTCCGTAAGCCCAAGGTCATCTAAAATGCTATGAATACCCTAGATTTTCTGTACATAAACGAGCCTTCGGAGTATAGTGTTTGTTTCATATTCCGCGTCTTTTCCCTCGTGTTCAGGTTGCCATGCAGATTTAGCCTGGGGCTTGCTAGAAGAGCTTAGGAAACCGAACATGGCGTTCAATTAGATTTATCATTACTGATATCGGATTTCAAGACAGTCGTTCAAAGTTTTTAAAAAACCCAGTGAAAATAAATAATACTCACTAATTATATTAGAACTGATAACAAAAAATGAACGAAAGTTTGTTGTTTTATCTGTTGCCCGTAGTTTATTCAAGTCAAAAAATATCAACAAACCAACATGAACTGAGTATTGGTCAGTATTCTATGAGTTATGATTTATGCTCTATAAATGATATTGGCATGTATACCAGTAAGAACTATATTATTAAGCCATATAGTACAGGAAATACATTGGTATCAATCTAACATTTTTTTCAAGATACAATTAGTCATAAGGCAACAGTAACAATAGATATATCAACAACTACGATTACTCAATACAACAAACAAAAAGTTTTATTGAAATGTGGTTGATCGGAATGATATTGGATAATGATTATTATCAACTATAAATAGATTAATATTATTGCTTATATAGCTGAGGTCCTCACTGAAAACTTCTAAATGAATTTAATCATCAGTCTAAATGAATTTATATCAAATAAACTCACATTCAATATCTCTGTAGACAAAAACTGAAAAATCGGATGGCAGTAGTGGATACTAAGGTTCAAACCTGAGTACATAACTTTGTACTTGGTAAATAAGTTGAATAACCAAATAACCGTTTCGGGTGTAATGAAGGTAGATGGCAGCACAATATCGTGAGTAATCAGAGTCAAACTTGTGTACCATTGAACTGAGGTTGTCCGATCTAGAGATTAAATGTCTACACGCGAAATCCAAGGTCATGGGTTTAATTTGTGTTGCTGGTTCATGGATGAGCACTGCTGAAGAGTACCGTACCAGGGCGAAACAGCTATTCAGCCAGTTCCATAGCTTAAATCCGTTCATAATCTCAAGATTATTTATGACTGAATGAAACTTAAATAATTTTACTTACTTACTTTACTTACGCATGTTACTCCCAATGGAGCATAGGCCGCCGACCAGCATTCTCCAACCCACTCTGTCCTGGGCCTTCTTTTCTAGTTCCATCCAGTTCTTGTTCATTTTTCTCATATCTATCTCTATTTCTCGGCGTAATGTATTCTTTGGTCTTCCTCTCCTCCTTCGACCTTGAGGATTCCATATGAGGGCTTGTCTTGTGACGCAGTTCGGTGTTTTCCTCAATGTGTGTCCTATCCACTTCCAGCGCTTCTTCCTCATTTCTTCCTCCACTGGGATCTGATTTGTTCTCTCCCACAGTAGGTTGTTGCTTATAGTGTCCGGCCAGCGGATCTGAAGTATTTTGCGTAGACAACTGTTAATAAACACCTGTATCTTCTGGATGATGGATTTCGTAGTTTTCCAGGTTTCCGCGCCATACAGTAGAACTGTCTTCACATTTGTATTGAAAATTCTGACTTTGGTGTTGGTTGCTAATTGTTTTGAGTTCCAGATGTTCTTCAGTTGTAAATATGCTGTTCTTGCTTTGCCAATCCGTGCCTTCACATCTGCATCAGATCCACCGTGTTCATCGATGATACTGCCCAAATATGTAAAGGTTTTTACATCTTCCAAAGCTTCTCCGTCAATTGTGATTGGATTGGTGCATGCTGTGTTGTATCGAAGAATCTTGCTTTTCCCTTTGTGTATATTGAGACCTATTGCTGCTGAGGCTGTAGCTACACTGGTTGTCTTCTCCTGCATTTGTTGTTGCGTATGCGATAGAAGAGCCAGATCATCTGAGAAGTCTAGATCATCCAATTGCATCCTAGCTGTCCACTGTATTCCGTGCTTCCCTTCAGATGTTGATGTCTTCATGACCCAGTCGATCACCAGGAGAAAGAGAAAGTGTGAGAGTAAGCAACCTTGCCTGACACCGGTCTTTACTTCGAACGACTTTGTCAACTGTCCTCCATGAACGATCTTGCAATTTAATCCATCATAGGAATTCTGTATGATATTGACTATCTTCTGAGGCACGCCGTAGTGTCGAAGAAGCTTCCATAGGGTTGTTCTGTCCACGCTATCAAATGCTTTTTCGTAGTCAATGAAGTTGATATAGAGTGATGAATTCCATTCAATTGATTGTTCCACAATGATCCGTAGAGTTGCGATTTGGTCTGTGCACGATCGATCCTTATGGAATCCTGCCTGTTGGTCTTAAATAATTTTAAAGTAATATTATTTATTCATATTCAGATTGTTTAGAATAACATTACTGTCTTCATAGTTGTTGTAAGAGGAAGGATTTATACTATTAAACTTTAATTATGCAAGCAAATTATTTTTCATATAAAACGCAGTGTTTGAATAACATATTTGACATTTCATCTCTCTTATCCCTTTCTCTTAATCTTCTGTCTGATGTCCACTATTATTAATAATGAACGGACTTACTTATATTTTAATATAAACTTTTCTTCACTATTAAGGTATTTAGTTTCATAATACATTTAGAAAGATTTGATTATTTATTTGCTGAAATGTTTTGTAAATACTCTAATTTATTATTAAATTCCTAACAGTTTGTAATTCAATTTATATAACACATATTCATATTATGTGGAAAATAACCATTTGAACTGAATTGACCTGTCTGCTAGCTAAATGTTATCATCATATTTTGATTCGTAATAAGGTAGATAAACAAAACAGTGCGATCAATAAGATTAATTAAGCGTTGATGACGTTTAGACAGATAACCCAATAATATGTTTAACATTTCGAGTAAATTGTTAGATAACACCCAATGTGAAGTGCAAATATAGATTTTACAGTTACATTGTAAGAGATATTTAATAAACATTCAATTTATGAATTACACTTTAAATGTAGCTTCAAAAAAAATATTTATTACCTTATCAGTAGAACGTTATTATGACTAACAGTCTGATATTATTTTAAAAAGACTCAAGTGAACTAAGCATTTCGTTCATAACAACTTAATCCAAGTAAACAAAATACAATAAGCTAAAGGAATGTGAATGTAATTAACATGATGTTAAACGTTTTCACACAGTTAAGTAGTCTTTTCAATTCTAAATAAATTTTGCTAGTAAAATTCTACTATGTGTACAATGTGTTTGATTAACCATTTAAACAATATGTTAACCCGGTGAACTCATTTACTTAAAAGTTAGTTTCTACAGTAAACCACATGAACACTATCTTATTAAATCATATAGGAAAATAGTGGCCAAGGTTCTTTACTTAAACACTACTAGTCGAGTCAGAGCTTATAACGAACTGTCATCTGCTTTTGCAACCTCAAGTGGTGTCCGTCAAGTCTGTCCACTTTCTCCATTTCTGTTTAACTTCATCATAGATCTACTGATGGAAACCACGTTCTCGTCGACTGAATTCTCGGGCATCGATCTCCTACCAGGAGGTACACTTATCGACTTAGAATATGCAGACGACATAATCCTGTTTGGTGAAGATGCCGATGAAATGCAGAGTCTTCTGATAGCACTGAACAACAATGCCAGGATGTCTGGGATGCGTTTCTCCCCATCTAAATCCAAGTTGTTGCTCCCGGACTAAGGATAGAGAACGAAGTAGTCGAACGCGTCAACAACTTCACTTATCTTGGAAGTCTGATCAGCCGTAATGGGTTTGTGTCTGACGAAATCTCAGCACCGATTTGAAAAGCTCGTTTGGCTTTTACCAACTTACGTCACCTATGGCGAAGGCGATATATCTGTCTATCAATTAAGGGACGAGTATACTGCTCAGTAGTTTGTTCTATCCTAGTTTACGGCTGTTAAGCGTGGCCATTGAGAGTAGAAGATACTCGTAAGCTACTAGTATTTGACCATAGATGTCTTAGAAATATTGCTCGCATCTGCTGGAATCACCTGGTAAGTAGTAGTGAGATCGGACGCAGGGTATTATGGAATGATGGTAAGTCAGTTGGTGAGATTGTGAATCTCCATCGAGTGAGATGGTTGGGCCACGTGTTGCGTATGCCTGAACACCGATTACCATGACGTGCAATGTGAACTAGTGTTGGGGATGGTCGGGAGAAATTTAGAGACGGCCAAATCAAAACGCGGCATCAGTGCTTTAAGTAATGACTTCTAGTGTGAGCCATGTTGGTAGATGCAGACTACTTGGTTGGGGTCCGCGTGACTATCGTAACCAATGGTTGGTGACTCATGGTGATATGGCTCAGAATCGATCACAATGGTGTCGGTGTATACACTCTCTCTCTTCCCTTATACTGAGAGATTAAAATCATTTCATACTTTACTTTCTACAAATTAATTCTTTCTCCTTGTATCACATCCTTAGATGAAATGTATTTCTTATCTACAATTGAAGTGACTACTATGAATTTGGTGTTCATAGCGATTTGAACCGATGGACATATGTGCTTTGTCCTACGTTGTAGATAACTGACTGAGTGCTTACAACTGAATTTGCAAATAACTTGTTAGTTTACTCAAAAGAATGATATTCACATGTTGATAAATTAGAATCTTAATCATTGAAGCATTAACATAATATAACGTAACAACTCAGATGAAAAACAATACATAGACTAATCAATCCGTTTGAATGGTTTGTACACTTAGACCAGTAAAAACTTAAAAATTGAGAAACTGCGTCATAGACATCAAAAAGTTGTTACGTTATATTATTGTAATTTAGAAACAGAAATACCTGTTTTGTTCTAATTCGACATACTTCAACAGTGGACATCTATGAACACATGACGTGAAGTTCTTGTGAACAGTGAGATTCCTTCACAGCACTCAGAATCCAACAATACATATATGCATCTGTAGTTACTCCGCAATGTAGTACAAACACATTTGGTGTTTTGGTAACTGTGACTCTTTCCATATGGTTACCTACATGTCCTACTGTCTGGTACTAGAACAATTATTCAACAATCTCCATTTTCTGTTAACTTGAAGGCTGATGTCAGTTTTTGAAAATGATTCGGAAATTGTACAAAAATCCTAGATAACTACCTCAATAAATTCTATTAATCCTTACATAAAAAATGAAATAGGAGATATTCCTACAAAGAATAGCCTCAAGACAATTTTTTTTTGTTTATGAATGTAAATTGTTATAAATATATATTATTATAACTAGTAATACCTAAGTTTTTACCTGATGTATACTTCAATCATTGAACTCAATCGAAAAAAAATTGTGTAATGTGAACTAGTCGATAGAAGTAGATGTATACCAACTCTATATTGATTTTCTTATCAAAAGACAAATAATGAAATTGTATAAAATGTTAATGATAAAGGTGAATATCTGTGATTATTATAGGTATTATCAAGAGTTATTCGACATATAACACATAAATGAGAATAATTTAATAAATAAGTGAATATTTTCATTCTCATAATTTGTTTCTTATTAACAACAATAATCGTAATTGTCAATAGAATTTCTGTTTATTTTATGAATTATGATTGTCAGTCAACAACATTCTCAGTAAGAGAAAGATTTTTTATTCTAGTAATCAAGATACTGAATGAACAATCCGTAAAAGTAAAATACTCTATCCAATTTAACATTTATGATAGAATATAACATCATTTTAGGACAAGACATGAACGCATTCCAACCGGGTATATTATGTGATGAATTTCGACAAAAATTTCAGTAAAAAAATTCTAGGTAATAAAGAGTGAAATTGTAAGACCACGTAATACCTTAATATAGTGCAAGCGTTATCGAATCATTTAAGCTAGTAGCCATATTGCAAACTGATCGATAGGATTCGATTAGTACATAGGACTATAAACAATATTATATTTATCACTGCTATGTAACTATTCAATTTAAAATAACTGATGTGAATAAAAAAGTCCACTTTGTAACCTAGAGAGGGCCTTTTCAACTTTAAGTATGAGAATGATATTGTCTTACTGTGTGATAATACCCAAACTATGAAGTCTACACCTGGTCAGTAGGCAATTAGTGTCCGTAGGTACGGAATATGCTTTATATTTTCGAAGTGCAAAGACTGATAAGACTATGAATCTGCACTCACCCTGGGTAGTGAGCAGAGATGATGCAACACAGTGGCTAGAGACGTTATCGGACATGGCTCAGAATAGAAGTAAATTGCGATAGTGCTGTAACTTTATATAATTGAGGGGAATTTCCCTAACTGAACAAATCCTTTTCGGATATATTTTTCTCATCTCAACCTCTTCTCTCATTATCATTATTTTCAATCCCATACGGGAACTTCTAATCGTTTTTATAATGGTCACTCTTCGATCTCAATCTCTTCATAACCTCCTTTTTATTGTGTGGGGATAAATATTTGGTACCCCCTTGTACCAATGTTTATGTGTTCAAATAATGATATTCTACAAGTACTACTGATAACACAAGATATCTGTAATGAATAAGTTATAGTTGGCATTGAAAAAAACATCTAGCACGATTTCGAATAATTTGATTAGCATTCGTTTTAACACAACCATCAATGGATTATACTAAACACATCTTATCATTAATGAAATATATCTTATATTTGCAGGTTAATAAATGATCAGCTACCTGAACTTCATATGTTGAGTGGAGAAATTAATTTTCATCAAAAAAATTCACAAAATGTTCGAAAAATATTTAAACTAGAAATAAACTTCGTAAAGGAAAGTGTAAAATATATCTTTATCATTTATTTGTAGAAAGTCAAGTGTTAACTTTGTTTTTGAAAAAAAACCCACAAATAATTAAACGAAAGAATCTCTCAGAAACAAAGTCTGATCTTAGTTAAACAAGCATTTAAAACTAATTAGTGGACAGCTTTTTGTCTTAGTATGAGACCACTCAACAATATGCATCTATGATCCCATCAAGGATATTGTCTGGTGTAAATACAATACAATGTCATGAAGATTGTGAACACATTTAGTGCTTTTTATTTATAAAAAAGATCCATTTCTTTATTTATTACTGCCAAATAGTATGACAAGCTTAAAGTAGTCCGATTTTCAATCATCAATTAACTGTGAACAATGTACAAATGATTTGGGTTTGTATAGCTTTTTAACCCACACAGGAAAGACGAACCAGTTCTATTTAGAATTTCATAAAGATCCAAGTCAAAGTAATCCTGGCAACTACTTTACATCATCTAGAATTGAAAAATTCACTTTCCATTATTTAGCCACCATCTTAGTTGATCATAGTGCAACCTTAATCGACAGAAGACAATGATTAAACAAAACCAATCATGATACTGTTTTCTACCTACTTCTAAAATAAAAACATTATATGAGATAAAAATGCTTCATCCAAGAATAGTCACTGGTAAATAACTTATCTTCTTAAGTTTATATGCATCAATAAAATTAAGTAAATCAAGTCACATAACCCATTTATATCTAATAACTTGCAATAGTTAGCGTTATTCTAATCAGTTTTATTAAATTACAAAACCAATCAACTTTAAACAAAAATTTATTAGTGAATCATAATAATTCACTTCCAACTTATATATTTATATATAAATATATTCCCTAGGAATAAAGTTAACAGAAATTGTGCGTCTATTTCATTTAAGGTTAATTAATATATGCATGTTACAATAGAAATAAAAGAGATGAACAAAATAACAGACAATTATGTAATAAGATAAAAAAGAAGTATGAACAAAATGAGAAATGAGAGAAAATGCAACATAAACAAACAATAATAAAGAGGTTAATTTAAGAACACCTTCATGTTGTTTAATTTACTTTTTGTTTATATTTATTTATATCCACGATATGCAAATGTTATCACCGTGCAAAAAGTAAACAACACAACTTTATAAATAAAACATGAATGAGAGTAGTTAGAAAAAACTCCAAGAATTAAATGCATTGCTGATGATCATAGTAGAGAGAGCGAGAGCAAGAGAATAAAGAATATTCCATCAAAATAAAATGATCAATTGATCATTTAATTTACATTATCCTAAATTAATTACATTAAATATCTTAACACGAAATAGAGAATAAATTCAAAATGTACGGTAACATATATAATCATGATAAAAGTGTTCTCTTTTCAGAAAAAAAACCAATAGTGTAAAACAAAGACTTGGAAATAAAGAATTAGAAAACATACATTAAAAAACTAGATGTTTTCTTTTGATCAACCGAGATACACGTAAGATATACACAGGATTACAATAATTTACTTTGAACATACACAGTTATTATACAAGCACATATGGAGACTATTAAATAAAATTAAGTTTAATAAACACCTAAATGGTGGAAGTAAAATATAAAAATTATTAAATGTAAGTACGTGAAAGTATGGCAAAAGAAACAAGAAACGAAATTAATAACCATTTATTGTAACGCATTGCTGATGCTGCTATATAGGATTAAAATTACTGACTATTATCTTATCCACCATTCATAGACAATTCCATTTCATGTTACATAAATATTAACGAAAATGCGCAATATTGTTTTCATATGAGAATGAAACAATGCAATCTCCTCTCAAGATAATAAATCATTTCGTACACAAACGAAACCAAACATTAGAATAGGTATTTAAAATTTATATTGAATTACAATGATATCATTTCACAAAAATCTCTCATTATTGCCTATCAGTAGAAAAAGGAAGAGTTTTAATGGCTTTATTACTTTGTAATCAAGGAAGTGAAACTGTTTCACGTGTATATATTAAACATACACCGATACATGTATTACTACACGAACAATAGACTACACAAACATATATACATGTAAATATCGTTTTTTTTTCTTAAAAAAAGAGAATAAAAACCTACATACTAAAAATTAATTGAGGTAATTGAAACTTTTACGGTAGATAAGTAAAAAATAGCTCTAAGTAACATAAGCGTAAAAATAATGATAATATTAGTATTAATAATATAAGAAGAATAAATATAATTAATGATGATAATCTTTTGGTGCAGAAGTACTAATATCAATGTTATCATTTTGTTTAATTGTTTTATATATGAAAAAAGAAAAAGGATTTTATAGAGACAAACAAAATCAGTATAATCTAACTGCTTAATAGCCAATTTACAATTTAATTCACATTGTATGTGCTATTCCAGTCATGAACTGTGGAACAAAAGAACGGATTGGGGAAAGGAACAAAGATGAAGAGGTATCAAAATAAACAAATAAGTAATGTGCACTTAGTAAAACACAAATGTCAATTTAAAATAAAATAAAAATTTACAAATTGAATATTAAATAATAAAAACCAATAAAAAGTAAACAGGAGGAGGTAGAAATGATGAGACAAGATTGCAAAATAAATTAGACCAACAGTAAGATAGGCAGGTGAATGTAATACAATATAGAAATTAAAGTATCTTCATTGAAGAATATTATAATATATCGATTGAATAGATTAAGATTGTAGACGAAATCGAGCAAAATCTTCAAATAATAAATCATCTTCACTTAAGGTAGACTGTGTGCCAACAGTAGATGGGCGTCGAGCTGATGGTCGCAAACCGGAGAAAAGCAAATGAAAATTACGATCCCAAACAGGTGGTGAATAGGAACAAACGGCTTTGCTTACAATTGGTGACTGGGTTGAATCACTATAGAAAAAAAAACGAATGAACACCAGACTAATAAATGTAAGCTGGATTATTACAATAAATTTTTATTACTGTAATAATACGATGTGATATAACTCCTTCGACCCCCAAATGCCTTGGTACGGTCGAGGGTGGTTAGAGTCAGCTCTTCCTTTCGCAATGCTCACATATGTCGACGCGTATGCAATCACTATCAGGGAAGTCCTATCCACTGCTTTCCTCAGGAGGGGGTGTTGTATAGGAAATCGAGAGGATGAAAAGCGAATTTCCGGCCCCTAAACTGGGTTAGTAGACATGAAGGATCCACCTAGGGGAGTCAAAAAACCCTATTAAAAACCAATCTTCTACATGGGGGAATGAATGGCGTATGAACTCATTGTTGGTCGTCGGCTACCATGAAATTACATCTCCTAACGTTGCTCCACTGCCTTGCAGATTAGACCTCTAGGTCAAAGGATCTGAAAGTGACTCTCTAAGAAAAGTACCTGCTTCGGTTTGGGTGTCCAGGTAGCATTCCATCCCTCATACAAATCGAGCGATGAAGTGTGGCGCATATATATTTGCTGCCTTTTCGTACCAATGCTTATGTTTAAAATAAAGAACTTTAACAAGTAAAGTTTTATGTATTCGGCCTCGCGCAACAGTTTATTTGAACACTGGTTGCGCTGATCATCTGCTTAAAATAAAACAGATGTTAAAGGGTTCATAACTTTGACTAATTATGGATGGAAGTTGAGTACTTTAAACACTAATCCACTGCACTGTGAACAATACATAATAACTGAGAAAATTATTAGGAACTATGGAAAACTGTAAAGAGTTCCTATCTCAAACGACACGGCTATATATAGTTCCAACTGGTTTTATACAATCTGTAGTATAAACTTTCAAAAATGTACAAATCCCCTCAAACCACTTATTCTAATGTCCAGTAACTTTTTGATGTATAATTTGTAAACATACATTGGGTACAAAAAAAATTAAAATACCAGAAATATATGTGAAATAAATTAACGCTATTCAATAAAGAATCTGTCTGACACTATTCAACTAACGAAGCAAATAGTGTATTACAATGTTAGCGTCGTTTATGTATGTACCTTATTGATGGATAAAGTTTTATTTCTTTTACTGAATTACAACCACAATAGATAAAACCAATAAAACGAAACACGTACTCACTGAACAATATTACTATAAAATAAATGAAAATTTTTAATATTTATCAAGTCAACTTATAAAACAATTCATTAACTTAAACAACCTAGCTCTCTTTACTCAACGCATGATTGCGCAAGCTAGACTCAAAAAATACATTAATAACAGCTAGTATTAGGATAGTTTTCACTACAACTTTAAACCAAGGTTAAGGTCGTAAGTTAAACAAGGTATGATAACTACGTTGTAATAGCCCTAAGAGATATGATATTAACGACTACTTTCTTAGATCATGGGAAAGATTTGTAGTTTAGGTGAATGATGGCTTAATCAATTAGACTAATGAGCTCCAAGAATGAAAATGAATTAAAATTATTGCCTTTCTTTATTCTAATCATAACAATAATGGATGAATAGAGTAATGGAATCCTAATTAACCTAGTAATGCACACATATGAAAAACCCTGCAGTATCATATATGACTACTGTCAATTCATGTGTTAGAATGCTAAAAATGAAGATAATTAATTACTAAAAACTCACTTCATACGTCGATTCGCATCACGATGTTTAGAATCGTCGGAATTATTTTGTTGAGAATTCATGGGAATTGGATTAATTTGTGGAACAGTAGTATTTTGTAAACTTAATGGAGTTATATTTACAACAGCATTTGATTGTCTTATTTCCGATGTACCTGGATTGATTTTAGCATTTCCCAAATTTAATGAATTTCCTTTATTTGATGTTTTTTCAGTTAATGATGGTTCACTTGTGATTGACGAAATAAGTTCATCATCTTGTCGATCGCCATTCATGTTAGAGGAATCTGGATTCGGATGTGTTAAAATAAATGGCAGCTCCAAACAAACATCACTGGAGAAACATATAACAGACATGATATTAGTTTAAACTAAGTGACCGAGACCTAAATATAAAAATTTTATGGTACACTTAGAGCAAACGTATTAGAATTCAAGAAACTCGGTAGGAGCACATGAATTAGTAACGTACTCGTTTTTCAATGTTTATTGTGTGCAGTATCAAGTAATTCCAGCCATTTCTCTGTTTATTTAATGTATGAGTGCTGTGTGTAAGACCATAATTTACACTGAGGATTACCTTTCAAACTCTAACTTTCACTTTACTTGCTTTCAAAATCCGACAGATTAAGATGTGTTACGGCATCGTGTTCACAAAAGACATAACTAGATAGGTTTAGATGATTGGAATGAAATCCTTAGTGAAAACCATCATGTAATGTGCGCCACTTACTCACGAAATAAAAAAAGGTTGAAAATGTTAGATAATGTACTTTTAATGGATACTGAAAATGGGGATGTTAACCTGACAGGAATTCTGATTAACGTTTTATTTAAGCAACGTCCCCTTCTACGGAGTGGGGTCGCTAACGCCAGTACAAAATCTCTTCGTTCATCCGGACTTGGAATCGAGAGTAATCCTAGAAAAGCTCCAGGCAGTATTTCTTTCAGTAATCATTCCAGAGTTATTGAAATCTGTTATTAATATCAACGTAGTAATTATTTCCTGATTGTGACTATTAAAACAAATAAATTAACTAGATTCTAAGCAATACAGTGACATGAAGTTGACAAAACAGACAGTATTGAGAAAATCAACGGATATAATCAACAGCCCAATAAGTAGTACTATTCAGATCACATATTCTACAGGTTTAAAATGATTGAATTAACCAGCTTATTCATTATTATTCTAAACAGATAAACTGATGGAATATACGTTGAGAAATATGCTAGAAAAATATCAGTTTGTAATCCTTCAAGAAGTTATTAATAAACTGTAAGAAAAGTATCACGTAAATTTAAAAAAAGAAAGTGATTCATGAAATGCACACTTAAATGTACTTTCACAAATCCAAACACCATGGATATATACATATAAACAGTAAGAAAATGAACAGTAGTAACGTGAACTATCAAGATAAAAGTTAATTTAAAAGTACATTCTTATGAGAAGTATGAGGTTTTACAACTGAATTTTAAAAGTGTAAAATAAGAAGAGATGTAATTGAAAAAAATCCTTGAATCGATTGTAAAGTGTTTTGTATCTATAATCAGTAAAGTACATTAGAAAAAATGAAAGAAACTCTTGTGTATAAAAAGAGAGTAATGGCTTAAATGTTTAAAAGCTTTCTATGAAGTGCAGTTATAAAACATTGTATAACACGTGAAGTTATAAAAATCAGAAATGAAAAATCACTCACGAAATTGATTAAAAATAGTATGAAAACTACAAAATGTTGTATTCCGATTTACTTACTTTACCTACTTAATTACGCTTGTTACTCGTCGCGAAGGAGCATAGGCCGCTCACCAGCATTCTCCATCCAACCTTGTCCTGGGCAATCCTTTCCAGCTCTTTCCAGTTCTTATTCATCCCTTTCATATCTGCTTCTATTTCCCGACGTAATGTGTTCTTTGGCCTTCCTCTTTTCCGCTTCCCTTCAGGATTCCAAGTTAGCGCTTGTCTCGTAATGCAGTTTGATGATTTCCTCAATGTATGTCCTATCCATTTCCATAGTCTTTTCCTAATTTCCTCTTCAGCTGGAAGCCGGTTGGTTTTCTCTCACAAAAGGCTGTTGCTGATGGTATCCGGCAAAAATGGATGTTGAGTATCTTGCGTAGACATCTATTGATAAATACTTGTACCTTCTTGATGGTTGTTGTTGTAGTTCTCCAAGTTTCAGCTCCGTACAGTAGAACTGCCTTGACGTTCGTATTGAAGATTTTGACTTTGATGTTGGTTGAAAGTTGTTTTGAGTTCCATATGTTCTTCAATTGAAGGAATGCTGTCCTTGCTTTGCCAATCCTCGCCTTGACGTCTGCATCTGAACCTCCTTGTTTATCGACGATGCTTCCCAGGTATGTGAAGGATTCTACATCTTCCAGAGTTTCGCCATCAAGAGTGATTGGATTGCTGTTCTCGGTGTTGTATTTGAGGACCTTGGTTTTCCCTTTGTGTATGTTGAGGCCTACTGATGCAGAGACTGCTGCTATGCTGGCTGTTTTTATCTGCATTTGTTCGTGTGTATGCGATAGGAGGGCTAGGTCATCTGCGAAGTCCAAGTCGTCTGATTGGTTCTGAGCTGTCCATCGTATGCCGTGGTTTCCCTCAGATGTCGAGGTCTTCATAATCCAGTCGACCACCAGGAGAAACAGGAAGGGAGAGAGTAGACAGCCTTGTCTTACTCCGGTCCTTACTTGGAATGCATCTGTCATCTGTCCTCCATGCACTACTTTGCACTGTAGTCCGTCGTGTGAGTTCCGGATAATGTTGACAATCTTCTCAGGAACTCCGTAGTGTCGAAGAACTTTCCATAACCTTCTCCTATCTACACTGTCAGATGCCTTCTCATAATCAATGAAGTTGATGTACAGTGACGAGTTCCACTCAATTGATTGTTCGACGATGATCCGTAGTGTCGCAATCTGGTCTGTGCACGACCGGTCTTTACGAAATCCAGCTTGCTGATCTCGAAGTTGGGCTTCTACTGCATCTTTCATCCCGCTCAGTAACGCTCTGTTAAAGACCTTTCCTGATAATTACAGTAGTGTAATGCCTCCGTAATTTTCACACTTGCTCAGATCTCCTTTCTTTGGAATCTTGATGAGGTGTCCTTCTTTCAGTCCATCGGCACTTGTTCCTCCTCCCAAATCTTCTTGAATAGAAGATGAAGCATGTTTGTCGTTACTTCGATGTCTGACTTCAACGCTTCAGCCAGTATATTGTCAGGTCCTGCTGCTTTCCCGCTCTTGATTTGTCTGATGGCCATTCTGATTTCTTCTGTCGTTGATGGATTGACATTTATAGGAAGATCTGTGTGTGCTGCTTCGATGTCCGGTGGATTCATTAAAGCCGGCCTATTCAGGAGTTCCCCGAAGTACTCTGCACATCTGTTCTGCTATTGTTAAATCTCAGTGATTGGTCTTCCTTCTTTGTCTTTGACCGGTCTCTCTGCTTTACTATATTTCCCTGCTAGCTTCTTCGTTGTATCAAAAAGCTGATTCATGTTTCCTTCTCTTGCAGCTTTTTCCGCCGTCGTTGCTAGTTCTTGTCGGCTCTAATGCTCTTCTTCACTTACTTGTTTGCTTCTATGTATTCAGCTTGTGCTTGGACTTTCTCTGCTCGTGTTCGACTATTGTTAATTGCTGTCTTCTTGTTCTTCCTTTCTTTGATCCTGTCCAGTGTTTCTATAGAGACCCATTTCTTGTGATGATGCTTCTTGAGGCCCAGAACCTCTTGACACGTTGAAGTTAATGCTTCTTTGATACCTTTCCAGTTATCCTCCATAGTAGTTTCTTCTTCCTTCAGTAGATTCTGTAGGGCTTGGAACCTGTTGTTGAGAGCTATCTTGAATTCATTGAGTTTGTCAGTATCTCGAAGGAAGTCTGTATTGAACCTTTGCAGCGCTGTTTGTCCAGTTGTCCAGTTCTTCTTTAGCTTCAGTTTCAATTTGGCTACAACCAGGTGGTGATCTCAAGCTATATCCGCTCCTCTCCTGGTTTTCACATCTTCCATTGTCCTTCGGAACTTTTTACTGATGCAAATATGGTCTATCTGATTCTCTGTGGTGTGGTCCGGTGAGATTCATTTAGTTTTGTGTATACATTTGTGTGGAAATATTGTACCGCCTATGACCAATTTATTGAATGCACACAGATTTGCAAATCTTTCCCCGTTTTCGTTTCTCTCTCCCAGTCCATGTAGTCCCATGATGTCTTCATATTCGGTGTTGTCCATTCCGACTTTGGCGTTTAGATCTCCCATCAGAATGGTGAGGTCCTTTCTTGGGCACTTCTCTATGATTGATTGCAGCCTCTCATAGAATTGATCTTTAACGTCGTCGTTGCTATCATTTGTGGGTGCATAACATTGGATAATGTTCATTGTGATCCCCTTCTTCTTTGTTTTGAATGATGCTTTGATGATTCTGGATCCGTGAGATTCCCATCCTACAAGTGCATTTTGTGCTACTTTGGACAGCATTAGGACAACTCCCTGAGTGTGTGGAGCATTTTCCTCTTTGTGACCGGAGTATAGCAGCATCTCTCCCGTATTTAACCTTTGTTGTCCAGCTTGGGTTCAATGGGTCTCGCTGATTCCTAGTACTGTCAAGTTGTGTCTCCTCATTTCCGCTGCTATTTGACTGGTCTTCCCAGTCTCCCACATCGTCCGGACGTTCCATGTAGCAATAGCAATAACAACATTTCAGTCCGAAAAAGAATAGATTGTAATTAAATTGGATAATAAAACTGATTGATTGGGTGTTTAAACTACTTAAATAGTTGACATACTAGGAAGTTATAATTCTGCAGAATAAAAACAAATAGATTATTACGCGGGAATGCACTCACCTGATGCCAAATCCAAGGACTAACCGTATTTTCACTTTGTACTGTACAATAATTCCAACTAATTCTCGATTAGTTGAATTAAGAGGTGTACTGATAATAAAAGATAGTAGACAAAAATGAGACTTTGTGAGCAACATATAAAAAGGGTCAAAGTGAATTGCTACAATATAGTACCATTTGTAAATAACAAACAGTAGTGTGGTAAAAAAAATTGAGGTAACTAATAACGAGACTTTTAAGATGCTGAGTAAATTTTGCAATTAACTGGAATGAATTGATAAGATGGCTTTGCTATCTGAATAATTTAAACAAATATCAAGCTATCACAGATAAATTGATCATGTTTAAAAATTGAATTCCAGTTTGAATTTCATTATTTCATGATTTTATTAAAATAAAGAATGTTCTTAAATAACATGCTGTATGATTTTGTTACTCATACATAGACGCCCAAATTAAGGAGTTTAGAAAAATTGAGCTCAACAGAAACATTTATTTATTTATTTTAACACATAGGTATTGGTACAAGGAGGCACCAAATACATATGCGCCACACATATCTCAATTGATTTGTGTGAGGGTTGTGATACTGCCCGGATGCCCAAACCGAAACGGGGGGTTTTCTTAGGAGGCCACACCCCGAGCCTTCGACCTGAACGTCTGACCCACAAGGCAGTGGAGCATCGTAAGGAGATGCAGTCCCATGGAAGCTGGTGACCAACGATTGGTTCATACGCCATTTGTTCTCGCAGGATACTGGAGCCCATGTGCACCATTGGTTTGGGATCCGGTTATAGCGCCGTACGTTCGCTTTTCGTCCTCTCATTTTCGTAAACAACACCCCCGCCACGAGAAGGCAGTGAGTAGGACTTCCCTGGCAAGGGCTGTATACGCGTGGCCATGTGAGAGCATTTCGAGAGGGAGAGCGGACTCTCCCCATTCTCGGCCGTACCAGGGCATTTGGGGGCAGAAACATTTATTACTGAGGTTAAGAAATATTAATTGCATCCTGAGCGCAGATAGGCAATCACAATACTTGAAATCATAGCATTTTTTTCCACGGGTTATCGGATAAAAAGGAACTCATCATGAATTTTGTTCAGTGGTGTTTGTAATTTTGAAATTGTTCAACAGACGATTTCAGTTTATTAACTTATGTCACTATTGCTGGTTTTCTGAAAACAATTAAGAATCTGACAATTCATATTTTGTGATGTCGTTAAGATATGTTGGTGTAATAAGAAATACTACTGAATCGAAATATCAACAGTACAAAATCATTGGTACAGTGGTGACTTAAAATTTCTTTCATGCTTATTTACAAAAACTACGAAGTAAAAGTGTGATCGAAAATGGGAAATTTCATGTTTATGAATTCTGAGGAACATATTGTTTAGTCAAGAGGTGGAATTTAAACTATAGTTAATAATTGAAAATCAGAACTATATTAATTAAGAAATAAAATCAATGAAACCTCAAAGAATAATTTGCTCCACCGGAGATCAGGTTGAACAACGTTTGATGTCAAAGATACAGACGTAAACATGTAATTTACATAAATTACGCATTGAAAATGTCATTCTAAAGTTTTTATATCCCCATAAGTTGAAATCCGCATCAAGGAGATTAACTATACAGTTCAAAAATAACAAAAGATATTGAATAAAGGACATTTAAAGAAAAAAACCTTATGGCTCAAAAAAGCTAGAAAGCTAGAAGTATAAGCTACGAAACAATTACATTTTCCATAATAATGTCATCGGTGATACTCTAGCAATCTTGTCAATATTCAAACACTATTTGATATACGAACAAACATGATGCATAACTAATTTTTGCACATGATAAATTTATTCAACCAGATTAGCAGCTCAGATATATTCAATACTTTTCTACAACAAATCTTTAATACATTTTATAACATCAAATAAAATTTTCTTCATAAAATTGAAAAGAGTGATTAAAGAGTTTTCAAAAGATCAATTAAATTTACATTGTAGAAGATGCTAGATTAGTATCTTCTTGTTTTAAATCCCCGTCCATTGCAACACCAGTTTTATCTCGATTATAGGCTAACGTTGGACACAGTCGATAAACTTTGCACCACCCAGTTTGACTAGGTAGAATAGGAAAGCGTTCTCTAAACAACATTCGCAAACACAAAAAAAGTAGTAATTAGAAATAAAGTATAAGAGAGTTTAACAAACATATGAAACGTTAGTTTTCTTTGTACAAGAGTTAATTAATTAGTCTGACTTCAAAATTAGAGATGTAGCTGACAATGCAATACTCAGATCCTTCAAAAAACTCTCGTTTGTTCAATTAGATGTTTAAAAATGCTGCAGTCAAGTTATACGGTCAGTGAATAATAACTACAATACAATATTTCAGATCCATTTTGCATTAATTATAACAAACTTACCAACCGATAAAACTCCAGCGGCAATTCAGGTTGAAAAAGCAAAACTTAATAACTGACAACGAATTTTATGGAACCATTTACCCCAGTAAAATAATCGAGCAAAATTACTATGTTCTAAAGATTTAGCGTAAACACTTATTCGTATTTAATAAGAAAACATGATTTTCTTCTCATAGCATCTAACAGAAATTCTATATAAATTGTATAAATGCCTTAATATCTACCGATATAATCTAAGGTGTATTAATTAAAGTATTGGAATTATGTACATAATTAAAAATTGAAGCAAAAAGCTTTATTTTAATTGTACAGTAAGAATCCAAGTTCGAAACAATACGATAACTGACAAATGACACTTCAAGTAAATCGACCAAATAAAAATAAAAAATATCAATACTCGATTTGACGACCAAGATTCTGTTTGAATTAACAGACAGATGAATAATGAAGATTGATTAATCATTTTCTTCAGCTTGCCTTGTATGATTTGCCAGAAGAAAAGAGTGAACTTCAGAACATTTTTGAGTATGTTGGTACTAAAGATTATATTACAATAGAATGTGACTCGTTTACAAAATATAGGTTGATGTAGTTAACAATGAGTCTAAGCGTCTCTGTTAAAAGCTACTAAGAATTCTCAGTTTCACAAAATGAATTAACCCTCTTAATGTTTAAACCAAACAACATTCAAGCAATGAGGTTGTAAGTTCAAAAATTCTGTTCCAGGTGCATCAATTGAAGCAGGGAAGAAATAACAAACTGTTTAACTGAAGGCCGATTACGTAAATCTGTACACGGGAATGTTTTTGGTCACTGAGCTATCATTCCGAAAAAAGTACCTCAAATAATAACTAGAAAATAACTAGATAAATATTGATTTAGCGCTTCATATTTTTCGGTTTTATAGGAAAAATGTCAATGTTAGGTAGTAAATAAAACGATCTGTACATCTACTTTATTGGATAACATTTTAAAAAATCTCACAGAAGTTAAAAAGTAATTACAATAAACAATTTAAAACCCTTTTGTTTAATTCAACTAGAAACGCTTCAAGAACTCGTTAATTTTCGTTTGATTAATAAAACAATAGTTAAAGTTTTATGACGCAATCAACAGTTACGTAATTATTTCACTCATTTCTTCTATTATTTTTTTATTCAATCTATAAATTAATTATTTCTTGTAACTAAATATACTGTTATCTTTATTTCTAATCAACATTTATTATTGGAATGAGTATGTACGCTTGACTTATGCCTATTAGCCTATCAGTAGTTGTATATTTTTAAATTTCGGTGATCATTAAATTACACAAACAACTATATCCATTCAAAGAAATATTGGATGTTGATCTGGACGAAATTAAAAGTTAGAAATGACTTCCTATATGATATAAATGAAAGTGAATAGACTGACTAAATGTTTAAGCAGTTTCAGTGTCGATTAATTATTTGAACATATCATCGACATACCTGTCTGCATAAAGTCAACGTATTAATGATCGTTTTCAGATTGTTAATCTTGGTATATATATATATATATATATATATATATATTCACTATTAACAAGCTAGCAGTTAAAAGAAACTATTGTTTACATATAATTATACGAATACAAATAAGACGGAGCTCAAAATTCTTACTTAGTAATTAAGAAATTGATTATTTATTTTATTTATTTATTTATTTGAACACATAAATATTGGTACAAGAGGGTACCAAATATATATGCGCCACACAAAATAATGAGAATTTGAAGGGAAGAAAAAGAAAGGTAAGGAGCGTAAAAAAGAACAATAACGAACAGACTAGTGTAAGGTAGTGTAATCATAATAATAATGGGGGAAACAGAAAGGTAAATCAGAAGAAATCTTTCAGTTAAGGAAGATACAACCACTTTTTATGAAGAAAGTAAAAGGTTACAGCAGGATCGCCACTGGCTTCTATTCTGAGCCATATCTGATGACGTCTCTAGACATTGTGTTGCACCATCTCTCGGACCCCAGTCAGGGAGTCGTGAAGGACCAACACAAGCCAGCCCTTTGCAGCTTTCTTTCATACCACGACACCATGTCATACACTGACCACCTCTCCGCTTTTTCCAACCAGTCCCAGCGTCCGCAAATAATGCACGACGTGGAATTCTCTGGGACGACATTCATAAGACATGTCCAAGCTACCGAAGTCGGTGTTTCAAGATGGTGACACCAATTGGATTTTCGTCTCTGTGCCCAAACACACGATACCGAACCTCTGTATTATTAACGTGGTGTTGCCACTGGATGTCAGCAATCCTTCGGAGACAACAATGAGTACAGTTCAGTAATGAACGGCATCGACAGATAGATGAGATACTATTCACGTCTTTGTTCATTTTGTTAAAATCTAATGTCCTCAAAACTAATGTCGAGAATAACAGTCTTACGAAGATCAATAATAAACTGAATTTATACAAAGAGGTATAAAGATTACTAAAGGAAATATGAAAACTAATGCTAAGCTACTTGCCAATTAGCAAGTTTATTGACACTGTGTTACTCTACGGCTGTAAAACATGACGATTAATGACTAAATATTCGTCTAAATAACGATTATTTCACCAACAACTGAAATAACCGTTAAGGTTAAATTGGTAGAAAATAAGCATGTTGGCAACGTAATACATTGGTCAAATAGGTTGATGATTCACCTCAAAAACCATATTTAGCTACAAATAAAACTAAAGATTAAAAACTGAAAATCTCAAAGGGAGATTGTGGAATAAAGCAACCATCCATTTGAAACGAGTCATATAAATATGAAGCTAAACATACTTATGAAGTAATTATTTCATAGATTATTCGCTCTTTTACTAAGAATGTAAAGTAAAGAATTCCTTCAATAAAATGTGATTATACATAAGCGCTTACATCTAAATGACTTCAAGTTTTGATAACATTCACACCGACGGAACACAATAAATAAATTGTGTAAAACAATAAGACCGTAATCGAAACTTAAGTATGTCGAGAAAAGTATAAAAACTGATGGCAAACAGATTGAAAACATCAATTCCAAGAAAACAGAAAATAAACTGTCTTTGAACGTGGAATATTAAACGATCACTGACGTTCAGAATAAATATATACACATGTAAAAAACAAATTAAAGTACACAGACGTTCAGCAACAAAGTATTTAAAAAAAATATACAAAGCCTTAAATACTGAGATAAATTAAAATAACTCATGTTGCAATTAGCCAATTAGCCAAACTACTTACTCCGACTGAATCTCGTCAACCGAACATTTGAAGTGAATAGGACTTTGCACATAAACTTGAGTATACTGTCGAACTGTGAAGAAAAAAATGGGGTAAAAGGAAAACACTTAGTTCTTTTGTGTTCCAAACATGTGTATGCATTCTCGAAAATTGCACCAGCTGATATTTAAAGATCTAGTGTATTAAAATGGATAGATTTTAATAAATAATAACAAATTTTCTTGGATTAGCTTTGGCAAATATTTCTACTGCTATTACTATTGTTATGTTTTGTATTTAGTAGACTAGTCATTCGCGAAATTGTAAAATTTGATTATTCATGCCGAACAATTTATACGGCAGTCAACTAATCAAACCATCATAAACAATATTGGATCTGGTAAGAATATGTACTGGTGTAAGTTATCATAGTTCAAGCCAACACAATGAGTGGAGGTCACAAGATGATACGCGGAGGAAGGAAAATAATATCAGGTGAAACAGGAAGCAAAATGAGAAACACAGTTTAAAATGAATGAAGAATGAAAAGCACTTGTCAGCAAGGTGCACCTGTAATATTGAGGGAAGTGGTGCCCCCTGACGGACTCGATCCCGTGTCATCCAGTTTCACAATCAGAGACGTTAACACTGGGCTACCCGGGCCACGACCAACCTCCTGTAGGACTGAGATGTATTCACGATTGAGTAGCAAAATAAGATTTTCTACTCATTGGGATATTACAAATATATTATTTATCATTATTATTCGTGGTAATATTACTATTACCAAAATTCACTAACCTGACAGTTTAACACGCTTAATTGTTTTATTTGAATTATTATCCACAAGTAAATTGACAAAAATTTTCTCTCCATGAAAATATTTCTAAATACAATGAATAAATAATAACAGTAAAATTATAGATGGACAGAATGATTTACTCTGTTGATAAACTCTGAAGTGAAGTGTAAAAAAAGTAAACTTTATCAGTCGATCAACATAAGGAAAAAAAGAACAAACAGACAAACAAAATTCGGTTAACATATGTTGGAAAAACTAGAAATAAAAGAATGAATAACATTGAATTACCTGAATTGAGAATATCTACATACACTGATCTAAGTATAACAACTTCGGCTAAAATGTCGCTCAAACATGAACAATAACAATAACGCACAATTAAATAAGTTAGAGAAAGGTCTACATGATAATCGTTATCTGTGAAGATTCGTCATTAAGTGGACGAAAATAAGAGGACGAGAATGGATGTGAAACAATGTGTATCTTCTAATAACTGCAAGATTTTTGAAATTAACTTAAAACTAAGATTTAAACTGAAAACTACCTATCCACCACCACTAAGATAGTTAATTTATGTTAAGCAAACAGCACATTGAGACAATCAAAAGTAGACAAATTCTTGTCTCAGATACGTATCCAAACACATACATCGGAAGAACAGACAGTAAGATTCGTTTTCGCATCAATATGTTGTTAAAACGAAGAACAGAGAACAAACACCTGTTCAGCGGTACAATCACTCGTCCTTTCTCAGAGTAAACATGATGTTCTTGTTTCCAAGTCAATAAAAAAGACAGTAAATTGATGGCTTGGAACTACTCATGTTTTTGGTGGTATTGTATGCTTTGACCTAAATAATTTAATTAGAAATCCCTAACTTAACAGAAATAGGTCATTATACTGTAGTTTAGAACAACAACGAAAGCTTTATACTTGAATCACTCAGATTATAAGATTTAACACAATCTACCTAAGCAAAAAATTGTCTCTCCTATGATTATTTTCATTCGAAGTAGATACCCGAAATTTCAGACAAAATTTCCATGTAAATTATTTTGTATTACTTCAATGACCAATTTTCACTACTCACATTCATAAAACATTTTACTTCATACGCACAATATTAAAATCCATCTGAAAATCTCTTTTCATCGCTCTTCTTTCCCGAATACTATTAATTCTACAGATTTGATAATTTAGTTATTTCCAGATGAAGTTATGCAATTCATAACGATAATTTTCTAGTTCTACTCACTCCATATATCCATTAGTTCAATCTTATCTTTCTGCAGGTTTAATAAGCGCGGTTCGCTAATTTTTTTTTCACATTTATTACAATCGCATAACTAACATCTAGATTATTTTATACTTCAATCAACACTTTCTTGTAAACGTAATATAACAATTGTGTACGCATTTTTATTATGTTAAATAAGCAAAGGCGAAACATGGTATGAAAACATGTTTAGAGCTAAACAATCGTGGAGATGCTTGAGGCAGTGTAACGTACATTGGCAGTAAATCCACTTACTAACTATATACAATTAATGAACTCAATTCACTTGGTATTATTTGCTTGAATCTTTCCATTGATGTTTAGGACTGCAATTAATCAGTCTTTTATTGGCATATGTGCATCTTGTGTGGATCGCCTCGATACTGCCTTAAGTCACAAGCATTATAAGCAAAGATGGATGGTGGCTAGCAGTGGAAACTGATCAACTGCAGTCCTAAACATCAATCGTAAGATCCAAACAAACAGTATGAGATGAATTTACACTTCACTCCATTGCAAAAGCTAGTGGTTATCAGGACTCAGTAGTTAAGTGGATAACGTAATGGTGTTTGGTGCAAACGGTACTAGGTCCGGATCTCAGAGTAAATGTCAACTCTGGGATGCAGGTACATCTAGCTGACGAGTCCCACATATGACGAAACGCGCGTCCTGGATCCCACTGCTAGCCACCATTTATCTTTGCTTATAATGAACTTAATGTTTGATGCCACATACTGATACTAGTAATGAACATTTATTCCGGTGTAAATCCATTACACTGAATTTTCAAGTAATACCTAGAATAAATAGATCCAATTGTTTAACAAGAATATACAGGATTGTCGTTCAAATTAAAGAACATTGTTTTGGAAGCTGACAATTCGGATATACACAACGAAAACAAAACGTGTATACACTAAAGCGAATGTGTAAATTCCAGCTTGGTTGGACAGCTATACATTCCATCTTTTATCTTCCAGTATATTCATTTATCAAGAGACGATTGAATGTTAACAGTTAGGTAATAGTGAGGAAAACCAAACAACATGCATCTCTTACATATACTCATCATTTGGGAAGTTTAATGATAAAAAGATTATAGATCGATCAATCAATCAAGTATAATGAAATTGTCATATTAGTCTATATGCAAATGAGTACATAATTTACTTGGGATTGTAAGACACATTTGTAAACACACGTATAATTTGATGATTACTGACTAATCAGAAGAATTATATACAGAGAAAAACTTTGCTAAACTTAGTATGAAAATCACTTTGTAGAGTAATAACAAACTGATTCTCTGATTTTTGATCTCAACCAAAACCTGTAAGTGAAAATGACCTATTCAACTAAACCATACTAACGCAATTCCACAACAATTTATACTGGATGATTACCAGAAGATGAAATAATGTCAAGGACTTTGGTCCCAAACTTGTTATCATTCATTATCAAATATATTCACCAATATTGACAACTATTGCATTACTCACCATATAAAAGATGAAATAAATGTACCTACCTGTATAAACTACATAACAAGAATGCTTGCTAAAATGTTACAGTAAAGTATAATAGAAAATTAAAGGAAAAATAATTACAATATATAATCATCTAAGAGTAAATTAACTCCGCCTGGAGTCACTTTCGGGGGCTACTGCTGATGACAAGCCCGGATAAAGGAGGGGGGTCGGGCATGGGGTTAGCGACCCCATACCGTAGAAAACTAACTCGCTAAAACACGCTAACCACAAAAAATTATTCAAACCATTTAAACTCTGCCCTGGGAGTCAGGTCTTCATTTAGAAGAGTTATGACGCCTCATGATGAAAGCCGAGTTCCTTCAGAAGTCACGAGGCCGATGCCCCTTCTGACAACCAGAGCAACCATTTATTTAGGTACGTGGAATGCTCGTACAATGAGGGAGACCGGGAGAGTCTTCCAAATTGCTGAAGAAAAGAGTAAATTAGTTCATGATGTATGTATGAGAAAAACACTTACTAACTGGCCAGTGACTATCGAATGAGAAATGAATGATTCATTAAGTATAAGAAATTTTCAATCGGTTGGAGATTTTATATGCTATAACTTTAAATTAAATACAGCAAACTAGTATCATCTGCTTATCTTTTTTAATCTTATTATAATTATCATTATTCTAATTTTGTTCGTTTATTTGCTACCTCCCCCCTCGGGCAGTAGTAATGACTTGCATTATAATAAACTCCGTGAAAAAATTTGCCATTTTAACAGATTCTATGTAAAGGAACTTTTTAAAAGAGTAAGTAATTATACTAACATTGCTGAACAAATTGATAAATTAAAGAACCGAATATAATTAAGAAAACTACATAAACAGGAAACAAGTTGATAAAATAATAAAAATTTAGAAAATTGATTCCGATCAATAATAAAGATAACTTGTTAAATATCAACACTTTACACTAAGCATATTTAACATGAACCATAAACTTGACTAAATGAAAGTAATCTGGTATGAAAATGATATAAACGACTGTGATAAGAGGCGTTATATGATCAGATTCAAAAGTAGAATAATGATGATTTATCAGGAAATAGAAATTTAGTTACCAGTGTGTTAGTTAAAAAAAAAATCTGGATTATCAGTATCAAGAGTACATTATTTGTGCAATGACATAAATACACTCGGTTGAATGTATGAAAATATAAAATGTAAACAGAAAGCTCTCTGTTTGAAGACTGACACTATTATATATAAGAATTAACTTGTATGTACAGTTATGAAATATTCTAGTTTCAGTATGCACCAAGTTATGAACTACAATAGTCATATGTAAATTAACAATAATGTCTAGTTACACAAGCCCCAGAAGGACCTAAGTCTGAATTACAGACCCTAGATCAACAGCCTATAACTTTAAAAAGTTACCAAGAGCAAAGTGTAGTGCCGATTACCAAAAACTCAAAGTAAATGAATCTAAAAAATAAAACCGCAAAATTATCGCCAATTTTCGACACAAGGTTAAAAAAATACTTTCTCTGAAATTACTTTAATCCTGATCATGTAAATGATACGTCCATTCCTCAAATTTCATCTCACTATAATGTGCTGGTTCAGTGTATTAAGAACCACTTGGATGCTTCAGGTATAGTCATAGATCACGATCAATACAAAGTATAAATTAGTCAGAGAAGGGTTTTGTTGATATTATAGTAATTTAATGGTTGAATTCATGAGTCAATTATTGCTAGACCACCATGGACAACCTGGAAGCCCTGGAAAGCCGTTTCGTCCTAGTATGGGACTCTTCAGCAGCGCGCATCCACGATCCCGCCTCACAAGATTAAAACCCAGGACGTAGTCTCGCGCGCGACCGCTTAACCACTAGACCACTGAGCAGTCATTCAACGGTGTTAATGTCTAACTTCAACCAAGCCTAGAGACGGCCGTCCAGTGCTCCCAGGTTTTCCATTATGGTCTAGTTCCAATTGACTTATGAATTCAACTATTAAATAAGGTAGTCAGTTCAGATTTCCTAACTTGCGTTCTAAAATAAAAGTTAGACATGTAAGATAGTAATACCAACCTACAGTGAAATACCTATTAAATAAAAGTGTTACTTGTGTGAATTAATGAAGCTGCCGAAATCGTCTGAATAGAACTAATAAAAGATTTGTTTAACATAGTTCTGGATCACTGGTAGTCTACCTGAACTGTCAGAAGTTGAAGAAGGTTAAACATAAGATACTATCGTTTACGTTTTCATATCCTGCATAGTTTGAATTTTTAATTACCATGTTAATTGTTTTTTCTGTTTGCTAAGAAGTTTTTTAGACAATTATCGTCACTTCATTTAGTGATTGACTTGACAATTAATGATGATACTTTCTTGTAAACAAAGATTATATACTTTTAATTATTGTTGTCCTTAAAGCTTTCATTTTTCCTACAATGGAATGATGCTCAAATAACAATATATTAGATCCGGACAAACAGATAGGCAAAAATAGACAAACCAGCTGAAAGAAACAATCTATGAGAAACCATATATCGGTTCACATAATCACATTCCCTATTAGCAAAGTTAAAGAGAAGGGTAACGAAATGAACATCAAGCACGTGAAAATAAAACCAATGATGGTAGTAAAAGTTAAAATACATGAAATAATGTCTAAAAAAAATTGTCGAATAAAAAGTATGGAAAAACATCATGTTCAAGATTTAAAGGGAGATAAAACATCAACGCAACTATGCTACTAACTTTGAGCACATAACATAACACGGTTAACTATCGTTAACGGTTATCTAGCAGACCAATAGACTAACGGTTCATGCAAACAAAATGACTCAGAATAACAGAATAATTTCATGGACTGGTCCTATGCTTTTTTATCAGATCCCTCTTGGTCTTTATCAGACCCATTTCAATGCTAGTGATTACTGCGGTGGTTGAGATGTGTGTTACACATCCCCAAACACCTTGGTCAATGAGGCCTTTCAGACACATCGATTGGACCACTATTTTTATCTAATATCTAATGCGCAAACTAGGTATTATTTGCTCAGCATTTACATGATGTGAACAGTTCATCAAAGACATCTGTGATCAGGTACTATTAGCATAATCATGTTCTTTATTTCCAAAAGTTATACTTCACTGTCATTCTGTACTAACGAGAAAACTAATTAGCACTGTACATTACCTGATAAGCAAGCACACAATTACCATGGAGCACATGTGGATTTCGCAAAAACTAGGCGAAATGTTTACGTCTGACGAAGTTTCGCCAACCAATAACTCGAAAAATGTGATGAAACTCACAAGATTAGTAATTTAGTTGACAAAATCAATAACTTCACTATCAACAACCAAACTGGATATTAACCCAGACGATCCTTGAGAAGTATTTCTAGTTATAAAAAGCCAGACAAATCTTTAATGTTTTACAATCATACTGAAAGCGTTTAGAAGATTTTTATCTGCCTAGTTCAAGTTACTAGTGAAACCCCAATATGACAAATTAGTTTTTGAAAAACCAAACAAAGGAGTGAATAGGTAAAACCAGGGAAACTTCGCAAAAATGAAATCAGCAAAATAATAATAACATTATAAATGAAATTAAAAACCCTTACGTTTTTATCCAAAGTAGCTTCTACTCGAAGACTACCTACGCTCATAAGAAAATCTCGTGATAGTTCAGCTGACGGTTGTTGACCTGGTTCATTAGGTGCATATGTCAATTTACGAACGGCCATACGTACGGAATTCCTAAACCAAAATAAACACAAAGTGGGAATTAAACGATCAACTATACAGAAGAAAAGATGTATCAGCGAGAAATAAATTGAGTTATAACTCGATAAGCGTGACAAGCAGAAACAAATATTGAATTCAGTCACGTGGAATAAGCTACACTTGATTATTGGTTACAGCAAATTACTTGTACGACATTACTTATGTAAACAGCAAACATAATATCTAAAAAAGGTTAGGTTCTATAATCTAGTCAACTGTTTCAGTGTTAATGTAAATTCAGTACACGAATATCAGTTTACTTACTAAACATTTTGACAAATAATTTTTCTGTGACGGGCATTACTAATACCTGGAGTTCAAGACGGAAGCAAATGGGACGAGTTTTGAACAAGTTATAAACTGACAGAGTCCTTTAATCAGTGTCAGTCAGTCAGTCAGTCAGCTGCAACGTAGGACCAGGAACACATATGTATCAATCCAAGTTGCCATACCGCATCAGCACAAAAACATCGGATTCATAGAAGTAGTTAATCCAGTGGTGGTAATATATAGAAGAAAGATTGTATACAAGGAGATAGTACAGGAAGAAAGAATTAGTTCGTAGAAAGAAAGATATGAAGCGATTTTAATCTCTTAGTTTGAAGGAAGACAGAGAGTGCGTACACAGACGCCATTGTGAGCGATTCTGAGCCATATCACCATGAGTCGCCAACCATTGGTTACGATAGTCACGCGGACCCCAACCAGGCAGTCTGCATCTACCAACATGGCTCACACTAGAAGTCATTACTTAAAGCACTGATGCCGCGTTTTGATTTGGCCGTCTCTAAATTTCTCCCGACCATTCCCAACACTAGTTAACATTGCACGTCGTGGTAATCGGTGTTCAGGCATACGCAACACGTGGCCCAACCATCTCAGTCGATGGAGATTCGCAATCTCACCAACTGACTTACCATCATTCCATAATACCCTGCGTCCGATCTCACTACTACTTACCAGGTGATTCCAGCAGATGCGAGCAATATTTCTAAGACATCTATGGTCAAATACTAGTAGCTTACGTGTATCTTCTACTCTTAATGCCCATGTTTCGCAGCCGTATAGTAGAACGGAACGAACTGCCGCGCAGTATACTCGTCCCTTAATTGATAGACGGATATCTCGCCTGCGCCATAGGTAACGTAAGTTGGCGAAAGCCAAACGAGCTTTTCGAATCCGTGCTGAGATTTCGTCAGACACCAACCCATTAGGGCTGATCAGACTTCCAAGATAAGTGAAGTTGTTGACGCGTTCGACTACTTCGCTCTCTATCCTTAGTTCAGGTGTTGACGCAGACCAGTCCTGAAGCAACAACTTGCATTTAGAGGGAGAAAAGCGCATCCCAAACATTCTAGCATTGTTGCTCAGTGCTACCAAAAGACTCTGCATTTTATCAGCGTCTTCATCAAACAGGACTATGTCATCTGCGTATTCTAAGTCGATAAGTGGACCTGCTGGTAGGAGATCAATACCCGAGAATTCAGTCGATGAGAGCGTTATTTCCATCAGGAGGTCTATGATAAAGTTAAACAAAAATGGAGAAAGTGGACAGCCATGATGGACACCACTTGAGGTCGCAAAAGCAGATGACAGTTCTCCATAAGCCCTCACTCGAGTGGTAGTGTCCGAGTAAAGAGCCTTCATAAGGTTTATATACTTCTGAGGTACGCCTTTCAATGACAAACACTCCCACAGAAATTCTCGGTCTACAGATTCGAATGCTGCATTTAAGTCAAGGAATACCACCATTGTCGGACGCCGATAAGTATGCCTGTGTTCTAGAACCTGACGAATGGTGAATATGTGGTCGATGCATCCACGACCAGGTCTGAAGCCAGCTTGATTCTTTCGTGTTTGCAGTTCACGAGTCTTAGTTAGGCGTCCGAAAATTATCGAGGCTAGTATTTTAGATGCTATATTAGTCAAACTAATCCCTCTATGGTTGTCACAGGATGATTTTGACCCTTCCTTAAATATTGGGACAATCAGTGATTGTGACCAGTCAGAGGGGATTGCGTCCAACTCCCAGATTTCAGCTAAAATATTAGTCAACCTAGTCGCTAAAACTACACCACCATACTAAAAGACTTCTGGGGCCAATCCATCTGGACCTGCTGCCCTTCCTCGTTTCAGATTAACTATAGCCTTGTGAACTCCAGCTAGAGATGGGGGACCTACTTCAATGTTCCATTCACATTGTCTGGGAATGGGGGGTAGTTGCAGATTAGCTGAGGGCCAGCTGAACTGTTCTCTAAAATGTTCCGCCCATCGTTCTAAGCGTCTGGACTGGGAGCAGATGAGAGTGTCGTCTTTTTCCGAAATGGTCTGACTTACACTTGATTTATTAATTCCAGTTTCTTTTATTAGTCTGTAGAGTTGTCTTGTGTTCCCTATAGCCGCCGCCTTTTCCATCTCTTTTGCTTTCGTCGCCCACCACTGCTCACGGTTGTTCCTTAGACTTTTGCTGAATCGAGATCTGATTGGTTTACGCTCTTTATCGTGTTCAGAACCTGATGGGATGAGTTTGCGAGAATCCATCAGTGCAATAGACCTTGAAGAAATCCATTAGTTCTTTGTAACCCTGTGGTTTAAATTACTAATACATGTCACTGCTGTTTCTACAGCTGCTTGTGTATCTTTCCAAGCAACATCTGGGTCAGCCTCGTTTTCAGAACTACCTAAGTGTGACCTCAGTTGTTCCTGGAACCTACGTTTGGTTTTCTCATTACTCAATTCGGTTCTAATGAGTCTTTTTGTGTGACTTCTTTGTGTCCAGTGAGGCGCAAGCAGATTCTTGCTCGTATTAGGGCATGGTCGGTGTCCAAGCAGGTACTCCAGAATCAGCGACAATCTTCTATTGACCCTCTCCAACGATGACTGATGGCAATATGATCTATTTGAGTCCATCGTTGATTTGGTGCAGAGGGTCGCCATGTTAAACGGTGTCTCTCCTTATGCTTAAAATTTGTGTTTGCTAAAAATAAACGATTGTCTGAGCACAGTTGCAACAGCCGATCACCATTATCTGTTCGCTGAGCCGAAATACTAAAATACCCACCTAAATGTCTTTCTGTTTCGTTTAACCTACCCACCTGGGCATTAAAGTCACCTCCTACGAGTACTATGTCTGAACGTTTAGCTTTCTGAAAAAGTTCAGACAGCTTTCTGTAAAATTCATCTTTCACTTCATCCGAACTGCAGTCAGTGGGAGCGTAGGCAGAAACGACGAAAAGGCAACGACGTGTGTCCCTATCCTTTCGAGTTCTTACGGAGCCGTTTAGCCGAACAGCGCATAGACGACTATTAACGGGGATCCACTCTAATAGCGCTTGTTCCGCCCTCATGCTTAGTGCTATGCCTACACCTGCCAGTCCACGAGAACTAGCCATCGGGTCGCCAGATACACGGAGGGTGTATCTCGTTGGCTCTCCGTTTTGTCAAGGTGAGGTCAAGTGAATGACCACACTAGGATTCTGTATGCGTGTTTCGGAGACACAACATACATCAATGGTACGAGATTCTAGGGTTTTAGCTAGGGAAGCCTGCTGACCGATTTGGCATAGTGTGCGTACGTTGAAGGCTCCAATGTGTAGTTTGGAGCGAGGTTTCAGTAGACCTGGGACAGTGTTTTGCGCACTAGAATTGTTGGCTATGGTGACACTTCAGGAGGAAGCTAAAAAAGGAAGCTTAGATTTGAAAGTCGATGTAAGAGGAAAAATAGCAATTGAAGAGGGACGTTGATTATGAATACAGTGGTCTTGAGTGCTGTTAGAGGTATGAGAGCGGTTATCACTTCCCGGTCGCCCACTCCGTGGAAGGGTTCTTCTGGAGGTACCTGAAAAGGAAATTGGGTTAGAGGTGGTCTTATTGACCTGAGAGCGTGAGCGCAGTGCCCAAGGGACAGCTCCTTGAGGTCGGTCACATACGACTCTTTTATGAGTAGTTTTTGTGTTAGCTCCGTACTTGTTGAGACCTTACCGCCGGAGACGGATATCCGTCGTATAAGGCGAGGTGTGCATTTTTAGGGTCGACCTTTTCTAACCATACTCCACCCCTCCTTGTGGTTGTCTGAAGGAAACACCTTACTGCCGTCACACCTCTGTACAGTCAGCAGTACGACTTCGCCTTCGGACCTTGGTTTTGTTGCTTTTAGTCCTACCACTTTTCGACCGACCTGTCTGGCATGGTAGGACCTTGAGGAACGGTTGTTCCACCAAGTATAGCTCAGTTGTTTCATCATGATAGGCAAGCCCGACCACCACGCCAAGGTAGCAACAACGGTCGGGCTTTAATCAGTGTACTAATGCTCTACATGTAGATCAGTTTCCATCTGTACATTAAGATCACTTCTAACCTAATTTTCTTGTCTACAATTACGTTAACATCTTTTATGCCTAAACCAATCATTATCAGTAAAAAAATTCAAATTAATACATATTCATTCCTTGTCGAGACAACCTAGATCTTTTGCTCTTCTTGACCAATCATGTTGATAAACGTAAAATATAAGGATAAAGTCAGACAAACAAATGAAAGAATGACCTATCTCAACATTATAAAAAAGACAATATAATTAAACTGTTTACCACACATTTTTGCAGTACCCAATTAATCTAGACGAAATGAACAATCAAAAACATCGAAAATCTCATTCATCGATATCCCTTTATTTAGGAGATCACTGCGTGAAGTAATTGACCTAACTAGCTAAACTAAACTAATGTAACCTAATTAATGGCTGTTAAATGCAAAGTGACTATAGATTCCATATTAAAGCTTAGTTCTGTCTTATTACATACTATTGAAATTGAAATGAGTCAACAGTTTCACATAAGATAAATCTTCTGAAACTGCACAACAACAATTTACAAATTATATGATGGTGAACACATCAAACAAAGCATTGCTATGGATGGAATTAAACAAAACTACAACTCAAGAGTGAACAAACTAATCGATAGAGACTTAAATACGCCACATAAATGTTTTACTGCTTTGGATTGAAGTGATCTACCTACTCGATGCAAATTTGCACAACTTTCCCAACTGATGATTTTACAAACAAATTATTGAACTAACTATCTATAAACTTTCTCCTATCTATTTATACTTCTACAAAGTTCACCACTTACAAGAAACTAGATATCGTGTAAATTTGGATTACAGGATTTAAAGAAAAATGCTGGTCAAATTACGATTACTGTAAAAGGATTTCTGACTGCAACAATTAACAAGTGAGATTGAGTGCACTAGATCACTGGTGACTTTGGCTTTTAGGATGTGGCAACTCTTTAATAATTAGACATTAGTGGTCCAGTAGGCTCTAATTTACTACGCAATCAAAACGGTTACATAAATTTCCGTAATTCATGAAAGAACTGGTTGAGAAGTCTCAACCCAAGTACAAAAATATCAATTGGTACCTAATATCCCTGTACAGTACTTATATTGCATCAAGAGATGTGTTTAATTATCAATAGTTAAGTAAACTGTATAGTACATAAGCAAATAAACAGGGTTTAAACTTAAGTAATGTCCTCTCATCACTGCTCACATGAAGTACAAGTCTAACCGTAACCACCTTGAAAATATGATATCAATAGCAGTATGAAATTAAATCAAACCTAAACAAACCATGTTAGTAATTCATAATCAAGCATTGTTTTCCAATAAATTCATTTGCTTACTTCAGGCAATTCCCTGTTTTCATTGATTTTATTGTTTTAAAGTAAATCAACTTGAATTAATATACTATAGCTACAGATTCTTCACTACTTAAGTTTCCTAGCATTATTAAGCGAATGTAAAATGATGCACATTTTCGGGAAATACTATAGACCGATGACAATAAAAGGAATATACTACAGTTATTTACAAACTGAAATTGTTCTGTTTCATCCTTACTGAACACGACTAGATTTACAGCAAAAAAGTTGTTTATTGAGGCTGTAAACCTTTATCACCCGAGGTGAACGAAAAATGTAGCAGTCTATGACTAGAAACCTTAATAAATACAAATCAAAATCTATTCAATTAGTGGTACATTTTTATTGATTCTCCATACTCCTTTTAATTCACAATCGTAATATTGTGTCATATCTTTGACTGCTCAATTTTGTTCGCCTATTTGAGCAATACTGCTTATTTTTAGGTTTTCAATTTATTTCTTATTCTTCCGTCTTCTTTGTATCCTACTCTGCCAACTTTCTTATCTTGATGTGCTGATTTGAAGTGTAATGACCTGAACTGATACACAATCAGGCCAGGTTCTATATTGACTTGACAGAAAAAGACTTTATTTGAAAATCAAACAAGATGCATGTATGTGTACATCATAGATGATTGATTAAAGTGTACTCACAAGAACAACAACTTAAAATTTGGGTAAAATTTATCAAATAAATTTTTCCCTACCTTTAAGAAATAAAAATAATCATAATCAATGAACTAAATCAGACAAATACATGCAGCTGATTTTGTGAATAGAACGAATAGTCTGATTAGAAAAATTTACAGACATACAAGAAACCTTTCAAACTACAATATGTAAGAATAGGTGGCTGTAAGCATAAAAATAAGTATGTAACGTGAAGAATAAAATCTTTATGACACTAAGATTAAATTTACATCCTTATTAGAATAGGTTTGAATTATTCTGTTACTGACATTATCGACCAGGCTTTAATGTCTTGTTTGGCATATATGCGATCTATGTGAGTTGCCTGGAAATAGGTGATTTACAGGGTGTACATATACTAACCAAGATTGATCAAAATTCAGTCAATATCGGTGACAGAATAATTCAAACCGATTCTAATCTTGATATAAATATCATACCCGTTGCACAATTGAATGGCTATCTGGACTCAATAACTAAGTGGATAAGATGTTGACATTTGGAGCAAAAGCTGTGGTGTGCTACTAATAGACAGATATAAGTAGTATGTACCAAGAACTGGAAGCAAAATTTTTACTAAAAGAAGAGGAATATGGGAAGAGAAACAGAAGCAGTCCGAGTAGCAACAAGAATGAAGGAACGATAGAACTTGTAAAGAACAATTCATGAAAGATATCCAAATTGTGCATTCAATGTATTGTTTTCATGTTAAAAGTGCAGTGTATGACTTGCGCGATAAAAAATTGGTTTACCCTACCCTAGTTTTTGTTCATAACAAAGGTACTAGTCTCGAGTCCCAGTGTGAATACCAACAACAGGGTCCAGGTAAATCCAGTGAATCAGTCCTAAATAGAACGAGACACAAGTCCTAGTTCCTACTGCTATCTACACATCATCTATTCTACAATAGAAATATTGTATGTATAAGGGATTGACAAGTAATACCTAGATTTTCGGGATTACCTACTGCCATAGGCTGGTAATTCACAATATATATACCTCACGGCTAATCACTGAGATCTTCGGTACGGAATAAGAAAAGAAAAAGACGAAATGTTACCAATGATTAAGACCACTTCTTTATGTAAATGACTTTATGTGTCCTAAACGTGTATCATAATACAGAAGTCTACGACCCAAGAAGTTCCATCATAAGGATAAATATCGACCAATATGAATAATATGTATACAATGTTTATTTTGCATTAGTTTAGCCTCCGTTTTCTCTGACAGTTTGTATGTTAAAATTATCGTAACATTGAAACCGATATTCAGATATTATACATATTAACTCTTCTGTCTTTGAAGAGATTACGAGTTCACCTAATCTGAGGACGGAACGAAGACTCTGTGACTCAATGGATTTATCAATTTAATTTACCACATCTTTCAAGGAAATCGGAACAAAATTATTAATAGACAAAATAATAAATAGAACAATATGGTGATGACTAAATATGTCAAAAAAGAACTCGGTAAATAAATGTTCAAGATCTTATATGTAGTGAAGCTTTTGCACTATTTTACCCTGCTTCTCAAACCGCTGATTACTAATATATAATGAATCTTACACTCCCAGACTAATCAATAAGTGACACATTTCATAGGACTATCATGATCTGATCAATATGAGGTAAATACTACATAACTCTCACCTTAACTAGAGTCTTATACAAGATTAAGCCATGGATCAATACGTCAACCACAAACCACATGTTGTTTGATGCATGTAAAATTTAAGCATACTGTTACTTTATAACACTTTGGTTACTTTTCACGAAAAAAAGTAGGAAACAATTAGCATCATGACAACTACCCTACACGTAGCGAATTTACGAAAAAGAAAATATACATATAAATGATTGCTCCCAGAAAAAATGTATTAAAATATAATACACCTTTTTGAGTTTTGCAAAAACAATATGATCCTAACACGCATATACATATTGGTTACTTTGACTATACAGTTGAACAAACAGTTATTTCAACTTGAAAAATAAATATACAATAATTTGTTCACCTTTTTTGTGGTTTATCATCCTGATCATCAGCTACATACACCTTTAATTCATATTCAACTCGACAACGCTGTAAGAAAATTGAGAATATAGATAGATTTTATAAAACATGTTTACTTTTTTAATGAGATAGTTGGGATAGTATAGTTAAACGTTTTACTGAAGGAATGACATTAACCATATTGAAAGGATACACTACTAAATTGTATATGATTTATGTGTCTATCTGTCTAACTTTTTATTAACTGTAAGAAAAATAAACAACGGTTCGAAATAACACAACCAACCAATCTCTGGCTTCTTCGATAAATTTTCAATATAAGTGATGTGTAGAGAAGTAGATACCATTTTAACTTTGTACTATTTTTATGAGAATGTCAAATGACTTTATAACTTGCAAAAACACCAACGAATGGAACAATTTTCGGAAAACTATGATAGTAATAATAACAAGCTCACTAGCAACTGCATTTATGAGGAATTATCGAAGTTGAAGTGATACTTTTGGTCAGTGAAGTTCAACCATAGTAAGAGTGAAACATAACACCAATGATGTTGAATGATCGAGCAGTATCCAGAACTAGATGAAATCAGAAATGCAGAGCACTGAATTCTGCATGCAGCCGGATAGTCTTTAGTTCGATTCTTAGCGAGGTCATAGGTGTGCACTACTGGAATTCAAAAACTACTGTCCATTACTCTCTGGTTTTGATGGGTGAAGTTATCTCGTGACATAAATTAACTTTAAATTCCACTGAAGGTCCGATACAGTTCAAAAACTTATATAGAGCATTAGCCTCATTTATTTACTTACGAAGCGGGACAAAACGACATACATATATATAAGTGAATTTAAATAGTAAAAGGAACTACAATTCTGAAAAAGATCATAGAATAACAAGCAATAAAATATTGATGTAACTCAGTAATCAATTATAAAGTTCCATACTAGGCAGCCACATTTTTCATGTGAGGACTAGAGGTACATGTCGGTCCAAACTAAAGTACATAGCAAATGATTTGAATCTGAAGTCAAATGGTTGCAAAATAAATCCTGAAGCAACTAAGTACATTTGCAGTTATGTTGACTTTTTACACATTCTTTGTATCTTACAATCTTATCATCAGAAGATCAATATATTTAGAGCGAACACGTTTATCTGATCACAATCATATTAAGTTAGTTGTATGAAATACTAAAGCCAATCTACAGGAAGTATACGTCACGAACGCTTTCAAGGATGGTCAGATTATTTGATTTATAAAATTTATGGATTTACAGAATTTATGATTTAAAAGCTATGTTGAAACGTGCAAGTAATCCTAAATTAGATATTACTAGCGCATATCTATTTATTACTGTATTATAAGAGTAACTGCACCAAAGAAAACGGTCTTGAATAAACCTGTAAACTATGTGGTATTAACTATTCTTATATTAAAAAGTAGTCTGATTCACAAGTCACATGTAGCCTAAACTATCCTAGTCAGTGAAACTATACATATTACAACATTTAGTGACATTCAACAACCAAGTCTTCTGGTTTCTGTTCTTTCAGAAAAAATCGAGACTTTATATGCGTGGCCAAAAATATAAAGATCAAACATTTTTCGAATGTATAAGTGGTCTAAGTTCTTATTCTAAAATAATCATAAACAAAATAAATACTACAGAAAATCAAAAGACTGAAAATTACTTTTCCACGATCAGACGGGTTCAATAGTATGGACACCGAGGCAGGTGAATAAGCGGGAAGCTACAGGATCAAAACATTTAAAGATGTAAACATTAACTTAAAGCATCAAGATTAATAACATAGTTGTCGACCTGAAAATGCTTCTGCACAAATCGAAGTGAGTAGGGTATCGGTGAACTTAATTAATATAATGCAACATATCTAATGGAACACATTTTAGTTGGATGAAAAATCCTCTTTTCACAGAATTTATTCTCAAAACTGTACAATCACGAACATATAGTTTACTACAGTGATAACTAGCAATATTTTTGTTGATAACAATAAATTACCAAAAATAGCAACGGAGGAACAAAATAGTGTTATTCTCACTAAGAAACCGAAAATGTAATTGTCAGGACCTTGGATCTCCATCAAGAATGTCATGACTCTTTATTTCTAGCCCATAGATTTACACAAGATGTCTTAGATCTTAGGTACACAAATATGGATTAAGTTAAATAAGATCTATTAAAAGGACTAATAAAGCACCTGAGCACACAAACTTAGTTACAGAAAGTAAATTTATTTATTTATTTATTTTAACACATAAATATCGGTACAAGAAGGCACCAAATACATATGCGCCACACAGATCTCATTTGATATGTTACTTTATTGTTGGGTACATAAACCAATAAATCCCAGACTATCAACCACTAGAAACGATTGTGAAAGAGAAAAAAATATAAACCAGGTATGTGAAAACTCAGTAATTGATAAATTAACAAGTAGCACATATATAAATGAAAAAAGGAAAGTAAAAGTTTGCCAAATGAAATTGTTCGGTGTTGTGTATTTTGCACGTAATAAGACACGATCAAAAAGCGAGTTACTGTCCAGTAAGTGAAGCGAATATGTCTACAAAAGAATTACATCCTACCTAAGATATAGTACACTGGTGCTATTTGGTTCATCGACCAATTACGGAAAAGCCCTCTGGATGCTTTGATGAGATGAAGGATTAGGATGTCACATTGTGGCATTAAGTGCTCTTTAGTGACCAGTTAATGCATTTAAAACTGTGTGAAAAACAAAACAGTACGAAAATTCAAGTGACTTAAAACAAGGTCTCTGACACAACTAGATGATTGGCTTCTCAGGAGTAATAAACCCATGTATGTGGCTTTCTGTTAGTTGTTAACAAATAACTAGCATATAGTCACTTTGCATTACACAGTCTGAAAATTGTCAGACTCATTAGATTTAGAAACCACTCAAGGCTTTATGAAGACCAACAATATAACATTGAGGTCCACATTATAGTCGGGTCGAATGAGAACCAAAATGTGAAACCAATGGCTTAAACTTAAAACTGAGACTAAATAAACCCTGTCTATAGGCATTTCAACTATTATAAAGGAATTCGAACTTATAAAACTTAGTTAACTAATAAAAGACCATTAAGATAACCATTACTCACTAACACTAGGAAGATAACTGTGACGTATTTTCCTTAAAAAACAAAAACACTTGGCTTTATGAGTTTTTTAATACATACAACTAACATCAGCTAAAAGTATCCAAATATGGTTTTGGTTAAATTACCTGGAAGTAGAAAGGAAAAGCATTTGAACCAAGTTTTCGAATTAGACGTTCTTGTAGTCGAGTGCGTCCCGGAGGTTCAGTGAACTTGTTTAGTAAATTTGATGACAGCTCAGTAGCGTTTCCATTTTCAGATAAAAGAACTGGTATATGAGACTTTAATACCTTGGAGCCGAATGGTGGATACACTTGTTTAGTCATCAGACAAAGATCTTTATGGTAGTTTAGTCCAAGCAAATCGACTTCATCCCGGCCATACCAGAACGCACCCAAAAGATGTACAAATACCTTTCTATGTTTGACATATTCCGGATCAACTAATACAACACCCTCTATTAAAAATGAGAAACAAAATAACGTGTGAGAAAATTCAAAACAACCATGAAATTAAAAGTTGTAAATATGTCTGAACCTAGCTTTATATTTTATAATATATAGGGAAACTAAGTTATCAGTACAAAAAAATTGTTAAAATCTAAGCAATCAGATTTGCACCGAAAAACTAGATATATTTTTCGCACACTTGGAAACACTTAGACTAATTATACAGTTTGATTGAGATCAAAGGCTTAAACTATAGAATATTTGCATACGGTCGACAGATAATATATTTTGGGCTGTACTTACTAGCTGTAATTGCTGGATGTGAAGATAAATTCACGGAAACAAAAACATTCCCCATACCCATGGAGACGCCGCAAAGTTTTGCATTTTGGAGATAGTGACGAATATTATACTTTGCTAAACGTCTAAAAAAGCGATCCAAGAATCTTTTGGGCACATTTCTCTTCCTCCTGATGCAGACATCTGCATCAGGAATGGTCTGAACCAATGTTACCCTCCAGGCACTTAGTTTAAAAAACTTATTAATACAGGTGGATTGGTAGCTGAGGAAATATCAATAGTGATAAAAAAGATAGTTGAAATCGGTTATGTGAGGTTTAGACGAGGTGACTTTTCAATATATGTATGTTTTATGGATAAACAACCACCTCCTAGGTAGTAGCGCCATGGTGGTTGAACTACGCTTAAGTGTAATAGGTATCTAAACTGAGTTTTGTTAATGACAATAAAACATCGGTGTTAGACTGAGTTATACAAAAATTTCTAACTCTAGTCCAAGCTGATATGAAGAGTACAGGCTAAGAACAAAGCTCAAAATACATGTTCAAGGAGCATATGTATTTATGCTTCGAATTTCTTCAAATTGTGTTTTTAGTACTGTAACTCTCTAAATCTTAATTTTTCCCACAGCTATCATTTCGAACTGATTTACTGTTGAAACAAGGATAGTGCATACTCTCTTCGTGTGGCGAATTGTTCGACTAAGTGAGACAGAACACCAAACAAGGTTACGTAATTTTAACAGTTCCAATAGTAAGACGTATATGTACTGCTACAAAGATGAAAGACATAAAGCAAACTGAAAACCTATACCACAAAAGAAGACCAAATGCACACTGCTTCTAGAGTTTGTTGGCCTAAAAAATTAATGATGGTTGACTTGTGTAAATGCTTTCTAAAACCACTATACAAGCGCAAGGAAATCAACTGCGATACGGTAGTTTATTACGAAAACAAATGCATACGTATACTTAGTCGCGTTACATACGCACATACGCCTTAAGCAATAAAAGACGAGTTGCAGCTGTTTGTCTGCTTAAAAGAAAACTCTAGACAACTTACCTATGGGATCAACGTGAGTTAAATGGTCCATAAAGTCCCTTTTCCCTAAGTATATTGTCAACTGACCAATAAAAGTGAACAAGAAGAATTACCTTTCCATTTGGTGTAGACTTTTTAAATATTCTACTTCACAAAAATAGACTGAAAGTGATTTAATTTTACCTGGTTCCGGGTTTGTGAACTTCTGAATTCATTTTTAAAACCTCATTATCCATTAGTTTGACTCGACACGAGACTTGGTAAGCCAGTGCATAAACGACATTAATAAACAAAGCAGTATTTCAAAAACAAATTAGATAATTATCTACAGTATCCGACAGTACCCATAACTTAAGTACTCGGTACCACAATTTTCTAAAGTACCGGTGATTGTAAAACTTAATAAAATGGAGTACTAAAACTACGAAACTGATACGTACAATATCTTTACCACAAGCTTGGATGGATAGATCGACTTCTTCGCGCTTGCTTATTGTTGTTTCGGTATGGCCCGATGTATTGGGTAGTAGTCTAAGCCCTCGACAGCACTAATTCTATTGTATGATAGATATTTGTGTGTTCATATGTCTTGAAATTGAGTGAGTGAGTTTATCTCAGGGTAGTATAGTTTCCGAATACCATCAGCCATCATATTATCAGGTAAGAGGTCGGTTAGTTACTATGTGAATGTAATAAAGTGTTGATTCGAGTGTTAAGCGAAGATGATTATCTCAAGAATACATCAATAATTTACCGGATTGATGTATAAGAAGACAGAATTCAAAGAGTAAGTGGTAAAACGGAGATAAAAATAGGGGTAATTCTATCAAATACCCACCAGATACAGCTGGTCTAAGTGGGAAACGGTAAAGCATTAGTCAGTACGCATTTGTCGAGTCCTATTTTGAAGCTATTCACTGATAGGGATGTGGTTACTTTGGCTGGGAGAGCATTCCGACTGGATCAACAGTTAATGAGAAAAAGTGAGAGCTTATCAGACTGTCTTCTATTTGATGCGCAATCTTCCGAGGGTTGCCTCGAGGAGCATGATGATGGTGTCCTGGCAAATGTGTCTGTAGTTCGATGTGCTCAATATGCTGTACGCCATTAATAGGTCTCCTTTTATTCTCCGGAAGTTCAACGAGAACAATCTCAAGAGTTAGAGTCTGTCCTCATGAGATTTATGTTGTAGGCCTTCCACCCGTATGGCTATCCACCACATTTGAAGAGGAAGTGCAATGACATTGTTGACTACTAGGTGGAGCCCAAGTTGTCTTGGAATAAGGTTTAGAGTTGTGTTAAACTTGACTGCACCCTCCATATAGTTTGAGCTGCAGTCTAAGCTCTCGGCAGTTAAAAAGCGCGATCACACTCTGAAGAGACAATCAGGAGCGAATTTCTATTTAGGAAGTAGGCGCTTTGTGTCAAATGAAGAGTGGTGTTCATGACGTGACGTTTCGACAGGTTAAGTTTTAACCCATTGTATACTGTCCTTTCCTCTATTATTGTAAGGACCTTTTGAAACTCGTACACTGTTTCGGGATTATAGGTCAGGTGTTTTCGCATCCCGGTAACGTTTATGCTATCAGGGATATTAGTTTCTGTAGTACCAACCCGTATGTGAGCTCAAAATCTCACAGATACAGAAGTGGCACTAATTTTTGATAGGTGTTTCGCACTTGCAGGCTCCTGGTTTAATCGGTCTATGAAATTGGCACTAAGCATCTCTAACATCTCTAAGCTGGTGAGATTTCTGCAATATGGCTGTCCAAGATTAAAGATGCCACGGATAGTTGATGTTTTACAACGCTTTGGTCCACAACACCCTTGCGATTGAAAGATGCTAATTCAGTCAAATCAGAAATCATAAATGAATGAGCTCGATGATATATTTGGAAGTTTTCGATGTGTTGAAAAGTGTTAGATCTAAGCCGTGTAGTTGTTGTAGAAATACACACGAAAACTTCAGATAGTTACTAGGGTTCACGGTCTGTAGTAATAGTTTTAGGGTAGCCGAAGTCTTCTGCCCATCAATAAACGAAAGCACAGGCCACCGTTTCCGTCGTAATATGTTTCATATGTACTTCATCTGGCCATCGTGTGAAATAGGCACACACGTTGAGAGATAAGACTATGCATTTGAGCCCAGTCAGAGTCATATTAGTCAAGATGAATCTGGTCCAAATGAGCGTCATGAGAAACGAAAGAGTCAAGGGATATTTACTGTGTCTAATCTACTCATACTTTCAGTGGGTTCAAAGGAGCGCCCAGTAGATTAACCATTCTGTCTTTCAGATCACAGACGTTTTAAAACTAGTTTGTATTTTTGGGGATTTACTTCGGCTTATACTTACCATTACCGTTGACGTTGATTTAGTGTATCCCGACACAACATATGAGCAACGTATGTCGGACCAAAGGAATTCGAGCACAAAATGCTGAGAGACATTGCTGGAAGTAACCCGCTGTATTAAGGTTAATGAGATGAACAATCTCGTCGGTAGTTGCACGGCTTAATAACTGGGAGGCATTAGTCTCAAATCTTTGTTAAAGAACTAATAAACAATGAACTCTATAGAGTACCGGCAAGTCTATCGATAAGTATAGGCTAGTATTACTGTTTACCTTTCTCTGGACCTTCAAGTGAAAAAATTTGAACAATTTAAACAGTCTTTCTTGGGAATATAGCATGTGCGTTAACGACAAGATGGTTGTGGATGATCAAATAAACCTCTGAATTCATTTATAAGTGCATGTTCTATTAGTGATAGGTCAGCGAATTTATCGGTCACCTCTAATGAATATACGAAGCTACGCAACAGATGAAAACATTAGATTGAATATGAATGATAAATGTAATACCTAACAATTTATTCAACAGAACAAATTTTGTTTATATTACTCGTTTCAGATTAATCCATATTTAACTGGTCAACGAATTGATTTGTCTCTTTCTGACAGGTAGAGTTAGCTGGAATATCTAAACACAGCCAAATAAATAGGACATTAGTCATTTCCACAACCTCTGTTCGACCTCCATATTCTTTGCTGCAATTAAATTTAAATTATTACCTAATCCTTTGAACGGTAACGTGGCGTCGAGTCGCTACAGGAAGACTACGTGCCAGAAAATCAGAAGGCGAAGAAAGTTGTAACCAGATTTGTTCGTTGGCGATCTCGTGGTATCGAAAGTATAACAAGATCGTGCAAAAAGAAATACAAGTGGAATCACTGGGCGAGCGTACGAGCGTACAAGGTCACAGTCAACGGAAGAATGTTCGACATGCGATTTTCTCCCTCGAAATGCAAAATGCTGCTTCAGGATTGGGTTACGTCGACACCCGAACTAGTGATAAGGAGTGAAGTAGTTGAGCGTGTCGACCGCTTCACTTATCTCGGAAGTCTCATTAGCCCTTGTGGTGTGGTGTGTGACGAAATCTCAACATGCATACAAAAGGCTCGACTAGCTTTTGCCAACTTGCGTCATTTGTGGCGTAGGCAAGATATCCGTCTATCAACCAGAGGACGTGTTTACTGCGCAGCAGTTCGTTCCGTCCTACTTTATGGCAGTGAAACATGGCCAGTAAGAGTAGAGGATATTCGTAAGTTACTAGTATTTGACCATAGGTGTCCTCGAAACATCCTCGGACCACCGAGTAAGTAATGCAGTTGTTATGAAACGGGTACTAGATAAGGATGGCAAATCAATTGAGGAAGTAGTGAAACTCAATCATTTGAGATGGCTGGGACATGTGTTGCGCATGCCCGACCACCGACTGCCCCGACGTGCTATGTTTTATGGTGTAGGAGTAGGTTGGAAGAAAGGTAGGGGCGGCCAGAACAAAACATGGCAGAAATCCATGAAGTCACTGATAAGTGGACTGAGTCATGTGGGTAGGTGTAGACTACCTGGTTGGGGACCGCGAGACGATAGCAACCGATGGTTAGAGACCTTGAATGACATGGCTCAAAATCGTTTGCAATGGCGCAGGTGCATCCACTCTTTGTGTTCTCTCAAACTCTAATCTTCTGAATTCCTCATGTCCTTTATTTTCTTTCCCAATTTATTCCACTGTACTATACTCCTTTAATAACATCATCAAACCTTAATGTCCCCTATCTCTACTTATACTTTCAGTACCTCTACCACTATGGGATTTGAATCGATAACTGAATCTCTGTGCTAATGTGGTATGGCAACTCGAACTGATGTACGTACGTACGAAGTTCCACGTTGTTACTGACTGACTGATTGACAACGGAAGAATAATGGAGGAGTAATGGCTGCCTTCAGTACAGTTAAACAAACAAGCACAATGAAACAATCACTGGTACAATCGGTTGTAATAATGATTCTACAATTACCCGTCATTGGCTAACCAAGTGAATACTGATATCAGATATAATAACGTAAAATAACCAAACAACAAAAATAGCCAGCACGAAGTTCCATGGAATTTTATTCACACATGTTTATTTTGATCCAATGCAAATGTAAAAGAATAAATGTGACAAATGATTAGTTTCCACGCATAACAAGTGATAGTGTTCCTCATACAATAACTTCAGCTAAACTAAAATACGTCCGACCTATTCTAAGTAATTTGAAGAAAACAGGGCAATTAAAAAGCACATCTTTGTAGAGATGAATGACGACTAGTTGTGGAATCCATAACGCGCGTTTCGTCTCATTTAAAACTCACCAACTGGATGTACCCGCCTTTTAGAATTATGCTCACTCCAGGGCTCAAATCCAGTACTGTTTGCTTCAAATGAAACGTACATCCACGATTTCATTGCTATCCACCATTTATCTTTGAATAAAAGTGCTTTTGACCTGGTGGCAATCTGCACAGGCGCACATATGCCGAAAGAAATATCAATGGGAAGATTCAAATTACAGGGACCCTTAGTAACACGTCCCTATGTATTTTAATAGACTGTTTATTGGGATATAAAACTTTGTTAACTATCGAGGTAACCCATGCCCTGTTTCAGCTAAAACGTATACAACAAAAACCTTTAAAATATTTGTGCTGAATAACAGAACATCAATGATTATGGAGAATCAAGGTCAACCATGCACTGAGCTAGTTTAATATAGAAGATTAATTCAAAATCTAATCAATAACTTCTAACAACTTACTGACAAAAGACACTTAGTTATCCGTTAACCATTTTAGACAAATTATAGGTTAAGTATCCGTCTCATGAAAATTATCATCGTGATATTTTATTACGGTAATTCAAAATTCATGCAATCAACTTGATGTGACTTAGCATCGGTCGTAGATAATTAGGGAACTTATCAAATTATGACGACTTTTTAATCAAAGTTTCGAGGAATCAATGAGCTTGATCAGACGGTAAATTACTGATGTTCGAAATTACGTTTTTTTGCTTAGTGACCGAGACACCATTGATCTACCTTTAGTCACACTGTGTACAATCAAAAGTCGATTACAAAATTTCAACATAACCCCTTTCGTATAACTAGCAGAGATGAAAAGGATAGGAAAAGAGATGAAGCAACACTTAATCGAAAGAAAGAAGCCAGTAATAATTGACGCAACAAGGATACAAATAAAATATATATGCTTTGAAAATCAAGCTAGTTTTCCAGGAGTACACAAAATAAAGCCACAACAAATTTTTGAAAGTCAACCATAACATATACTAAATATGTCAAATCTCCCTTAAGTTTTTCTCCGAAAAGATTTTAATGACAAATTTTTACACATATTACACAAGATGTAAGACAGATCTTTATAAAAAGTGACATATAATGGTTGATCCATACGTTTAGTGATACCGTATTCAACTCAAATCACTTCTAGCTTACATACGGATCACTTCGTTTTCTATGTTTTATAACAAATTATACGGAACTTGAGTTTTTTTAAATTGATGTTGTTATTTATTAAAGGGGTCAAATTTTTAAAAAATATGAGTTTAAAAGCATAAATTATTTTTTAATTCATACTCATAAATTTATTAGTGAACACTAATAAATCCCGTACTTTTCGATTGTGGCTTTTGTTTTCACTTAACCTTGGGAACAATTCTCTATCGTTCTTAATATTCACTTTGTGCAAATATATTTGTCTATACTAAATTCACTACTTGTTGTATTAGCTTTCATTTCATTTCCTTGTATTTTTACCTACTATGTCTACAAAAAATAATGATAATAATTATATATTACAAACAGTTTAAAAGGTAGAAACATTTTAAGAATATGACCAAATCACTTAAGAAACTGTTAAATAAAACTTACATTATTAAATAAGATTCACATGTCATTTGAAATATGCTTTGTTCTTTTTGTTCACACAACTCATGACTTTCTGACACGTTTAAATCTCAATTAAGTCAAATGTTATTCTTTAAAGTACCCTATTTGGTGATCTGATAGAAAAGTGCATTTAAGTTAAGTGATTAGTTAAAATGAGATAGACATATCATAGATATAGCAACAATTGTCACAGAGATCATAAAAATATTATTAACCTTTGCTTAAAAAAAATTAGAATATACGTTTCCACTAATACGTTGTAATTAAAAGTTAAACTTGCTAAAAACGAACCCTGAAATCTGGCATAATATTGGAAATAAGTATTTTAAAAAAGGAAATTCATATGTTGACTCAGAATATTAGTTGTAATAAAATAATTTTCAATTTGGGTTACGAAAAATAAATCGAATTGATTACAGATTAAGTAAATTAGAAAAAAATTGTCGAAAGATTATGCAGAACTGTAGTTATGTGGTTTATATACTTCACTTTTACCTCGACAAGGCTATGATCTTCAGCTATATTTTACCTACTACTCTTACGAATATGATAAAATCAGTAGCAATCACATAACGAGAGTAATTTATAGCTTAGTACAGAAATTTGTAAGAGATTGTCGAGTTGTTAGAAATGCTGATGGAAATCAAACATACTAAAAGTAATCCTCAGAAGTTTAAAAGATAGTCTTTTATTCAAGTCTCGGCCAGACACTAATACATATGAAGATTTTAATAATCAGCATAAAATAAGACGAAACATACTTTCTGAATTTTATCTTAACCACTAAATAAATATTAATAAAATTCAACGAAAAATTACTTCTGAAATATTAAACTATTCTCAGATTCTAACTGTAGTATACAAGTCGATTAAATGGTTGGAAATACCTAGGGGTAAATCTCCTGGATGAAATAAAAATCAAAACGAAAATTATGATTTCCTGACTAAATTGTTTTCCATTTAAGAATTAAGTTAATAAAAATAGTAATATGTAGATAAGGAACAAGTTTCAGTAAATTCAGTCATTTAGAAGGCACATCTCTAAATCTTTCTTTCAATATTTCATACTGTGAATAAAAAAATTTATACTATTGTGATGATATGGTTTTTCTAAAGTGCATTTCATGCATTGGAAGTTTATTGATTTAACCATCTGATATAATGTAAGACGAATTTCCATTTGCTGTTTCTATTTATTCCCCATGTTGACATGAACTGATTATAACTGAGTTCAAATTTGTTTCACAAATTAAAGTTGATAGTTAATTTACGCAATGTAAAATGAAGAAGAAAAACAACTAAAAATTCCAAACCTGACTTGCATAAAAATCAAGAAACTTTTTTAACAGAGGTAGTATTCACTATCACTGTTGTACGAACGAATAACGTGTGACATCTTCCATCATTATTTATATTTCGTTCTCGAATAATCACATTTAGATTGCATGCAATTGCATTAACTAAACTTGAACTTAAATACTAAGTTATAACCTCAGCTCATTATAATCTCTCCGTTTTAGTGAAATCTTCTATTTATAAATAATGAAATATCCATGTATTCCTTTCTAACTGAATTTCCTGACTTAATGAATGATTTCAAAGTAATCAGAATTAACCAGGTGTTCCAGGACTAAGCTTTCGAATGATTTCTGAAGTCCTTTAGCTAACCAGGTTAGGTAATTTACAGAGATGCTCTTTGAAAGAACTCGCATTGAGCAACTAATATAACCTTCTCCACACGAGTAATTAAACTGACAAATCCATATTGATTTGGCCAGTGGGAGCTCGTCCTTTACACAATTATGAACCACAGGTCGGTTAGGGAAGGTAATACGAAGTTCAGTTAAGTATAAAATTTTTCTTAAAGAACTTGAAAATTCGCTTTCCAGAATCTTCGCCTCAGTATCTATTTTAAACTGAATGTTCATAAAGAGGGTCTCCTATGGTGCTATAAACACTATTTCAAATTGTTGTCCGTCTACATGAATGGAGTTGACTGAAATCCATATTACTGTAACCTATTCTCATTGCCTTAATAGTAATTTTAGCATAATCGTGACCCTCATAATGTAAGAATGTTACATGTTTCAAACTTATTTCCCTTAATTACTACACTATGAAAAGTGGTAAATATACTGTAGCCTTCTTCAATAAATTGTCTTTTCTTGAGACATCTCTTAAAATTCACACTTCCTCTAATCTTACTTGTCTTTTGTCGCCAACGAAGTGTTGTTATGTACTATTCATCATCCGGTGTTTTTGCTTTAGGTCATCTATTATATTAGAAGTATCTTTCAATCCTTCTTATGCTAGACGCAAATAATCCATAAATTATTTATCTATGCTCTATTTTATAACTATACTATATTTTAAACATTAACTAACTAAACTTTAAATTATGTAATTTTGTGTGAATTTTAAACCATTTAACATCAATAAAGCTAAATAGATTGATTTGTAATAATTAAGTTAGTGTACTTCCATTTTTTTCTAAGTAACTATTCGTATTTATAAATTATTTATACAGTTTGATTTATAATGAAACAAAATTAATCACTATGATGATTGATCGATTTCAATAAAATAATTAGATGTTAATTGAACGACAATCTGATAAACATCTATGTGTGTATATGTATGTATGTATGCAACCATACTTACATCTACATGTTCTAAGTTTGCGTTGATATATGTTGTCTTTTCCTTTTATTGTAATAATTAACTTTCTAATGGTGTTTCTTTTCATTTTTCAACAACTAGTGATCAGTGCATAATCTTAAGGAGTTCTGATATAATTCAACAGTAAATTTGTCGTCATATTTATTTGCTACAACTACTCACTGGTCTTCTACTCATCATTGTTTAAATAAGCTTCTTTGCAATCAGCAATATTTCTTTTTAACACAAATGAGGAACTACTCAAAAGTATTATATCGTTTTCGTCCATTTGTTCGATTCATTTCTGACAATAAAGTCAGAAACTATATAATTCGATCCTTCTAGTTAGTTTGATTACATTTCTTTTAACTTTCCAAGTAGAATAACACGTTCTCTCAAATATTAAGTGTTAGACCACACTGTTATTACTCTTCACATCATAGTATTTTGTTTTTCCTTATGTTACTAACATTACATCCACAATCTCTGTCCATTAATTGTTCATGTGAACGAGCCTCGAGACTTTAATCAACATAACGAAAAGACCGATGATTGGTTGTAAGTACAATTTTATTATTTACAATCATAACTCATATATTTAATAAGTTATAAATAATAACACATAATAAATAAATCGTAACAGGTACATACATTACAGAAATAAGTTTGACAGAAAATAGATTTACAGATTTAGAATTAATTCAGTGTATTATATGGATGATAAAAGACATTCAAACAATTGATAAATTAAAAGATAGCTTATAATCAGGACAATATAAAAAATCTTACAACAAGTTGTTAAATATATACAACCTGATGCACCTAAGAATAATTATAGAAATATCATTTTCTTTCTTCTTCATACCTTCCTGATTGTCACGACCACTTCTTGTACAATGTTGTAACTGTGCTGGAGCACATATTGTTGTCCAGATTATTATGATTTAATACGGTTTTTCAGGAATTAAATTCCTTTAATGAATATATATATATATATATATATATATATATATATATATATATATATACTTTGTATTGATTATTCGCGATGTGTTTATGGATCGTTATAGATAATAATATATTCATTAAATCATAGGTCATTGTATATTAATCGATTACAGTTTGATAATTTAAAACTTCACTAATCAATAAAGTTAGTTTGTTAAACAGTGTAAATATATATTTACAGATTTACAACGAAGAAATAGAATAAAATCATACACTCGAAATATTTATTATTCTTACCTGTAAAAATAATATCAATGGATACAGACACAAAATTAAAAGACATCCAGTTGTACAGACCACCACCAGGGTATGCATTAAACAGAACAAAACTATTCCGGTCACAAAGTGTTGATACATCTACGAAACAACCAAATAAATCAGTTAATATAGAACAGATTGATGTTAATAAATTGTCCAAAATCATTATAATAGATCAATTAAAAATTTTACAAACTAAACAAACAATGATGAATGAATTTATATATAAACTATTAAAATCTATGAAAAATTTAAAAAGAAATTAATAAATAAAAAAAATCAATTATGGTAAACAATCAAAAAATATTTTTAAAATTAACTGAAATATTACAAATTTCATTGAAAAAAAAAACAAAAAACAAAATGAATTAATCATATTAAATAATAAATTGTAAATATCTAAATTTATAATACTAAAATGTACATCATTATAGAGGTATTATAATCAATTAAAAAGAACAAAAGACTTAGAATATAAGTTATGATAATACACCTTTTTACAACATATATATTAAAACAATTAAAAATTTTGTTATGATATATAATAATACAAGAATATGGAAAAATTTAATTTTAACAATATACAATTATATCAAATAATAGATACTAGACATGAAGAGGTGAAAAAAAATAAAATACAAATATAAGAATAAAACAATTAATAAATGAAATGAATATATATATATATATATATATATATATATATATATATATTAAAATAAGAATTAACACAAAATCAAGTTATCTAAATAAATATAGTTAAAAATAAATAATATATTTGTAATAGAATTAAATATGGATTAATTTTTTCATATTTATTTATTTACTCTGAAGAAGTGGCTTACATGAAGTCACGAAACGTTAGAAAATTTAATTTTTCTACTTATTTGGAATATCACAAACATACTAATTTATTTGTAACAAATCTTTCTAATGTTCAATTTATTGGAAATAATCAAGTCCAATATTGGTAATGATATCTATAAATAAATAATATGTTGATTAGTAATAAATTTGATAAAAAACGTGAACATTATATAGAATTACAAAAAGAATACCATAAAAATCAACAATTGTACATTAGAGATAATGAAACAAGAAAACTACTAAACAATAAATACAAGAATTATGTGGATCGACCAAGAAGTAAGAAACGGAAACATGTTGAAACCTTTTGTGTTGAGAATTCTATACTGTACTAAAAATATATTATTGAAAAAAGCTAATAATAATAATAATTATTATTATTATTTATTTCCTCTCCTGAAGAGGAAATTTAAACTAAACTGGAAAACATAAGAAATTCTGATCTCTACTTACAAATATATCATTATTTTATTATTGATCTTCTTTAGGTGTAATAAGAAGGAGTTTAGAAAAACAAAACCAATTATTACACTTTAAGCTATTGAATATATAAACTTGAACATGCACCTACATACTTGTTCTTAATTCACATAAAGACACGCAATCGAATAATAAAAGATTTTATATTACAAACACAAGTGACATGCAATTCAACTATCCACTTATGTGTAGATGTACTTTTCAAGAGAACGAAAAAAAGAACATGTGAAATCTTGATAAACATTGAAGATTCAACAAGGATGATTTCTAAAATAATATCACACGATAAACCGATTTAAAAATACACATCTTTATTCCATCGTAGACTGAAAGGTGGAAGGCGACTTAGTGAAAGTCCACATTTAGGCAAGAAAAACAATTAGACAGAGAAATAAATTTTGCATCCATATATAATTATTCATGGTGATAATTAGTGTTGGTTTAAATAATGAATCAATAACAGATTAATCTGCTGATATCCTCGATACGTTATTGCTCTTAAAGTAAACACATCAACTTAATTATGATCCGATGTAAAATTATTCACTTGTTCAAACAAACTAGCATCTTACAAAACAGATACCAGTATATCGTCTAGTTTTCTATGCTTATAGGTAGTAATCGATGTCTATTCACCGATATGGCTACTAGGCAAAACTACTCAATAAAACAACTTACGGTAGTCAGCGCTTAATCGTCGGACTCCAGCGGTAGGGAATTTAGGACCACAATCTAGTGCAAATGTAAACTCATCAGTGACATATTCACAACACCAAGGGATTGTCAGAAGACATAAAATACTATCTGAACTATTTCATTTACATTCCACAGTAGACTATTAAGCCAATTGGAAAATCCATGTAACTGATCTTATTGAATACAAGCTGTTATATTTGGTCGTGGATGATTGTTGTGTTGGTAAACGCTGATCACTTATACTCGGAACAAGGGACCTCTGCAATTCCAACGACGCGAAAGTAAGAACACAAAGACTCGTATAAGTGAAGATTTATCAACCCCAAAAAACTATGACGACGACGACCAAATATAACAATTGGCGACAGGGTAAAAACGAACCATATTCAGTCTGTAATTGGACGAAATCCAGACTAATTATTTCGAGCAATCAGTATGCAGATATGTCATCAGTGTCCTTGAACGACATTGGTCACTAGTCATACAGTAATTTTCATTACGGGTGCTGATTCAGAAAATGAATCGTCTTTCCGATAGATTACAGTTGCTGCTTGAGCGAGAGTTGGAGTTCTTAGTCAAATTACTCACACAGCTGCGGAATTACTCATGCTTTGGAGATGGGACGGAAGTAGATGGATTAGTTTGTAAATTGCACACAGAGCTGGAAAATGATTTCAGCCTCCATGAATCGTCGACAAAACGTACTTCAAACGAAACAGCAGACATTCAAAATCCACCCAGTGGTCCAGTACTGTCCGTTTCAGAAGCATACCCGGTGATGGATTCAAACCCCATTGTTCCCGATTTACAATAAACAAACACTGACCTTTCCAACTCGCATTAAGTGCTCATGAACGTATCGCAGTAGCCGCCCAACAACAAACAGAAAATCAATCAAGCAGCATAATGAAGACAGATGCATCAAATTCAGCTCATCATTCTACGACAAAATCATCCGATCAATCTACTTATCGCGGTTCTCTAGTTGCATCACCAGATGTAACATAAGTCTTATCTACTGTGAGTTTTGTTGATTGCCATAGGTTAAAAAGGATATAGCAATGCAACAGGATTATTAATATTTGAGATTAGTACATTTGATGACAGTATCAATGAACTTTGTTAAAACATGGGAGCTCATTTGTTACCCATGAAAACATTGTCAAAAAATCACAAGACTCTTTTGTCTCGGGTTTCAACGCGAGTTATGTAAGCAAAAATTAGAATATTAAAATAAATCGAAACATTCGCTCTAAATAGAACAGGGTAACTACAATGCTGTAATCAATAAGCTGGTATGATTTTCACGCCGCTCTGAATTATTTCCAAAATATTATATAGAAAATACAACTTTTTCATGATAATAAACGAAAGTGGTTTAGTAGTTTTAGTGCTTCATGTATGTGTAACAGACATTGAGCTACATAAATTGTTCTAGACTTAACTAATAATACTGATTAACCTCTAAAACGCTTATAGATATAAAGTTTCCATTTATAGCTACATAACTAATTGTGGGTTACCTATGTGAAGATTCTACTTAAAGCTAATTGGATAAGTGTTTTATGGACCTCTAGAAACTTAAGATGATTGTTGGAGGTAGTCAAAAAGAAACCCCAGACTTAGGTTTCGTGCTATTTTGAACTCGTCAACAAGATATACTTGTAATCTTGAGGGAAGTGATGCTCCCTGATGGGTTTGACTCCATGTCACTCAGCTCCACATTTAGAGACTTCAACACTGAGCTATTCGAGCTGCGACTGACCTTCTGTAGAACCGAGATGCATATATATATATATATATATATATATATATATATATATATATATTATAACTAAGCAGTCGAAAATTAATAATATGTCGTAACTACATTATGTTGTCCATTTCGGCGTTTTATATGATATGGACGAGGTATCATCCTTATCGTCCTTGTGAACACTATTAAATCAGAATGAGTAAATGTTTAATTTGTGCATTGAATATAAAACTGTTATTTGAAAAACAATGTTATCTTCATGATTTATGTTGAAACATGATAAAATTGACATACAGTTTCTTCTTTAGTCCTACACTATAAAAAACTTATTGATTGCTACAAAGATCACAAAATAAAATCATAACATTGAAAGTATTGTAGGTATTACCTGTGTGATTTAATTACATTATACCTGAGCGAAATTCTTAACAATATTAATGATAGTGTAATAACAAAAATTGTAGAATATTGGACTAAAAGAAAATTTTGCCATTCAGGTTTTTCAAAACCAATAAATAACAATGATTAAAGTCAGAATCGGACAATCAACCTCTACATTACCAACCGGACAACAGATAGTCACGCAGTTTCATGGATTACTTGAAGTTAGACTTGTATAGCATAAGACACCCGCACAGTAGTCTAAAGGTTAGGGAAAAAATTGTACTGTACCTGATAAAATACATTGTCGCATGAGGAGTGAGTATCTTATACAAACGTGTCATACTTATGTAAAAGAATACATTAATATAGTAAAGATGCGGACAAAAATAGAAATATCAGCACGCGATTATGAGCGAATTAATAATATTACAAAAATTTAACATGCATTTATGTTGTGACTGTGTGGATGATAAAATAACGTGTTCGTATGTGCAATTCAAAATATTGTGAAAACAGTAATGAATCGTTTATGGATATGACAACGAAATAAATCGTGAAAAACGTAGCGTAGAATATGACAGAAATTGATCCGTGGTGCTGACAGAATATAGAGATAAAGAGCATTGAAATATGAAAATGTTTTGGTGAGCCACAGTAGAGTAAATAGCGTTGATTAGCGGTGAGTTCGAATTTACTTACATAGAGTTCCCGTTCGTAGGATATGAATAATCAAACCGTGAAATGATAACTGCATCGATGGGTGATATTCGCTGCTGTACTGCAATTGATAGTATTCATAAAATGCGAAGTCAGTGTACGTTGTCGTTTGCGTTATGACAGATGCATCAAGTTATCGATAAATATGTATTGGTAGAATGACTAGGGGGACAGGATAGTGACTGGGAGACGAGATAACCGGAGTCGTATTCCTTTTTGATCGTGAAGTCTAGAGTGGTTTTTGTAGCTTGTGGGAGATGTGTTCGATCTCATTTGTTACGAAGCCATATTAAGTCATGATAAAAAATACCAATACATATTATCCATGAAGACAAGTGAGATTGACTTGGATCTGAAGAACAAGGGTGTATCTCTGATAGATTAGCTCTAAACTCAATGTTCTGATATACAGTGTGATGGGAATAGAATATTAATTGCAGTAACTGAATACTGTTTTTGAGTAATGAATGATGCAGCATGTGGTTATACATGTGGGTGAATAGATAAGATGAACGTAATCGTTAATAATCAGCTAGTAGAGAGTTAGAGGCATCCACAGACATAATAGAAGGTAGTATCGAAATGAAAAATGTGTGGTGTGAAAACATAAAAATGACCTCAACAAAGTGAATGAGTGTAATAATAGGCCAAAAATGACATGGAAATAAAAATGGAACGAACTTAAAGCAGGAATATTTTACGTTTTTGAATAATAAAAACAATCTAGTGAGTTTCGAATGTCACAAAGTGGAGAGTTTATAAAATGATAATTTGTTCAGTGAGTGATATGATTGCATAAATGTCATAAGTTAATGTCAGCACGAACAAAAATAATAATTCCACGTTAGGTGATAATGTGACATTAATGTGATAATGGGACTATAATAATTATTTGAATCATAATGGAACAATCCGCTGGATGAATCAATGAGCGGAGTTGACATAAGGACAAAGTATCGTCAAGGTAATACGATTTGAACGTGTTCATATCACTGCTGTACTGGCTTTGATGAATAAGTCACATTACAGATTGAGTCGTTTGAGTTGCACATCTATTAAGTCGACCACTTGGTTCGTTTACCGAACACGTAGATTTCGAGATGTTTATAGTCTGCGCAGATTTTCAGGGTGCGTTCAGTTCGAAGACTGGCTCACTACTTCGAATCGCATGCTGATTGTCATCGAAATACACCTGTCGGTTATCCTCGTATATAATCATCCACTCAAATCACGTTGATGAATAACGGAGTTAAATAAGTTGAATACGAGAATGAATTTTTGGATACATATATTTTATACACTCACTGATCTGAACAGGAAATGAGAAGGATGAGGCGAATAGAAGAGAGAGAACCGAAATTACGCGCGGTGGAGAAGGCGAGTGAGCTAACTCCATTTAATCGACGTACTTACTTACTTACGCCTGTTACTCCCAATGGAGCATAGGCCGCCAACCAGCATTCTCCAACTCACTCTGTCCTTTCTAGTTCTATCCAATTGCTGTTCATTCTTCTCATGTCTGTCTCCATTTCTCCGCATAATGCGTTCTTTGATCTTCCTCTCTTCCTTCGACCTTGAGGACTCCATGTGAGGGCTTGTCTTGTGACGCAGTTCGGTGCTTTCCTCAATGTGTGTGCTATCCACTTACAGCGCTTCTTCCTGACTTCTCCCTCCGCTGGAATCTGGTTTGTTCTCTCCCACAGTCGGTTGTTGCTGATAGTGTCCGGCCAACGGGTTCGAAGTACTTTGCGTAGACAACTGTTAGTAAACACTTGTATCTTCTGGATGATGGTTTTCGTAGTTCTCCAATTTTCTACCCCATACAGTAAAACTGTCATGATATTTGTATTGAGAATTCTGACCTTGGTGCTGGTTGAAAGTTGTTTTGAGTTCCAGATGTTCTTCAGTTGTAGATATGCTGCTCTTGCTTCGCGTTTGAGATAGAAGAGTCAGATTATCTGCAAAACCTATGTCGTTTAGCTGCATCCTATCTGTCCACTTTATTCCATGCTTCCCCCCAGATGTTGAAGTTTTCAAAATCCAGTCGATCAACAGGAGGAAGAGAAAGGGTGAGAGTAAGCGACCTTGCCTGACACCGGTCTTCACTTCGAAGGAAATTGTCAACTGTCCTCCATGCACGATTTTGCAGTTTAATCCATCATAGGAATTCTGTATGATATTGACTATCTTCTGAGGCACGCCGTAGTGTCGAAGAAGCTTCCATAGGGTTGTTCTGTCCACACTGTCAAATACTTTTTCGTAGTCGATGAAGTTGATATAAAGTGATGAATTCCATTCAATTGATTGTCCTATAATGATCCGTAGAGTTGTGATTTGATCTGTACACGATCGATCCTTACGGAATCCAGCCTGTTGGTCTCGAAGTTGAGGGTCCACGTGCTTTTGTGTATGCGTTTATATGGGAATATAGTCCCGCCTATGACCAGCTTATTGAAGGCACAAATATTTGCAAATCTCTCACCATTTTCGTTCCTTTCTCCCAGTCCGTGTCGTCCCATGATCTCTTCATATCCGGTGTTGTCAATTCCAACCTTGGCATTTAGGTCTCCCATCAGAATAGTCAGGTCCTTTGTTGGGCACTTCTCGACGATTGACTGCAGCCTATCGTAGAATTGATCTTTAGCGTCTTCATTGTAGTCGTTGGTAGGCGCATAGCATTGGATGACGTTCATTGTAATCCCCGTTTACTTTGTTTTGAAGGAGGCTTTGATGATCCTTGATCTATGAAATCCCCATCCTATAAGTGCATTTTGTGCTTGTTTGGACAGCATCAATGCAACTGCTTTTGTATATGGGCATTTTCTTGTTCATGTCCGGAGTATAACAGCAGCTCCCCTGAAGCTAGTCGTTGTTGTCCAACTTGCGTCCAATGTACTTCACTGATTTCAAGCACCCCCAGGTTGTATCTCATCATTTCTGCAGCAACTTGGATGACTCTCCCCGTCTCCCACAGTGTACAAACATTCCATTGTACCTAAATAAATGGTTGCCCAGGTTGTCAGAAAGGGCATCAGCCTCGTGACTTCCGAAGGAACTCGGCTTACATCATGAGACGTCATAACATTCTAACTCTCATGGCAGAGTTCATATGGTTTAAATTATATTTTCTGGTTAGGTTTCTACGGGAAGGGATCGCTAACTCCATGCACAACCCTCCTCTTCCATAGGGCCTCTAGGCGGAGTTTCCATTTAATCAAGCATGAATCAATATTAATAGCCAGATAAAAATAAGTTGCTGACATGTGATGTATAGGATAAGAAGTTTGTACACATACGCTCATATAAAAGCAGTCGGGGTTGATAAGTGAATAATTAACAAGGTCAAAACGTGACTTAAGAAGAATGGATAAATTGGCCTGTCTAGAAGCTAAAATAAGTTATATGAGCTTAACGTAGTAACCAACACTACAGTTTAACAAAAAACGGTTCGTGATTTCAATGTAATCTAACGTCTTCCACAGTTCCATACTGACAACTTGTAAACATTTCGAAATTTCCCAAATAATTCGTAAGAATTGATTAAAGGACATCATACTCTAACATGTTAATAGAATGAGCTCACATATGTGTTGTAATTAATTACCCATAAATACTGACTATCACTATGATACTATATATATATATATATATATATATATATATATATATATATATATATATATATATATATATATATATATATTTATAATTTATGGATGTAATCGGTTTGGAGAATTCTGCTGTTACTAGTCACCTTCAGGACTAAACTGACTATATTCGGTAGTATGTGAAATTGTACATACAAAGTTGTCTGTTGATTACTAAATTCCAAGGAATTTAAAACATTCCCGCCAAAATAGAAAAGCTGAAACTTTTAGGCATTTCAACATGTGCAAACTGACGTTACAGTGCTGGCTAACACTGGCGATTAAAATTGAACATACGTGAAATAGGAATGGTCCATTCAGATTATGTTGTTTTCCGAAGTAAATGTATGGATGATTAACGTACTGACGACTGGAAAAATTTGACAACACTGTGGATTAACAAAACACACATTTTCTACCCAACCATGCCGTATGGCAATACTAAAGCCATTAATACAACTGCGCCATCGAATCGATAAATCAAGATGGCAGCATTTATAAAACCATGAAATCCATTTTGTCTGAACGTACTTTCTGGTATTTGACCATTACTTATTCAATTTTGTCACCATATTCAGGCAATTCTTCAGAGACAACAATCATTGAGCACTGATTCAAAGAATATAGCCATAGGAATTCGTACATATAACCCCAATTTATGTGTACAGAAGAAATTTGTAGCCCCCCTATCCCTCCCATGGCCAGTTATAACTTAACTAGCGACTTTTTAAATTTTATTTATTTATTTATTTTATTCTAATTTTGTTATCATTAACCTTAGTTTCAGAGAAATACTTAGGAGTTAGGTTATGTAAAATACTCGTCATACCACTCGAACACTAAACCCAACTTATTGCGTATGTTGTCGTATAGTAAGGCAATATCATCGACATATTGCAGACAAGATACCTAGGCCATCAGCCTATACTTATTTAAAATCTGTTTCGAGAATATTATCGATAGAGAAATTGAAAATCCAACTTAACACTACTGCTTACTTGGAACGATGAAGACAGTACGTCAGATGCTTAACATCATTTTTACAAAGCTTGCAAGACATCAATATTTTTCCCATGTGGCATAATCTAACAAACGAATATGTTTGTTGCATTTCATTAAGCTCCATAGGTTGGTTGCCAATCACTAATCCAGATCTCTTAATCCGTTAATGACTTTTATGACCAAACAAAAACTATACGTAATTGAAAACTATTAAACTTGACATGTAAATGTATATCAGGTAAGATAAAAATGAAGAAATTACTGCAGTGTGATGTTATACCCGCATCGCTTATTACTTTTACTTGAAAAACGAGGAATCACTACAATTCCCATAACATAAAGTAAAAACTTAAAACACTGGTACAAGTGAAAATTTAGTCTCACCAAAAGAACACCACGACGACCCTGATCGGAAATACACAGTTATGTATCGATGGTACACCCATACTGATTATTGATTAGAATAACATCACATATTTGAAAAATACCCAGAGTTATAACAAACCAATATGATACATATCATTCTGAGCATAGTTAACGTTAATTTAATACAAAAATATCGTATCTTGAATAAACATGACACTGAAATAAATTAATGTTATACCGAATAAAATAGAACAAATATTACACTGAATCATATTGAACTAAAAAACGGAAGTAATCTTGAACAAAAATCACAATATGTAAACAATGTAATTTCTTTTCTTTTCATACCATCACATCAGCAGTATACAAGATAAATTCCATAAATCTTTTTAGTAAGAGATGTTTCCGTGTTGAACATCAGTATCATATATTTTCTAAATCGTTCCTTTTTTTAACTCTGTTGATTATTCCTTAAGTTCACTTGAACATGTTATCAATAGACTTAGTTAAATAAAAGAATTAGTCAACATTTTTTTTTCTAAACCAATGGTGAATGTATCTTCTAACATAACTGATCATTTATTAATTAATGTAATAAATTTATTACTAATATGGGAAAAGACAGTTCGAAAATAGTTTTCTTTGGTAAAATAAAAACACACACATATAGTTGCCAACAATTGATAATTTTAATTTGTATTCATGATGATAAAAAGTTAAGTAATACTGAGGTTACGAAACAGACAATAAATTTGAATTTTTGACCATCTTATCATTATACATATAAACATACAACAGCTTAGTGGCATAAAGATTTAAATAAACTAAGTTTGTAGGTATCAGTGCTACGGTTGAACTTCATAGCTTCAAATAAATTGAGCATTGGGTAGAAAGTCAATAATAAATATATTTTTTTGTTATATTCCAATGAGTAGAAAAATTGTATTTCTGCAGTTTCGTGATTTAATGTAAGCCATTTTTCTGAAGAAATGACTTATAAAGGAATATAACAAAAAATATATTTATTATTTAAATAGACTGAATGAAATGACAAATGAAAGCTTCATTATTAAACTGTTCTTTTAGGGTAACTTGTTTTAATTCTTTTTGAGAAATAATCTCATACTAATCAAGTATGCAAAATTAAGCAAAACAAAGCTTTGTTTATGCAGTTAACACAATTTAAAACAATGTTGTCCAATTTAATTGGTTCAAAGATTAGAAATAATATCTCCTATAAATACAGAAACTCCGCCTGTAGGTGAAGGATCTCTTTGTCTTAAAACTAGTGGTTATGGTTAAATCGACTCCAAGTTAAAATATTAAAAATCCGAAGCCTAGTCAATTTAGATGAAATGCCCATAATGATCACAAAGAAATATCATCATGTTAAGCTCTATTCAAATGCTGACTGTATAACGGTTTCGCTTCATTTCAGCTTGATAGAAACTAAAACAAGAATAATATTAACATAGTTAAGCATTTCAAGATAACAACTTGAACAGGTGGACAGAAACAAGGCGTCGTGTCATTGTATCAGTACATCAAGAACATGTACTATGAGAAAAATCAGTAGACGAGACTATCAACCAGGAACATTTATGGGCAGTAATTGAATGACAAAAGACTAACTTTTATGTCCAAATCATATATTTCAATACCCAGTAAGTGTAGAGTTATGAAGCCAATTTTTAAGAAAATTACCGTCACTACACAAAACCGTATGGCCATTTCGTCCTAGTGTAGGACTCTCCAGTAGTGTACACCCTCAATTTCGCACACCGGACCCGAACCCAGGACCATCGGTCTCGCGAGAACGTTTAACCGCCAGACCACTGAACCGGCATTCAGGGGTGTTGATGTCTAGCTACATACTGCTGAGGAGTTACATACTAGGATGAAAATGCAGTCTAGTGCTTTCAGGTTTTACATGGTGATCTAACAGTGACCGATTCATCATCTCAATGAAAACTAGATGTTCTCTAATTATTTCAAGTAATAAGTGGATTTCAAAATATAAGCCCTAGATAGATTTAGTAAATGATCAATTATTCGTGCAGAAAACACAATTGTAAAATATAATAGATAGACTCAAATAAAGTGCGTTCATACAATCCTGATCCCTTTACAAAGCAATGGTACCATAAACCAGTAGGTCCTGGGTTCGAACCTTGCAGGGGGCGAGGTCGTGGATGCGCACTGGTGAGGAGTCCCATAATAGGACGAAACGACCGTCTAGTGCTTCCAGGTTTCCCATGGTGGTCTAGCTTCAACTGACTCATGATATTAACCATTGGAATTACTACAATCTCCACAAAACCCCTTCTGATAATATATACTTCCTGACTTATGCTACACTTTAAACTACATTATTCATGGTCAAATAACACTGTTGATTTGTCAAATTGTTTGGAACAATAGTGAAGGGGGGGATTTGCTAAAATAAATCAGTTGTAGATCTGTTCGTTTTAGGTTCCAAAAAATTTATTACACTGAAATTAAAACATAATCAAATGAATGTCTGGTTCATTAGCATACTTATATGGATTTCTATCATTAAGTCACATAACTTTTACAATAAAGTAATCTAAGAAACTCTAGCAACTCTTATCAAACCAACAGATGATTGAAAACTTATGCCAATGAGCTTTGTACACTATTTAATGATCTAGAATTAGTAGTTACGCTAACAAAAAACTAGTTGCCGTTTAGGAGTTGAATACAAATCTATTCGGCTAATGTAAATAGCTAGTCGGTTCCTTATGAAAGCAAGATACATTGTCTTATGATTGCAATGAAATACATGGACTAACTTATAAAATCCTGATTTCTATAATCACACAACCCCATGCTTAAGCTCAAGAACAGTCAATCCATAAGAAAACAGGTAGCCTTTAGGATTGACCGTAGACGTGAGGACTAATATTTATTTAGTTTGGATTCGGAACTCTACTATACCTTACTATGTGCCGTTGTCGGTACGTCCCTTTTCGTGAAGGCTACATACAGCCTCATAGAAGGTTCGTCGAATATGGAAACGTTGGATGGTTGGCGACTGACAAAACTTCCGTCCAATTACAAGCTCTTGATAATTTAAACGCCCTGTGAATTAAAAAAAGCCCCCGTAAACGTTGACAGAAAGATTAAAATAGTATGGTTGCGACCAGTTGATTAAAATCAGTAATTTAAACAGAACCGTTTGGTCGTGGTCGGAAAACTCAACAACTTGTCGATTTTTAATGAGTAATAATTTAACCCATGATGAGTGTCCCGAGACACACGTTAGAAAAGTTATATTCTTCGGTATATCATTGATATTGAATAAAAGAGGAATTAATGATCCTCTTTACAGATTAGACAACATATCAATGATTGACCCATTTTACATTCCTTTCATTTTTCAACAAGCGTTTGCACTGTTAACATTTGTCAATTCTAAAATCCTGTTAGCACTGTTCACCTTACACTCAGCAATTTCAAGGTGTGAAATAAATCATCAAGCGGACTGTTGACCTAGTTCGGCATCCGACCTTCGATCATTGGTTTGTTGTTGAGAATCTCAATCCCGTCTATTTTCCTTTGAATAATCGAGCAGCACCAGTCCTGCTGGCACAAATCCAGTGTATCTAAACGCTGGATGTATGAATGTACACACAGGGAGCTGCAATAGTTAATTAACCATCAAGAAGCAATCTCGGTGAGCTTACAATTATCGACCCAACTATAAATGTGCAATGGTCAAACCCAAGTACAATTGAATAATAAAATCAGATTACTTATTATCAATGGTTTGAAATACCTTTAAGTACACAAGTACAGTATCGTGATATATTCTGAACACCTGACGGATAGAAATTAATTTCACGTAACTTGTTCACAAACTATTAAGGATAGCTCATTTGTTTGTTTTTTAAAATACATTGGCAATAAGGTTGAAATGATTATTAGCATAAAATATATCGCCCACTAATAAACGACGGTATTAACAAATCAAAAACTAATGAATAAGATCTGTAGGAGGAATATGTAATGAAGCCAAAAGAGTTTATTTATATCATGAATAAACATACGACCTATAAAGTATGAGTTCAAAGAAGTATGACGAATTGCCTTCATGTGATCTTAGGAATTAAATCTCATTTATGAATCTATTTGTCGATTATATTAACCCCTAAATGCAAATTAATTACTGAATGAACAATGAAAATGTTCCGCATTTCCAAAACATAAAAATATATAAATAAAAAAGGTTGACTACTGACATATGTCTTAATAGTTAAATAACTCCTTAATCATAAACGAAACTAAGGTTTTACACGGTAAAATATCAAGCATAGTATATTCGATTTTTAAGGTCTAAGATATTTGTAAGGGTCTACAAGTTTATGGAGCAAAAATATTAATGTAAGTTGAATATCTAATTTCTTGTGTTCTCGGCAGAAATACAAACACATGAAAAGCAGCGAAATAACAACTTACCAGACAAATACACAGAATAACAAATAAACGTCCTAATTCATAAAAAGCGCTTTAAATATTGGTCAAACAATCAAAATCATAAATCTACTGTAGTCATAAACATCAGTTCATAATGACGAACAAACGTAAATGTAGTCACTAGGGCTAGTGTGCGAATCCGGTCATAGACAATCTGCAGTACTAAACGGAATGCGGTAAAAGCTGATTCATGAAATGACGAAAATTTGGAAAGGATGTGAAGCCGGTGATCATGTTTCTATATTGTGCTATATGGTTGAGTAATATCACACATGATGCAATTATTAAATCTTTCGATGCTGTATCACTCAGCAAAATAAGTGGTTTCTAAAATTACCTCTTAGAAATACATGACTTTGGTGTCCGTTAACTTTATTCTTTAGTCGTTAAAGTGGGGAAGTAATAAATGAAATGGCACAAAATGTATCCGAATTTCGGAAAACCCTACTGCATATGATTCGTTTGAATTCTTGAAAATGTTTTTTCCTAACGTTAAAATTATGAATAAAGAGATTTTCAGCCAGTTATTTACACTTTAACAGCTTGGTAGACTATGTTGCAATTAGACTATGACAAAAAGAAATTCATAGTATTATTGTTTTGCTTTAATCAAAAGTGAGACCAATAATTAAGGCAGTATTGATTGCATGAATTTTTATATAATACATTGTAAATAGTCAGTCAAGGTAGATAACAAGTGACTTAGCGTCATATTAACGTTTTCAGTTTACAGCTTAACTACATACAGCTAATTAGTCAATATTGAGCTTTGAAAACGCTTGTTTGCTTATAATTTTAACTATTTCAAATCATTTATGTTGCTCTCAGAAAAGTTGTGAATGAATACAGCAGCTGCGCCAATACGCAGTTGCGACTCAGACTGGCTCTTAATACCATAATTTTATCTTAATCTCCAAATTTTAATTTAATATGATATGTAGGATGCAAAGTAATCAGTTATGTGCTAAAAATGATCAAAACTCTTATAGTTAAGGCCTTTATAAAACAATACACAACCTAAACTATATAAAACTGAACAATTAAAATATGGAGACATTCCAAAATTAAATTCACTGTTAATCACACCGTTAGATAAATTAAACTTGATTAACTAATCTGTTTGGTTTAAATTGTATGATAATAAGAAATAAGCTAACATAGTAGAACACCAATTATTCGATCTATACGTTTCCATTACTAAATATGTGCACAGGAGTAAAGTAGAATTATGAATAATAATAACAAAGGACCAAGCGAGGATTCTCAACAAGAATTATGCGCATCCACAATTGCTACAATCATAATATTAACAGTAAAAAGAAAATCATAGGTAGGAAAATAGAAATTCAGAATTATTGAATGTACTACAATGTAAAGAAATATGTATTGGAGAAAGAAACAGTTTGGGAAGAAGAGAACAGAATCCAATTACTCTATTATTGCTAAATACTATTAAAAAAAGGTTAAATAGTAAGTAAATAATGTTTTTACATCAAAAAATTTTATTAGTTCAACAAAAATACTCTACATAGACTAGGAAAAAAGAAATCCAATTTCTCTGACACTTCCGCGACTAACAGTCTTTAATATGCAGAAAATCTAGCAGGAAAGAAGGAAAACAAAACAAGAAAAATCAACAGGCTGAATATGTAGGACTTAACTAAACAGAATTATCATGGAAAGACAGGTGGACGTCTAAAGAAGTATATATACACATTCAATGCTATATTCTACAAAATTTGAGTGTTGTACAAAAAAGTTGTAAAATACAGCTAATATGTCCCATCAAGATATTGCGGAAAACGGATAAAAAATATTTCACATAAATCTAAGTGAACTAAAATAAATTATTCGAGTGAGTGAAATAACGAAAAAGTTTGTATGCAAAAAACAGGAAATTGTATGAGGAAAGAGTTATAAAATTATTTATAGCCAATAACGGTTACATAACTCGGATTAACAATGTATGATGGTAATAAGTATAACAAGTGTAGTATACAACAAGATTATCAACAAACAGAGGCATTAAAAATTACTCTTCTCCTTATAGTAATGTTATGAGATAATACATGAAAATGGCTTATGGTAAATAATACAGTTTTCGCAAAAATATTTAAGTCTTTGCAACATAAACACAATTACTGACAGAATATATATTCATTATTACACATAACGTGTCAGAGGATCTAAAATCGAGGACTGACTACGTATTATAACTGAAGAATGTACGGCGTAGACCATATTTTATACAAATCTGACACATTAAATAAAGACAAGAATAAGACCAAAAATTTCTATTAGGTAGAACGCGCAATTGAGTTCAATTATGTGGGATTTGGATTAGACGAAATAGGCACTGGTTTTAATTCTCTAATCTGTTTGATCAAATACTGTTTCTCATCGTTGAATTGACCATCATCTGTACGTTCAGTTTGAAAATCTGTCAGAAAGGATAGCAATTTTTCCTGATTACGAAATAGAATCATATGAACAGCTGGTGGCTTGTTTGGATTTGCAACAAACACCTATAAAATAAAAACTAGAAATTATCCAATGGAAGTATATAAATAAAAACTCAGTTATGGTAATCCGACAATATCATTATTTTCACTTAATTGATGAAGTCAATTATACCATATATTATTAATCAATAAGTTTTTTGACAACAGCTGTCAATATTAGTGCTTAGTCTGTTTTTAAATCACTTTTTTTGATCAAGTTGTTCCAATTTATAGAACGAAAATGGTATTAGGCAAAAGGAAAAAACGTTGCAATCAACAGGACAAGCACGGGAAAATGTGTAATTAGAAAATGATTTGTAGTGTCCTAAGAGAAAAGTTTCTACGATGTGGTAAATTATAAACCAAAAAAATGTATCCCAGTAATTGGAACATGAATCTATGAACTCTGTTGAGTTAGTTTTATGTTAAATTATATTTAAATAAATTTCTCTCTAACTCCGCCTGGAGTCCCTTTCGGGGGCTACTGCCGGTCCTAAGCCCGGATAAAGGAGGAGGGTTGGGCATGGGGTTAGCGACCCCATCCCGTAGAAAACTAACTCGCTAAAAAAACGCTAACCAGAAAAAAACTATTCAACCCATTTAAACTCTGCCCTGGGAGTCAGGCGGTCTTCGTTTAGAAGAATTATGACGCCTCATGATGTAAGCCGAGTTCCTTCGGAAGTCACGAGGCTGATGCCCTTTCTGACAACCTGGGCAACCATTTATTTAGGTACAATGGAATGTTTGTACACTGTGGGAGACGGGGAGAGTCATCCAAGTTGCTGCAGAAATGATGAGATACAACCTGGGGGTGCTTGAAATCAGTGAAGTACATTGGACGCAAGTTGGACAACAACGACTAGCTTCAGGGGAGCTGCTGTTATACTCCGGACATGAACAAGAAAATGCCCATATACAAAAGCAGTTGCATTGATGCTGTCCAAACAAGCACAAAATGCACTTATAGGATGGGGATTTCATAGATCAAGGATCATCAAAGCCTCCTTCAAAACAAAGTAAACGGGGATTACAATGAACGTCATCCAATGCTATGCGCCTACCAACGACTACAATGAAGACGCTAAAGATCAATTCTACGATAGGCTGCAGTCAATCGTCGAGAAGTGCCCAACAAAGGACCTGACTATTCTGATGGGAGACCTAAATGCCAAGGTTGGAATTGACAACACCGGATATGAAGAGATCATGGGACGACACGGACTGGGAGAAAGGAACGAAAATGGTGAGAGATTCGCAAACCTATGTGCCTTCAATAAGCTGGTCATAGGCGGGACTCAATTCCTATTATTCCTCCTACATCGACTTTATACACTAAACTTCCTCTTTTAGCTTCCTCCTCAAGTGTCACCACAACCAACTATTCTAGTGCTCAAAACACTGTCCCAGGTCTACTGAAACCTCGCTCCAAACTACACATTGGAGCCTTCAACGTACGCACACTATGCCAAATCGGTCAGCAGGCTTCCCTAGCTAAAACCCTAGAATCTCGTACCATTGATGTATGCTGTGTCTCCGAAACACGCATACAGAATCCTAGTGTGGTCATTCACTTGACCTCACCTTGACAAAACGGAGAGCCAACGAGATACACCCTCCGTGTATCTGGCGACCCGATGGCTAGTTCTCGTGGACTGGCAGGTGTAGGCATAGCACTAAGCATGAGGGCGGAACAAGCGCTATTAGAGTGGATCCCCGTTAATAGTCGTCTATGCGCTGTTCGGCTAAACGGCTCCGTAAGAACTCGAAAGGATAGGGACACACGTCGTTGCCTTTTCGTCGTTTCTGCCTACGCTCCCACTGACTGCAGTTCGGATGAAGTGAAAGATGAATTTTACAGAAAGCTGTCTGAACTTTTTCAGAAAGCTAAACGTTCAGACATAGTACTCGTAGGAGGTGACTTTAATGCCCAGGTGGGTAGGTTAAACGAAACAGAAAGACATTTAGGTGGGTATTTTAGTATTTCGGCTCAGCGAACAGATAATGGTGATCGGCTGTTGCAACTGTGCTCAGACAATCGTTTATTTTTAGCAAACACAAATTTTAAGCATAAGGAGAGACACCGTTTAACATGGCGACCCTCTGCACCAAATCAACGATGGACTCAAATAGATCATATTGCCATCAGTCATCGTTGGAGAGGGTCGATAGAAGATTGTCGCTGATTCTGGAGTACCTGCTTGGACACCGACCATGCCCTAATACGAGCAAGAATCTGCTTGCGCCTCACTGGACACAAAGAAGTCACACAAAAAGACTCATTAGAACCGAATTGAGTAATGAGAAAACCAAAAGTAGGTTCCAGGAACAACTGAGGTCACACTTAGGTAGTTCTGAAAACGAGGCTGACCCAGATGTTGCTTGGAAAGATACACAAGCAGCTGTAGAAACAGCAGTGACATGTATTAGTAATTTAAACCACAGGGTTACAAAGAACCAATGGATTTCTTCAAAGTCTATTGCACTGATGGATTCTCGCAAACTCATCCCATCAGGTTCTGAACACGATGAAGAGCGTAAACCAATCAGGTCTCGATTCAGCAAAAGTCTAAGGAACAACCGTGAGCAGTGGTGGGCGACGAAAGCAAAAGAGATGGAAAAGGCGGCGTCTATAGGGAACACAAGACAACTCTACAGACTAATAAAAGAAACTGGAATTAATAAATCAAGTGTAAGTCAGACTATTTCGGAAAAAGACGACACTCTCATCTGCTCCCAGTCCAGACGCTTAGAACGATGGGTGGAACACTTTAAGGAGCAGTTCAGCTGGCCCTCAGCTAATCTGCAACTACCCTCTATTCCCAGACAGTGTGAATGGAACATTGAAGTAGGTCCCCCAACTCTAGCTGAAGTTCAAAAGGCTATAGCTAATCTGAAACGAGGAAGGGCAGCTGGTCCAGATGGATTGGCCCCAGAGGTCTTTAAGGATGGTGGTCTAGTCTTAGCGATTAGGTTGACTAATATTTTAGCTAAAATCTGGGAGTTAGACGTTATTCCATCTAACTGGTCACAATCACTTATCGTCCCAATATTTAAGAAAGGGTCAAAATCATCCTGTGACAACCACAGAGGGATTAGTTTGACTAATATAGTATTTAAAATACTAGCCTCGATAATTATCGGACGCCTAACTAAGACTCGTGAACTGCAAACACGTGAAAATCAGGCTGGCTTCAGACCTGGTCGTGGATGCATCGACCACATATTCACCATTCGTCAGGTTCTAGAACACAGGCATACTTATCGGCGTCCGACAATGGTGGTATTCCTTGACTTAAAAGCAGCGTTTGACTCTGTTGACCGAGAGGTACTGTGGCAGTGTCTGTCATTGAAAGGCGTACCTCAGAAGTACATAAACCTTGTGAAGGCTCTTTACTCGAACACTACTAGTCGGGTCAGAGCCTATGGCGAACTGTCATCTGCTTTTGCAACCTCAAGTGGCGTCCGTCAAGGCTGTCCACTTTCTCCTTTTTTGTTTAACTTTATCATAGACATCCTGATGGAAATAACGCTCTCATCGACTGACTTCTCGGGTATTGATCTCCTACCAGCAGGTCCACTTATTGATTTAGAATACGCAGATGACATAGTCCTGTTTAGTGAAGACGCTGATGAAATGCAGAGTCTTTTGGTAGCACTGAGCAACAATGCCAAGATGTTTGGGATGCGCTTTTCTCCCTCTAAATGCAAGTTGTTGCTTCAGGACTGGTCTGCATCAACACCTGAACTAAGGATAGTGGGTGAAGTAGTCGAACGCGTTGACAACTTCACTTATCTTGGAAGTCTGATCAGCCCTAATGGGTTGGTGTCTGACGAAATCTCAGCACTGATTCGAAAAGCTCGCTTGGCCTTTGCCAACTTACGTCATCTATGGCGAAGGCGAGATATCCGTCTATCAATTAAGGGACGAGTATACTGCGCGGCAGTTCGTTCCGTCCTTCTATATGGCTGCGAAACATGGCCTTTAAGAGTGGAAGATATTCGTAAGTTACTAGTATTTGACCACAGGTGCCTTAGAAATATTGCGGGTATCTGCTGGGATCACCGGGTAAGTAATAGTGAGGTTAGACGCAGGGTATTAGGGAATGATGGTAAATCAGTTGATGAGGTTATGAATCTTCATCGACTGAGATGGTTGGGTCACGTGTTGCGTATGCCTGAACACCGATTACCACGACGCGCAATGCTGACTAGTGCAGGGAATAATTGGAAGAAAGTTAGGGGCGGCCAAACCAAAACGTGGCATCAGTGCCTGAAGTCACTAACTTCTGGTCTGAGCCATTTTGGGAGATTCAGACTGCCTGGTTCGGGTCCAAGTGACTATCGTAACCAATGGTTGGAGACTCTTGGTGACATGGCTCAGAATCGATCACAATGGCGTTGGTGTATACACTCTCTGTCTTCCTTAAATTAAGAGATTAAAATCGCTTCATATCTGTCTAGGAACTAATTCTTTCTTCCTTTACTATCTCCTTATACACAATATTTCTTCTATATATTACCACCACTGAATTAACTACTCCTATGAATCCGGTGTTCATCTTGTTGTGCTAATGCGGTATGGCAACTTGGACCGATGCATATACGTGCCTGGTATTACGTTGCAGCTGACTGACTGAGGCGGGACTATATTCCAACATAAACGCATACACAAAACCACATGGACTTCACCGGATCACAGCACACAGAACCAAATCGACCATATCTGCATCAACAAAAAGTTCAGGAGGACGATGGAGGACGTGAGAACAAAGAGAGGAGCTGATATAGCATCAGATCATCACTTGCTGGTCGCCAAGATGAAATTGAAACTCAAGAGGCACTGGACAACGGGGCGGACAATATCACAAAAATTTAATACGTCTCTACTTCGGGATAATGACAAACTCAATAAATTCAAGATAACACTCAGCAATAAGTTCCAAGCCTTTCATGATCTACTCAATGGAGAAGAAACTACTATGGAGAGCAACTGGAAAGAGATAAAAGAAGCAATCGCTTCAACATGTCATGAGGTTCTGGGCCAAAAGAAGCACCATCACAAGGATTGGATCACGGTCGATACACTGGATAAGATTCAAGAAATGAGGAACAAGAAAGCAGCGATCAATACCAGTCGAACAAGAGCAGAAAAAGTCAAGGCACAGGCTGAATACACAGAAGTAAACAAGCAAGTGAAAAGGGGCATCAGAACTGACAAACGTAAATATGTGGAAGATTTGGCATTGACGGCGGAAAAGGCTGCCAGAGAAGGAAACATGAGACAACTGTATGAAACAACAAAGAAACTCTCCGGAAATCACCGTAAACCAGAACGACCAGTGAAAAGCAAGGAAGGCAAGACAATCACCAACATTGAAGAACAACGAAACAGGTGGGTAGAACACTTCAAAGAACTCTTGAATCGACCAGCCCCAATGAACCCACCCAACATCGAAGCAGCACTCACGGACCTCCCAATTGATGTTGGCGCACCAAAAATTGAAGAAATCAGCATGGCTATCAGAAAAATCAAGAGTGGCAAAGCAGCAGGACTAGACAGCATTCCAGCAGAGGCACTGAAAGCAGACGTGGCGGCAACTGCAAGGATACCCCACATTCTCTTCAGAAAGATCTGGGATGAGGAACAGGTACCAAAAGACTGGAAAGAAGGACTTCTAGTCAAAATACCAAAGAAAGACGATCTCAGCAACTGTGACAACTACAGGGGAATCACTCTTCTTTCAATACCAGGAAAAGTCTTCAACAGGGTATTGTTAAACAGGATGAAGGACTCCGTAGACGCACAACTTTGCGACCAACAGGCAGGATTCCGTAAGGATCGATCGTGTGTAGACCAAATCGCAACTCTATGGATCATTGTGGAACAATCGATTGAATGGAATTCATCACTCTATATCAACTTCATCGACTACGAAAAAGCATTTGATAGCGTGGACAGAACAACCCTATGGAAGCTTCTTCGACACTACGGCGTGCCTCAGAAGATAGTCAATATCATACAGAATTCCTATGATGGATTAAACTGCAAAATCGTTCATGGAGGACAGTTGACAAACTCCTTCGAAGTGAAGACCGGTGTCAGGCAAGGTTGCTTACTCTCACACTTTCTCTTCCTCCTGTTGATCGAATGGATCATGAAGACATCAACATCTGAAGGGAAGCACGGAATACAGTGGACAGCTAGGATGCAATTGGATGATCTAGACTTCGCAGACGATCTGGCTCTTCTATCGCATACGCAACAACAAATGCAGGAGAAGACAACCAGTGTAGCTGCAGCCTCAGCAGTAATAGGTCTCAATATACACAAAGGGAAAAGCAAGATTCTCCAACACAACAAAGCATGCAACAATCGAATCACAATTGACGGAGAAGCTTTGGAAGATGTAAAAACCTTTACATATTTGGGCAGTATCATCGATGAACACGGTGGATCTGATGCAGATGTGAAGGCACGGATTGGCAAAGCAAGAGCAGCATATTTACAACTGAAGAACATGTGGGATTCAAAATAACTGTCTGTCAACCAACACCAAAGTCACAATTTTCAATACAAATGTCAAGACAGTTCTACTGTATGGCGCGGAAACCTGGAAAACTACGAAATCCATCATCCAGAAGATACAGGTGTTTATTAACAGTTGTCTACGCAAAATACTTCAGATCCGCTGGCCGGACACTATAAGCAACAACCGACTGTGGGAGAGAACAAATCAGATCCCAGTGGAGGAAGAAATGAGGAAGAAGCGCTGGAAGTGGATAGGACACACATTGAGGAAAGCACCGAACTTCGTCACAAGACAAGCCCTCACATGGAATCCTCAAGGTCGAAGGAGGAGAGGAAGACCAAAGAATACATTACGCCGGGAAATGGAGATAGACATGAGAAAAATGAACAAGAACTGGATGGAACTAGAAAAGAAGGCCCAGGACAGAGTGGGTTGGAGAATGCTGGTCGGCGGCCTATGCTCCATTGGGAGTAACAGGCGTAAGTAAGTAAGTAAATTTCTCTCTATACAGAATTGTGTCTACAGATTAGTTTGTGTCGACTGTGATGAGTTCTACATTGAAGAATCATTTCGTGAAATTTCGACTCACGTCAAGGAACACATAAGTTATATGAAAAGACTTTCTGATAATCCCGTAGAATAGGAAAATCTACAAGTCCAATAAGCAATACCAGTACATACTATTTTTAATAACCACTAAATCAATATTAAAAATATCAATTAATTGAGAAAGGTTTATCCAATTATAATGAAAGACCAATAGTTGAGGCGTCCTATAAAATCTTAAATCCCTTTGCTCTCGATGGAAAGGAAAGGTTTAATAGCCATCCAAATTGAACTATTTATATTTTTCACACCGACCAGCATACATACGGTGATGTCACATAAGAAAACACCCTAACCAAAAACGTTATGAATGACATGATCAAACTTATTATGATTTTCTTTGAGCTAGTTCCTCCTTATTAAATAAACCCGTCTCCATGTAATTCGGATATTATCAATAGCGGCCTGCTTGAATATCTGGGCTATCTGTTCCAGCCATCTCGACATCTAAAGAAGTTATTGCTTGAATACACCATTATGGCTATTAATCGCATAAACTATTCAAGTGCGTTTACGAAAATTGTACAAGTCACAAAAGGCTGCTGACAATATGCAGCGAAAAGAATGTACATTATTTAGATATCCACCGACTGGAATGCTAACTTCTAACTGGCGATCACCCAATTTTAATAGTCAGGATCGACCAAGAAGTAAGAAACGGAAACATGTTGAAACCTTTTGTGTTGAGAATTCTATACTGTACTAAAAATATATTATTGAAAAAAGCTAATAATAATAATAATTATTATTATTATTTATTTCCTCTCCTGAAGAGGAAATTTAAACTAAACTGGAAAACATAAGAAATTCTGATCTCTACTTACAAATATATCATTATTTTATTATTGATCTTCTTTAGGTGTAATAAGAAGGAGTTTAGAAAAACAAAACCAATTATTACACTTTAAGCTATTGAATATATAAACTTGAACATGCACTTACATACTTGTTCTTAATTCACATAAAGACACGCAATCGAATAATAAAAGATTTTATATTACAAACACAAGTGACATGCAATTCAACTATCCACTTATGTGTAGATGTACTTTTCAAGAGAACGAAAAAAAGAACATGTGAAATCTTGATAAACATTGAAGATTCAACAAGGATGATTTCTAAAATAATATCACACGATAAACCGATTTAAAAATACACATCTTTATTCCATCGTAGACTGAAAGGTGGAAGGCGACTTAGTGAAAGTCCACATTTAGGCAAGAAAAACAATTAGACAGAGAAATAAATTTTGCATCCATATATAATTATTCATGGTGATAATTAGTGTTGGTTTAAATAATGAATCAATAACAGATTAATCTGCTGATATCCTCGATACGTTATTGCTCTTAAAGTAAACACATCAACTTAATTATGATCCGATGTAAAATTATTCACTTGTTCAAACAAACTAGCATCTTACAAAACAGATACCAGTATATCGTCTAGTTTTCTATGCTTATAGGTAGTAATCGATGTCTATTCACCGATATGGCTACTAGGCAAAACTACTCAATAAAACAACTTACGGTAGTCAGCGCTTAATCGTCGGACTCCAGCGGTAGGGAATTTAGGACCACAATCTAGTGCAAATGTAAACTCATCAGTGACATATTCACAACACCAAGGGATTGTCAGAAGACATAAAATACTATCTGAACTATTTCATTTACATTCCACAGTAGACTATTAAGCCAATTGGAAAATCCATGTAACTGATATATAAGTCTTATCTACTGTGAGTTTTGTTGATTGCCATAGGTTAAAAAGGATATAGCAATGCAACAGGATTATTAATATTTGAGATTAGTACATTTGATGACAGTATCAATGAACTTTGTTAAAACATGGGAGCTCATTTGTTACCCATGAAAACATTGTCAAAAAATCACAAGACTCTTTTGTCTCGGGTTTCAATGCGAGTTATGTAAGCAAAAATTAGAATATTAAGATAAATCGAAACATTCGCTCTAAACAGAACAGGGTAACTACAATGCTGTAATCAATAAGCTGGTATGATTTTCACGCCGCACTCGAACTAAAATATATAAAACGGCAGCTTCGTTCATCAATGCATATTTGTCACACTTTATACGGTTAAACAGCCGTCATAAAATGCTGTTTCCACCAATGATACCTTGAAATCTTCAAAATTGTGCTATGATACTTGTTTATTACAAACTTACCATTTCAGCAAGAAAGTGAGTTACGAACATTGCGTAGGTTATGTTAGGCTGAAAGAGCAATCACTGAAGCTGTTTCGCATAAATATTCATTTACTTAAATGATATCTATTAATGAGTCTATAGACTTGTAAGTGAATTAATTAACGAAAAAATACCTCTCGACCTACAATAAATTTGTAAAAAACAAATACTTTTATTTTTTCAAGTTAAACTAACCTTAAAACAATGAAACGCTTCAAAAGCAATTTGCTTTTCTTTACTTTTCAACATATTCATAATGACTTTGAGGTTTTCCGGGTCTGCAATATATTTGGTCATTATTGAGATGTTATGCCGATCAAGTAAAAGCTCTCCTAACAACTGGGAATAAGATTATTAAAAAACGCAAATAGAGTTTCACAATTAAACATGGACATAAAATTTACAATAGAAAAGGAATCGTTATTTTTTGTGAGTTATGGCTTGTATATGAACTTTCAAAATAATTAGTTTCAGGAAATTGAAAGACGATATTATTGTTGTTAAGGGGGTATGAATCAAAAATGTAAGTGGGAGTATATTGTGAGGAAATATATTAAATCTTCTCATATCGTATTCTTTATCTGGTTTCGAAAACATTCTTAGTTTTTGATTGGACTTCTAAACAGGAATTCCATATTTTACACGTTGATTGATTTATTTTCATTGCTATTTACGACTAACAGTCGCTAGCATAGATGATCTTTGTAAATATATATCAGGATGAGAAAGAAAAGTTCTGTGAATGAAATAATCCAATTGAGATCTTTTCACTAAATTAAAATCATGATTTCATGACTTAACGAGTGTATTTGATTTAACCAAGCAATACACATTTACAGCTAAAAGTGACGAGAGGAGAAGCTACACATAAAATATGGCCAATATTTTGCACTAAAAATTAAGCTAAAATTGTAAAAGACAATGGGCAGAAGAAATCTATATTTATTGTGAGAAGTTAGTATTTACATAATAAATTTACACAGCCTTCAATCACCCATTTGCATCGTTCGGTGTAATTTGTATTCTAAACTGTCTCCTCGTCTGGTCTGCAAGTGCATTCGCTACACTGATCTCTTCGTCTGATGACTGTTGCAACTTTAACGTCACGTTCCGCTACATACCACTTGTGAGTAGCATCCACTATACAATTACTAAAATTACTTTAAATAAAACAAGTTGACAGAATAGTTTCGGCATGTCGATTTAAACTTTCAAGTTACACATCACTAATGTGAAAAAACACCTCAAGTCTTCTTTCAAACTTGTTGACTTTTCAGAAAATTTATTCACACTGAATCGAACCTCCGAGTGTCAAAGACAAAATTTAAAAAAAGTATACAGTAGAATGGAACTATTCTATACCAGTGACTTGGACAAACTGATAAAAAGGAATTATAAGGACTTAAATATAGAAAACAATTTTTAGAACAATTAATTATTGTCAGCAGGATAGAAATAGGATAATTGGTTGATTAAATTTAGGTGTGTTAATTCATTAGCTTATTTCCAACCAATCACTAATAAAGATCGGATTGAGAAGCTACCATAAGTTTATTATGAAGCTTTTATAGTTCCAGTATTTTTGAAATATATCATGTTTTTACACATTCTTTTTTCGATTCCGGTCAATTCTAATGAAGTGAAGTGATGAAAGAATAACTAGTTTTAATTTATAACCATATTTCATCTATTCTATATATCGCAAAAGTATTCTAAGGACATTAATTTTTCCTTTATATGATTAACTGAACAATACAGTGTTTAATTTGGCACAAAAGACTGCAGTCTCAAATGCTCACATTTATCAACAAAACGAAGGGGAAGATCAACAAAGCAAACAAGGAGGATAAAGGGAAAATACAGTAAGAATTTACACTGAATAGAGAGAACTAACCTTTAATGCTTGCCTTTTTGTGACGTAATTATCTGATAAAATCATATGCATATAATGGTCAAAAAATACATCATAATTAGCTGTTAGAAAATCTGCTACAAGAGCCTTATGACGAGTAAGCAAATCTTTCAATGTAGCGAAAGCATCTGAGCTCACATCAAATGCTGTGCCTTGTACATGTTCAAATAACTGATAAAATTCTGGTGAACGAAGAACAACTTTAGCTAAAGATTCATGTCGACATGCATCCCGAAGCATCTAGTTACAAAGCAAGAAAATAGAGGAATTATACATGAAGTATAAGCACATAACTTATCATGAAAAGGATACTAAATATTTTTAAAAATCTATTTTGTATATACATGAGTATTTTCAATAGTCTATTAATTAAAATCAAAAACTACCAAAGAATAAACAGTCGTTGATTGCAAAAGGATTAAAGAGACAAATGGAATATATTGCATTAATGGATCCAGAATATGTATATTTATCGATGTAGAGATAAAATTAAGAAAAACAAAGAATATTTCATTTAATCGCCTTCAACTTCTCTGTCGTAGGCTCTAGCCAGCATCACCTACCTAATTATGAGCGACTTATAAGTATCATAAGCCTACAGACATTGTGTTTTAACCTCAAGTACACTAACTCGTACTTAATAAATCAGCTAAACGTCAACACTAATGTAATGCCTCACTAATTTTTCAGATTTTATCACGACACAACACTGATGCGCATGGCTAACCTGTGTCCAAGGCTTATTAGCGTTTCAAACACGTCTTCCCAGAGGATTCTATCACATTTTTCAGACGCAGGAGCTGCGTGGAAAAAAGAGAGGCTTCTTTATTACGTAATGTTGCAGGAATCTACCACGCCTCTATTCCTAGCATAGCTAAAAATGTTGAATACATACTATTCTTGTTTCTGCTCATTCTTAACATACTCACTACAACAAAGGTGCACATGATAGACTACTGTCAACAACAAATTTCGCAATTCTCCCAAGAATTCCATATTATCTGTTTCCTAGGTACACCTGAGAAAAAATAAATTTTACTAAAGTGAACAATCTACGATTTTCAGAAAAGTGAATTCACTTCGTCTTCAGGAGTCTATTTAGCTACAGAAATCCACAAATACACAGAAAAATGTTGTTTTTTAGGGGGACAAACATAGCCAAGTATTATGAATGAAAAGAAATAGACAATATATTTGGTATTTCAGAAAAAGGTATCTGTTTATTAGTAGTTGGATAGAAGAGTATTTTGGTTTTCTTATTATTAAAATTTATTCAGCATTTTATGACATAATACAGGGGCCTTCGGACAGTTTACGGAAAATGAACAGATATACTTATTTTTAGAGTATACAGTAAAAGACCAACCAAGAATAGCATAAAAGGAGTTAAAAACGAAATAACAATGAGAAATAAAATCATGCTCAGAATACAAAAGGGACGATGATATTGGTGGGCTGTAAAATATGGGGTCTGATTAAGGCAGGTGCATTCGTTTTTTATCTTTACTTGGTATTAATTTGAGTAACACGCCAATTTTTCTCCATTTGATGATACTAATTCCCTCAGAATTACATTTCTCGTGTTTAGAACTCCACCGAAATCGGGATTGTTTCTCTCCCCTTGCTTCTCATTTTGTTAATTACCTCTACCTGTGTCATAAGGTGTAGCAACTTGGACCAACATGTATTTATCACAAGTCCTACCTCGAATTTCATAAATTAAAAATCTGTTGTCAGACATCATCTGATTACTACGATAGCCTCAATATATATGGCAGTTAGCCTGTTTTGTGGTATAAATTGTCGATTTAGGTAACATAGCTCCAAATCGACTACCATTGGACTGGAGTATACATTCGGTATCTTGCACTAAATTCTAAGGATTTTAAATATTTACGTCCCATCGCTCAACTCCACTTGTTTTTGGACATTATTTTCGAACTTCTAACTCTCCGATGTTGTTATTATCATCAACTTTATTTCTTCCTTTCATGTGGTGATTTTCGATCGTGTTTCGATATAAACTTAAACCAATATATATTTTTGTTTGCTACAGTGAATCAGCAGTTAACGTTTTTCCGTCTGCTGGATGGCAATGTTTACATTTTGCGTGACAGAACCGTTACCTGCTAATGCAAATCAATGAGGTAGTTAGATGCATGTACCAAGATATGTAGCTCCGTGAACATATGCAGATCTGTGTATTGAGTTGAGTACCATTTAATATACGAATTCGTACTTTTGATAGTACCTGTCAGTCTTAGTAGATGCGTCCGAGTATGGACTTGTGACAAGTTGAAAGCGGAGTTTATAAATTAATCCAGTCTTATTTTTTGTTTGTAAGTGTTAATAATATCAATCCACATTATGATTTCTAATAAATTCCCAAAACTCTTAAACTGTAGATACCTTCCTTGAACCATTACGTGATAGGAAATCAACAATCATTGAATAATGAAGAACTGATATTTCTCAAATTTTTTTCTACATCTGTAGTACTGTGCAAATCGTCCTAACAAGAGTATTGATACCAATACAACATTACAATATCTAAATTATACCTGAAAGCTTCAGAATTGAAATATGAGTTCATAAAAACTTTGTTGGGAATAGATATTATTTGTAAATCAACATTTTAAGAACCTAGTTATGAGACTTACTGCACCATAGTGTATAGCAGTGTCAGGTTTGGAGTATCCTTGAAGAATAGATATTAAAATTTGAGAGTTAGCCAAAAGATATTGAGCTGCAGGATTATAAGATCCGACCTGTCGCCTCATAATATGGCCGAAAAGATCAACGATATGTTTAGAACTCTAAATAAATGAAACATGCCTAACAAAAGAGCATATACCTCAAACTCGATGACATCCAAATTGTTTACAAGAAGCGGCAAAAGATTGAGGTTGATGATTTCATGAGTTACATCTGTTATGATTTCATTAATTCGTGCTCGTTCAGAGTTCGATAATTCTGAATCTCGTTCTTTGCCAGTCAATCGAGTATCTGACTTATCCGTTAGCAGCTCCCGAAGAGCAGTCAAAGCTCTTGCTATATCTTCAACAGCTTTTTTCCGCTCTTTGTCAGTTTTGGTACAGTTACTTAAAATCTTAAAAATTTAGTAAACAGTACGCTTAGACTTACGATTATGTTCTCATTAACAGTTTGGATTAATTCACGAGGGCTTTTTGGCTTACCAAATAGAGGCATACTTTGAAATGTTGGTGACTAAAAATCAAACACGGATAACAAGTAATCATTAATTTTATTCCGAATTCCAACTGATAATATTGAAACCACGATGATGTGTTGAGGTACATATATGAGGATAAATATATCAAAATTCTCAAACAATATCCGAAACGATGTTAATAAACTTCTCAATAACACCGTTCTTCAACAGAAAATTTCATAGAAGTCCTGTCCCAAAACTTGAAGAAACGCAACGCTCGTAGATCTGCGATGAGTAATGCATTTTAACATTATGCTGGAGGTGAATATATGACCAATACATCTTCAACCAGAACAAAAACCAGCCTTCTCGCAAGTCAGTTTTCTTCGGGTTTGAATAATCCAAAAAGTATGACGGAAGCCAATATTTTAGACGAAATCGGGAGCAGACATATTCTCGCGATAGTCGTTGCATAGGTGACATAAAGCTTTTTGAAATATAGGGACGACTATCACTTCATTCAGGATGTTAGAAGGGCAACATACCAGATGGAAATCTCTGCCTATAGATTTCACTAAATAGTGACCCATCAACTTGGCAGGTTCTTTCACTTACACCCGCCCTCCTGTGTGCCAGTGGCTTGGATGAGCCAAAATAACTTTTAGCAATCACCATGTGTAAATGCCGTTTTCAACCCGCTAGCACGTTTTGAGCACTAAGTTCCTTGTTTTTTACTCAAAATTTGCAAAATCTGTTTACATAAGTATCAAAGTTTACCATAAAACTTGATTCTCTTAAACCGATGTGTTTAAAGCAGTAGTGAAGACACTGAAAAAACCGTGTGTTAAAACGGGATGATTCGCAAAGACGCAACCCGCTATTTCAATAACGTCAAACAAAGGCATTCGACGCTCATTCATACTTCCTAGCAAGTTGGCTACTAGCTTTGAGCTTAGCTCCATTTTATGTTTGTTTACAATAGAAGCTGCATCCAATTCGCCTACATCAATTTGTTTAGAACAAAACGTTTGGTGACCACTGAAACACAAGACAAACTTGGTGGAAACCTAAACATGATCAGAGTAGCAGTTTTGCGTACAACCATGCCAGAGGTAGTCGGTTACGATGTGATCAATCCAAGTCCAAACTTCAATTCAAAAGGGAAGATGCCAGACAGTACGTCGATGACGATTACGCCGAAAATTGGTCTGGCCAGAAACATATTGTTGCCTGCATAAAGTTGTAGAAGGTAATCACAATTATCTGACCTCTAATCAACGAGCCCCGATTGGCCACCCAAGTGAATGTTTCAAGAAGTTTGATTTGCGCATTAAAATATTTGGCTAATACTAAACAGTCAGTCAGCTACAATGTAGGACCAGGAACATATATGCATCGGTCCAAGTTGCCATACCTCATTAGCACAGCAAGATGAACATCGGATTCAAAGTTATTATTTCAATGGTGATAATATATAAAAGAAAGATTGTGTATAAGGAAATAGTACAAAAAGAAAGAATTAGAAGGGAAGGTATAAAGTAATTTTAATCTCTTAGTTTAAAGGAAGACAGAGAGTGTATACACCTGCGCCATTGTGATCGATTCTGAGCCATATCACACAGTCTCCAACCATTGGTTAGGATAGTCACGTGGACCCCAACCAAGATAATGTAAAATAAATTCGTATGTAATTAAGAAATTGTAAATGTCATTAACATAGATAACGTGTTTTGCTTACTAATTATTTTCTCCATGTTTGTGTGTGCTAGGATACCCTCCGCATCCGCAGACCGAAGTGGGTGGTTTTTTTACAGAGCCACTAGCCAAGATGTTGGTCTACAGATCTAATTCACAAACCAGTGGATCAGTGCCAGGAGATGCAACCTTACGGCTGCTGGTGACAAAGATAAGTTAAAAGGCATTTGATCCCATAGGATCAGGGAACCGATTTGCATTACTGTTTTGGTATCAGGGTTTTCTGAATTTCCCACGTGGGACCTCCGTGTCCACTGACCGGATTTAGGCGCCAGATACTTGTTTCTTGTTCTCACACTTTCGTAAACAACAATTCGTCCATGAGAAGAGTAGAACTTACCTGGCAGTGGCTACAAACCCGCTGCCAAACGAGTGCATTACAAGAGGAAGAGTAGAAATTCCCTAACCCTAATTCTACAATGATATTTGATGGTCCTTTTAAACTGGCAAGACTAGTGGCACATTCGACACAACTTCCCAATCACTAACAAGTTCGTTTTTGCTTTCGACGTGGCTTTTCTCTAGGTTAGTGAAACTACAGTTATCCAAACAAAAGTGGACAAGTTCCAACTTGAAGCCCAATGACAGTAAACCAGACTTTAATTATTAAGTTACCATTATGGAATGGTCAGTGACTGAAACCTAATTACTTACTTACGCCGGTTACCCCTTGTAGAGCATAGGCCGCCAACCAGGATTTTTTTTACCAGCTCTGTCCTGGACAATCCTTTCCAGTTGCTTTTAAGTGCAGCTCGTTTTTCTGATGTCTGCCTCACTTTCCCAGAGCAGTGTTCTTTGATCTGCTTGTTTTTTTCGCCTTGAAGAATTTAAGTTAGGGCTTGTCTCGTCATGCAGTTTGATGATTTCCACAATGTATTACCCACTTCAAGTGTATTTCCCTAATTTCTTTCTCAGATGGCAACTAATTAATTTTCTGCCACAGTAGGTTATTACGGATAGTTTCTAAACGAGTTTCTAGTTGCAGTAGATAACTGTTTATAAATACCTGTACCTTCTTGGAGTTGTAGTTCCTCACTTTTAAGCCCTGTACAACAGAACTATCTTGACCTTCCCACTAAAAATTCTGATATCGGCTTGTAGACAGTTGTTTCAAGTTTCAGATGTTCTTCAGTAGTAGGAATGATAACCTTACTTTACCAATCCATGCCTTCATATTTGCATCAGATCCTATCTGCTTATCTACAATGCTGTCTAAGTACGTGAGCTGTCCTTCATGAACGACTTCGTAGTGTATTCCGTCATAAGAATTCTGTGTGATGTTGACGATCTCACATACACTGTAGTGTAACACTGGTTGAAATTAGTCAGGTAAAATTACAATAGCTGATAAACCCGAACCAATATCTCAGTCGAAATAATCAATAATTTTGGATTTTTAGTGCTTGAATTCATATGAGTTCGGTTGCAAAGCGCTCCACTTCTCTTATTACTATCCTAGTTCGAGAACGGACAAATGAGTCATCCTTAAATCAGACAGTCGAACAAACTATTGAACTTTAACTCCTACTATCCTTAATAACACCACAAGCACACTTTTGTCCACTGTCGCTGCTTTATTAGAGTATTTCGCTTCCGTCCCTAAGCTACTCACAATTAGTATGTATACATGTCTATTTAAAATAAGCTTTCGCTTATCGCCATGCTTCTAAAACACTGGTGGTGAGTTTGAGCATTTATAGTCAAAACCCATATACCTATTGAACTCTAGATGAGTGCTTATAACTACTATGTTGTGATGGTGAGTAGATTATAACGTGTGTGTTTGACCGACAAAGGTTGTTTTGAATTTGATCTACCTATTTTGGTATGAGAAGCATAGTAAATAAACACCCCCGATAAAGAGAACACGACTTGGGACCGAGCACATCAACCTGCACATTTAGTCACTACTGCCAAGGGAGTGGTAAAATTTATTATGTATGCGTCATTAGTTGTGACCAGTACTTCAGGCAAAACTTTGATTAGATAAGAGGACGTACAGAAATTTTAAGGAACTAACCCTCAACACTTAAAACATAAGTTCTAATTTAACAGAAAATCTATTTATTTAAGCACATAAACATTGGTACAAGAAGGCACCAAATACATATGCGCCACACAAATCAAGCGACTTGTGTGAGGACTGGAATACTGCTCGGGCGCTCAAACCGGAGCATGTTCTAACGTTGCTCCACTGCCTTGCGGATTAGACTTCTAGGTCAAATACTCAGAGAGTGGTTCTCTAAGAAAGCCACCTGCTCCGGTTTGGGCGCCCGGGCAGTATTCCAGTCTCACACAAGTCGCTTGATTTGTGTGGCGCATATGTATTTGGTGCCTTCTTGTACCAATGTTTGTGTTTAAATAAATAATAAACGTTTGGAGATACAGTCTCATGGTAGCAGGTGACCAACAATAGGTTCATACACTATTTGTCCCCTTAGGATCCTGGACTTTATATGCACCACTGGTTTGGAATCAGGGTTTTCCAACCCCCCCCCAGGGCGGATCCTCTATGTTTATCAACCCGACTAACAGCCGGACATCCACTTTTCGCCCCCCCTCAATTTCCTAAACAACATCCCGGTGATAGAAGGCAATGGGTACGGCTTCCGTGGGAGTGAATGTGTACACGTGGTCATGTGAATGCATTTTGAGAGGAGCTGAATCGCCTCTCCCTTGGCCGTACCAGGATATTTGGGGGTAATTCAACAAAAAAACAAGATCTGATTTTAAAGAAGTATTTCATCGTTGCGTTTTACACTAAAGTGGTGTGAAAATTCCGTGGAAAAAAAACAATAAGGATGGACAGTCTTAGCAGAAGACTAAAAAATAGAGAACCATAAAAAAAATTGTACAAAATGCGTTATTTGAAATGGAGTATGGAATAAATTAACTCATTCATTAAGTATCTAAGTATGAACCATAGTTAGTGCTAAAGATACTACTCAGTCACTTCAATCGAAGCACGCGGAGTAGGGTTTGAACCTGAGGCGTAACAGCCAAACGCCTTAGTCACTAAGCCACCTCTGCATGATAAATGAAAAGTAGTAAAACACAGCAATATTTGGAAGTGGTTAGTCCGTTTCCATAACTTCATTCTGTAAACACCACGAGATCGAGTGTAGTTAAAAAAAACATTGCAGACTGAACACATGACATGAAAACAGGCTGGTCGACACCAAAATCGTGTAGAAGGACAGCAATAAGTGTCATTATTACTTATGAAAAAGGGATAAGAGGGAACGTGGAATTTACGTTATGAAAACAAAGACGGGGCTGAGCGAAATATAAACAAAGAACATGCAGAGTTGATTGCAGGCTAAATAACTTGGTTAACACCGATGATTCTTAACGGATTTTAAGTCCGTAACAGATTGATGCACAGATTAATCGACTAGCTGAGCAACCCAGAAAATCCAAAGCAACTAAGTACGTGGAGCAAAGCGTTAAGTTCAGTGTACCCAGAAACGAATAATTCATTTAACAGGGACTGAGTTATTTGCACGACTAGAGGAACATTCTAAGACATATATGAAGCACATATGCAAAGACAACTTCGCCAGATCACCGTAACATTACTAGCTACGGGACGTGCATTTATATAAATGAACTAAGTGAACTAACCTCTGAAACACTACAAAATAATCCGTGGATACTTTTAAATATCAGTAACACTAGCAAACTAGAAAATAAGTGGTCGGGATAATTCCTAGACTCGTTAACCGAGTACACGTCAAGTACTCATCATGTCCAGATAACACAGTGGGGGGAAATACGAGTTGTTGAATCCATCATTACTCAAATAGCGGGGGGGATTGAATTCCTTTTGGTACGTGGGATTACATAGTGGATGCTTTTAAGCGCTATAACAGGCAAATTTAATCCGAAAATACATGTCCACGATTCGAATGTTGTAATATGTTACAGACTAGAGATTTTAGTCAGGAATAGTTAGCAAACGAAAAACATGAGTCCGTTTCAGGGTTCTTATTTTTCTGTAGTAGATTAGTACCTCAGAATTTTTAACAAAAGCTTTAGACGTTAAACTTTTGAGATAATGCAGAACGAAATATTACCGTTATTATATTTCAAAACCAAGTATAACTGAAGCATGAGTCAACTTCCCGTGCCTAATTTATAAAGTTATTTAAAGGTGAGTCTTACTTGCTAAGAAACTCAAGACTCTGGAAGATGGAGATAGGAAACACGAAAATGTGCCCAGCCTCCCTCAGCCAGATAATCCCGCCCTTATGACCTGCTCATTATAAGCTCACATGTTGAACGTTCTAAACAAAATGTTTGATAAGGTATGAAGGTGATGTCTGTGTGAGATATTCTAAGAACCCTTATACTCTCCTAACAATTGAAATTTACTACGTACTCTGTATTCTTCTATCATCTTAGGCTAGTCTGTCTTATTTTAAGACTTCAGTGATAAGGCTAGTGTAGCAGTAAATAAATCCAATCTTCAGTCAGTCTTCAGTAATAAGGATAGTAGGTTAGTGGACCTTTTTTAATCCTAACAGGTCGCCTTCCAGTGAAGGTCCAGTTTCTCCTTGAAAATATTCACTGATGGGGCTGATACCACTTGTTCGGGCAAAGCGTTCCAATCATTGACTACTCGATGAGAAAAACGAAACCCCACCTTGAGTTTATTAGATCGTGGTTTATGAACCTTCTTGATATGACCTCGGAGATTATTAGTGCTGGAGGGAGCAAAAAGATAAGACATATTAACACCCAAATCATAATTAAATATACGAAATGCCAGTGTAAGGTCACCTCGAGTCCTATGATACGACAAGGGGAAAAGGTTTAGGCGTTTTAAACGCTTCTCGTAAGGGAGTTTAGAAAGACCCTTCACGAATTTCGTTCCCACACGCTGGACACGCTCAAGTGAGGTAGTATCCTTTATCAGACATGGGCTAGATGCTTGGATACAGTACTCTAAATATGGTCTTACATAGGTGGGATATAAAATTCGAAACATTTCCTCGTCAAAAGATTTGAACGCTCGGCGAAGTGACCACAACGCACGAAAACCTTTGACAGCGGCTGCGTTGCAGTGCGTAGTTGTTTTTAGGCCATGACTTATCATTACTCCTAAATCTTTATGTTCTTGAACGCATGGAAGATGTTTGCCATCAATAGTATAATGCTAATTATTGCCGTGACCGATGTGCATTAGCACACTCTTTCTAGAATTGATTTCTAAACCCCAATCTCGAGCCCATCTAACTAAATCGTCTAAGCCAGCTTGGAGATCCAGATGATCAGCCTCACTTCTTATTGTTCTTCAGATTTTGACATCATCCGCAAATTTTAATGTCGACGACCTAAGCAACAGCGGTAACTCATTTACGTAGAGAAGGAAGAGCAGAGGGCCTAATATGGTGCCTCGGGGTACACCACTTTTGACCGGCTTCCAATCGGATAGCGTCCCATTGACTCTCACTCTCTGTCTGCGGTCACACAAGAAGTTTCCTATCCACTCTTGTACAGTGCCTATTATTCCGAAGCTTGTGAGCTTCTGCATAAGACCTGAGTGTGAAACCTTGTCAAATGCTTTGCTAAAATCTATGAATATAACATCGACAGACAGACCTTTATCTAAGGCTGCTGTCCAATCCTCTCTCGCAATAAGTAAGTTAGTCAAGCATGAACGCTTATCACGAAATCCATGTTGCTCAGGAGCTAACAGATTGTATGAATCTATGTGGCTTAGCAACCTAACCCGAATTATCTTTTCAAGTAACTTAACGACAATGCTAGTCAGACTGACAGGCCGATAGTTAGATACGATCTGTCTCTGATCATCCCTCAATATAGGACTGACAATAGCATCTTTCCAATCCCTAGGTAGTTGAGCGAGTGAAAGTGACATGTTGAAGAGTGTCACGAGCGGTTTTGAAATAATGTCCGCAAGAGATGACAGCAGCCGTGGATGTAACCCGTCAGAACCCGGTATATTACCAGGTTTGAGGTTAATTATCAACGAAAGGACAGTTTCTTCAGTCACCTGTACAAATTCAATAGCTGGTATCCCGGTGTGATTGGGACAAGTATTTGTTACAATAAACGTAGAGTACACTTCGCTAAAGTAGTTTGAAAATGTCTCAGCTTTGGCTCGATCTGATTCAGCTAGTAAACCTGAATTATCGTGTAACAATAATGGGGGAATACTATCACTACGTTTTATTCGCCGTTTAACATACGAAAACAATCGTTTTGGATAAGTACGGCTATCATATACCAACTGTCGTTCGTAAGTAGTACGAGATTTAGCTATTGTTTTCTTACAAATATTCCGGAGTTTTTGGTACTCACGCTTAAAGGATGCATGACCTGTCAACAAGAATAAGTCCCAGAAGCGTTTCCTACGTTTTAACAGCTTCCAGGTTTCCTTATTAATCCATGGAGCATGTGTCCTAAACTTAAAGTGAAGTACAACGTGATCACTGTTCACTAGTGGAGGAAGGTGCTGAATATCAAAGACATCCTCACAGTGGTGGGTGAGGGCGAGGTCCAGCAGAGACGGATAATGTTTCAAAAAAATATGTGTCGGTTTAGTGGTACATTGGACAAGTGCACACTGAATAACGGTTGATAAAAGTTCACTATCGAAACCTCCACCTGAAGCTGTAAGTTCTATCCAGTTTATGTGCGGTGCGTTGAAGTCCCCAACGATGAGACAACATTCTGCCATACTCCAAGAACAGATGTGTCTTAGGATAAAGTCATCGGCAAGACAACACCTACATACTTACTTACGCCTGTTACTCCTTGTGAAGGAGCATAGGCCGCTCACCAGCATTCTCCATCCAACCCTGTTCTGGGCAATCCTTTCAAGCTCTTTCCAGTTCTTATTCATCTTTTTCATATCTGCTTCTATTTCCCGATGTAATGTGTTCTTTGGCCTTCCTCTTTTCCGCTTCCCTTCAGGATTCCAAGTTAGCGCTTGTCTCGTAATGCAGTTCGATGATTTCCTCAATGTATGTCCTATCCATTTCCATCGTCTTTTGCTAATTTCCTCTTCGGCTGGAAGCTGGTTGGTTCTCTCCCACAAAAGGCTGTTGCTGATGGTATCCGGCCAATAGATGTTGAGTATCTTGCGTAGACAGCTATTGATAAATACCTGTACCTTCTTGATGGTTGTTGTTGTAGTTCTCCAAGTTTCAGCTCCGTACAGTAGAACTGCCTTGACGTTCGTATTGAAGATTCTGACTTTGATATTGGTTGAAAGTTGTTTTGAGTTCCATATGTTCTTCAGTTGAAGGAATGCCGCTCTAGCTTTGCCAATCCTCGCCTTGACGTCTGCATCTGAACCTCCTTGTTTATCGACGATGCTTCCCAGGTATGTGAAGGATTCTACATCTTCCAGAGTTTCGCCATCAAGAGTGATTGGATTGCTGTTCTCCGTGTTGTGTTTGAGGACCTTGGTTTTCCATTTGTGTATGTTGAGGCCTACTGATGCAGAGACTGCTGCTATGCTGGCTGTCTTTACCTGCGTTTGTTCGCGTGTATGTGATAGGAGGGCTAGGTCATCTGCGAAGTCCAAATCGTCTAATTGGTTCTGAGCTGTCCATCGTATGCCGTGTTTTCCCTCAGAGGTAGAGGTCTTCATAATCCAGTCGACCACCAGAAGAAAGAGGAAGGAAGAGAGTAGACAGTCTTGTCTGACTCCGGTCCTTACTTGGAATGCATCTGTCATCTATCCTCCATGCACTATTTTGCACTGTAGTCCATCGTATGAGTTCCGGATAATGTTGACAATCTTCTCAGAAACCCCGTAGTGTCGAAGAGGTTTCCATAACCTTCTCCTATCTACACTGTCAAATGCCTTCTCATAATCAATGAAGTTGATGTAGAGTGACGAGTCCCACTCAATTGATTGTTCGACGATGATCCGTAGTGTCGCAATTTGGTCTGTGCACGACCGGCCTTTACGGAATCCAGCTTGTTGATCTCGAAGTTGAGTGTCTACTGCGTCTTTCATCCTGTTCAGTAACACTCTGTTGAAGACTTTACCTGGTATTGACAGTAGTGTAATGCCTCTGTAGTTTTCACACTTGCTCAGATCTCCTTTCTTTGGAATCTTGATGAGGTGTCCTTCTTTCCAATCCATCGGCACTTGTTCCTCCTCCCAAATCTTCTTGAATAGAAGATGAAGCATGTTTGTCGTTACTTCGATGTCTTACTTCAACGCTTCAGCTGGTATATTGTCAGGTCCTGCTGCTTTCCCGCTCTTGATTTGTCTGATGGCCATTCTGGTTTCTTCTGTCGTTGATGGATTGACATCTATAGGAAGGTCTGTGTGTGTTGCTTCAATGTCCGGTAGATTCATTGGAGCCGGACTGTTCAGGAGTTCCTCGAAATACTCTGCCCATCTGTTCCGCTGTGGTTGAATCTCAGTGATTGGTCTTCCTTCTTTGTCTTTGACTGGTCTCTCTGGTTTACTGTATTTCCCTGTGTTTCTATAGAGATCCATTCCTTGTGATGATGCTTCTTGAGGCCCAGAACCTCTTGACACGTTGAAGTTAATGTTTCTTTGATGCCTTTCCAGCTATCCTCCATAGTAGTTTCTTGTTCCTTCAGTAGGTCCTGTAGGAATTGAAACCTGTTGTTGAGAGCTTCCTTGAATTCATTGAGTTTGTCAGTATCTCGAAGGAAGGCTGTATTGAACTTTTGTGGTGCTGTTTGTCCAGTTGTCCAGTTCATCTTTAGCTTCAGTTTCAATTTGGCTACAACCAGGTGGTGATCTCAAGCTATATCCGCTCCTCTCCTGGTTTTCACTTCTTCCATTGTCCTTCGGAACTTTTTATTGATGCAAATGTGATCTATCTGGTTCTTTGTGGCGTGGTCCGGTGAGATTCATTTAGTTTTGTGTATACGTTTGTGTGGAAATGTTGTACCGCCTATGACCAATTTATTGAATGCACACAGATTTGCAAATCTTTCCCCGTTTTCGTTTCTCTCTCCCAGTCCATGTAGTCCCATGATGTCTTCATATCCGGTGTTGTCCATTCCGACTTTGGCGTTTAGATCTTCCATCAGAATGGTGAGGTCCTTTCTTGGGCACTTCTCTATGATCAATTGCAGCCTCTCATAGAATTGATCTTTAACGTCGTCGTTGCTATCATTTGTGGGTGCATAACATTGGATAATGTTCATTGTGATCCCCTTCTTCTTTGTTTTGAATGATGCTTTGATGATTCTGGATCCGTGAGATTCCCATCCTGCAAGTGCATTTCGTGCTACTTTGGACAGCATTAGGACAACTCCCTGAGTGTGTGGAGCATTTTCCTCTTTGTGACCGGAGCATAGCAGCATCTCTCCCGTATTTAGCCTTTGTTGTCCAGCTTGGGTCCAATGGGTTTCACTGATTCCCAGTACTACCAAGTTGTATCTCCTCATTTCCGTTGCTATTTGACTGGTCTTCCCGGTCTCCCACATTGTCCGGACGTTCCATGTACCTATAAAAATTGTTGCTCTGGTTGTCAGAAGGGGCATCGACCTCGTGGCTTCCGAAGGAAATCGGCTTTCACCATGAAGCGTCATATTACCTCTAACTGCCAGGGCAGAGTTTACATGGTTTGAGTTATTTTTTCTGGTTAGCGTTTTTTTAGCGAGTTAGTTTTCTACGGGATGGGGACGCTAACCTCATGCCCAACGCTCCTCCTTTACCCGGGCTTGGGACCTGCAGTGGCCCCCCGAAAGGGACTCCAGGCGGACTACGGTAAATTCCGCCTATAGTCACTAACCCATTTCTAGATTTAATCTTACAACATGCTACCTCACATGTACCACTAACATGAGCCTCCGATATGATTGATTGTATACGAAAGTGGTCCTTCAGATCATGTTCACGTCTCTTAGCAGGGTCATTGTCTATCGACTCCTCTAGATTCCGAATAATTAAGCTAGGGAGTGGTTTAGCTTCTTTGAAATCGCGTTTACAGCTATCGATCGTGACCTTAGATCCTGTATATTAACTACTGGTATCTTACGATTAGTTTTTATTGTAACAGAGTCATTGGAGCCGAGCGAGTGACTCATAACAATGTTTGAAGAGGCTTCACTTTGGGACTTTGGCGGAGTGGTCTGAGAGTCCACCAAAGACTTATCAAGTAAACAGTCCTTACTTTTAGCTGTTTTTCCTACTCTTCTGCGTTTACACTTCATCCATATTCCGTCAGCCGTAGCATCTACATTGGAACTGCTCGGGACAATAATTGTTCAATCTGGATCACCAGTTGTTGCTGTAGCAACATGGCCATCAACATCTAATGAGGTGTCACTCATTGATTGTTTCGGGGTAAAACTTTTGATCTCGGGTTGCGCAGTTAGATGTCTGACTTGCGCCGTGACAGCACTTACGACACCAACGCGATCTTCGCCATCAGCACCAATATTGCCAGTGCAGCCCTTATCAACCTTCTTATTAGCTAACACAGGGAGGCTAATAGCTTCCTGGATGAGTGTTGTTTTGCTTGAGCAACAAAAACTACAAAGCCAATGAGAGTTGGGCTTCGAGCACCTTTTATATGCAGCGGGGCTTAGTCTTGTGCACATCTTGTGGAACCACTTATTACACTCATCACATTGCATCCCTTCCTCCACGGGGAATAAGCAATATGGTTGTCCACATTTATGAGCCGATTTGGCCATCTTGAGAACAAAATACAAAGGTGATACAAACAGGATATGTAAAATAATTCTAAAACCATGACTAAATTAATCAAGTAAAATTCGACCAAGTATGCTTTGTTGCAATAAATACACAAAAGCAGAATCGAAACACTCAATACAATATCACTTTAACTGGATTAGCTTCAATTAAAGTGTAAACAGTAGTTTTGATGCGTAAATCCACAATGTACATAGTTTCACATGTTCTCGACATTGGTTCTGACCACATTTGTTTTGCTGAGCACACCCTAGCTAAAGGTTCTTGATCATTGCACCAGATCACAAGTGAGCGCGTTACGCTATTCATCTGCAACTACTAGCCATATCGATAGCTTGTAGTGACCGACATTTATCAACAGAACGCGATTGGTTTAATGGAAACAATTACTATATTAACCAATTGTACCAGTAATTTTTTTACTGTGCTTGTTTGTTTAACTGTACTAAAGACATCCACACTTCTTCCGTTGATTGTAACCCTGTACGAACGTACACTCGCTCAGTAATTTCGCTCGTACTCATTGGCACGATCTCGGTTTTCTTTCGATACCACGAGATCGCCAACAAATACATCACGACTACATCCATCATCTGCCCTCTGATATTGGCCTACAGGAATCCTATTGATTAACTCGCACGTAGTCTTGTAGTGGTGTTCATAGTCAATCACGACTCGACGCCACACTACAAGCTTTTCAAACAAATCTTAAAACGCCTTTGGTTCTAACTTCTTGTTTGACTGGGTTGTCATCCTTCAATTATAAGGGTTTATGTATGTAGTGGATACTTGTGTCATCTTTACATGTAAAGGCACTGTCAAACTTATGTCATCTTTATTGGTGAGCCCGGCGTGGACTGTTACACAGTTCGTAACGTCATATTTAGTTTCGTTAACTTCCATTTTTACATACAGTGACATCAATTTCTTCATTTTCGGATTTTCTCGCACATTCGTATATTTATATTCATTATAAAGGGATAGATACCCAAACTATTTAAGATTAGAACTCTTTCACCTACCAGCTTCCAACTCTTGCTCTTCTGGTCCAATAATATCAAAGCCTAGTTCTGCTACGCAGAAGCTGATTTCCACAAACACGGATTGACAGACATACCTGCAAAATTTCTCGCAGTAGTGAAGGCACCACAGAACGATCTTATCATGTAAGTCACACCTAGTGTGATGTTATGAATCTGAAGATACTCTAAAGTAGGCTACCCTTTAACGTTTTGATCTAACCGACCAGCAAAGATCAGATCACCTTTTCCACAACATCAAGTCGCTACACGACCCAGTAACAGAAATGTTATTACGAATTCGAGAGGTCATTGATCAGCGAACCTTTGACGAGAACGTGATTAGTCAATTCTTCCTGTCTAAGCGCACTCAACAGGTGCAGACTGTTCTTGTCTCATTTCAAATTAACTCCATAAAAAGACTGGCTGCATCTATCGACCGGAGACCAGAGATTAGCAGAACCCAGAGCATGGAAGTTTTTTCTGACAAATAAAGGCCTCGAACGACAGGAAATGTCGTAACACATCTCTGTCAAACGCTCATTCGTTATTTTTACGTTCATCATAAACACAGAGGCTCACAAACTACTCGAAGAAGCCCTTCAGGAAAATGATTTCTCTCCACATTACGAGAAACAGATAATCCTGATTGGTGTTTGTACCAAAAGAAGTGTTGTAAGTCTTCCAGAAACTGCTGGAAATTCCGCAGTTTCCCCAACCTCAAGCCTAACACCATGATACTTTTCAAGAAACTTCCACTCGGTAAGCGTTAACAGCTATCTGTTATACATCAGTTATGTGATGGCGAAACTTTGCAATCTCATCGACGCTGACGTATAAGTCATCATTCTCTTCCTTGAATACAAATGACCTACATGATTCGGTATTCAACTTACAGGTGGTAAATGGTAACCCGACTGTCAATTAAGGTAACATGTACGTTTAACTTTATATAGGTTCAATCGAATCCATTTATTAGGTCTCCGTGGTCGTAGTAGTATATTTTCCCCGAGACAGGTAAACGCCATTTTTACGGGCATGATCTGCAAATTGCAACAATTGGCGGTGAGGGCGAAGACTTCAATCCACCCGTGTTTGTGGGGCAGGACATTTTGTATGTATCGGGCTCTTTATGATTGAGCATAAGTCAATCAATCTGTGATACATATTGTCTTCCTACGCTCACCAATCAGACTCATGTTTCCAATTTTATACTGGATTAGCTATTCTACTGAGACAACCTATAACATGCTAACTCGGACTTTTACACATGGATTGTGTGGCTGGCATCGGATGGACCAATAAACGAAAAAAGAAAGAAAAAAATCTGACAATAACAAGTATAGTTATTAATATTTTCAACAGTTCACCCTCCAAATGCATACTCCCCTCTAATAAACAGCCTTCCCTGTAGCAACCTTAGCTTCCATTCCTTCATATGAGCTTACTCCAACTTGTTAAACATCACGATTCATTGTTCTTTATTAATACATTCTCTTAAATGGAGCTTCTGACTTCATTTCACTTTAACAAGAGATAATATGAATCTAATCTAATTTATTATACCTCTGTCTGTTCTACTACGTAATGTTAAGCAACATTTGGAGTCCATATCCGAGTGCCTTGCTGCTCTGCTGTTTCTCTTTTTTATTTTCTTCAGAATCTTGCTCCGAGGGCACAGCTATGGAACTTCTAACGTCTGGAACAAACTTGACGTATGCGTCAACTCAAGGCCATGGTTTATAACAAGCGCTCTACGAGACTACTTTATAACAACTATGTCTTCAGTCTTCAGTCTTCAGTAATAAGGATAGTAGGTTAGTGAACCTGTGTTAATCCTAACAGGTTGGCTTCCAGTGAAGGTCCAGTTTCTCTTTGAAAATATTCACTGATGGGGCTGATACCACTTGTTCGGGCAAAGCGTTCCAATCATTGACTACTCGATGAGAAAAACGGAACCCCACCTTGAGTTTATTAGATCGTGGTTTATGAACCTTCTTGATATGACCTCGGAGATTATTAGTGCTGGAGGGAGCAAAAAGATAAGACATATTAACACCCAAATCATAATTAAATATACGAAATGCCAGTGTAAGGTCACCTCGAGTCCTATGATACGACAAGGGGAAAAGGTTTAGGCGTTTTAAACGCTTCTCGTAAGGGAGTTTAGAAAGACCCTTCACGAATTTCGTTCCCACACGCTGGACACGCTCAAGTGAGGTAGTATCCTTTATTAGACATGGGCTAGCTGCTTGAATACAGTACTCTAAATGTGGTCTTACATAGGTGGGATATAAAATTCGAAACATTTCCTCGTCAAAAGATTTGAACGCTCGGCGAAGTGACCACAACGCACGAAAACCTTTGACAGCGGCTGCGTTGCAGTGCGTAGTTGTTTTTAGGCCATGACTTATCATTACTCCTAAATCTTTATGTTCTTGAACGCATGGAAGATGTTTGCCATCAATAGTATAATGCTAATTATTGCCGTGACCGATGTGCATTAGCACACTCTTTCTAGAATTGATTTCTAAACCCCAATCTCGAGCCCATCTAACTAAATCGTCTAAGCCAGCTTGGAGATCCAGATGATCAGCCTCACTTCTTATTGTTCTTCAGATTTTGACATCATCCGCAAATTTTAATGTCGACGACCTAAGCAACAGCGGTAACTCATTTACGTAGAGAAGGAAGAGCAGAGGGCCTAATATGGTGCCTCGGGGTACACCACTTTTGACCGGCTTCCAATCGGATAGCGTCCCATTGACTCTCACTCTCTGTCTGCGGTCACACAAGAAGTTTCCTATCCACTCTTGTACAGTGCCTATTATTCCGAAGCTTGTGAGCTTCTGCATAAGACCTGAGTGTGAAACCTTGTCAAATGCTTTGCTAAAATCTATGAATATAACATCGACAGACAGACCTTTATCTAAGGCTGCTGTCCAATCCTCTCTCGCAATAAGTAAGTTAGTCAAGCATGAACGCTTATCACGAAATCCATGTTGCTCAGGAGCTAACAGATTGTATGAATCTATGTGGCTTAGCAACCTAACCCGAATTATCTTTTCAAGTAACTTAACGACAATGCTAGTCAGACTGACAGGCCGATAGTTAGATACGATCTGTCTCTGATCATCCCTCAATATAGGACTGACAATAGCATCTTTCCAATCCCTAGGTAGTTGAGCGAGTGAAAGTGACATGTTGAAGAGTGTCACGAGCGGTTTTGAAATAATGTCCGCAAGAGATGACAGCAGCCGTGGATGTAACCCGTCAGAACCCGGTATATTACCAGGTTTGAGGTTAATTATCAACGAAAGGACAGTTTCTTCAGTCACCTGTACAAATTCAATAGCTGGTATCCCGGTGTGATTGGGACAAGTATTTGTTACAATAAACGTAGAGTACACTTCGCTAAAGTAGTTTGAAAATGTCTCAGCTTTGGCTCGATCTGATTCAGCTAGTAAACCTGAATTATCGTGTAACAATAATGGGGGAATACTATCACTACGTTTTATTCGCCGTTTAACATACGAAAACAATCGTTTTGGACAAGTACGGCTATCGTATACCAACTGTCGTTCGTAAGTAATACGGGATTTAGCTATTGTTTTCTTACAAATATTCCGGAGTTTTTGGTACTCACGCTTAAAAGATGCATGACCTGTCAACAAGAATAAGTCCCAGAAGCGTTTCCTACGTTTTGACAGCTTCCAGGTTTCCTTATTAATCCATGGAGGGCAGTGCGATAGCTTACGTACTGACCATGGGATAAACGGCGACGTTACGGACTCGAATGTAGCCTTAAACTTAATCCATTCGTCTTCGATCGATCCATCTGCATCAACCGACCAATCAGTAAAGATCGCACAGTCTCTGATTGCCGGAATATTAGCCCGCCAGATATTGGGACGGGGTGGAGCAGATACAAATCGTATACCATGTGTCCTAAACTTAAAGTGAAGTACAACGTGATCACTGTTCACTAGTGGAGGAAGCTGCTGAATATCAAAGACGTCCTCACAGTGGTGGGTGAGGGCGAGGTCCAGCAGTGACGGATCACGTTTCAGATCAATATGTGTCGGTTCAGTGATACATTGGACAAGTGCACACTGAATAACTGTTGATAAGAGTTCGCTATCAAAACCTCCACCTGGAGCTGTAAGCTCTATCCAGTTTATGTTCGGAGCGTTGAAGTCCCCAATGATGAGGCAACATTCTGCCATACTCCAAGAACAGATGTGTCTTAAGATAAAGTCGTCAGCAAGACAACACGGACTACGGTATATTCCGCCTATAGTCACTAACCCATTTCTAGATTTAATCTTACAACATGCTACCTCACATGTACCACTAACATGAGCCTCCGATATGATTGATTGTATACGAAAGTGATCCCTAATGTATAACATTATGCCTCCCCCCTTGCGACTTAAAACTCTATCACTTCTAATACAGATATAGCCTGCAATGATGGGAGAACATTCTATATCTACGGTGAACCAAGTTTCTGTAATGACAATTATATCGGGACTTAATTCATCCACCATCAGACTTAGCTCGGACGTTTTATTCCTAAGACTACGGGCGTTCGTGTAGCACACACTTAAGGTGTTATGGTAATCGTTCGTTCTACCCATACAGGCCTCGGGAGCATTGGCTCTCAAGACCTGACTACCCGAAAACCCGTAATGGTAAGGTTAGTCTCGCCATTTAACTTGCGAGTTCTCAACTCCCTAAGAGTATTCTTCAACTTGATTCGATCCTCAAGCGGCCAATCTGGTCGGATACGAATATTTGAATCACGAATTTTTGTGCGTTTTTCAATAATATATCTCGTTCTTCAAAACTCCCTAGAACCAGCTTCAAGATCCTTCTTGGTTGGGTCTCGCCTCCAACCCATTTACCGAGTCGTATCACTTTCGTGATATGTACCCCTGAAACCTCTTCAGGTGGTACGTTTCTTACCACGGATTCCACTAACTTCAGATCATGTTCACGTCTCTTAGCAGGGTCATTGTCTATCGACTCCTCTAGATTCCGAATAATTAAGCTAGGGAGTGGTTTAGTTTCTTTAGGAATCGTGTTAACGGCTATCGATCGTGACCTTAGATCCTGTATATTAACTACTGGTATCTTACGATTAGTTTTTATTGTAACAGAGTCATTGGAGCCGAGCGAGTGACTCATAACAATGTTTGAAGAGGCTTCACTTTGGGACTTTGGCGGAGTGGTCTGAGAGTCCACCAAAGACTTATCAAGTAAACAGTCCTTACTTTTAGCTGTTTTTCCTACTCTTCTGCGTTTACACTTCATCCATATTCCGTCAGCCGTAGCATCTACATTGGAACTGCTCGGGACAATAATTGTTCAATCTGGATCACCAGTTGTTGCTGTAGCAACATGGCCACCAATATCTAATGAGGTGTCACTCATTGATTGTTTCGGGGTAAAACTTTTGATCTCGGGTTGCGCAGTTAGATGTCTGACTTGCGCCGTGACAGCACTTACGACACTAACGCGATCTTCGCTATCGGCACCAATATTGTCAGTGCAGCCCTCGTCGACCTTCCTATTAGCCAACACCAGGAGGCTAATGGCTTCCTGGATGAGTGTTGTTTTGCTTGAGCAACAAAAACTACAAAGCCAATGAGAGTTGGGCTTCGAGCACCTTTTATATGCAGCGGGGCTTAGTCTTGTGCACATCTTGTGGAACCACTTATTACACTCATCACATTGCATCCCTTCCTCCACGGGGAATAAGCAACATGGTTGTCCACATTTATGAGCCGATTTGGCCATCTTGAGAACAAAATACAAAGGTGATACAAAGAGGATATGTAAAAAAAATGCTACAACCTTGCCTAAATTATCAAATAATAGTCGACCAAGTATGCTTTGTTGCAATAATTACACAAAAGCAGAATCAAAACAATCAATACAATATCACTTTAACTGGAGTAGATTCAATTAAAGTGTAAACAGTAGTTTTGATGCGTAATTTACGATCAAAACAGTTAATTAACTCAACGAGAAACAGTACCACTGTCCTTTTAGATAGCGCGCCGTGTTTTTTTCTGATTTCAATCTATAAATACGAATGCGTTGGTAGAAGATTTCTACAGGTCGAAGATATGACATAATGCGCTGAACTTGAATGTGTGTTTTCTCACAAGAGTAGTAGAGCGGTCCGATACACTGAATGATCACCCTAATACAAGTATAAGAACAGATGAACGGTAGTAAATTAACAGCATAAAATATGAGCACAGAATAATGTTTTTACTGACTCGTTCAATCTTGACATTCAGTAATATGCTCTTCAGCGTTTCTGAAGAACATTTTTGGACTGGATATATGCTTAATATGGAAAGGACGAAATTATTTAGAATGGCCGCACCTGTATAGCGAGGCCTTGCCATACAAACAAAGTGACCACGCGCTCACTAGTTCTGATATACTCCAAGTGTTACATGCTGAATGTAAATCTTCTCGGTTATGAGATGTTTAGCTTAAACGACCGTGTGGTCAAGAAAGAACATTACTACATAAGTACTCAAGTTTTTTGTAAGAGATTTGTGTGTACAAAGCGCAGGGTTTCAATTCATATGTATCAACAAATCTTGCATTAAAAGTTGTGTGAATCTGGTAATTTATGTGGTTTCATTCGAATCTATCTTCCAAGCCTATCCACATGAACCGCTCTGTGCCCCCTACATACATATGGGCTAAATGCAATCGCGTAGCATTCTGCGACTCTACGGGAATTTTACCGTCAAAGTTATTCCAGCTATCTAATTTAGCACCGAATCACAATAATCCAGTCACCATATTTCCTTTTCATCCTTGAAGCTTTTGTTTCATATTAATGGCTTGATCTAATACGGCTGACTCGTCACGATGTGACCACTTAATCTGTATGATCTTATTTAGATATCATACTGTTGACTATGCGAACTTGCTAAAACGTATGTTTGAAGATCAAATCAAGTCTGTCCGACAGAAGAGCAATATCGAGAGTAAAGAAATTCATACAAATGTCGCTCCGTGACGTCTTGATAATCTTCTCGCATCGAATTTTTCTCACCACTATTTTCAACCAAACATTTATTGGGTACGAGCTTTCTTAGTGTTTTAGTTCGTATCGGACCAACAACTAATAAAACTATGTCAAATAAACTTCAAGAAGTGCGAAATTAAAATCTTCAGCGAACATCTGTCAGAGCTAATCAGATGGTCATAGATACTCTTTCAAGAATAATTAACGCAGAATTTTTGAATTTGCATTGTTTTCTACCATGAAGCTACATATTACTTTGTTTTTTAAGTAGACAGATGGCTCACTGTACGTATGGATGGCGCTTAACTACAGTTAATTGTAAAAACTCTACTACTCCGTACTACTATAAGTCCCTTCTAGGTCGTTATCAGTCAGTTTATTAATTTTAATGTTTCCAATTTATCAGCGTTCAACTGTTTTTTCTTACGTATTTTCTTATCCACTTAACTGTTTTACTTCATAGTGTTTGGTTAGGCATCTATCGCTACCTTCTCTAAACTACAGACAATCTGGCCAATATCTTGTAATTTTCACTAATAATTAACTTCATCGCAGTGTGACGCAGTAGACATTTAGCCATTAACACAGAAGCTATAACTGTCTTACTGGCTTCAAAATGGTACTAGATGTGGTGGTATATTTAAGTATGGTGTGAAACACAGGGCTTATGTAAAAGCACTACTAAAACACACTGCAACCGAAGATTGGAAATTAGACAGGTGGTATCCGAAATGGAAGTTATTTAGGGATAGTCCATAGTTCAATTTGGGTTAAAATGTTGAGTAAAAAAACTAGGTGAGGGGTTGGATCCAGATATTTATTCTGTTCTTGTTCACATTTATTCTCAGCCTATGTGCATTTACGTTAGGTGATGTTACAACAAACCTATTTCACCGAATGCTGCTAAAGTGTGTCAATGAAACTTTATGGATTATCTTAAATAAAGTTGATCGACTTTTGGTATCGATCGAGTTGGTAAGCCTTCTCTCAACAGTAATCGATATTACAGCACGACTATAAGTGTGAGCACTAATCAACATATTAAAAGAATAATGAGTTAACCCGAGTGGAAATCAGTCACCAAAGCTGGAGTTAGCATGAAAATTAACAACGAGTTGCATTCCTCTAGTTGGGCTGATCAATGTTAGATCAAGCGCCTACCCACTCCGCCAGCATAATAGACCTAATCTTAAATTTCAGAATTGCCATAATGCGATTACCTAATCTAGAAAATCTAGCATGGAAGTCACATCATTGTCTATATTGTTTCGTTCTACGTAACATTCAGCAGTATGCTTTCTAAGACTTCTGAAGAACAAGTTTGGGCTGTTTCTCCTCCTTTTAGTTTTTCCCATCCGCATAATCTTTCAGACATTAGTCTTCATGCTACTTGGTTTTCTATTTGACTTATCTGAGTGCACTTGTGTAAAAGTTGATTTAACAAAAGGAACTAAATTTAAGCGATCATATCTTAATTTTTACATCATAAATGGCTCATTTCAACTAGCCATAAGTACGTTCTACTATGTTACTTGTCGTTTTCTCTTTCCGTTTACTTTTCAGCTTCAACATGGTACATCATCTCAGACACTCATATAGGACATGTAACTGTTTTCTATGTCACATCTGATACCTCTGTTATATCAAAACGACTTGTAGTTCTGACGATTAAACGCCTGCAATATTTTTATATGGAGGATACTGCAATCGTGCGCCAGAGGCTGCCAAATGATCATTGAGAATGCAACGGGTGTTGCTGAGCCGTTGGACAAATCACTCAGTAGAAACTGGTCGGCAAACGGTGGGTAATAAAAATTACTGGAACTTTGGTTGAACCTAAAGCGGTTACTAAAAATAATAAAGAACGATATAATGTTTCAAAGTTCTATCAAATCGTACTGAGATAATTCTGACAAGTGATTGAGTTCCTGAGATAAGCAACGATAATTTTGATACAAGTGTAATGATACTACGGTTGTAGTACGATAATTATATTATCAATCGATGAAAATGTTTGCACTGCCATTGACTTAAAGTTGAAAGTTAGACAGTATTGTTGACAGCTTCTGTTCATGGGTGTCAGACTGAAGTTATGTCTATATTTGTCAGATTAACTGAAAGTACAGAAGTATAAGTGAAAATAAGTGATTTCGTTGTACTAATTTACTGGTAACTCTGCAGTCAGGGTTTGGAAATTTGATGATTACTGTTTCAATCAGTAAGTTCTGTAGACTACCGATGAAGGATGAAAGTGACACGTTCTAGTTGTCCCTGAAGGATGATAAATGACGAGTGTTGTTTATAAATTCAGTAACTGAACGAAAAATATCGAAGAGGATATTTGAAACCAAGAGTGTCACTTTGGACTCATGTCAGCGATACTGATGAAAGACGCTATTAGTGTTGGGGTCGAGGCGATGATGTTGTTTTCAGTTTGCAGGAGATTCAATCAACTGCGTAAACTGGTGATTCGCGCAAATGATAGTGTCAGACTACCAACTGAACTGGACAGGAATGAAATCGTCGAGTATCTGGACAGCTGATTGATGCATCGATATCATCTGTTAGACAACAACTACAAGAAAACAATATGTCATAAAATGGAGAAAAAACGACGTCAAAGTCAAATAATTACGGTAATTTGGATTTATTATAACTTCACCTCGAAATAACATTGTTCCTATGTGTACTGACAGTTTTGCTGAACATTAATTTAGGTATTATTTATGTAACAGTCGTAATTATGAATATATACAAACACTTGGGTAGGGTTCATGAATGAATTCCAGAGGTCAGTCAGATTTTTCCAAACTCAAAAACAGAAATAAGATGACTTGCGTGTAAATGCAAAGCATACAGTGAACATTATTAAAGTGGTAATCATTTACATAACCGAAGTTTAGAAGCTGCAGAAATTCAGTTGTTTCGTAAAAGATTTATTCAGATTGCTTACATAGTGTTAGAAAATACATCGCATACAGTAGCGCTACGAAGTATTTAGTTAAGAAATAGAATGAGATTACTTGCATGCATGCAAAACGTCTATCCTCAGTTGGTCGACTTACGAGGCATAAATATACATGAATTCGACTAAAACGTGTCGGGAATAACAGAATACATTACATTTCTATGTAAAGTTAACAAGGAAATGTTATTAGGTATCATAAGCATAGAACGAAACAATCTAATGCAATTATAAACTCGTTTGGGTTGCTATTGCTTCCAAGTAATGAAGATTTAAAGTAATCAGTAGTTCAGATTTTGATTATATCCAGTATATTGATGATTTAATTCTCGGTTTATTGCAGCGTTGTAAACTAAATTTGTATATGTTCAAAATAATTTAAACCAAATGGGTAGCATTGGTTGACAAACAATCTAAACAAAATCTACGATCTCACAAAATTTGTAGTTCAGATTCACCGTAAGTTTCTGACATTATTATCTTCTGTTTGATTATGGAACCCAGCAATAGGAAATTAAGCAGACAGTGGTCAGGCAAGTAGAGCATTTCAGTGTATTACTTCTGACGGAAGAAATGTTTTAGTGATTAAGCAGAAAAATGACTACAATCGACAGTTAATCTTGTCTTGCTTTTACAAGTTTAGAAGTTATGGACAGATGTATGTTCGTGTTGCCTTGCGTTTATGCTTATGAGTGGTTGATATATTAACAGATTTAATAGACAAGAACAGGATGAGCACATAGTGTGCAATAAATTGCCGCAATTTGGTTTCCCCTAGCCCAGAAGAGGACCAGTGAAGCGTTTTACATTCAGTGATCCGAATGCTTGATGATTTGGCTAGGTATCAGTGACATTTCATTGGCCCTGCATTATTAACAAGCAACGATAAGTACTGTTAAAATTGGGGTTTCTGAGTAAACTATCGAGCATCTACTAAAATATTTTCCATTGCAAACATCCATGGATATGATTTGCATGACTTCTAGACCTTCAGTTTTCCGGTGAAAAGCAGATACCATAAGAGATGCCTACTGTTTTTACACGTCAATCTTATTATCAAAAATCTATAATGGAACCGTAAAAGCACTTAATCAAGAAAACTGTGTGCGAAACGGTTGATGCTAATCCTAAACAGATATTATCACTGTAAACTGAAATGGCTATATATGAATTAGATAACAATGGTAAAGTAATAATTCAAACAATTTAGTATGCTGAATAACAAAATATTGCCAATGTCTATGTGAGAAATGTTATTCGAGAGCTCCTCCTAGGATAACCGCCACAAATGAAGTTCATTTGACTGACGAATTTTCTTCTACACGGTTGGTATCCACAACATGAATCAAAATATAAACCCGATAGCGGTAGTAGACTATAATGCAGGTCAAGAGTTTCATATGGTGTAGAGCGGCATATAAGGATGTTATAACACTATTTTATTCCTCAATCACAGGCCGTGGGTAATAGAAGAGACAAGTGAATGACGTAGAGAAAATGTATTTTAAAACCAAAAGTAGCGTGTGCTTCAATTTATTAACTATTAATGACCGTTCAAAATTAATACAAACAAACAATAGATATTGCACATGAGTATGATAACATCTAGAGCGTCACGAGGAAATAAAAGATATGTTCCTTATTTTTTGATTGTAAATAATACTAAATATATGTGTCATTATATATAATATTCTCAAACACTTTATCTCGTCTCAATGTTCCTATGATAAATGGACCTTGTATTACATCAGCCCAAATGAGTAACTTATTATGACGAATCATATAGCGTTTGTGATGAGGCAACAATTTGCGAACGACGTTTGAGAAATGCTAAGGTGACCTTGAGACAACATATCTATTTGCTATGGTCAAATAGGGTTTATAAACCGGTATGAGTAATCTGAATTGCGATTAAATGTTAGAAATTGGTGTTAAGAATAAAAGGGTTTTCATCACTAAGTGATATCAGAAATGATGCCAAAATACCATTTAGCTACATGAATGAATGAAATTTGCTCGAAAGTCCATGACTTGTTATCGTTAATTCAATTGGTTAGTCCATAAATTGCAGTTTAACCGTTGTGAATATTATAGTCAATTTGAAGGCTGAATACCTTTTCTATTATAAAACTTATTTAAATCACATTTGAAAACCACTTTAAAAATGCAAAAGCGATCACGTAATTATACACAAGCCGGTTATCCTCATATCATTATTTCTTTATTATTGGCTACACAGCTTAGCCTGGTGTTCTCACATTCTTTAATCCCAAACACATTACTGAAAAATTGTAAGCTGGCTCACATCACACCAATTTTCAGAGGAGGTCGATGTGGCGAACTTTCAAGCTAATGCTGGGTAGCATTTCTCTCTAAACCCTCAGAAATGATGGAGTCCATGACATGCGACGTTCTACACGACTACTTACTATCCATGAAATTCTTTTCACCACAACAGCACACTTTCAGAAAAAGTAATTCTCATGTAACCAACTTTCTGATCGTGGTGGACAGATGGACAACCATCCTTGGTTGCAAGCTTTTAATGGGGTCAGCCATATATGTCATATCAATAAGCTCAAATGACTAGGTAAAAAACACCTTTAATTGATTGCCTCAATTCACACCTAAGAAGTTATCCAAAGGTCAGTATTAACTTCACTTTACCTCAGGCTATGGAATGTCCTAATGGAATCTCCCAGGGTACAATACTTGGACCTCTTCTTTTCTTTGGTTACAGTAGGTAGGTCTCGTTGGATTTATAAATTTTCACTAACGATGTGGATGTTTAAAGACAATATTGCAACCAAGAGGATAAACTTGCATTTAGGGAAGATCTGACTCGACTTCAAAAATGGGCAGACGACAACGGACTGACCTTTAACATTCCAAAGTGTAAAGTAGTTCATCTGAGAAATTTTACAGACTACGAACACAACTTAGGTGACTCCCCTATAGAAGTATCTCAAGTTGAACAAGATCTCAGAGTGTTGGTACCCATAGATCTGAAGTCTTACTATAACTGCGACAAAAATGCCTTTCGAAGATAACTTGCACTGGTGACGTTGAACATCATTTTCGCTCAGTTCGTCGGAAGAACGCTCCACACAGTCGTTAACAGTTTTATTTGTCCCCATTTAGAGTAAAGAAACACAATATTTCCTTCCTCATTTCAAAATGATAAAGACACACTGGAACGTATGCAACGGCGTGCCGCAAAATTATCTCGGGACTCGAATTCAAGCTATATGAAGAGCGCCTTCAATCACTGAACACTTATCCATTAGATTACAAGCGTCTTAGAGCTGACCTTCTGATGACCTACAACATCCTACACGCTCCTGTGTATCTCTTTAAATACCTAATTGAGCTTGGTCTCAACACAAACATTCGGGGTAACACCCGGAAAGTGGAGACAACACAGCAGAATGGGCTGTAAACACACCATCTACTCCTTGAGAATAGTCAAATGTCAGAATTCGCTGCCATCTGAGTTAGTGCAAAAGATTTAAGAGAAAACGTGACATATTCTTATGGACTATGGACAGTAGCTGACTATGATTTACCAACTTCTTTCCTTTTCCCCTTTTATCGTTAATATACCTAGATCCATACCTGGGGGGGCGTCGGTGATCTACTGCTACCAGATGCAGAAGGCTGTTCAGCGGAAGCTTCTTTTATTCCTTCCAGAACCACGTGAACCGTTTTATCTATTACTTTAAGGTGGAATGTACCTCAAAATTTAAACTTTGGTATAAGTCATTCTACTAGAGGTATCTCTTTCCGCCCAAGATCTTCTTTATTGCCAATAAAACATAGTCCTTAGTTTATGAATATGCGTTTGAATATATAAAAAGCACCTTTTAGGTAACATACGTTTATCCAAATACACCAGGTAAGTCTTACCAGGTATACGGGAAATCGACATTTCTCTGATTACTCACTTGCTAACGAATAATAATTCGCCACATATGCTTTACCCTACATTATTAAATTTAATAAATTCTCATATTAATTTACTTATGATGTTTCGAAATAAAGCTCGAGTGTATTTTATTGGTCCTTCAGTCAAGTTGCGGCGGGAAATAAAAGTGTTTACGTGTCTTTGAAAGTTAGTTTTGTGTGACTGTATGCAACCACACAAAGCATCTGTGTTAGTTTTATCCTTTCAGCAAATAAACGCAAAACCCTCTTAAAGAGATATGTGTGACTAAATTGCAAACTTAGGCCTAGTTATTAATATTTTAAGATTTGTTCTCTTGGCAGCTAAATGGCATCGCCTCTGCCTCCAGTCGATACTGAACAGCAGAACATTATCGATAAATTGGCCGAATTTGTGGCCAGAAATGGGCCAGAATTCGAAGCACTAACAAGTGAAAAACAGAGGGACAACCCAAAGTTCGCATTTCTCCGAGGTGGCCAGTTCCATGAATATTATATGTATAGAGTAAACGAAGCTCGTAAAATTTGGCAGCAGCAGTATTCAACGAAAAATAAATCGCATCAGGTTGGAGTAATACTTTTTGATAATTTTATGCCAGGGTTTATATGGTTTGTAATACATATACGTAGTCAAGTGGGTTGTTTTGTATGCGGTAGACTTGTCATTTTCACGAAAATATTTGTTAGAGGATTAGGCTTAAACATTTGCTTTTTCAGCCGAGATTATATTCCTTGGACGTGCACGTAACTGATAGTCCAGGGTCGACTTTCTGTACTGAAACTAAGTAGTTGTGGTTATATAGCATATCCAAAAAGACCATTGAACCCAACTTCTGGTTTTTATTTTCACAACTAATCCCAAAGCATCAAGTCTGCAGAATGGCTCATAATATTTACTTGGTTGTTTGCTGTTAGTGTGCATATTCAAGAATAACTGGACAAGAACATTAGATAGATTAAGTTACCAATCAAATTAACGTTACTAAGTAAACAAATGTGTATTCGTTAGTGTGAAAGAGGTTAAAATCGTTGTATGTTTATACAGTAACTACTGCGAATCACACTTTTTGGAACTGAAGGCCAATTCGTGTCCCAAGGCACGTTCACTCCCTGGTTACATTTTTATTAGACTCCAAACTTTACATTCACTAAAAAGTAAATAAATAGAAGCCACGTAAGTCCACATACAAAAAGTATGATAAGGGAGATTTAGGGGCGAGATGCCCATGTGATAATTGTTTCTACTTTAATAAATGGATGAATAAATTAAAAATGATAGGACAATCAACCGCATTGATGGGTTGCTCATTACTTATACCCAAGTGAGGAGTAAGTTCATCTCTATGATTGCGTTTAATCGTGGGCCACATTACTTAAAGTCCTTGTATATGACCCAAGTTTAAGCACTAGAGTTTCAAGATTTCTGTCACCGGCTTCAACCCTACTCTGCCTAGTTTCGTTTTAACGTTAGTAATATATCTGATCTCTATAGAACGTATCTAAAAACTGTGCAGTTAAGTCCGGGTTTGTCTTTGGAGTTCCAATGTGTTGTTTAGTTTAATCTGAATTTTTCGACCGTTGATTTTTCACAAACACCGACAGAGATTATAGGCCCGTAATACAGCTGAGATAAATCGGTACTTTCACTCAATCAATAACCTTATATTTTTGTCGGTTTGGTAGAGTATACTCATCTGTCTTCAAGTTAGACTTTTCTCTCTTGACTAGTAATTTAAAACTTTTTCCAGAAATCGCACGACTACTATGATTGTCGTAGGTCATCCTCAACGATATTAAGGCTTGATTGTTATGCCCTATTCTTGCCGTCATAGAAGAAAGACGGCATGGTACTAATTGCTACGTGGCAAGTAGTTCTTACAAACCAGCTGGTCGTCTGTAAACGAGTCGTAGTTCAGACTGCTAAATAGTAAAATTTCTGACAGCGATATTGAGTAGTATATTGAAGTGTTCAACAGCATTCTTTTTAAGATAAATATCGGTTGTGGAAAGCTGTCAAATAAATTTCTAGCTATATCCTTATTCAATTTAACGGTTCATATAAACTCATATGTAGTCAGATAGACACCAGTGTTTAATTCCCTATAAAGTACCTTACAACAGTTTATAAAAAAGCAACAGATAGTAATAGTGAATAGCGATTATATTGGTTGAAGGGTAAATAAATTACAACAAGAAATTCAGCAGTCTTGTACTTCGTGTCTTTACAGTTACTGACAAATAAAAGCTAAATAACCACGGTTTAATGAAGTAAAACTTATGTTACATGATCTAAATAACTTTTTTCTGAAGAGGTAGCTTACGCTAAGTTGCGAGGCGTTAAAAATTTGATTTTATACTCAAGATGTTACACGTATATTTACAATTTCACTAATAACAATCCATTCGATTCCCAGTTTATTCGATAATAATACCTGCGAATGTATTTTTAGTTTTGAAGTCTGTATGAAAGTGTATTTCGATTGTCTCTTGGCTATTGTATGAGTGAATATTCGCATTTATTAATTAAATTCGCACATCCTTCCTGAATGTCTTTTGTATACTTTGTTTGTTTCCTTCATCAGCGATATTTGTACTTTCTGGTCTACTGCCGATACCTTTCAGCTACTAGATGATTTTGCTTCATTTGTCAAATTAATCAAATTTTCTTTTTCCTTCAATGTATATGGATAGAAAACCAATAACCTTGAAGCGTGTGTCCTTAAAAACTTTAACTAATTATATACCACGTTTATTAACAGTCTGATGTTATAAATGCATGTATTCGTCGGTAGGGGTGGGTGGTCATGTGTAATAATGGCTCCACAAAGATCTGTTGGTATTTAGTTCTGATTGATTACAATGTCTGTCGTTGTTAGTTTGGCTCAACGGCCTATTCTATCTTTCTGTTAAGATTCTCAATTCCAGATCCAACTGGGTCAATATGAATGAACAATGGGATCAGTACGGTGGAAATCCAGATCATTGGCAACGTTATAGTTCCGCGCCACCAGGGCACTGTGGATGGGGTGGTCCAGATCCATCATGGTATCCAAAGCCACAATGGCCACATTTTCAACAGGGTGTTCGAATGCATGGCAGTCAACCTGAATATCCATACCATCCTCCTTCGGAAGCGGTAGATTCTTATCGTCATGGAAATTATAATAATCATCCTCCATATGGTTACCCTGGACACCATGGAGCATTCCCGATTCAGCAGTTTTCGTTTGGACCTGAGACTTATCGCGCACCGAGACCTCACTATGATTACCAAGTTTCTGGTGGTTCTGAACTAGGAGAAGCCGATATCGAACAAAGTGAGAAAAATTTGGCTGCTCAGCATGAGTCGTTGCTTGCTCGTCAAAACGTTGAAATTCTCGAGCTCTTAGACAAAAAGAGAGAGGAAAATGTTAGGAAAACTGGAGAGCAATTGAATATGTCTTGGGAACAGATGAACGAAGTTAGTAATCTATTTCCTGTTTTTATTTGACTTATGCTAAAGCTGATGTGGGACTCGCATTAATCCTATTATTATTATTACCATTAGTCTGCATAATATTTTTAGTTTACGTTAAGGAGGCTTAATAATTGTTTAAAACTAGTTTCATGTATAGAATCTCGTTTTGTTTCTTTCTACATTTGTTGTATGTAGGTAGTTAAGTCAAACTTATTAACAGGAAAGTCCAAAAACATCTCATGATTACTTATTTACATGGCTTGCAAACTAAACTTTAGGAACCAAAGTTTTAGGAGGTGGTGTGATATAAGTAGAGTAAATTATGATTTCCTAGCTGCGTACAATATTTATGCAGATATGACTGACTTGGGTGCCGCATATAGCACACTAAGACACTTCATACCCCAGTAATCATAGTTGGTTAGGGTGTCGTTTAGAGACCTTTAACCACTTTAGCGCTTGAAAATACAAAACCAACGATTGCTACGTTATCATTAATGTGGTCGAACTTCTATGTCATTAGCGGACATTTAGTGTTTAAAATGCTTGGCTTTCAGCTATTAGGTTTAAAATTCAAACCCCATCCACCTGCTTTGATTTGGTCAGTCCGTAGTGCTTATGCAAAAATGTAGTCCAAATCTGCGACCAAAAGACTGTACTTTGTTGTGAAGTTGGGATTATTTTATTTATTTACTACTGTTTCATCCTCAGATCTCACAGCAGTTAGATGTAACCTATTGTACTGTAAACGTCGGGGCTTGTGAAAGTAGTTTCTTGGAGCAGATCAATTCTCGTTGGGTAGTAATAGGTAAACATGTTCTAATAAAAGTAATTTTCATCGGTGACCTAGTAGAGACTATTGTCGTAAGCTTCCATACATTTATTTATGGATCTGGACTCCAGAATTTCCCTCTCCCTCCAGTATATTGGTGAATGTTTAGTGCTTCTACCAAGTTACTGATATTTCCTTTATTCGAGAAATGTCACTTTACATATTCGTCAAAAGCTTCACCTGTATTTTAGGTTGTTCTCCTGATACCTTTTTACTGTCGTTTTTCTAATAGTGTCCAATTCTACGGGTTTATCATAGTGATGAACTGTAGGCGTCATTCGAGGTGGGTGATATTAGAAGACTGCTTTGATTACTCATGTATCTATATGGTTAGTGGTGTCATTTTGTAACATCAACTGCTAGACCAAGCTTCTTTAGTAAATTTCCCCATCACCATCAGGGGAAAAGTATAAAATGACTTCTTAACTACTTTTTCTCCCTTGTTTTATTCTGGTACAAATGAGCTTAAATTTAAGTGTGAATAGTTGAAACAAATATTATGAGATTACAAATCGTTATAAGTGGATAATCATTGATGCCAATTATGACAATGTATGTCGGGCGTTCACATTTAATACTATGTAATTTATTTTAATAGACAGTGGTTCATGTCATGTTTCAATTTGGTTTTAAAATTTCACAAAGGAATATGCTATTAAGTATGATATTACTATGCTCCAATTTTTAGATGCATACTAGTCAGTTGAGACTAAAACTTGTTAAATCTGAGATGTGTTTTAGTAGAATACATTAATATAAATGGATATTTGGAACATGATAATTAATTTCAAACGAAAATTTATTTATATATGATATTTTGATTTGCATTAAATCTGTATATTTTTTGTTTAGATGATCCAACCACTCATTGAAGCCTGTACAAAAGAAAATATATCTAAAGGAAAATCTTGGGTTGTTGACAAAATGTCTGAGTCACCTGAGCTAACTAAGCTAATGTCTGATTATCTAATAACGCGTGCAAGTGCTATTGGTGTTACATTCGATTTAAGGCTCCACTTGGTATACCTGTTAAACGACCTACTTCATCATTCTAAACGTCGTGGTGCTCCTGTTCATCTGCAAGTATGTTATGATTAAAAGTTAGAGACGACTTGCAGATTTATACTCATTTTGATTAGTCCCAAAAGACTCTGTTTTCACTGAAATGTTGTCTGTACACTCAAATTTACTTAACAATACTGTTTAACTTACTATGGTTTACACTATAATTTTAATTTAAGGAGCCTACTATCTAAGTAATTCCACTTACAATAAATTTATTATATCATGCTATGTAACATTCAATTAAATTGATTATTTTAGAACGTACAATAATGTTGGACTTTTTTAGTTACTATAAATCTGAACTCGACAGGTTGAAAGCGAAATATCAGTATACATCGAATAATTAAGAATAAAGGATAACAAACAAAAAATACCGTCGTGATTAATGTTAAGCTATATCACCGTAACATCAAGTCCACAACAGTTTATTCTTTTGCGAACCCCATAAGAAAGGTGTAAATTATTGCTTACTGTCAGAGTAGATAGTTACTTGAGGAATTAGTGCTATTTTACCAATTTATCACACTGAAAGGTTTCAATTACTTACGGAATGACTCCAATATGAACACTGTTTAATATTCATATATCATGTCTGGTTTTTTTTCTACAATAGATTATGCGAAATATTTACGAATATCTACTTCTCCGTGCTTTTGTTCCTAGGCAATTATTGTAACATTAAAATGTCCTGTCCACGACTAATTAGCTTTAAATTATTTTCTAAGATCCCAATTCAAATCCGTAGATTATCACCCACTAACAGTTGGTTCGCAGGTTTTGTGACTCTTGTTTATACATTTCGGAGACTGATAACTTGGTTGATCACAGTATTATGATAGTAAAAGTTATTCTTGCTACTCGCGTGCCTAAAGTTTCCGATGATGTTTAGCCTACTGATATATGAAATAGCATCATATCTAATAGCTTATATGATGGGTTCACTAGTGTCATAACTGAAAAATGGCTCGTCAGCACTGTTATAACTGGGAAAATGACCTCGTTTCCACAGTTGTAACTGAATAGCTAACTGTTATATCTGGAGAGCCGTCACTGTTATGTACGTATCGAGTCCATTGAGTCCTCAGTCTTACTGCTTTTACTTTATAGTCGAGAACCACTACAATTTCTGGGAAGTCCTACTCACTGCCTTCTCGTGGCGGGGGTGTTGTCTACGAAAATGAGAGGACGAAAAGCGGATGTCCGACGCTGTAACCGGATCTCAAACCAATGGTGCACATGGGCTCCAGTATCCTGCGGGAACAAATGGCGTATGAACCAATCATTGGTCACCGGCTACCATGGGACTGCATCTCCTTACGATGCTCCACTGCCTCGTGGGTCAAACCTTTAGGTCGCAGGCTCGGAGTGTGGCCCCCTAAGAAAACTACCTGCTTCGGTCTGGGCACCCGGGCAGTATCACAGCCCACACACAAACATGATGAAATGTTGACATTTATGGAAGATACTTTCTTGCGCCAATTAACAATCGAACGATTCACATTATCATTATTATTTCTATTATTATTGTTATTGTTATTATTATTACTTACCACGTCATTTATTCACTCTCTTTTACTCCCACTTTATGTATCCTTATTTTTCGACTTATACAGCAGCTCGCCTATGGTGGAAATTATGCTCTATCTAAACGTTCTCTAGTCACTGCCTGTTTGAAAAATTGTATGTTACCACCGAATACGAGTACTGAAGCAGTTTTTCTGGAACCACGTACACCATTCAAACTGGCTGCCTTCAATGTTCGCACACTTATGCAGGTCGGACAACAGATAGGGCTGGCTATGTCTTTGGAAAGTCTTAATATTGACGTTTGTTGTCTATCCGAGACCCGTATTCAAGACTCTGGTGAAGTACTACAAATTTGCTCTCTATCTGTCGCTTCAAAAAGCTTGTTTTACGTGCGTTTATCCAGGAACCCTGTGGCATCTTCATCTGGTCTTGCTGGCGTTGGTGTCGCACTAAGCGCTAGAGCTGATGCAGCACTAATCGATTGGATCCCCATTAACAGTCGGTTATATGCTGTTGGATTAGAAAGTTCCATCAAAGTGAGAAGAAATCGGCGTGAGAAACGATGTCTTTTCGTCATCTCCGCCTATGCCTCGACAGATTGCAGCCCGGATGCAATCAAGGATGAATTTTACCACCAGTTAACTGTTCTTCTCCAGAAAGTGTGTTCGACAGATATTGTAGTGCTAGCCGGAGACTTGAATGCTCAGGTCGGGCGTTTAGTCACAGAAGAGAGTCGTTTAGGTGGCCGATGGGGACTTGTTGGTCACAGGATAGATAACGGGGACCGTCTACTGCAGCTGTGCACAGACCACAACCTGTTTCTGGCTAGCACTAACTTTCGATACAGTCATCGCCGATGTGCATCTCAAGCCTGGACTCAGATTGATCACATCGCGATCAGCTACCGCTGGCGTGGTTGTGCACAAAACTGCCGCTCCTTTTGGAGTACGTATCTGAACTCTGAACATGCCCTGGTCTGCGCCAATCTTACCTTACTTTTCAGTGGCCAACGAAGTGCCCGCCACCAAAGGATTGATGTTAGCAAGCTGGTTGCAGCTTCTGTTGCTAGTAAGTATCGAACCGAGCTAGCTTCTAGGCTAGCTACCATTCGACCGAAAAGTATAGATGAGCATTGGTTGCAATCGCATGACGCCATCAAAATGGCGAGCAAAGCCACTTGCGGCTTCGCGAAACATCCCGCCTATAAGTACTGGGTTTCTTCTGGTTCCTTACAACTCATTGAAGCCCGTCGGTCTACTCCGGGTGACCGTGAGTTTGACCACAAACGAAGAATGTTACGTAATGAAATTGGACAAAGCTTGCGTAAGGACCGAGAAGCCTGGTGGTTGGAGCTTGCCAATGAGCTGGAAGCAGCAGCTGCATCTGGTAACTACCGGAAAATCTTCCAACTCATCCGAGCCACTGGCAGCAAGAAGTCTGGTGTGAGCGAAACAATCTGCGAGGATGACGGGATGACAATCACTAACATCCATCGATATCTTGGATGATGGGTAGAATTCTTCGAAGGGCAGTTCAACTGGCCTGCTGCTCCGGCACCATCGATCAGACTGTCCTGCCCTCCATGACCGGTGACGACTGACCCACCAAATGAGGCGGAAGTCCGCAAGGAACTCCAACTCTTGAAGACCTACAAATCACCAGGCCCAGATGACTTACCTCCGGCTCTTTTTAAAGATGGTGGTGATTTTCTGACTAAGGAACTAACGACGTTGTTTACAAAGGTCTGGAAACCAGAGAGTGTACCAACGTCATGGAATGAGTCGATAGTTGTCCCTATCTTTAAAAAGGGTTCACGTCGTTCCTGTAACAACTATTGAGGGATAAATCTACTTCCGATTGCGTCCAAGCTGTTGGCTTCCGTCATACTTCGTAGGTTGTTCAAAACCCTAGAAAGATTGACTCGCGAGGAGCAGGCTGGGTTTCGTTCCGGTCGAGGATGTATTGGTCACATCTTTACCCTCCGCCAAATGTTAGAACACCGCCATACTTATCAAAGGCCAACAATCGTAGTGTTTCTTGATATCAGGGCTGCCTTCGATTCGTTGGATAGGACTGTTCTCTGGGATTGTCTATTGAAGAGGAGTGTGCTTGAGAAGTTTATTAACATCCTAAAAGCCCTATACACAAACACCTCAGACAGAGTGAGGGCATACAACCACCTTTTTCTAATATTCCATTCGAGCAGTGGGGTTAGGCAGGGTTGCCCAATCTCACCATTCCTCTTCAACTTTGACATCGATGACATTCTGGAAACAGCTCTGTGGATGTAGGTAGTGGCGGTGTAGATCTGTTGCCTGGAGAAAGACTTCTCGACCTTGAGTATGCGGATGATGTTGTCTTACTGTGCGATAATGCCCAAGCCATGCAATCCGCACTTAATCAGTTGGCAATCAGTGTCCGTAGGTATGGTATGTGCTTTGCACCTTCGAAGTACGAAGTACTTTTACAAGACTGGCAGAATCCTGATACTGCACTCCCCTGGGTAGTGAGCAGATAGAAGTAGTCGAGAAGTTCATGAATTTGGGTAGCCGCATAAGTGCTGATGTTGGCGTGAGTGATGAGATCAATGCACGTATAGTGAAAGCCAGAGCGGCTTATGCCAATCTGGACCATCTTTGGCGCCGTCGTGATGTTGGTCTGGCTGTAAAAGATCGGATCTACAACGCGTCGGTGAGAGTAGTTGCGCTTTATGCTTGTGAAACCTGGGCTCTCCGAGTTGAGGATATTAGACGACTCTTTGTGTTCGATCATCGCTGTCTCCGAATGATTGCTGACATCCAGTGGCAACACCACGTTAATAATACAGAGGTTCGGTATCGTGTGTTTGGGCACAGAGACGAAAATCCAATTGGTGTCACCATCTTGAAACACCGACTTCGGTAGCTTCGACATGTCTTATGAATGTCGTCCTAGAGAATTCCACGTCGTGCATTATTTGCCGACTCTGGGACTGGTTGTAAAAAGCGGAGAGGTGGTCAGTGTATGACATGGTGTCGTCGTATGAAAGAAAGCTGCAAAGGGCTGGCTTGTGTTGGTCCTTCACGACTCCCTGGCTGGGGTCCGAGAGATGGTGCAACACAATGTCTAGAGACGTCATCAGATATGGCTCAGAATAGAAGCCAGTGGCGATCCTGCTGTAACCTTTTACTTTCTTCATAAAAAGTGGTTGTATCTTCCTTAACTGAAAGATTTCTTTTGATTGTACCTTTCCGTTTCCCCCATTATTATTATTATTATTATTATTATTATTATTATTATTATTATTATTATTATTATTATTATTATTACACTACCTTACACTAATCTGTTCGTTATTGTTCTTTTTTACGCTCCATACCTTTCTTTTTCTTCCCTTCAAATTCTCATTGTTTTGTGTGACGCATATATATTTGGTGCCCTCTTGTACCAATATTTATGTGTTCGAATGAATAAATAAACAATTTCTGGATCGCATTGCTTATACCGGGAAACGAGGACGACCACAATTCCCACAACCCAGAGTTAGAATTCGAAAGATTGGTGAAATGAAGGTTTGTCGACTCCTCCAGAATAAGTCTCCAAATAAGTCCCGAGATCACACCATCCTCATACTAAAATTTAGTCACTTATGTACTAATTTTTGCACACAATGTTATATCCAGTATGTTTGAAATACATGATTCATTTCGCAGAGGCTGAGATTGGTATTCTGGACTCAACAAGCAGGGCTAGGTAGGGCGAAGGACCGATAATGACTCTTAACTACTCGTATGGGTTTATGTGTCATACGTCTGGTCGACAATTCACTGTTCTCTAATTGGCGGTATCATTACATTATATGTTAACAGAACACAAGGCTACAAGTTATAACACAATAATATCACATGGGAGGGGGAAATACTTAAGATTACTGTAAAAACACAATAAATACACTTCACTTGAGTTAATACAGGGAATAAAATTGTCACACTTGTCATATAGAACAAATTTTATACAGATTTGATATGAAAAGATATTGACCCAAATTATGTCATCAAATGGATATTAACTATTTCCTAGTCGGATCTTGAAGAGTTGGTTTAACATAACATAACAAAATGTGTAACTTATGTTTAGATCATTCTCTTAGTTTCTGAGTTGCAATTTGTTGTGATAATGAATTTAGCTCATAAATATATTCAATACACACTTTATTTTGATTCTACAGGAAGCTTTACACGAAACAGTGCCGGTAATTTTCTGCCTAGCGACCGAGATTGCAGATGATGAACAAAGAGCCAAAATTAATCGTGTTTTAAGCTTGTGGGAAACCAACTCTTATTTGCCAGTCGAAGTTTTGGTTAAGATGCGACCTCCAGAATCAGGTAAATTCTTAGCGGAATGGAAAGAAAGTCAGTCAAAGGTCAGTGAATTTTGTATTTTTGTGCTCCGCAAAAATTTCATCTTTTTCTATAGAACAGTATGATCTTTTTATAATTTTCAGACCCTAGGATATTTTAATCTACTGAAGACTTAAGTGTTTTGTAATTGAAACTCATTTTTTAAGTGTATCGAGAGTTAAATTGACACAATAACTGGTACAACAGAGTATCGCGATTCATAGAAATTAGTCTTTCCGGAATATTTTTTCCTCTTAACCACCAAACTCCGTTAGTATTTTATCTATCACATGCCGGGGTTTTTACCTTATAAATGCCTAGTTTACTAGAAGGGAAGTTTGTTCCACCGTGTCGTTCATGTTGTGTTATTTAACGTCGTGTTTATTTTACCAACCAGGCTTATAGCGTAATTCACGAATTCGGAGTGTGAAAATAAAGTTTATATCGATGGTATAGTGATATTTGTCTCTGCATTATCGGCGGAAGAAAAGTTGTAAAAACTTGAGGACGATAGTAGCATGCTGGTTTATCGAACGGAAAAGCAGTATTTAAATTCCTTCATAAGATAACTTCCAATTCCATGGTTCCATACCAGGATACTGTCTCATGCTAGTTATTTAATAACCGGTAAATATACCGACTGGATCTTTTGAATCTGCTTTCTAAGCCTAACAGCTGAGGAGTCGTAGTCGAAAAACAGTAGTAACTAGAATGATAGATACTGAACTTTATTAAGCATTAATGTTCCAGGAAACGAAGTCTGTCATAAAGCCATTACTTTCATTATTATCTTAATGTTGCTCATCGTTTTGTCTGCTCTATCCATGGCGTCAGTCCTTGAAGTCACTAACTTCCGGTCTGAGCCATGTTGGTAGATGCAGACTACTTGGTTGGGGTCCAAGTGACTATCGTAACCAATGGTTGGAGACTCTTGGTGACATGGCTTAGAATCGATCACAATGGTGTCGGTGTATACACTCTCTGTCTTCCTTAAACTAAGAGATTAAAATCGCTTCATATCTTTCTTTCTAGGAACTAATTCTTTCTTCCTGTACTATATCCTTATATGCAATCTTTCTTTTGTATATTATCACCACTGAATTAAGTACTATGAATCCGGTGTTCATCTTGTTGTGCTGATGCTGTATGGCAACTTGGACCGATGCATATATGTTCCTGGTCCTACATTGTAGCTGACAGACTGATTTATGTGTTAGTCCTAATTAACTATTTTAAAACTTGTATAGCTATATAATGAGCTATTACTTATTAGATACTACTCACTAATCATATACATCGGCTGACAGTCTAATTCTGAATGCATGAGATAATCTGTGAACAGATGCATATCCCAGAACTGTAAGGCTGAAATGAGACGTCTTCATATTAGTTGAGTCTAAACCACAGTAAACTAATGAATAAAGTCAGTCAGTTAACTACAACGTAGGACCAGGAACATATATGCATCGGTCCAAGTTGCCATACAGCATCAGCACAACAAGATGAACACCGGATTCATAGTACTTAATTCAGTGGTGATAATATACAAAAGAAAGATTGCATATAAGGATATAGTACAGGAAGAAAGAATTAGTTCCTAGAAAGAAAGATATGAAGCGATTTTAATCTCTTAGTTTAAGGAAGACAGAGAGTGTATACACCGACACCATTGTGATCGATTCTAAGCCATGTCACCAAGAGTCTCCAACCATTGGTTACGATAGTCACTTGGACCCCAACCAAGTAGTCTGCATCTACCAACATGGCTCACACTAGAAGTCATTACTTAAAGCACTGATGTCACGTTTTGGTTTGGCCGCTCCTAACTTTCTTCCAATCATCCTTAACACCGGTTAGCATTGCGCGCCGTGGTAATCGGTGTTCAGGCATACGCAGCACGTGGCCCAACCATCTCAGTCGATGAAGATTCATAACCTCATCAACTGATTTAAGATCATTCCCTAATACTCTGCGTTTAACCTCACTACTACTTACCCGGTGATCCCAACAGATGCGAGCAATATTTCTAAGACATCTATGGTAAATACTAGTAGCTTACGAATATCTTCTACTCTTGAAGGCCATGTTTCGCAGCCGTATAATAGAACGGAACGAATTGCCGCGCAGTATACTCGTCCCTTAATTGATAGACGGATATCTCGCCTTCGCTATAGATGACGTAAGTTGGCAAAGGCCAAACGAGCTTTTCGAATCCGTGCTGAGATTTCGTCAGACACCAACCCATTAGGGCTGATCAGACTTCCAAGATATGTGAAGTTGCAAACGCGTTCGAATACTTCACTCCCTATCCTTAGTTCAGGTGTTGACGCAGACCAGTCCAGGAGCAACAACTTGCATTTAGATGGGGAGGAACGCATCCCAAATATCCTGGCATTGTTGTTCAGTGCTACCAAAAGATTCTTCATTTTATCGGAATCTTTACCAAACAGAATTATGTCATTTGCGTATTCTAAGTCGATAAGTGGACCTCCTGTAGGAGATCGTTGCCCGAGAATTCAGTCGACGAGAACGTTGTTTCCACCAGTAGATCTATGATGAAGTTAAACAAAAATGGAGAAAGTGGGCAGTCTTGACGGACACCACTTGATGACAGTTCTCCATAAGCTCTGACTCGACTAGTAGTGTTCGAGTAAAGAGCCTTCACAAGGTTAACGTACTTCTGAGGTACACCTTTCAATGACAGACACTGCCACAGAACCTCTCGGTCAACAGAGTCAAATGCTTCTTTTAAGTCAAGAAAAGCCACCATTGTCGGACGCCGATAGACATGCCTGTGTTCTAAAACCTTGACGAATGGTGAATAATTGCTCTTTTGGTAACAATTATTTCCCTTTGTCATTTTACCTAATATTTAGTTTGAGTTTCTTATTGAATAGTAAGTATTCTACCTGTACTGAAGACCAAAATCATAGTTCCGCTCATCATCCGACAATTGGCAATGTTGGTTTTTTCAGATCACGTTAATTATTAAGTGAAATTATTTTCTAATGTATGTTTGGCTTAAGTAAAGCATGTTCTTTTTTCAAATTAGTTCTGTAATAAATAACGTCCCCTTATCCATTAAATGTGAATTAGAGCTGTTACTGATTCTTCAAGTAGATTTTGGTTTTTAGCAATTAATACTACCTAAATATACCACAGTAACCTTTTTCCTTCAGTTTCAATGTTGATTACTTAGTGTGATCAACCAAGTGCAATATGAAATGATCGTTACTGTTAATTGCGAGATATTAATATACATAATAATTACAATATATTTGAAAGCTCACTCATTTTACGGTTAATCGCTGATGAAAACACTTAGTTAATAATACTGTTTTTCTGTGTATAATGCTGTGTTCTGCTGTTCTATATTGTTTTGTGCAGTTGTATAATACTAACAATTAACCTTTATTTAACTTACGAACTGTCTGGTCAAAATACTCTATACGAACTGTCATTCTCTCATTAACTTGAAAGTGTTCATTGAAAGTACCGCGGTTTTGCCGAAAACTGAAATAGGAAAGTGTAGCATTCTTTATGTCAAATATCTAGACCGGGTATTTCTTACTGTCGAAATAGTATTTAAACAAATAACTTTAAAAAATAACAAGCCATTAGACTTAGACAAAAGAAAAACTGAACTCTTTCGTCATGCATATAATTGCCATGTTGATGAAGGAAAAGGCCAATTATTCGAATTTCATCTAATGTTTTCTTACTGTATTTTATACATATTAGCTAGTTGAATCATTCAATCAATTGTTATTTACATGCTTAAACACATATCGTTCAGTATTCTTTATATTGTCATTACTACGAGATTTTTTTGTTGTTTATCCACAAAACTCATCCTAAGCTTTCGTGTAGAACCCATTAATAAGTACTTTATTTTACCAAGTTTTCTTGTGGTGTAATAAATATTAAATAATTGAGTTGAATTCCAATACCTCTGTAGTGAATGATTTAATAGCTAAATTAGCGAACATTTATGAAACCAATCAATGGAAATTATGAGACTAGTGAATAAAACTAAGTGTTAAAATCATCTCACTGTTATTATTTATTATGTTTGTGGGGACGATACATTGATATGCACAACTTTGTCAGTTGCTATTACACATTACTGTTGTATAAGATAACATCCAGTAGATTACGGAACGCAAAATGGATATTTTTAAGAGTACGGTTTTTTTTCAAGCTGTTCATGTTTGCCTGTTTGTTTGTTTTTTCTTCAGCCGTTTGAAAGTGAAATAGACAAAATAAAAGCAAATATTATGAATCAGTACACTAGTCTTGAGCGACAACATCAAGAGTTTGCAGATCATGTACTACGACAGTTAGCTTCATCACATTCCGATAAGTCTGATGAAGCATCTATCTCTGATAATCATCATTCCCAATATGGATCATCTCATCATCCTATGCAGGTTTGTTCACATTAGCACTATGTATTACACTTTATCATATATATCCATGTATGTGTACAAAACATTAGGATTAGTACTAGAGGCGATCAGGAAGTATTTGTGCATGTGGACATTACTTAGCAGTCGTTTATGCTACAATCGTAGTTCCTGCAAAAAGATTTAAGTGAAATAGTTTGTTAAGTTTCGAAGTGGTCTGGGACTCCGGACATTGAAGTTGATTTCGAAGTATTACTTGTAAAGCAGAATTAATTGTTGCTTCAACTACTTATCATTATGTGTTTGTTTGATGAGGTTGTTGTCAATGCTAGACTTGGCGATATCACTTTTTTGAGGAAAAAATACATGTAAACTTTTCCAGAACATTTATAAAATATGCAACAAGATAATAAAAGTAATAATAGATATTTCTCAAACATTATCATAGACTAGACCTATTATATATTAGATTGAAAGGATTAATTCTGTTCATGGTCTTGCAAAAAGAATTTATGCTACCCAGTTGTTATATAATGTTGTTTGTGCTTATTATTATCTTCTCCGATATTGTAACTAGTGTATCTATTATTTTATAGTATCCAAATCATGCTTTTTTGCAGCAGAATAAAATCTGTCTATAGGCATCATATTACATACCATCTAATTTGATGGTTGGTCTTTTATTTATTATGGTGAATAAATAAATTATTCATTTGACTGAGACATTTTTTTCTACATACTCGATTTTCCATGTTCTACTTCAATGTGTAATCTATGATTTTGAGCACCCTATTTTATATAATGATTTCGTATAAAATACAATTTATTTTTATCCTGGTATTCTTTATTTATAGTGGCATAAAAGTTGATTCGTTGCTAATGAATTAGGAGTATGTATGGACAAATTATATTCGCTCTACAATCATGTTCCTTTCTCTAAACGTTAATTAGAAAGATGTCTTTCGGTAGTACTGTGTAGATACTCAACTGTCAAATTTTTTCTAAGTAGTTTGAGGTTATTACTCCTTAAAAAACAAATATAGTTCAGTTTCGTACTCATAACTGCGATGATCTCCCATAAATTGAGCAGCGTTTTTTTACTTTCCTACCCCAAACTGATTAGAATCATTTTAGATATTGTTCATTGATAGTAATTTGAAATATCTGGAATATGCCTTTAATAAAACATGTTATACTTGATGATTTTTACGCTTTACATATTTTAATCTGAATAGTTTGTAAGATATAGTATATAGATGATATTGTCCTTAGTGTTGTTATGTATGTGTGTTCCCTTGATTGATTCTGCTAACGATTTTATGCATCATTTATGAACAGAGAAGTGCCTTTATGAACTATTATTCTCGGTAAAACTTGTAAGAAATAAAGATAGGTCAGAATAGTTTAATCCACCCTACTGATCACTTATCACGTTATTTGGAGATTTTCAGTCACCTTCAATTAAAGTATTCTTCAAAGCTGAGCATATTTACATACAGTGTCCAGTTCGTTGACTAATTAAGTTATTGAAACTTCAAAGTTATCCCAATTATGACTTTTAACTTGATTTTTTTGAAATGAGTGAAGCTGTAGCTTAGTATTTGATTTCTAACCATCAGTTTGCAAAAACTGACTTGATTAGGTTTTGCTCGCTTCCTCCAAAATGAGTTTAATTCTCAATCTGTTTTAGAAAAATCCTGAAAGCAATTCCTCGTTTACGTTTATTTCTATCAAATACTTTTTATTGTCATTTAACATTGCTAACGGTTTGCTGTGAATTCACTAGTGAAACATGACCTATCAGTTTTATTTTAATTAAGTTTAACTTTCAGTATTTTAGTTAGTCACGTTTAGAATAACTTTGTACTTATTGGTGAGTTTTATATAATCACTGATCTGTCCACTCCTCATTTGACTTAAGTATTCAGATAGGAAAATATTTATTATTTAATTGTTAACGCACTTAATACCTTTTGTTTCCAGAATGTTGATCCAAACTTTACGTACTGGGGTCCACCACCACAGACTACTGGAGGATTCGATATGCTTCCACAGGACATGATGAGCGGGTCAGATCCAAGAGATATGCAACGTCGAATGCCTGGTTATCCCCCACCTTCACAAATTTCAGGGTATACAGGACCTGGTGTTGGTGGAGCAAGTTATCCTCCTCAAATGGGTTGGCCACCTGGGCAACATGATTCTGCAAAATGGAATCAATCTGTGCCGAACTACAACTCTCAACCTGGACATAAAAACTTTGGTGGTCATGAGTTAAGCAGCAATGTATATATTGAAGGTGAAGAACCAGAAGATGAACAATCTGTGTATCCTAATTCGTCTTATGAATGCGGTAAATTCATTAGTAATTAGTGTTTGATTAATTTTAGTCACAATCAGTATTTTGTTTTATTTAAATATTACTTCTGTATATATGTAATAGTTAGTAGCTTTTATACTACTTTCAGGAATAACTTTAAGTATTACCTGGAAGGTGTATATTATAGATTTGTCAAAGGCGGCTGTAACTTTGGCCTATAACCTATCCTTTTATCATATCATAGTTCTACTGTTATATCTGACTTTTAGTCGTCCTTCAATAAATCGATTCTCCTTGTATAGTCTTTAGAACTGCGTGGTATATACTTAGCAGAGATGAACTAAACTGTTTACAAAAAGTAATAATAAGCTTTATCGTTCTATCTTTAATGGTCGTTTCAAGATTTAACTTCAACCACTTCAATAGAAGCTTAACCAGCTATTTGTAGCTTTGATTTCAGCGATTTTCTGTTTGAGATAAAAAGACTGATTTTAATTCACATCAAGCTATATAATCTCTCTCGTTTTTCGTTCTTTAAATATCGGAATTGAATTAATGAGATGATTACCGTTCTTTACTTGTGATAAGTGTTGGAAGAGTCCCGGAAATATACCTCATCAAAATCTCTGGATGCCCAGAAATGCCAGGAAATGTTTTATCCAATCAGCTTTGGATGGAATCTTCAGAGAGACACTTAGAAAATGGAGAGTCACGTGCTACAGTGTTGATTGAATGTTTACCCATATTACTACATTTATTATGGTCCCGAGAATTCCCAGAAGCTCGAGGTTGTGTGTAACTTTGCAAAGACCCTCGTTTTTCTGTTCATTAACTGACCTTAAAGTAAAACTGTTGCTCGTAGTTCGCGCCTGCTCTAGTATTTCAACTGACTTGTAGTAGTCGGGGATGACGGGACCGGATAGAAAGAAAGTTTAAATGTGTCGGTAGCAAGACTTATCAATAAGTATTGACTGGTAAATAAATGCTTTTCAACTTCCAGCGTATCGAAAAATGGGAGAGGAACTAAAAAAGATATCTAAGTTTCACGTTGACCGTCTATCTTCTGGAAGCTACTCGCTCCTATTCAGGCGAGGTATTAGGAAAGTGTGAAATATATAATCTAGTGACTTAGTTATATTTTCTGAAGGATTTTAACGTATTGATTGCTTAGATTGTGTACACCCACTAAATTATTGGTTGATTGTTAATTCTATTCATCCAAATTTATTTATTGGCCGAACATTTAAAATGATATATTTCATTGTTTTGGATGTCGTTTTAATCATTGGTTGGTGCATAAATAAATCCTCACGTAACATTCTTACTTTCTTTATTCCACTGACCCATTTCAGTTTTGTTCCACTCAATAAGTAGCAGAAAAAACTTATTTTTCAGCCAATAATCAACAACCATACCAGTAGTAGCTATCAACAATTTAAGTATGATATAACGAGCCATTTTATTTATGAAAATCCCCGCTTTAAACCACTGAATAATAACATTCTTTGACATTCCCAATTCTTTCTATGTAGTCGAGCAAAATACAAGATAGAAAATAAAAGACGACATTGTATTTGAGGTAAACATTAATTTGTACACTTATGTATGGCACGAAATATGAGTGAATAGACTTGGTTTCTTTTAGATTGTCTCAGTCTGTTCATGCAGTTACAGCATTCATCTAGGGAGTTGATTCTCGATTTGTTTATAAGATAAGGAAATAAAGGACAAGTTAATTACATAGTATACATATATCTGCATGGTAACCCTAAATAATGATAAGTATTTCATTAGGGATACTCTAAATTGATGTCTTTGAATTTTTTCATGTGTTCTTATTTCTTTATAATCGATTACGAAAGTGAAAAACCTGTTTCTTGATTAGCAACCCATTAACTATCTTATTGTATGTACTTTCTTCAAATTTGTCTAATGCAAATCATCTTAAAGAAAAAATCTTATCTTTCGTCTAAGTAAATTTCATTCTATTAGAAAGGTATATACTATATACATTATATGCTATGTACATATTACTATATATACATCCTTTTCTTTTCATAGGATCTTATGGAGGTTATTATAATAATAACAATAACGATTACCGACAGTATGAAGATTCTTCTCATGGTGTTCGAAATACACGAGACAATCAAAGTAATCGTGATGAGAAACCTCGAACATTCCGTGGTAGTCGTCCTTCAAGATTTTCTTCGGCTCCATCTCATCCTGAGACAGGTAATGAAAAGAAAATTGATCGCAGCGATACTGGAAAAAATACTGTCAGTATGGAACAGCAACACATAACACCTAAGATTGATCTAGAAATGCCAAAAAATTCAGAAAATTCCATGATACCGGTTGTTGAATCTTATGACATAAATCAAAAATTCCCCGCTTGGCAATTACCTGCAGGATTAGTGCATCCATTGATTCGATTAAAAGATTTTGATTTTACACCACTAAACGAAAGCAATTTGCAATTATTACCTCCAACTACACCGTCTGAACGTTTGCTTATGGCATTGGAGAATTTCTACATGCCACCCACCCCAGATAAACCACGTGACGGCGAAGGTTGGGAACATATGGCTCTTCATGAATTTTATACGAAAAAAGAACGCGCTCGTCCTTCTGAGCATAAAGAAAACGATGTTAGTCAGTTTTTTTGTAACTTGGAAATTTCACCTAAAATGTTTTGTAATTAGATGTTTCCAATCTTAATATTTATTTATTTATTAGTTTGAATAATTACCACTTGAGGAAAATATAGAGATGACTATCCTTTTGCGCTTAATAGATTTTCTCGAAACACTTATTTAAATAAAAATCATACGTTCCAACAAATTCACAACAATTTCTACGATTATTAAATATTTAAATTAACGTTCAAAAGGGACAAAATACATCACATAAATTAGTTTTCTATCTAATATTATAGTCTAACTACCTTTTACTTCAAAATTCAGTTTATAAAAGCATAATGTAAATATTGAATTGTGTTCTATATTCTTAAGACAAACTTTTTTCATCAATTTTTACCCAAAGAATTTTCAACTGTAATTACACTTAACGTTGTGTACTATTTAAGCCACTCGTTTATTCATGGCTTAATTGCTTTCTTTTAGATTAAATCACAAACTTATAATAATACAATCAACTAAATAATATTTTCAGAAATTATGGATTAGTAAAATATTTCTGACATTTTTATCATTCATATCAATCAGTTTATCGTTTCTATTTGAACAGTTTATATTACTGCGACCAATATTATTGTTTGTTCAGATGAGTTTAAAGAATTATTGATTTTCATTAGTAAATCATGTATTAATAATTTTGATTAAACAGTTTGTAATCGATCTTCAAGCATTTTGCAAGGTATCAAGAATCAACATTTATCTAATGGCAAAAGATAGATTGAAGCATTCTACCTTTAGTTGTGGAGATATACTGTTACGTTTAATATGGTTTGTACATTTTGTGATATTAACGTATATAGTCTCGTTCTTCTGGGTTGTTTATTAAGTAAATATGCTATACCTTCTAGCACTTAATATGTGTATCGTTCTTTTTTCATTTGTATAGAGAGACAACACATCCACCAGTAAAGCAAAGTCGAATCGACGCCGTCAACATAGTGGAGGTAGTTATGCAAGTAGTCATTCGGAATATGATTTCACAAATGAATTAGTTCCAGACCTTCAACATGACATAGTGGTTGACGTTGAAAAACCATTTTCACGCGATAATTCAGATAAGGAAGGTCCCCTTGGACCATCACAATTAGCATATATAACATCTTATCCCAAACTTGCAGTAGGTCAACCTCTTCGAACTGGCCTTGAAGCATTGACATTGGCCCCTCCTCCTATGCAATGTATGCAAGGGCAGCTGACACATAATTATAGTGCTTATAAAACAGCTGGTATTCAACCGGGTATTCCCATACCTGTCCCTCCGTTACCAGGTTTACTAGGCGCCATTCCACCTGGACCAAGTGGATTCCCTAATACAAGCTTTCTACAATTTCCTCCTCCGGTCAATCAGCCACCACCAACCCTTCCACTGCCTCAAGGTTTGATCCAAAGACCCCCACCAGGATTTTCTGTTGACCGTTTTGAATCTCGTGGATCGCGATCTCGTTCTAGGTTTGTGCTAAATTTTACAAGTTTCTAATATATATCTTATAAAGAACTGTTAGATATAATTTTATTATATCAAATCGCTTACAGTAGGCTACAGTAAGTATACTTTATTTACTGAAGATTATTTAATTCCTTACACAGTTTGCTTTGAAATTCATCTTTTACAGATCTGATTCACGTTCAAAGTCTCATTCTCATTCCGCGGATTCACGTTCTCGTGACTTTCGTTCTCGTTCACGATCACAATCTGGATCTCATAGTTCTCAGAGTAGATCGCGGTCACGCTCTGATTCTCGTGATTCTCGTTCCAAATCTGTATCACCTAATAATGATGATGAAACGGGTAGCAACCAGTCACGTGGTCTTTCAAGAGATCGAAGACGTAACAGGTTAGTTGTGTTTATATTTCATACCTGATTTCCCCATGCTTTCTTAGTATGCTCAAAGTATTAGTAGTATACACTCTTGTTTTTCCTTCATGTCTTTCTGGTCTTTATGTCAATGTAAATTGTGGTATAAGAAGCTTGGTATATTCTGTTGTTATGCCTACTTTTTATTAGATATTATGGTTGTCTATTCAATTAGTTGGTGTCTAAATTATTAGCATATGATAAATTACGCTTTCCGTAATTAAAGACATTTGGTTGTGTTACTGTACAACTCGGTTCTATTTAGCTTGTATGTAGTCTTTAAAAATGTCGGGCAAAATAGCAACGAAAGACATGGTAGACAATTGGGAGAATGCAATGTACATCTCCAGGAATATGGATTTTAAGCCCAGAGCTTGGTTTCGGTGGATGGAATTAATATGACGAAACGACCGTCCAGTGCCTCCAGGTTTTCCATGGTGGTCTAGCTTCATTTGACTTATGATGTCAACTATTAAAATTAAGAAATTAAAATAACAGGATCTTGGGAGGTATTTTCAGAAAAATGCATATTTATATAAAACGATAAAATTCAATGGTAAAATTCACTATTTTTCATAGTTTTCATAGTAATTTAGGTGTGAATAATAATCACTAGATGTTAAGAGCCATACGAGCTAGACAGTTAATTCTTCATTGCTTAATATCGCTTATACTTCAAAATACTTTTTTTCAGATCACGTTCACGAAGTTCAGGTTCACCGTTTGCTCGATTCACTTCAGCGCCTGGACCTGGTGGTTTAGGAGCAGCCAGTGGAGGCGGTAGCGGTGGGAATATAAATGCTGCTCGTGCTGCTGCAATAGCAGCTGCGGTTTCCATAGCTAATTCAATTAACGCACAATCTGGCTGGTCGAATAACAATGTTAGTAATAGTAACAATACTAACAATAATATACCCACTAACGCATTTAACAACCAAGGCTTTAGCGGGCCTGGTCTTTTACCAGGTGGTCCGTACGCAGATACCAATAGAATAACCTACTATGGCGGCGGATTTCAGCCTGTGAGTTGATTATATTATTGATAATATAATGTTTCTGACTGATGTTTTTATAAATCCGAAGTATGCAGAGCAAAACTGCATGTCTAGTTACAAAAGTTTATTAAATCACTTATAGATAATTTGTGAATAATTTTTGAAACAAGCTTACGAATGAACCCATATAAATATATATATATATATATATATTTCAGAACCAGGGACAACACAATCGTGGCGGTGGTGTTGGCGGAGGCGGTTCACGTGGTGGTTACAATCCCAATAATTTACCAGGGCGAGGAGGCAGTAATATGCGATACCATGGGTCGGACGATCGCTTTTATCCACCTCCACGCGATCACCAACGTCGATAAAAATGCTTTACTTGTTCATGAGATATTTTCGAATTATACTCTTTGACTTTTGCATTGTTTCTATTAATGAATATCATTCATGTGACTGTAAATTTAAACAATTTAAATACAACTATGTATTGTTTGTTATAAGTTGTTCTTTCTGTTTTCCGGTCAGTGAGAATAAAGTTGTTATTCAACGTAATGTTAAATACTATGAGAATGGTTATAATATACTGTTTGTATGAAGTTTTAATATATAACGAGCAGCTAATGTTTTGTGTCATTTTATTTCATACTGAAAGAGTTTAACCAATAGTGAAAGGTCATTCTTACCATAACATGTTTTAATATGCGAGTTTATGTCTAGTTGGTTAGCATTATATTGTTGTTGAGTTTTAATTGAGATCATGAACCGATCAATATTAGATCACCATTAAAAACCTAGAAGTATTAGACGACCGTGTCGTCCTATGCTTCCAAGTTTCCATTGGTGGTCTAACATTGATCAGTTCATGATTTCAATTATAGCATCATATTGTTGAATTCACAACGGTCATTGCTAAAAAGTTGTCAGGTTGATAAATCTAAGACTTCACCAATCTACAGATGTAGTATTAATATTAAGCAGCAACTTTATCATCGATGCACTCAACTTTTAATCAGTACGTCACAGGTTCACAGTAGGTTATACGTACTTGTGTTTTTCGACAATTTGGCTAATATCACTAGTTGTTACATAAATTGTATAAGCCATTTATATCAACCTGCACTATATAAACAAGTTATATCATAATTTTTATCTCATTATTACTTAAGGTGCAACGACTACCGACTGGAGTTAAAATGAAAAGATGTAGGGTCTGGATTGGAAAAATAGACGACTTGTCAATAATTCTGTTATTAACATTAAACTTGTATTCCCTTCCCTTCTATTTATGTTATCTTGAGATGTTTTGTTTCTGCTTTTTTATTTTGAGTCAGTTTAGCAGCACAAACTTACTTTACTTACGCTTGTTACCTCTCGTGGATGAGCATAGACCGCCCATCAGCATTCTCCATCCAACTCTGTCCTGGGCAATACTTTTCAGTTGTTTTTCATCTGCTATTCATACTTTTGATATCTGCTTCCGATTCCCGAGGCAGTGTATTCTTTAGTTGTCCTCCCTTCAGGATTCCAAGTTAGGGCTTGCCTCATGGTGCAGTTTGATGATTTCCTCAATTTGTGTCTTATCCACTTCCAACATATTTTCCTAATTTCCTCCCCATCTGGTAGCTCGTTTGTTCTCTCTCACAATAGACTGTTGCTGATGGTGTTCGGTCAACGGACGTTGAATATCTTACGTAGACAATCGTCTAGCTGCATCCAAGCTGTTCATTGTATCCTGTGTCTCCTCTGAGATGTCGAGGTTTTCATAAACCAGTCAAATACCTGAAGAAAGATATAGGATGAGGGTAAGCGCCCTTGTTTTACACTGATCTTCGTTTGCAATGTGTCTGTCACTTGTCCTCAATGCACCACTTTGCAGTGTAGTCCGTCGTATGAATTCCAGATGATGTTGGCGATTTTCTCAGCTAGTCACTCCATAGTGTCGAAGAAAGTTCCATAATTTTCTCCTGTCAAATGATTTTCCATAATTAAGGAAGTTGATGTATAGTGACGAATTCCATTCAATTGATTGTTCAACGATAATCCGTAGCGCCGCGATTCGGTCTGTGCACGACCGATCCTTACGGAATTCGATCTGTTGATCTCGAAGTTGGGCGCCTACGGAATTTTTCATTTGGTTCAGCAACACTTTGTTGAAAACGTTTCCTGGTACTGATAGTAGTGTGATGCCTCTGCAGCTGAGTTCTCTCTGATCTCCTTTCATTAGTATCTTGATTAGATAACATTCTTTACAAACAGACGGCACTTGATCTTATTCCAAAATCTTCCTGATTGGAGTGTGAAGCATCTTTTCAGTTACTTTTATGTCTAACTTCAGTGTATCAGCTGATATGACTTCTGAACCTGTTGCTTTCCCACTAGTGATTTAACTGATGGCCACCGTGACCGCTCTGATTGTTGGTGAAGTGACATCTGTAGAAAGATCTGTGTGCTGCTTCGATGTCCGGTGGGTTCAGCGCGTCTTATCAAGAGTTCTTCAAAGTGCACTACCCACCGGTCCCTCTATTCTGGAGTCTCACTGATTGGCTTCCTTTCTTTGTCCTTGACTGTTTACCATGGTTCACTATATTTCCCTGTCAATTTATTCATCGTGTAATATAGTTGTTTCATACTTCCTTCTCTTGCTGCTTTCGCCACTGTCATTGCTGGGCCTTCCACGTATTTCTGCTTGTCATTCTAATGCTCCTCTCTACTTCATTGTTTGCATCACCGTATTCAGCTTGTGCCTTAACTTGCTCTGTTCTCATTCGGCTGTTGTTAATTCCTGTTTTCTTGTTCTTACTTTCTTGAATCAAATACAGGGTTTCTATAGAGACCTATTCGTTATGATGGTGCTTCTTGAGGCCTAGAACCTCCTGATATGTTGAAGTTAATGCTTCTCTGAAAGAGTGAGACCCATGTAGCTTTGTGTATGTGTTCGTCTAAGAATATTATGCCTCCTGCAACCAATTTTTTGAATGCACATAGATCCGCAAATCTCTCACTATCCTTGTTCCTTTATCCCAGTCACTCCATGTCCTCCTGCGATATCTTCATATCCGATATTGTCCATTCCGACTTTGGCGTTTAGGTCTCATCAGGATGGTCAGGTCGTTTCCTGAGCACTTTGCTAGAATGGATTGTAGCGTCTCGTAGAACTGATCTTCATCTTCGTTACTACCATTGGTGGGTGCATAACATTTGAAAATACTCATCGTGGTTACTTCTTTGTTTTGAATGATGCTTTGATGATCCTGGGCCCATGAGATTCCCATCCTGTAAGTACTTTACGTGGTTCATTGAACGGCATCAGTTCGACTCCTTGTGTGTGTGCAAGACACTTTCTCCTTCATGACACCAGTACATCAGCATCTTTCCCGAATCTAATCTTTACTATTCAACTTGAGTCCAATTGGTTTCATTGATTCCTAGAACTGCCAAGTTGTATCTGCTTATTTCCGTAGTTGTTTTACTGGTTCTCACGATCTCCCACATTGTCTGAATATTCCATGTACCTATATTAATTGTTTCTCTGGTCGTTAGAAGTTGCGTTGGCCTCGTGACTTCCGAAGAATTTCGGCTTCCATCATGAGGCGTCATAATTCTTCTGAATGAATATCCTTCAACTCGGAGGACAGAGTAAATGTTTTAATTTGTTCATTCTGGTTAGTGTTTTGAGCAATGCGGTTTTACACGGGATGCGGTCGCTTACCCGATGCCCAACCTTTCGTGTTTACCTGGGCTTGGTAACGGCAGTAAACCTAGGAGAGCTGCAGGCGGAGTTATGTTACACTGAAGCAATCATTATTTTACATATGCAATTTCGCCGGTCACATGACATTGTGAAAGCTTTCTTAACAGTTATTTATTTGTCCTTCATTACATCAGGTCGACGAAGCTGGTCTGCAAGAGGTAATAAGATACATGGCCAATTTTATTGTAGTCTTGTCTCAAATGGGACGATATGCTGATTTGAACTATTCTAACAATATTAAACGAACAGTAAATCGACTGTCGCGAACTATACAACTTAAATGGGTGGAAGCGGTAGATGATATCTTGAGGAGAGAAATAGAGCCCAATTTCGACGACTGGTTACATCTTTTAGAAAAGTTATTGTCCGTTTGTTACCACTGTTGTCTTCAAGCAACAGAAAAATGTACATAAATCCATCTAGTTGCATGATTTTTTGCCTAATTAGTAGAGAACAGTTGCAACATGAATTTCTCGGAAATTCTAATGTAAACACATGATATGTAGAATCAAACAAACGGGGAATTCAGTCATTCAAAGTATCGAATGAGGATAGCTTGTATATCACATATTGACTGAAGTTAATAATTCCTAGATCATTGAAATATGACTCAGCAAGCTGCAGTTATCATACTTGCCACTAAGCTAAAATGTCATGAATTTGATTATATACGATTTCATATTTCCACATTATCACGTCATTAGAAAGAACAACTTTCAAGTACTCATTGGTTTTCAATGACATCCAACTAATGTCAAGTTGTGATATACCTTTCAATTGTCTATTTTTGTAGCCTTAGTTTGTAGACTGCTTTATTGTTTCAGTTTTCATTGTTACGTTACTTTGATGCTCAAACAGGTACATACGTCATGTATCGTGAATAGTTTTAAAGACTCTATTGTTATCTGATAAGGAAAACCATTTATTACTATTGTATTTCAACATCATTATCTTCATTATATCGGATAAAATTGTTTGTTTTCCTTTTATTTTTTAAGTCTATCCTTAACCTGCGATATACCTGATTACACTAAGTCAAATTATGGTAAAAGTATGTGTGGTTGGTTGTTTGCATGGAGAGTTAGACTGTGTGTACGCCGACATTGCAGAAGCCGAAAAACAGGGTCAGTTTAAAACTGACCTGGTTTTATGCTGCGGTGATTTTCAAGCTGTTCGCAATCCCTGTGATCTAACCACAATGAGCGTTCCTTCCAAGTATTACCGTATGGGTGATTTTTGGAGGTATGTAAATGTTTCTGTTTTATTTTTGGTCATTTAAACTGATGTATTTCTTATGTTACAATCACGGACAAATAATCATTAGATCACTGTTGTTTAACAACTACAAAGGAATTAAATTTCACCGCATTGCGCAGGCCAGTAGTTAAGTGGATAACTCGATGGCGTTTCAAGCGGACGGTACGGGGTTGGATTCCTAGAGTAGACATCAACTCTGGGTTGCAGGTACATCAAAATGACGAATACCAAACAAGACGAAACGCGCGTCCTGGATTCTACTACTAGCCGCTGTCGATCTCTGCCTATAGTGCTTGTATCTGAATGATCACGTCGAAGCAATCCGTATAGTTTGCCCATATACCGAAAACAGATTGACTGATTTCATTTTTAAACATCAATGGAATGATCTGAACAACCAATACAAATAAATGTTGCTTAATCTTTTAAAATGCTTTGTAAAAATTGATATTGTTCTGTTATTAGCACTTAAAGTTATCGGTGTACGGTTTTATTGAATGGAATATATTTCAAATTTTTAATAAAGCTTGTATATCTTACCCACAATACTGGATTTTATGTACATATATTTAGTCATTTGTGTTTATGACACAGTTATTATTAGACCATAAAGGTTTTAACTGATAAAAATATTTATTAGATTGCGAATATTTCAGGTGTTTTATCATATGTCAGATGTTCTCCGATGAATGACTTATGTACCTACCTATTCCTGTGAAAAGCACCTCTTATCATGTCCCTCAATAAACGAAAACGCGGAATTAAAATATGCCTGATGCTTATCTATTCTGACAACTGGTCCACATTCTATTTTCTCTATTATTTCTATAATTTATATCTCTATTGATTGATGTCATTTATGTAAAAATACATATCTGTAGGTATACATTATAGTTTTATTTATAGTATTCGGTGGATAAGGTTGCTATATCATGAGTTATTTTGGTAGACTTTTGAGAAATTCATACTATTCTCCATTAATAACCTTCCTGTTAAGTGAGCTAAAATAAACATCCCGAAAGTTAGTTCTTCCTACTTAAGAACTACTGTAATTCAGAAGTAATAGGCTATCAGTTCAAATTGCACTTAGGTGTTAGCAAAAGAAATAAATTTAGTCGTTTTTTCGTAATTCTAAACGTTCTTACAATTAAGTAGTGTAAATCTAGTGAAATGAAAGAAATCATAATTTGTAAATTATAAACTTCCATGTTTGTTTTCATTTCATTATTTTTCAAAGGTATTATGCTGAAGAAAGTAAAGCTCCTGTTTTGACATTATTTGTTGGAGGTAATCATGAAGCATCTGGTTATCTTCAAGAGTTACCATATGGTGGTTGGGTTGCTCCAAACATCTGGTATATGGGTAAGTTCATTTTCAATTGGTCAAGAAAACACATCTCTGTAAATCGTTAATTTATTTATTCCAATACTTGTTATTTTACCTACTAGGTGTGAATGAACAACTTGCAAATCTAATTATTTTAACAAGTATCTTTACGATAGATGTGTAACTCATTATGGTTTTCATAAATTGTTATGCAATTATTAAATCGCATATTGTTGATATTAGTGAATGTTTTAATAAACTTATATCTATCTGCAGTGCGCATCCACGATCCCGCTCGCGGGATTCGAACCCATGTCTCGCACGCGAACGCTTAATCTCTAAACCACTGGACCGGCATCCAGCGGTGTTAATATCTAACTTCAACCAATCCATGAAATTGAGCGACATATCCACCATTGTCTTCAGTGAGTTACTATCGCACAACAGACCTGGTTGAACTCCACTGGTCACGGCTTCTCACTAGAACTCCAGGAAATATCTCGTGAAGCCAGTCACTGGTCAGCATATGATTATTATTATTATTATTATCAGAAATGGATTTTGTGGAGATTGTAGTAATTTGATAGTTGAATTCACGAGTCAATTATAGCTAGATCACCATGAAAAACCTAGAAGCACTGGACGGCCGTTTCGTCCTAGTATGGGACTCCTCAACAGTGCGCATCCACAATCCCGCTTGAAGTATTTTCAGATGGTCCGGCTTTAATTGACTCATGAATTGAACTATTAAATTACTACAATCTCCATTAAATTTATTTCTGATTATATCTAACTGTTTATTCATGCCTGTGTTCACATTCCTTATCAAACAGATTTTTCCACCTTAATTACTACATGTATCTACTCTTTATTATTAATTTAAATTTTTTTCTTTAAATGTTGTTATAACTTGTTGCCTGGGTGCCCTGTTAATGTATAACGTGATGATACCGCCAATTAGAGAGCAGTGAATTATTGATCGGACCAAAGACGCATAAAACCCATGCGTGCAGTCTACAGTCCTTATAGGTCCTGCTTCCTGCCCAGCTCAGCCAGTTAACTCCAGAACACCAATCTCAGCCTCTGCGATATGAATCATTTATTTCAAACATACTGGGTTTATATACCAAGCAGACACACCACATCGTACTATAAAATATGAAACAATATTTGTACAAGATTTAACCAAATATGTGGGAGGTAGTAATTAATAGACACTGTATAATTCAAGAATGGTAAATCGTATAATAACGGTTCATAGGTCAGAATAAAGCTCATAATATGAGGAATATGAATAGTTTAGTTATTTAATAATTATACGATAAAAATATACGTTTAGTATTGGTTCATAAATGTATCCTAAAGTTACCATTCATTATTCTTATCGGGATATAACAAATGTATTATCTCTTATTCAAATATTATACTAAGAAAATAAGTATATAATAATTCTTTTTTTCAGTGAATACATCATTCATTATATCATTTAATATTTTAAAAGCTTTATTTACTTTTAAATAATATTGTGGTGTGGATTTCTTATATCCATCTAAGTAGTATATAACTGTGGTCAGGCATATAATGTATTTAAGTAGAAGATCGAGAAGGAAAGAACGGAAATGGAACACAATTGGCATAAAAATGCATGAACAATGAAATCTGAGACAATGAACTGATATTTGCAAAAGATACAGTCAAGTTAGAAGGAATGGATTGATATTTTGCGAACTAACTATTTACTATATGGTTCTCAGATTTTATTTAGATGCTCTGTAATTTCGTGTCAAATATATTCGATTGTCCCCACTCGTGCTCCTGTTCACTACATTATTTCTATTATAAATTTCTGTTTAATACATTTTACAATTGATATTAATAGTTTTCTTTTGAATATTTTAATTTACTACTTGTAATTTATCAAAAATTTTATAGTTTATTTATTTATGTTAATGTTAATTTTTAAATGGATATTTATGATTAGTTTAACTTTTTAATATGTTATAGGTTGCTGATAAAAGTATTCAAATCATTTGTGACCATAGTAATAAACAAAAAATTGTTGTGTCATGAATTTATCAATTTTTAAAGTGTATTTTCTTATAGCTATTATATTGACTTGCTAATTAGAGAGTTTTAAGCTATGAATTCAATATTTAACTGGAGACATTAGTAGTATATGATGACTTTGGATTTTTTCTACAAGATATAATGACTGTCGTTCATACCTTGATTTATAACAGCTGGTCGATTGATTTCGTCTGTCAACATCAATTAAACATATTTGTTGTTGAACTTTACAATGTGTCACTTTACAATCTGAGTTTCATTGTCGATATTCCAAGGAATAGTTTTATAAATTCTACTTGTAAGCATAGTGGTATTTCAATGAACAACAACACAAATGGGAACAACCAAATGTGTTTAAATACGAATTACAGAGCTATTTGGTAAAATGTGAATACCATACGTTCAATACTTCATTTGCGGAATGCCCATCAATTGTCTCGGACTTTGTTGTTCCTTCATTTCCATATCAATCACTATTCTCTCCTATTCGATCTTCTTAACCTTCTGCTGCCAGGCATTTCACTTTCGATTGGTGTTACGTACTACTTATATCCGTCGACTTAAGTAGCACACACTACAGTATTCCATACATCTTAGTTAACCTTTTGTTTTAGGTAAATTTATGTTATCTTTAACTGGTCATAAATATTGGTAGAGTGTTTTAAGTCTTTAGAGCTTAATAACGGATTTAAATACGAAGTCGTGCATAGCATTTATTCTAGCTTTTAAAACTAAATTCTTACAGAATCATTATTCCTAAATAGCGTAGGTGTTTGTCCGCTAGATTACATTATAAGCAATAAATTAATTCTATAGTTTTTCGATTATTCTATATTTCGCTTTAAGAGGCTAGTACTATGTTTTTTCCGTTTATATGAATAATGCCGATTCGCACATGCAGAATTTCGTCCATCTTCACTACCAGTTAGAACATCAGAATTCTAATTAATTATCATGTATTGATGTTATTAACCTGAAAATCCATATGATTATAACATACATACGAAACAATTCGACAGCATGGCATACATAATAAATTATAGTTTGCACATGATTACGGTCTTTTTAGGACGAAATCTGAGTAATAGGTGTACAATTAATTAACAGAAATCTAGAAAAATGAACAAAGATAATAACATACTACATATTAGTTATTAGATAATTATTTATTTAAAATACATCTGATAATTCACAAACGAATGGCCTACAAGATTTCTTATTTCCATTTATTTGCCTATTCGTAACAATCCCGAACACGGATTTTATCTTCCATTTGATTACCTCAGAGATGTTGCAAACACGTGGTTTCTGTAGTACCTTTTTTTCAAAAGACCTCTCTAATATACTATAAAAAAGTACGTAAGAAATGTCATTCTTTTTGTTCATTCGTTTAGATGTGAGAATAATATTTGGAATCAGAATATGAGTTAACTGTTTCATTTTATGTATACACTTATGATAAGTTACCACAAACACTTGCATTTTCTTGGGATGTTACAAATACATTTTGTTCTAAACTAATTGGTTTTCTATTTAGTAAATGAGCTGTCTTTGCTGGTTTAGCGTAAACTGTATTTCTTGCGATAACAAGCTTGATTACCTTTATAATTAAAAACATGTTTTATATAAGAATATCGGGTAATCTGTTCGGATTTTTTATATAGAAATTTGCATTTGGCCACATATAAGTATCCCATGCTATTTGTTTTTATTTATTGGTTCTTAGAATGTTACTTGTATCGTGTTTTCTTATTTTACTTTTATAGGTTATGCTAGTGTTGTCCAATTTGCTGGATTACGTATTGCTGGGTTATCAGGTATATACAAACAACATGATTATACCATGTGTCATTATGAACATCCACCATACTCAGAAGCAACAAAACGTTCTGTATATCATTTAAGAAACTTGGAAGTTTTCCGACTAGGACAAATTCGCCGACGTTTAGATATAGTGATGAGTCATGATTGGCCTCGAGGGATATATCATTACGGAAATTTAAATCAATTAACCAGAAGGAAACCTCATTTTCGTAATGAAATTGAGTCGGATTCATTAGGCAGTCCACCCGGTGAACAGTTGTTATGTCGTTTAAAGCCACGGTATTGGTTTTCAGCTCATTTGCATTGTAAATTTTCAGCGCTTGTTGAACATCCAGTAGGTTGATCACCTATATTTATGTATGTTTATATTCATTGTTCTAAATATAGTTCAGTTCAGGGATTTTTTTAATCTACAAACTGCCGTATTCATTAAATTGTATCCTGAGTTTTGTTGAAAGAAATTTCAATTTGATCGAGTTTTCTCTTTAATTTCTGTCTCTGTTTCGCATGCTACTCAATTTATTAATTACCATTTAAAGTGAATAAAAAATACCAGGATAATTTACATCGATAGCTTTTGTAGTCGTCTTTAAGAATACAGTTTGTAACGTTCATCGGAGTAAAAGTGCTAATACTGTATGAATAATTAGATTCAATTATATTACATCCGTTTGTTGGATTGATAATTTGTGAGGCTCTTTTTCAGTCTTGGCGTCATATTGAGAATTAAATCCACGAATTTCAATCAAAACTAAATTTCAACCGACCAGACATTATGAATCATATTGATCACTAAGTCTCCAGTTCAGTCATCTTAGTTCTTTAAGTCTCATTTCGACAGCTGCATAATGTTGTCAGCATTTATGTGGAAGAAATGTGACCATGTTATTTCAATTCCATACATTTTAATTGTAACCATCACTTTGTGTTTTGATAGTTTTAATACTGACGAAATTATCAGATTACGATTTTGTTTTGCAAGGATTATCTAGGGCGATCATTCTTCGACTCTGGTGAGTAATTTTTTTTGAGTAATCTCTTGAATTACAAATGTTGCTGAATCGAAGTACCACCTTAGATATATGAAGAATAAAAAAATATTTTAAACGAACCACCCAGTTCAATCAGACTATTTAGGATAAATTTTTGTATGAAAACTCAACGACTTCGAAATCCTTTTGTAAATTTTTTGTTCTTTCACACTTTGTTTTCGTGTAATAATGCACTACTGTTGTTCTGTTTATCTGTGAAAATGATTTCTATCGTAAATATGGCATCAAAACGAACGTATAGAAATGGCCTTTAGAAATCTGTTGTATGTAATGACTGTAAACGGATAGTAATAATATTATTTCTAGTATTGAGAATGGTTTTAATGGTTGGTGTATTGTTTATAAGAATTGAGATGTAGTCATAAAAATGACTTTTGAATTTCCTGAATTGGAAAAAGGTTGTCAGTTTTCTTCCTAACCTGGAGAGATCCCTTTTTGTACGAAGCATCAAACGAAAACATCCATAGTCGTTTTCTTAACTTTCCATGATGGGTCAGCTTTTATTCAACTAAAAATTACATTCATCTTTTTTCTATGTCCATTTTCATCGTTCAAGTCAGCTGATTTCTCTTTCAAATCAATGATACTCTCATTTAAATAACTTTTACATATTCTCGTTTACCGTGTTTCTTTTACAGGACTCTAAAACTAATAAATCACGCATCACTCACTTTCTAGCTCTTGATAAGTGTTTACCGAATCGTCACTATTTACAATTCTTAGATATTGAACCTGAACAGAAGTATGATGAAAGTTCAATTAATTCCGATTCTAATTTATCTTTATCTCCACAACTTGGAGATGGTCCAGTAATTGTCAGTCTTTCTAAATGCAAATCAAACGTCAACGATTCGGAAAAAGACTTAAAATTGAAAGAGCCTAATAACAATGCTAGTTCAAACGATGAAATAAATACCAACTTGTATCTTGATCCCGAATGGTTATCTATTCTGAGGTCAACAAATCATTTAATGTCTACTAGCAAAGTCCCATGTATTCTTCCAGAAAAAGAAACAAGCGAACGGTTAGTGAAATCATTTTATTAATTTTATTGGTGATGTATATGCTGATAATTTACTCAATAAATCCCATTACAGATCATTTGCTCATGCTATCATGACACCAACCAATGACTAATTTCCTTATTATGTTCTTATTTATAATAACAAGTATTCCAGTTAGTTTAGTTCAGCTGTCACTTCGATAAACAAACGTTGAATACTTTGAACCTTATCAGTTATCATCTGTATTCCATTATATATGTGAAGTTCATTAATTTTATTACATTGGTTATAAAATTTTGCCCAGCGACTCATCCACCTGTTCTAAAGTCTGTTGTCGACTTATGAATTATTGGATTTTTCACATGACATCAATGTGCTTTTCAAACTGTTGACGTTAAATGTGTAGTAAAATATTAGATCATTATTTATGAGTTTTCATAGGATGTCATTAGCTAACTAATCGATTTGTAATCAACCTTTTTTTATTCAGTTGTGATTTTTCCGCTACTGATGATGAAATTCAGGCTTTGTATGACCCTTTTGGTGGAGATTTTCAAGTTCCTGACAACTTTGAACGTACTGCTGCGATTCACAAACCGAATGAAACTGATCATATAAATACAAAGACCACGTCTACGCCAATTAGTTTGGTTCAACAAGCAAATGCTTTAAATAAAGAACAACAACTTTTTTCAAATCCACAAACAGAACTTATTTGTGCTATGCTTGACTTAATAAATCCTAATGCACTCTTTCTTGGCAAACAATCATACAGTTTGCTGGAATTATCAGCACAGTTACAATCTAAAAAGGATGAAGAGGAGGATGACGATGAGGTTGAGGAAAATCCAGAAGAAAATATTTGTGATGATGTGAAAAATGACGAAAATCAACTTGATGTTAATGAATATCCATTAGATGTAAACACTAGCTGGATAACCTCAGACTCATTCGTCAAAGAGAGTTTTACAGAGTATGATCCGATGAATAGCACTTTTGTATCAAATACTAACCAATCTAGTCATAATCCACTTAGCAATACAAATCTTTATGATAGTGTTGTAAGTCAAAATCCTGAAGAATTGGTATTAGATGATATTGAAGATAACGATGATGAATTTCCCAATGAGTCTTACTCTTTAAATGTCTCTCAATACAACACTAGTTATTCTCAGTTCACAGATTTAAATAAATCAGAGCAAGTGTACATTCCGCAGCTTTTGCCTGATTCCTAATTATTTAATCGACAAAATACATTATTTTCTTTTTAAATTACATACAGGGTGTTTCTTTAACTTTTTCCAAAAAGTAATTTCATATTTTATGGGAGTTCCAACTTGTAAATGTCTTTTAATCCCTATATGTAACAGTTTTGTATACCTTAAAGCTAAAATCTCAACCATATATATTGTCTTATGTTGTAACTGGTGCAAATATGTTTTGAACAGAAACTTTGTTGTGTTATGCTTGAGAGTATACTATTCACGGTTTTCAGGAACAGTGTTTCATTGCACTTTTGAAATTCAGCGTCATTAGTAGGGTTTGCATTGAACTTTTATTCTCTCTTTGCTAGGAAAAGTTACAAATGTAACATAAGTTTGTTCACATGACATGGTGCGTGATATCCAACAGATATGCAGTAATTACTTTATGTTTTCAATATTGATGTAATTGAAAAAATAGAATTTAAAAACTCCCTCTAGTTATTTCAAATATGAAAACACAAACAGAATTGTCGGAAACGGGACAACACAACCGTCCTAAAACTTTCTATAATTATCTAGTTGTTCACAAGTAAGCAATGTTTTATCAAGTTAGACCAATAAAAGACCAGTCGGGATTTGCAATCTGTTCTTAGCTATGTAACTATGGTTTGATTGTAGGACTACTTTTTTCACTTAAGTTAAACTCTGAATAATTTTTAAGCAACTGTAACGGAGTATTTCGAAACAGCAATGTGCAAACAGCCAGTTACCTAACCCACCAGCTTCATTAGTAACTTCATATTTGATGGGTGGTAGATGTTGATAACATTCTCGTTACTAAGTTACTGAATGCATTTGAACAGCTTTACTGTTTAATACGTCACACTACAGCACTTCTCTTAATAATAGTCGTCGGCCGATTGATCGATGTTGTGTATGGTATTCTTCTAGTCAAATAAGTCACATTTTCTTATTCTCACCATCTTAAACATCGTATTTTGGTTATTGTTGCATGTTTTTGTTCATAACAAAACTTCTTTTCTTCAAGATTTTATGGTGTATTGCAGTATCAAAACGTATAATTGACATGACGGATGGTTTTCAAATTTTTTTTCCTAAAGCACACGAGACTTTACACGCTATGCCAGACCCAGAATAGTGAACCAGTTTAACACTAGATAATTCTTTATTCAACACTTACAAGCAGTCATTTTCTGTGAGCCCGGAGTGGAAGTCAATAGGAAAAAAAGGAAATCATATTTAATAGTCAGTGGGTTAAATGCCTATTTGTCCACACTCAATGACCAATCATATTTTATTCTCAATACCAGGTAGCTTGTTGCCTCATATTCATTTGGAAAAACTGATCAGCATTATGAGACTAAATCTCTCCGCCCTTAAGTTGCATGCATATATCTTCTCCCCCATGAAACAGATCAGCTGTTTAGCCTTAAATAAGTCAATCTGTCTAGGAAACTTACTGATCACAAATAAAACGTTTCTTTATCCAAACGCCATTAATGCAGAATTTCATACCTATTATTATACGTGATCTTTTCTATGCTATATGTGATATGCATTTAGTAGAAAGGTTGCCATAAAGTAACCAGACTACTGTTAATAAATTGAGTGAAAAAACTTGTAGGTTTACTGCCGTTACCAAGCCCAGGTAAACACGAAAGGTTGGGCATCGGGTAAGCGACCGCATCCCGTGTAAAACCGCATTGCTCAAAACACTAACCAGAATGAACAAATTAAAACATTTACTCTGTCCTCCGAGTTGAAGGATATTCATTCAGAAGAATTATGACGCCTCATGATGGAAGCCGAAATTCTTCGGAAGTCACGAGGCCAACGCAACTTCTAACGACCAGAGAAACAATTAATATAGGTACATGGAATATTCAGACAATGTGGGAGATCGTGAGAACCAGTAAAACAACTACGGAAATAAGCAGATACAACTTGGCAGTTCTAGGAATCAATGAAACCAATTGGACTCAAGTTGAATAGTAAAGATTAGATTCGGGAAAGATGCTGATGTACTGGTGTCATGAAGGAGAAAGTGTCTTGCACACACACAAGGAGTCGAACTGATGCCGTTCAATGAACCACGTAAAGTACTTACAGGATGGGAATCTCATGGGCCCAGGATCATCAAAGCATCATTCAAAACAAAGAAGTAACCACGATGAGTATTTTCAAATGTTATGCACCCACCAATGGTAGTAACGAAGATGAAGATCAGTTCTACGAGACGCTACAATCCATTCTAGCAAAGTGCTCAGGAAACGACCTGACCATCCTGATGAGACCTAAACGCCAAAGTCGGAATGGACAATATCGGATATGAAGATATCGCAGGAGGACATGGAGTGACTGGGATAAAGGAACAAGGATAGTGAGAGATTTGCGGATCTATGTGCATTCAAAAAATTGGTTGCAGGAGGCATAATATTCTTAGACGAACACATACACAAAGCTACATGGGTCTCACTCTTTCAGAGAAGCATTAACTTCAACATATCAGGAGGTTCTAGGCCTCAAGAAGCACCATCATAACGAATAGGTCTCTATAGAAACCCTGTATTTGATTCAAGAAAGTAAGAACAAGAAAACAGGAATTAACAACAGCCGAATGAGAACAGAGCAAGTTAAGGCACAAGCTGAATACGGTGATGCAAACAATGAAGTAGAGAGGAGCATTAGAATGACAAGCAGAAATACGTGGAAGGCCCAGCAATGACAGTGGCGAAAGCAGCAAGAGAAGGAAGTATGAAACAACTATATTACACGATGAATAAATTGACAGGGAAATATAGTGAACCATGGTAAACAGTCAAGGACAAAGAAAGGAAGCCAATCAGTGAGACTCCAGAATAGAGGGACCGGTGGGTAGTGCACTTTGAAGAACTCTTGATAAGACGCGCTGAACCCACCGGACATCGAAGCAGCACACAGATCTTTCTACAGATGTCACTTCACCAACAATCAGAGCGGTCACGGTGGCCATCAGTTAAGTCACTAGTGGGAAAGCAACAGGTTCAGAAGTCATATCAGCTGATACACTGAAGTTAGACATAAAAGTAACTGCAAACATACTTCCCACTTTATTCAGTAAGATATAGGAGAATCCTAATAAATTTATAATGGTATGTTTAATAAGCGGATAAGTTTGAATATAAATCGTTAGAATTTAGTTGGACAAGTAACTTCTTCGGTCTGATAGTCACATATTCTAAAAAGCTGTGATTCTTCAAAAAGCTTTGTCTCAAATCTCTAATGATCGTAGAGTTCGCGGGCTTGTCAATGGGTAATTTTGTTTGAATTAGTCCTGACTGATCTGCTACAAGAGATATATTCCACCCCTACTAGTATACTGCCCAGTCTAATAGACCGACAGGTAATCGAGAAAGCCCAACATCACGAGACTTAGCTCGGCATATCTTATTAAAAATAGATGTGAAGGATAAAATATGGTCCCCTTACAAGTTAGAAGAATTAAACATAACCTTACTTTGCTTTTAGAAATACCACATAATAAAAATACAGTACATTGCAATACCTTGAAATTTGTCATAAAGCAGTAGTTATGATCTTCAGAATCTGGACATATTGCTGAAGATGTCAGAAACATAAAAATGATAGTCACCTTTCTTGGTTACACGTTATGCGAGCATCTGGAACACACGACCAAAGACACCCGGTGAGGTAAAACTCGCAATTCGCGTTTTCTCTAGGCTGTTTTATGAACCAATCTACAACTCATTACAGCACCATTCGACAATCAGGCACTGAACATCTAATTAATATCCAAATAATCACCTCATAGCCATATTACACACTATAAAATATCCTATTCTCTTCAGGTCTACGTATACATTCCACATCTTTCCATAATTATACCCAGATAACAAATAAATCTTCGGGTCTGCACTTGAATTCAATTTGCTGCTGAACTATCACTGGTATCACATATATTATTATTTCTTCACACAGTGTCTAAAAAATAATGCAACTCCAAAATCTACCTGTTCGCTTATTTCTGTTAACGCATATTTCGTCTGAAAACTCACACTGGATCCTATAGTAATATACAATATTAATTTAGTGTCCACCGAATTTAAGTCTTACATGTACTGTAACAGCTTAGGTCGATTGGTTAAGAGTTAACTTCAAGCAACTAAGCATATGTCAAAACAGCATAGTTCAGATATTCATTCGCTTTTTTATTTTGTGTAGGCGTTATGTTTCTAATTATCTTATATTGAGTGTTGAGAGGTCTCGTTTGTCTGAACAAGGAATCCCACGCTCCTGCGTGACTGCGCGAAGATCAAAATGAAGGCCTATTCTATACTAGTTTGGTTTCTTTTACTAATAATACGAGGGTTACCTACAGGCACAAAACTGGTGAGCCCAGGGAAACACAAATTTGATTTCATTTTTGAGTATTAAATTTATTTTTTTGTTTTACTTAGTTGTAAAAGTAGACCTTCTGATTATCCGTAAGCTAAGTTTGGTATATGTATTTATACATAGTTTTTTTGTTATCTTAAGGTATTCGTTCCGTAGTAACCACTTTTCGCGCAGAGTTTATTACTATATTGTTCGTATACCTCATGTCAGACTCAATACAAACCCAAAACCTGGAGGATTTGTTACCAGTGGAGATAAACACTGTTATGACTACGAAATCACGACTTCCAGAATTTGGTCGTAGCGATCCTGAGTTGTGGTTTGCTCAACTAGAGCATTATTTCATGAGATATAATGTCAAATCCTTCAGTCACCAAATAAGTCCGTGACTTGACTTTAAGCCTACCATCACCGCAACCGTACACCTTTTTAAGACGAGGGATCATGAACCGTTTATCATCATCAGACAATCAAAGAACCCAAAGGCTTTTCCAAGGAGAAACATTAGGTGATAGGTCGCCGTCACGGTTTTTACGTCACCTCCAAGTCTTAGTGGGTGATAACACAGTGAATGAAGCAGTCCTGAACCAAGGATGGATACAAGCTCTCCCATGCTGCGTTCAGCACTGTTTGGATTCACCAGATCCTGAAACCTTATCTCATTTAGCACGCATAGCCGAATGGATTATGGAAAGGGGTCCTCCGACTGGATCACACACGATAAATCACACACAAAAAGAAGAAACAGCAAAAGATCCAGTCATAGAAGGACTCATTGCGAGTGTTCAAAGTTTCACTGAGGCTTTTGCCAGAATGCAAATAGATCATAGAAACAAGAGCAGGCCACCACAACGAGGGGCACCCAAACAGTAGCTTGTTTTATGTTACAGACGGAAGCTCTGGCTTGAACTTCTTGGTAGATACTGGCACTGCTCTTGGTATCATCCCTGAAAATAAAACTGAGCTGGGGCGAAAAATATCCCCACTTACACTTCAAGCTGCCAATAAAACTAAAATTGCGACGTTTGGGCAGAGAACTTCAACACTAGTTTCGGGGTTCAGAAGGCGATTCTCCTGGGTTTTCACTGTAGCCGATTTAGATCTGGCAATACTAGGGATAGACTTTATAAAGAAATATGAGTTCCTCGTTGACACTAGGAAACGATGCTTAACACTAAAAGAAACTTCGAATTACACAAAAGGCAAAGAAAATCACATCCCTTAATTTGATTCAAACTCCTTCAGTAACAACAGCGAAATTCCAAGATATACTGACGGAATTTTCAAACTTAACTAGACCAAACCCACAGCCTTCCAAAGACAAACTAAAAGGAAGTCATACTAACTGAAGGTACGCCTGTGTTCGCAAGACCCAGGAGACTAGCACCAGATAAGCTCAAAATCGCTAGAGCTGAATTTGGCTATATGCTACAACTGGGTATCATCTGTCTCTCTGAAAGTCAATGGGCATCCTTTTTGCATATGGTCCCAAAGAAAAATGGAGGCGATTGGCGACCGTGCGGGGATTACAGAGCCCTCAACCGTCAAACGTACCAGATAGGTACCCAATACTGCATATCCGAGATTTCACAAACGGTTTAGATGGTATGAACATATTTACTAAAATTGACTTAGTCAGGGCATATCACAATATTCCGGTGGCTGATGAAGATATCCCCAAGACAACTATTACTACACCTTTTAGTTTATTCGAGTTTGTGCTCATGCAATTCGGTCTGAGAAATGCGGCACAAACATTTCAAAGATTCATAGATAACCTACTTTGAGATATGCCATTTGCACAGGGGTATATAAATGATTTAATTATTGCCAGCCCCGATTCACAATCACACGAACAGCATGTACGAGCGGTTTTAAAAAGACTGGATGAAAATGGAATGAACATACATCAAAGTACGTGTGTTTTCGGTGTTCAAACATTAGGATTTCTTGGGCACACAATAAGCCCAGAAGGGATTATACCTATCAAAGCAGAAGTGGACACCATCAGACAATATCCCATACCTGGTTCTCTAACACAACTGAAAAGTTATTTTAGTTTTAATTAGCTTTTATCGCAGATTCATACCCGGTTGTGCACAACTAATTCAAACTTTGACAGATTCACCTAAAGGAAAACCAAAAGAATACAAACTGTTTTTTGACGCCGTGGAAGCTATTAAACGGCCAAAAGATAAACTGGCTCAAGCATCTCGAAAAGACTCGCTCCAGCAGAGAAAAGGTATTCTACCTTTGGGCGAAAACTTCTGGCAAATTCACACATTTACATATATGCATTCAAAAAGAGTATTTTTTGTTTGTTTTTATACATTTACCTGTACAAGATGTCTACGTTATGTCTATTTCATTCCAGAGGACTAATCCTTTCTTGAGGCCAAACACTTACGTGGAACCGAACAATTATCGATTATATTTATGTATTTCCATTTTGTACCTTACTATTTTATACAGGAAGTGGAGCAGTTCTTCAAGTTTTATTGATTTTCATCATTACCTTTAAAGTAGACTCTTGCTTACTTTTTACTTGACTGCGACTCAAGAGGCAGGTGAGTAGACACATGATAGCCTGACAGAGCATGGAAAATTCGTACCTCACCAACATGGTGTTGGGCAGCCCACTCGCGGAACTTTCTCAGGCATTCGTGTTCCATTTTCTCACACTCTCTTGAGAGCACGTAGAAAACCGTCAGCGGTAGTTGTAGTAGAAATTGTATACTACAAAGCTAGGTGACAATCTGGCGAATGAAGAGACATCAAAGGACTATCGTCGATAACCGAAGGAGTCAGTCGTCATTAGTTTGAAGTCACCGTGAGTGAGTTGATAATTCTTCTTTGGACTGCAAAAACAGAACTAAAATGCTTTTGATAGATAGGTTATCAAACCGACGTTCCTACGAAAGTTGATTCTAGGGGGAAGCTGATGTAGCAGCTTAGGTCGATTGGTTAAGAGTTAACTTCAAGCAACTAAGCATATGTCAAAACAGCATAGTTCAGATATTCATTCGCTTTTTTATTTTGTGTAGGCGTTATGTTTCTAATTATCTTATATTGAGTGTTGAGAGGTCTCGTTTGTCTGAACAAGGAATCCCACGCTCCTGCGTGACTGCGCGAAGATCAAAATGAAGGCCTATTCTATACTAGTTTGGTTTCTTTTACTAATAATACGAGGGTTACCTATAGGCACGAATTTACCTTTACACGATGATTACAGAAGTGGTGGCTTTTAATAAGTTGAGACATATTTACAATCTCGCTACCGCTTTGAACCCAGAATCGAAAAAGTAATGAAAATCGGGGAGAATTTCAACCACAGTCATATGATGAATGTTTAGTCTGGAAGGAGTGATAAAGATGAAGATAGGTACACGCAAGCCTTCAATAAAGGTTATTTTATACAAAACAGTAGGCAGAACTTAAAGAAATATAAGTCCTACCATGTATGAAATGTTGGAGGAGCATTTATTCTGTAACAGTTTGCTGCACTCCATTGATTACCGAATCATTCCGAATCATACTGCTCTCTATCATTCTGGAGTAACACTTTGTTAAGCACTGAGGTTACTTAGGTCTTGATTGTCCTGTTACCTATCGTTATAACCCTCTAACAAGTGTAAATTTCTGACTAGAAACCCACGGTCTCCACACATGTTTACTACGAGTCCATCCTCTAGGTGCAAACATCGTGTACTGATCGAAGTGGCTTGACTCACCAGCAATTAGTATTACATATACAATTCGGAAACTCCCCATACACCTCCAATTTTCTCGCACTTGTATTAGTTACATACTCTGCATGAGCATTTCTCCTACTTTCAGCATATTTGTTGCACACTCTTCATAACACCTTCGCTCCTTTTGAAAGCCAGTACCTAGCTCTAACATTGTTTAAAACTTGAGTGGGCCTGAAGTATCTCCCAGAAGCATGATGATGTGGTACTATTGAAAGTTCGTTGTACTACTACTTGGTAGGATAGCTGGATGTAATATTTCTGTAAGAATTTTGCTGAGAATAAGGTGTTCCTTAACTGTAAACACTTCTACAACAATCACTGGGCTCGGAAGTTTGATGTGTTTTAGTATCAAAAAATCTCCCATTGAGTAGCGCTGACAAAGGAAATTTCTTCGTTTAGCAGTTTTTTAACTTTCGTTTCCAATTTTAAACTGAGTATATCTTATCGTTTGTTGGCTTAAATGCATGACACATATTATTACCCCTTCAAGAACGTTTAGGAACTTGAACAAGCAAACAGTGATGATGAGAGTGATTACTTCAACCCACCCATGTAAGTGGACAGAACATTTATTTTGCCTCAGTCTGTTTACGATTGGTGACGAGATAAAAATACGATTATATTGAAGATGTTTTTATCTGTGTTGCTGATTAGATTTATTTTTCGACATCACATTGGTTTCATCGTTCTATCGAATTTACCTACGATGGATAAATTCAGAGTCTTAATCTAAGACTAAAAAGTTGGCGTCCAACAACAACAATAAAGTAAAACAGCGGGTGAGAAAAAGCTGTGATAATAAAGCTATTTTGGTATCTGAACAATTTGAGTTCTTTTGCTACTCTCCAAAATTAATAAATGCTTCTACTACTCTGCACTCCAGTATTTTCCCATTAGATCATACATGATTGGTTGTGTTGCAATTCATCACATAGTGTACGTAAATTCTTGTATTGTAGTTCAATTTAGTGACCATAATTCACCTGAGTTCTAACTTCAAATTAAATGCACCTTATTTTTTTCCGCTGCAAATGACCACGATAATTGTTGCAAGTTCTGCTGCTCCTCATTTTCTCTTATTCTAATTTAAACAGCACCACGATTGCAAGACATCATTATGTGACTTCTACCCAACCTGCATGACGTGCAATTTTTTGGTTAGTGTGTCAACATAGTAAACTCAGTGTAAAATGCCACCGCACTGACCTATTTTTAACTAGATGGTCTACATGTATGGATATTACGCCACACAATTCCACTAATTTTATCTGGTTAATGATCATACTAGGATAGTATTTGATTTGCAATTACTGATCATGCCTGTAAAAATGGCGTAGATTCTTCCTTAGTAACTTGTATCAAGTGTCTAGAAGTCTTGATTCATAGAGTACACTCAAGCCCAATTGGCATGTGCTCCTTACTCTACATTAAAACACAAGTATGCAGCTAATATTATTCTAGGTGTTGACTTGAGTGGATCATATTTTAATAGCATTACTAAATAAAACTTCTGGTGATCTTCACTCTCATATAAAGAAAGCTATTTTTAAGACAACGATCATACTGGAAAGACTGATAATATATTGCTGTAAGAGAATCGTTCCAAAAAAATTTTTTTTCCCGCCTGGCACTCAAATCATTCATTTTCAGAAGTAAATCGATTAGCTATCAAGGTGGCGAAATCTGGTTGCGGTGTAATAACATTATTCATCTTTTTTTGGTTTATTAATAACCACAAATTATCATTACACTGTGGCACAGACGTTCCTTTACATGAATGACAGGTTCATATAAAAGCCACGTGTGGTCAGCGTCTAGTCTTGCTGGTCTACTCAATTTAGAGCGTCCTGACGACTGCAGACAATGTTTTTTGACACTTAACTTTCCTTGACTGCCTACGGTATCTCTAACTACAGTGAAATTAGCCCAAATTCGTGGCAGGAGTCACGATTGCTAAACATTACTGGCATTCGAACACAGGAGGCGGTTTCTCTAACCCCTATACCACTTGCTAACATGAGAAAACCATAACACGCCATACGGGATTCATCACAGAACAGAGAAAATTGTACTGGTGGTATAAAATTTATGGAAATGTCCTACGGCAAATGTAATTGCTAAAACTGGTTTTAATTCGTCAAACATTTATTCACAGTTTGTAAACACTCGTAAAACAACAGATGACTGCAAACCAGGCTAACTCAAACGGGATCAATCTAAATGTTTGAATGAATACTGCTAACTAAAGCTTTTTATAAAATCCGAAGAATATAAAACATTTACCATGCAATTACAATGACAGTGGGTGGCAATATCTGTCTTTGGTTGATGTTCACCGTAACTCTAAGGGTAAAGACGTACATTGGATGGCCGTAGTTACTTCTTCGCTGATCGTGATTACCGGCTTAAAGAGAGTGAAGAAATCAGGTCTAGAAGTATTGAGGGCTCCCTTTAGAATAATAAACACTGAAAACTTTAGTCACTTATCAATTGCTTCAATCTTTTTTTAGATGAAACAACAATTCACTGAAGTTGTGGTTTTTTTCTGACCTTATTACGTCTTAGTCTGATGTTTTTAATCCTGCGTTAGCTTCGCCATATTACAAAAAATAACCTGTTACATGCTAGCGCACATTCCTACGTTATGACTATGTAGTGACCTACTTTTGTCAACAGAACGCGATTGGTTCAATGAAAACAATCATTATTATAACCAATTGTACCAGTGACTGTTTTACTGTGCTCGTTTGTTTAACTGTGCTAATAACAGCCATTTTGGTCTTCCATTGTACTCCATTACTTCTACGCGGTTTTCGACTACGCACGTACCTTTCCTTGCCGATCGCATTTGTACTCCTTTGGCACGATCTCGGTATTCTTTCGATACCACGAGATTGCCAGCAAATATATTTTAACTACTACTATTATCTGCCTTCTGATATTGGTCTACGAGGATCTTTTTGGTTAATTGGCACGTAGTCTTGTAGCGGTGTTCATAGTCATGCTCAACTCGACACCACGCTGTAATTGGTGAGCCAAATATTGGAACACGCCTCTACTTCGGTCAAATCTTGTACAAATGGTGAACCTGCATATACGAACACTTGGCAATCGCAATCAAACCTTCCAAAGAAGTCAATTTCGGTGAGTCTATAGCTTATCTATCCACGTTTGTCATATATTTTCATATTAATTTTTAATATATAATATATTTGACATGACGAATAACGATAAGAATAGTATTAACGTAATAGACTCTGACGTACAAGTTATACACTTTCGACCTGCATCTTTTATTCCTCACGACCCAGAAGTTTGGCTCGCTGCAATAGAGTCTCAATTCGAGACCCGTCATATTACAAGCCAACGGCAGAAGTACGCCTAAGCTCTCGAATGTTTACCGGGAGACCATTCAGTAGCTATCCGTGAGGTAGTCCTCAATTCCAATGTGCCCAATGTTTACGATCGTCTCAAGGAGGCGATCCTCAGATATTTCCTCCAATCGAGGGAGGAACGATTGAGGACGTTATTAGCACGTCACCCCCTGGGTGATGCTAAACCGAGCCACCACCTCACGCGCCCGCAATCTCTTGCAGGACCCACGGCAGCCGATTCTGAAATCGTTAAAGAACTGTGGCTCGAATCTCTACCAGCATTTATCCAACCTACAGTTACGGCTCTGCTCGACGACGCATCACTGAACCAGGTAGCCCTCACAGAAGACAAAGTTCTAGCTAGGACTGACAACCGAGACAACTACGTAGTTGCCTCAACGTTGCGTCCAAAAGTCGATATCGACGGCAGCCACTCCTCGGCTCAAGGTGACAGGGGAGGGTATATTCACACACGTTTTAGTTTACGAGACCGTAGTAACGTACCCCAACCCTACGTCCCTCGGGCCCGCTCACGCTCTCGAAAAGCCGTCAACACTCTCCCAACGAGGGCATCTTCCAAACCACGCCAAAAGGCGGCTTCGGAAGCGAGTGAGGGTTGGTGCTGGTTTCATCGAACCTTCGGATCTGGTGCCCGCCGTTGTCGAGCCCCGTGCTCATACAAGGTGGGAAACTCCAAAGCCGGCGAGTAAAAGCGGCCGTACTCGCCGGTCCTGCCCCCCAGGTTGGCCGTTTATTTTACGTGCACGATTATCGCACAAACGCTAGGTACCTAGTGGATACAGGTGCCCAAGTTTCTGTCGTACCACGTGGTAGCATCAAGTCACAAGCTACAATGCTTCGACTACGCTCTGCAAATGGCTCAGCCATTCCTACCTACGGTACACGACAACTCGCGGTCAACCTGGGCAACCGACGACGGTATCTGTGGACGTTCACGGTTGATGTTCCCACAGCCATACTAGGTATTGATTTCCTACAGCACTATGAATTGCTAGTCGATTCACGTAGGCTGCAGCTAATCGATACTTCGAACACTAAATTCATGGGCTTTAAAGCTCACACAAACGCGTACCGAATCCTCGGCACTTTTTATTCGCGTGACGATAAATTCCACGCCTAATTCGAGAAATTCCCCAGAATAACTAAACCACCCTAGGAGATTTCATCGGTGACCAACCGTGTGGTACACCACATAGTCACCCGCGGACCACCAGTCACAGCAAGACCACGCCGACTGGCACCGGACAAATTAGCCTTTGCTAAAAGTGAGTTTGACAATTTACTATCTACTGGTATTATTCGTCCTTCTCACAGTCCCTGGGCCTCTCCTCTTCACATGGTGCGCAAAAGGATGGAATAGTTGGAGACCATGCAGCGACTACTGAGCATTAAACGTAGTTACACGCTTTGATAGCTACCCCATCCCCCACATACACGACATCACGGCATCGCTCAAGGGCACGACTATCTTTTCTAAAATCGATCTGGTACGAGCATATCACCAGATCCCAGTCGATCTTGAAGATATCGAAAAAACTGCTATCACGACTCCTTTCGGTCTGTTTGAGTTCCTACGAATGCCATTTGGATTACGGAATGCTGCTCAAACTTTCCAAAGGTTTATCGATAGCATAGTACGAGACTTGGATTTTGTTCACGTTTATATTGATGACCTGCTAATCGCATCATCAAATGTAGATGAACATTATCAACATCTTACACTATTACTCCAACGCCTCTCGGGTAATGGAATAGTAGTCAACCCAGACAAATGTGAATTGGGTAAACCAGAAATAATATTTTTGGGTCACATCATCAAACAAGAGGGTATTCTGCCTTGCGAGGACAAAGTTCGAGCAATCAAGGAGTACAACATGCCGTCCTCACTCAAGGAACTGAAGGCTTTTCTCGGTTTAGTTAACTTCTACCGACGTTTCATCCCACACGCGGCAGAACTGTTACGACCATTAACCGATTTACTACGCGGTAATCTACGCAAATTAGAATTGAAAGATACCGCACGTACTGAATTTTCAGAGATCAAAACGGCTCTCGCTCAAGTTACACTTCTCGCTCATCCTGAACCATCAGCCACGCTTAGTATAGCGGTTGATGCATCAGATTTTGCTATAGGAGCCGCTACGCAACAGAATATCTCCAGTAGTTGGCAACCGCTTAAATTTTTCTCACGACGCCTTACTCCCACGGAGACGAGATATAGCGCTTTTGGTTGCGAGCTGCTTGCAGCCTAGTGTGCCATCAAACATTTCCGGCACGCAGTAGAAGGACGCCGATTCATTTTATTCACCGACCATAACCCGTTAACGTATGCCCTGCATACCAAGTCTGACCGCTACTCACCACGAGAGTGCAGACATTTGGACTATATCTCCCAGTTCACGACAGACCTTCGTCACATTAAAGGCGAGTTGAACTATGTTGCCGATGCTCTATCACGTATCCAGACGAATGCAGTTACTTTACCGGTGCTCCATCTTCCTGCTATGGCCGCCGCGCAAGCAAACGATCCTGTCTGTACAGAAGCACCACAATCTTCGTTCCTTCAGTGTCAGGAAGCACCCCTAGCTACTAGCTCAGGTACTATCCTATGTGATATTTCTACCGGTCTTCCTCGACCCATCGTACCCTCTACCTATCGCCGTCTCGTCTTCGATGCCCTTCATGGATTGTCTCATCCAGGTATCGCAGCCACCTTACGTCTCATCGCTGCACGATACGTCTGGCCGTCCATGAATAAAGATGTTCGTATGTGGGTAAAGCAATGCTTACAGTGTCAACGATCAAAAGTGCACAGGCACGTAGCTGCCCCCATTGGCACGTTCGCCACGCCTGATGCTCGCTTTGATCACGTTCATATAGACACTGTAGGACCATTGCCACCATCGCATGGGTATGATCACATACTCACGTGCATTGACCGTTTTACAAGATGGCCCGAAGCTATTCCCATCGCATCTATTACGGCGAGAGACAGTTGCTCACCGCTTCGTAGAACGATGGATAGCATTGTACGGTTGTCCCTCGACTGTCACAACTGACCGAGGACAACAATTCGAGTCCGCATTATTCTCCTCACTGACCCGGCTGCTTGGTACGGAACGCATGCGCACTGCCGCCTACCATCCAGCATCGAATGGTTTAGTCGAACGGTTTCATCGTCAGCTCAAAAGTGCTCTTCGAGTACACGAAAACGACAATTGGTACGAAACCTTACCACTCGTTCTCTTAGGCATCAGAACGAGTTTGAAGGCAGATATTCAATGTTCCATCGCTGAATTTGTATACGGCACGACATTGCGTCTGCCTGGGGAATTCTTCACACCACGGAGCAGTAACGATTTCCGTAAATCAGACTACGTCCATCGACTGTCTGCATTTATGCGAACGCTGTCTCCGGTGTCAACTCGAATACAACATCGACAGGTCGCTCTCCCTCGAGAGTTATCTACCTGTTCACATGTTTTCATACGAGTAGATTCGGTACGCAAACCTTTGCAACAGCCTTACGAAGGCCCTTTTCACGTGATCTCTCGCCTTCAAGGTTGATCTACATGGCTGCGTCGAGGTCGTCAGCATTGATCGTCTCAAACCAGCACACGTCGATGACAGTGCCCCACCCTATAACTTGAGACTCAATATTAGACCTATCAAACCTTCTAGCGGGATCTCTACGTCTACCTCTGATCCCACGCTAGATACATCAGAGACCTCGTTCTCACGTCCCGGTCAGCAGCACGCGTCATCTGCACCATCTACGGACGAAACTTCCGTCTCACATCCAGATCAGCAGATCACGCCGCCCTTGACCTCGGATGAGATCGCAGGCTCACAAAGTACGAATGAGACTACCGTCTCACGTTCCGGTCGCCGAGTACGATTACCCGTACGCTTTCGCGACTAACCACACAGTCAACAGTGGAAACGGTGTAGGACAATTCCTATACTACACGCATGCTACACTTTTCTTTTTTTGATTTCTTTTGTATCCTGAGCCCACGCCTCCGACCATTGCTCATTTGGTAACGTCGACTTCAGTCAACTTTGGCAAAAGCTGGTTTAGCCACCCATGCTCTAGTCGACGCACTCAGTCGATAATCTGGTTTCGAATCCGTATGGCATACGTCTGGTTTCGCGCTTGGTCGTTATGGACGCTTCCGGTTTCTTGGCTCAACGTGGTTTCGTCCTACGTCTGCAGCGTTTTCTGGTCCGCATCCATACGAACGCAATCTTCAGATCCTGGATACAAATCACTCTGGTGTGGTATGCTAATTCGACCAACATATACAGCACACTTCTCCTGGTACCGTTCTGCGCAAAAGACTTTCGTTGGCAACTCGAGGATCAACGATCACTTCCTGTTCCGCCAATTTTTCCGTCCTACAACCGCACTTGTGCCGATCAGCCCCACGAATCAAACCGCTAACTATCGAAAGTGTAAACCCTTTCTAGCGGGGGGCTCCTGTAGTGACCTACTTTTGTCAACAGAACGCGATTGGTTCAATGAAAACAATCATTATTATAACCAATTGTACTAGTGACTGTTTTACTGTGCTCGTTTGTTTAACTGTGCTAATAACAGCCATTTTGGTCTTCCATTGTACTCCATTACTTCTACGCGGTTTTCGACTACGCACGTACCTTTCCTTGCCGATCGCATTTGTACTCCTTTGGCACGATCTCGGTATTCTTTCGATACCACGAGATTGCCAGCAAATATATTTTAACTACTACTATTATCTGCCTTCTGATACCATGCAATTACAATGACAGTTGGTGGCAATATCTGTCTTTGGTTGATGTTCACCGTAACTCTAAGGGTAAAGACGTACATTGGATGGCCGTAGTTACTTCTTCGCTGATCGTGATTACCGGCTTAAAGAGAGTGAAGAAATCAGGTCTAGAAGTATTGAGGGCTCCCTTTAGAATAATAAACATTGAAAACTTTAGTCACTTATCAATTGCTTCAATCTTTTTTTAGATGAAACAACAATTCACTGAAGTTGTGGTTTTTTTCTGACCTTATTACGTCTTAGTCTGATGTTTTTAATCCTGCGTTAGCTTCGCCATATTACAAAAAATAACCTGTTACATGCTAGCGCACATTCCTACGTTATGACTATGTAGTGACCTACTTTTGTCAACAGAACGCGATTGGTTCAATGAAAACAATCATTATTATAACCAATTGTACCAGTGACTGTTTTACTGTGCTCGTTTGTTTAACTGTGCTAATAACAGCCATTTTGGTCTTCCATTGTACTCCATTACTTCTACGCGGTTTTCGACTACGCACGTACCTTTCCTTGCCGATCGCATTTGTACTCCTTTGGCACGATCTCGGTATTCTTTCGATACCACGAGATTGCCAGCAAATATATTTTAACTACTACTATTATCTGCCTTCTGATACCATGCAATTACAATGACAGTTGGTGGCAATATCTGTCTTTGGTTGATGTTCACCGTAACTCTAAGGGTAAAGACGTACATTGGATGGCCGTAGTTACTTCTTCGCTGATCGTGATTACCGGCTTAAAGAGAGTGAAGAAATCAGGTCTAGAAGTATTGAGGGCTCCCTTTAGAATAATAAACATTGAAAACTTTAGTCACTTATCAATTGTTTCAATCTTTTTTTAGATGAAACAACAATTCACTGAAGTTGTGGTTTTTTTCTGACCTTATTACGTCTTAGTCTGATGTTTTTAATCCTGCGTTAGCTTCGCCATATTACAAAAAATAACCTGTTACATGCTAGCGCACATTCCTACGTTATGACTATGTAGTGACCTACTTTTGTCAACAGAACGCGATTGGTTCAATGAAAACAATCATTATTATAACCAATTGTACCAGTGACTGTTTTACTGTGCTCGTTTGTTTAACTGTGCTAATAACAGCCATTTTGGTCTTCCATTGTACTCCATTACTTCTACGCGGTTTTCGACTACGCACGTACCTTTCCTTGCCGATCGCATTTGTACTCCTTTGGCACGATCTCGGTATTCTTTCGATACCACGAGATTGCCAGCAAATATATTTTAACTACTACTATTATCTGCCTTCTGATACCATGCAATTACAATGACAGTTGGTGGCAATATCTGTCTTTGGTTGATGTTCACCGTAACTCTAAGGGTAAAGACGTACATTGGATGGCCGTAGTTACTTCTTCGCTGATCGTGATTACCGGCTTAAAGAGAGTGAAGAAATCAGGTCTAGAAGTATTGAGGGCTCCCTTTAGAATAATAAACATTGAAAACTTTAGTCACTTATCAATTGTTTCAATCTTTTTTTAGATGAAACAACAATTCACTGAAGTTGTGGTTTTTTTCTGACCTTATTACGTCTTAGTCTGATGTTTTTAATCCTGCGTTAGCTTCGCCATATTACAAAAAATAACCTGTTACATGCTAGCGCACATTCCTACGTTATGACTATGTAGTGACCTACTTTTGTCAACAGAACGCGATTGGTTCAATGAAAACAATCATTATTATAACCAATTGTACCAGTGACTGTTTTACTGTGCTCGTTTGTTTAACTGTGCTAATAACAGCCATTTTGGTCTTCCATTATACTCCATTACTTCTACGCGGTTTTCGACTACGCACGTACCTTTCCTTGCCGATCGCATTTGTACTCCTTTGGCACGATCTCGGTATTCTTTCGATACCACGAGATTGCCAGCAAATATATTTTAACTACTACTATTATCTGCCTTCTGATATTGGTCTACGAGGATCTTTTTGGTTAATTGGCACGTAGTCTTGTAGCGGTGTTCATAGTCATGCTCAACTCGACACCACGCTACAACTAAATGGTTGAAATTTAATCGAAATCTGCTAAAGAAAAAAGTGAGGATAAATTTTCATCGTTTTGACACACATAATGTTTGTTTATTGCACTGGAATTTCATCTGATAAATGGTATGCTTTTCAACTACTATTTAGACTCATTTCAAATCATTACACTTCACATCATATTTTATATTCATCAGTGTATCTGGAGTCTTTAAACTTTACTTTGTTCTGGTGATGGCAACTACCATGACCTTAACCTAATGATTAAGTATACCCTTATTCGTTCTACTGCACTCATTTAAACATCCTTGAGAACACATATCTATCCACAGTGACGTTCATCTCTCCTTTTATGTTCAGCAATATGTTCGTATTGTGCAACTATGGAGCTTCTACCTTGACGTGGACCATGCTGTTGGTATGAGCAATTACGAAGTTCATAGCTTATATGAATCGCCTCTTCTTTGTTTGATTTTTAATAACCTCACACTTATTATATAGTTTCATAACGTGAATATATTCAGTACTCAGCTGATATATCTCAATAAATATTTTATTATAAAAATTTGTTCATTTAATATTGTACTTTTTCTAACAGTGCCAATGTGATAATATCTTATATGTAGTCCTCTACCGTACATTGTTGGTTATGCCCATAAGAATGATATGTAGCTGATATGTCATGAATGAACTATTATTATGTTGTTATCTGTTTGCGAAATTCGTTTTTGTTCATGCATTTGAATCAGCACGAATGGTTCTGTTAAAATTTTATTCATTTTGTTGTTATTTTAACCCAAGTGACTTGCCGTCTTACTAGAACTACGCTAAAAACGGACAAACGAAATACAGGCGTAACTGTCTACTTGAAGGTAGGCATGACTCATCTTTGGTACGGTTGCGAGTTCTGTTTCATGCTGATGAGTCCCATCAAAAGAAAAACCAATATTCTTCTCTTTTTACTTATCAGAATCCTGGTGTGTTTCTATCACCTTGCACAATCAAATCATAAGCGATTCAGAAAGGTTGCATGGCCTATTTATGAAATATTAAGATCAAAGTTAGGCATTTTTCATCTCAGTAAACTTGACGGTAACTTCATTCAGAAAAAAATTTGACCACTGAAACTTATTGACATTTTCTTGAATCACTGCTGAAAGACAGCTGTTGTTGATAGGATACGGACGTTAATGGGATCGTTTCACATCAACGAAACACAACAGGCGTTTCTTTCATAACTATAATAATTTGGCACATTGGTTTCAGATTCAGTTGAAATAAAAATTCAGTGGTGAGTCTGTCTTATTATTGCATTGGGGTTTGCTTTTCATGTTTAGGAGACTATTGAGCTACTCAGTGGCTACAGAATATTCTAATAAGATCCCTTAAGAATCAACGCTACGCTCTCTTCTTCTTTTAATTTATATAAACGAAATGCGATCTGATTCGACTTCAAATTGAAGTGGACCACAATTTGCTTACAACATTTCAAAGTGTAAGGTGTTTCGTTTGGGATATGTTACAGACTGTACATACAAACAAGTTTATTCCCCCTAGGGGTTACCTAGGTTGAAAAGCACCCACTTATCTCAGAGCTCTACGATTAGAGTTGTCATAATAACTGTGATGGAAATGTCTTTTGAACAAATCTTACACTGTAACTGTGAGGCGTGTTTTAACAGTTGGGCTTTCTAGTTAGTCGTTGAAATTTGCTTCATTTATAGTACAGAAATGAAGCACTTCCTCTTCCACTCCAAAGGGATATTAATACTTCTGTAAAGTGTGATAGACGAACAAACTCTCCAATGATAACATGGAACTCTCACCATCACATTAATTTAGTTTGATCTTGTATAACTATACCTTGTTTAGTCACCAGTCACATTTTTATGTTCATTGTAAAACAATATTCGCTTTGTTGACATGTTTTTCCTATTCTGTAGTTACTCTTCGGTACGTTATTCATGTCTCTCCATTTCTCTGTTTAATAGACTGTATTGCTCATTTTATATACTAACAGCGTTAATTTACGTTTTAGAAACAGATAAAGTTTATCAAGTCAGATAGCTTACTTGTTCTAACTTTAACTAAGCTAAGACTCTGTGCTCGACGGTCTAGGGAATAGTATGAAATCACACCTGTAAGAAGTTACTAATTACAAAGTTTCGAACAGCAAACTCGATATACCTACTGAAATAACTTCTAATAAGTACTACAATTCTGATTAGATTTCTCAGTTATTACTCCATCATCTGGGAGATTATGACGGAGACCAACTTGAAAATGATGAACCCAAAACCAGTAGCCTGATAGAACTTGAGTAAGCTAGGTTATATATAACCCAGTCAGAGAAAGAAATCAAACCAGAAAATTTACGTCGCCAGAGAAGTGAAGGTTTCGACTGTAATTACCGAAAAGAGAATCCTCGAAATTCGATGGTTCACCGATAAATTATTAGGTTCTTATAAAAAATTTCGAGTAATGCATCCGTAGTGAAAATATTGGATTTAGAGCTACGTTTAACTACTTGATTCAATATTGTGGCGGGGGGATCGAGAGCCACTATCCCTCATTGTACTGTGCTTGAACCGGAGATAGGTTATCGTCAAGCACTAAGGCTTTTGGCCAAAAATGAGTTAAGGCACGCACGTTTATCGACAATTCGTTAAACTTTCCCAATATAAGAAGGAATCAACCAGGTGGTTTGAGAAGATTTTGTAGGGCCAGTGAAATTCCACTGAGCCCTAGCCAAGTCATCCGTAGTTGGGTCATTGAATATCGAACAAATCATCGATCCTCGTCAATGTCAAGGGTAACCAACACGCATCAGTTAATCGTACACCATGGACTGGCCCATGCGGCAGTGGTTTTACCTTCGCTTGTATCTACTTTAACTAATATATTTCTGTAATAACGTCCTCTGTGTTGTACAGTCTTCAAAGTATCTACAGTACCTTGATACGTCAATGAGGTAATCTACGTAAGGTGCTGACCGCGAAGTGTGACTTCAACGCTAGCTAGTTTGTCACGCCATTCACGCCTAACTCGAGTAGGCCTCCAATCATTTCGACATAGATCATCTACGTTGGTGATCTACAATTGTCTCGAGAAATGAATGCAAGTGGTCTGACTCTCGAACAGATAAATTAGGTTTCTGACTTAAACTCTTCCTGAACAATTGAAACTACGATTCTGAAATTACCAAAGCATGTTCAATGAAAGTGGCTAAAGGTGGATTATAAGATTATCAGATGAGGTGTGCTGATCTTACTAAGTTTGTAAAGGAACAAGCTGATGTAGTTAATACAAGATATGGCCTACTTATCAACTGCGGTGGCAATGGTGGAATTAAGGATACTGATGTTTTAAATGAAAAAACTGGTGCGGAATATAATGCAGCGAAGATATTGTATCCGAGTACTAATGATGACAATGTTTCCTTATGTAGTTCATCTTGTTTGGAGTGCTAAAAGGAATCATTGTTTAGATCAATGACAGAAGTTTAAAGATGAGAATGTTAGAGTAAGCAAGCAATCCGTTCTTAGGTGCAAGCTATGTAATGTCTGTTTGAAGGCAAACTATGTATCGAAAGTGTCGATCGCCAAGAGCGTGCAAGGTTGAAGGGTGTGGTTGGCGGCATCAGTCTAGAGGCAAAATCCAGAAACTAGATGCACACCATAGCCCATTTGACTGCAGGTACGCCTTTCATTCTCCGCGAGTAGTCAAGCACTGGAAGCATTTAAACCATTTGTATCAGATTATTTTGTATAGTAGAAAAACCAAGTTGCTAATTTGTTTAAACATCCGACACCAACTCATACTGAAGAAAAAGGGTTCCTTCAAAACATAGTATTACTGATCTTGATCTTTTTTCTAGCAATCAGCCTTTTAGCCATCCGATGTGTTTTAATGGTCATATGAGTGTGGAGGGCACTTTAAAGTGTTATGCGTGGTTTCGTGTTCGGGCTAACGGTAAGTAGTTATTGTGTTCGGTTCATCGGTTAGTAAAGTGTACAGTATATCTGCTTATTGACCTATCGTTTATTTTAATGCTGATCCTTCCCGTGATTATTAAAAGATATTGCTTTTTCTCCATGTAAAGCTCATGGGTGTTCCGAAGCCAAAAATTTTGTAGGTAGTAGTCCACATTCCAACAAGACACTAAATTACTTTATCCGAATCTCCTTTCATATACAAACATGAGTGCAAAGATCTATTGCCTGTTTTATGCGTGACAGGTAGTTTGATTCGTTCGGAATGTTCCGAGCTGTTTGTAGAAAATCGTTGGTCTCATATCAGAGGAACTAAAAGAGCTAAACGTAGAATTCGTAATCTGATATAAGAAATTGCCAACGAAATAGCAAATGTTTGCCTCAATCTTCAAGTTACAGGGAAAGCAATTAAAAATTTACTTCAAGATGAGAGCTGTCGAGAAGTCGATATCAGTTATTAGGGCCGAACTAGGAATGTCATATGCAGTCAGTTACGGACTGTGCGTATTCATCCGAACCTAGACTCACAGTTACATCTTTCTGCTCATTTTACCAACCTTGAAGCCTTTCTAAATTCCAATGTAGTCAAAAACTGTACTAGTAGACACTAATGTGACGTACCAAAAATCAAGAGTTAAAGGCGAGACTCTAATTTATGGACGACCTTTGAACGAATTAAAAGTGACTTTGGGAATGCTAGCCAGTCAGCAGACAGTAAGTGTAGAGTGAAAGTATATGATACAAAACCAAGGAAATAAAGTGGATGCAGTTCCTATAGGTGGTTCAAGAACTTGTCAAGGTTGGAAATAGGTTCAGAGGTTCTAAAATCGTAATCCATGCAGTGGAGGAAACCATCCATACGGCTACAGAAAAGTCGGCCTCTGGAGCCATGATAGCCTCAAAAACTGTCAGCCTCGACCACATTGTTTCAATATTGTTTATGTGCACTTCAGTTGTTGAGTACACAATATGCCACCTGTGGATAACGACACGATGCACATAACCAAGCCTATGTAGGAGTCTGTACGCTCTCCAAACATCCGTATATATTGTAGTACCCAGCCCAATTCAGTGTTACTGGTGCTTTTATTATCCATTCCGCGATAATTGTCATAATTTGCTTCAGGAATTGTATATGGGATTTTCATCACGAAATGACATCAGCTATAATGCCAGAAACCTATTTAGGCAAATGAATAAAAGACTTCCGCACCGAAATCCAAGATCTGTTATCTTATACCTGGTTGGTTCGTCCACAAGTCATAGTCTCGCCGTTTTATTTGTTATAGCCGCTAAATTATCACTTTTTGTACAAAATTCCATGTGAACCCATCGTACGTTAGCATTAGGGACTGAAGTTGGCGCCGTAACCTTGAAATCCCCCCAAACGCTTCTGATTGACTCGTCCGTAAATTAGAGTCTCGCCGAGTTAAAGTTTATTGCATCCGTGTCATAGCACAGTTCCGCTCACTGGAATATAATACAGAGGATATTGCCACTTAGCAATATTACGTTTATGTTTTAATTGTTAGATAACTCCACTTCTATCCCTTAGAGCTGATTCGTCATTTCACGTAATTAGTATCCATATCTCAATACATATTAAATTAGACATTATTTTGATATCAGTTACTGACTGTTAAATGGTGGTTAAATAATGTTCGAGCGATTTTTATACTAATAATGGAAATAGCTACATAGGATTAACCAACTGCTGTCTTGAATAATTATTTTAAATGAACGTACAAGAAGTAAGCTTGTACATAGTACCTTAAAGTAGGAAGCTTCTACTCAGGATGTTTAATAATAATAAATAGCTTAGAAAAGCTTATCATTTTCGTCACATATATCGCTTAAATTAGTATAAACCTCATCAAACAATTTTAATTAAAACTTTTAAAAATATAGAAAAGGCAAATAGCAATTAGAACACGATAAATCTCAGGAGAGCTGGAGCTATAAGTATGAATGGAAAAAATCAGTATGAAGGTAAAGAGAACAGTCACAATAAAAAACCTAAACACACGATACCGACTGAAAACTGCATACTGAAAAATTTGCAATCGACTAGACTTAATAGAAAAACCGAAAATGAAACTCAGACAAATGAACATAAATCAGACTTCAACAGAAGCAAAGGAATCATGAACGATAAATCAGAAAGCTCAAAAAAACAACTACTAAAATACAAAAATACCGATGCACAAAGAGTTGAAAAGTATTCATCGTCGAGCTCGGATTCTGATTCTAGTGATGACGAGCAGCCGGCGAGTAAGAAGCCTGCGTTGGTGAAGGCGTCTCCATCTGTGGGCAAGGCTGTTAGTGGTGTAGTTGCTGGTGGTAAGAAGGTGGTCGGGAAGCCTGCGTCGTCGAGTTCGGACTCGGATTCGAGTGATGAGGGTAATGCAGGATCAGCGAAGAAGCCTGTTGGTGTAGTTGGTAGTGGTGTTAAGACGGGGATGGGAGTTGTCCCACAAGGTGCTGCTCAGTCTGTGCAGAAGAAGAAAGTTGCGGCCGCACCGTCGAGCTCGGATTCTGATTCTAGTGATGACGAGCAGCCGGCGAGTAAGAAGCCTGCGTTGGTGAAGGCGTCTCCATCTGTGGGCAAGGCTGTTAGTGGTGTAGTTGCTGGTGGTAAGAAGGTGGTCGGGAAGCCTGCGTCGTCGAGTTCGGACTCGGATTCGAGTGATGAGGGTAATGCAGGATCAGCGAAGAAGCCTGTTGGTGTAGTTGGTAGTGGTGTTAAGACGGGGATGGGAGTTGTCCCACAAGGTGCTGCTCAGTCTGTGCAGAAGAAGAAAGTTGCGGCCGCTCCGTCGAGCTCGGATTCTGATTCTAGTGATGACGAGCAGCCGGCGAGTAAGAAGCCTGCGTTGGTGAAGGCGTCTCCATCTGTGGGCAAGGCTGTTAGTGGTGTAGTTGCTGGTGGTAAGAAGGTGGTCGGGAAGCCTGCGTCGTCGAGTTCGGACTCGGATTCGAGTGATGAGGGTAATGCAGGATCAGCGAAGAAGCCTGTTGGTGTAGTTGGTAGTGGTGTTAAGACGGGGATGGGAGTTGTCCCACAAGGTGCTGCTCAGTCTGTGCAGAAGAAGAAAGTTGCGGCCGCTCCGTCGAGCTCGGATTCTGATTCTAGTGATGACGAGCAGCCGGCGAGTAAGAAGCCTGCGTTGGTGAAGGCGTCTCCATCTGTGGGCAAGGCTGTTAGTGGTGTAGTTGCTGGTGGTAAGAAGGTGGTCGGGAAGCCTGCGTCGTCGAGTTCGGACTCGGATTCGAGTGATGAGGGTAATGCAGGATCAGCGAAGAAGCCTGTTGGTGTAGTTGGTAGTGGTGTTAAGACGGGGATGGGAGTTGTCCCACAAGGTGCTGCTCAGTCTGTGCAGAAGAAGAAAGTTGCGGCCGCTCCGTCGAGCTCGGATTCTGATTCTAGTGATGACGAGCAGCCGGCGAGTAAGAAGCCTGCGTTGGTGAAGGCGTCTCCATCTGTGGGCAAGGCTGTTAGTGGTGTAGTTGCTGGTGGTAAGAAGGTGGTCGGGAAGCCTGCGTCGTCGAGTTCGGACTCGGATTCGAGTGATGAGGGTAATGCAGGATCAGCGAAGAAGCCTGTTGGTGTAGTTGGTAGTGGTGTTAAGACGGGGATGGGAGTTGTCCCACAAGGTGCTGCTCAGTCTGTGCAGAAGAAGAAAGTTGCGGCCGCTCCGTCGAGCTCGGATTCTGATTCTAGTGATGACGAGCAGCCGGCGAGTAAGAAGCCTGCGTTGGTGAAGGCGTCTCCATCTGTGAGCAAGGCTGTTAGTGGTGTAGTTGCTGGTGGTAAGAAGGTGGTCGGGAAGCCTGCGTCGTCGAGTTCGGACTCGGATTCGAGTGATGAGGGTAATGCAGGATCAGCGAAGAAGCCTGTTGGTGTAGTTGGTAGTGGTGTTAAGACGGGGATGGGAGTTGTCCCACAAGGTGCTGCTCAGTCTGTGCAGAAGAAGAAAGTTGCGGCCGCTCCGTCGAGCTCGGATTCTGATTCTAGTGATGACGAGCAGCCGGCGAGTAAGAAGCCTGCGTTGGTGAAGGCGTCTCCATCTGTGGGTAAGGCTGTTAGTGGTGTAGTTGCTGGTGGTAAGAAGGTGGTCGGGAAGCCTGCGTCGTCGAGTTCGGACTCGGATTCGAGTGATGAGGGTAATGCAGGATCAGCGAAGAAGCCTGTTGGTGTAGTTGGTAGTGGTGTTAAGACGGGGATGGGAGTTGTCCCACAAGGTGCTGCTCAGTCTGTGCAGAAGAAGAAAGTTGCGGCCGCTCCGTCGAGCTCGGATTCTGATTCTAGTGATGACGAGCAGCCGGCGAGTAAGAAGCCTGCGTTGGTGAAGGCGTCTCCATCTGTGGGCAAGGCTGTTAGTGGTGTAGTTGCTGGTGGTAAGAAGGTGGTCGGGAAGCCTGCGTCGTCGAGTTCGGACTCGGATTCGAGTGATGAGGGTAATGCAGGATCAGCGAAGAAGCCTGTTGGTGTAGTTGGTAGTGGTGTTAAGACGGGGATGGGAGTTGTCCCACAAGGTGCTGCTCAGTCTGTGCAGAAGAAGAAAGTTGCGGCCGCTCCGTCGAGCTCGGATTCTGATTCTAGTGATGACGAGCAGCCGGCGAGTAAGAAGCCTGCGTTGGTGAAGGCGTCTCCATCTGTGGGCAAGGCTGTTAGTGGTGTAGTTGCTGGTGGTAAGAAGGTGGTCGGGAAGCCTGCGTCGTCGAGTTCGGACTCGGATTCGAGTGATGAGGGTAATGCAGGATCAGCGAAGAAGCCTGTTGGTGTAGTTGGTAGTGGTGTTAAGACGGGGATGGGAGTTGTCCCACAAGGTGCTGCTCAGTCTGTGCAGAAGAAGAAAGTTGCGGCCGCTCCGTCGAGCTCGGATTCTGATTCTAGTGATGACGAGCAGCCGGCGAGTAAGAAGCCTGCGTTGGTGAAGGCGTCTCCATCTGTGGGCAAGGCTGTTAGTGGTGTAGTTGCTGGTGGTAAGAAGGTGGTCGGGAAGCCTGCGTCGTCGAGTTCGGACTCGGATTCGAGTGATGAGGGTAATGCAGGATCAGCGAAGAAGCCTGTTGGTGTAGTTGGTAGTGGTGTTAAGACGGGGATGGGAGTTGTCCCACAAGGTGCTGCTCAGTCTGTGCAGAAGAAGAAAGTTGCGGCCGCTCCGTCGAGCTCGGATTCTGATTCTAGTGATGACGAGCAGCCGGCGAGTAAGAAGCCTGCGTTGGTGAAGGCGTCTCCATCTGTGGGCAAGGCTGTTAGTGGTGTAGTTGCTGGTGGTAAGAAGGTGGTCGGGAAGCCTGCGTCGTCGAGTTCGGACTCGGATTCGAGTGATGAGGGTAATGCAGGATCAGCGAAGAAGCCTGTTGGTGTAGTTGGTAGTGGTGTTAAGACGGGGATGGGAGTTGTCCCACAAGGTGCTGCTCAGTCTGTGCAGAAGAAGAAAGTTGCGGCCGCTCCGTCGAGCTCGGATTCTGATTCTAGTGATGACGAGCAGCCGGCGAGTAAGAAGCCTGCGTTGGTGAAGGCGTCTCCATCTGTGAACAAGGCTGTTAGTGGTGTAGTTGCTGGTGGTAAGAAGGTGGTCGGGAAGCCTGCGTCGTCGAGTTCGGACTCGGATTCGAGTGATGAGGGTAATGCAGGATCAGCGAAGAAGCCTGTTGGTGTAGTTGGTAGTGGTGTTAAGACGGGGATGGGAGTTGTCCCACAAGGTGCTGCTCAGTCTGTGCAGAAGAAGAAAGTTGCGGCCGCTCCGTCGAGCTCGGATTCTGATTCTAGTGATGACGAGCAGCCGGCGAGTAAGAAGCCTGCGTTGGTGAAGGCGTCTCCATCTGTGGGCAAGGCTGTTAGTGGTGTAGTTGCTGGTGGTAAGAAGGTGGTCGGGAAGCCTGCGTCGTCGAGTTCGGACTCGGATTCGAGTGATGAGGGTAATGCAGGATCAGCGAAGAAGCCTGTTGGTGTAGTTGGTAGTGGTGTTAAGACGGGGATGGGAGTTGTCCCACAAGGTGCTGCTCAGTCTGTGCAGAAGAAGAAAGTTGCGGCCGCTCCGTCGAGCTCGGATTCTGATTCTAGTGATGACGAGCAGCCGGCGAGTAAGAAGCCTGCGTTGGTGAAGGCGTCTCCATCTGTGGGCAAGGCTGTTAGTGGTGTAGTTGCTGGTGGTAAGAAGGTGGTCGGGAAGCCTGCGTCGTCGAGTTCGGACTCGGATTCGAGTGATGAGGGTAATGCAGGATCAGCGAAGAAGCCTGTTGGTGTAGTTGGTAGTGGTGTTAAGACGGGGATGGGAGTTGTCCCACAAGGTGCTGCTCAGTCTGTGCAGAAGAAGAAAGTTGCGGCCGCTCCGTCGAGCTCGGATTCTGATTCTAGTGATGACGAGCAGCCGGCGAGTAAGAGGCCTGCGTTGGTGAAGGCGTCTCCATCTGTGGGCAAGGCTGTTAGTGGTGTAGTTGCTGGTGGTAAGAAGGTGGTCGGGAAGCCTGCGTCGTCGAGTTCGGACTCGGATTCGAGTGATGAGGGTAATGCAGGATCAGCGAAGAAGCCTGTTGGTGTAGTTGGTAGTGGTGTTAAGACGGGGATGGGAGTTGTCCCACAAGGTGCTGCTCAGTCTGTGCAGAAGAAGAAAGTTGCGGCCGCTCCGTCGAGCTCGGATTCTGATTCTAGTGATGACGAGCAGCCGGCGAGTAAGAGGCCTGCGTTGGTGAAGGCGTCTCCATCTGTGGGCAAGGCTGTTAGTGGTGTAGTTGCTGGTGGTAAGAAGGTGGTCGGGAAGCCTGCGTCGTCGAGTTCGGACTCGGATTCGAGTGATGAGGGTAATGCAGGATCAGCGAAGAAGCCTGTTGGTGTAGTTGGTAGTGGTGTTAAGACGGGGATGGGAGTTGTCCCACAAGGTGCTGCTCAGTCTGTGCAGAAGAAGAAAGTTGCGACCGCTCCGTCGAGCTCGGATTCTGATTCTAGTGATGACGAGCAGCCGGCGAGTAAGAAGCCTGCGTTGGTGAAGGCGTCTCCATCTGTGGGCAAGGCTGTTAGTGGTGTAGTTGCTGGTGGTAAGAAGGTGGTCGGGAAGCCTGCGTCGTCGAGTTCGGACTCGGATTCGAGTGATGAGGGTAATGCAGGATCAGCGAAGAAGCCTGTTGGTGTAGTTGGTAGTGGTGTTAAGACGGGGATGGGAGTTGTCCCACAAGGTGCTGCTCAGTCTGTGCAGAAGAAGAAAGTTGCGGCCGCTCCGTCGAGCTCGGATTCTGATTCTAGTGATGACGAGCAGCCGGCGAGTAAGAAGCCTGCGTTGGTGAAGGCGTCTCCATCTGTGGGCAAGGCTGTTAGTGGTGTAGTTGCTGGTGGTAAGAAGGTGGTCGGGAAGCCTGCGTCGTCGAGTTCGGACTCGGATTCGAGTGATGAGGGTAATGCAGGATCAGCGAAGAAGCCTGTTGGTGTAGTTGGTAGTGGTGTTAAGACGGGGATGGGAGTTGTCCCACAAGGTGCTGCTCAGTCTGTGCAGAAGAAGAAAGTTGCGGCCGCTCCGTCGAGCTCGGATTCTGATTCTAGTGATGACGAGCAGCCGGCGAGTAAGAAGCCTGCGTTGGTGAAGGCGTCTCCATCTGTGAGCAAGGCTGTTAGTGGTGTAGTTGCTGGTGGTAAGAAGGTGGTCGGGAAGCCTGCGTCGTCGAGTTCGGACTCGGATTCGAGTGATGAGGGTAATGCAGGATCAGCGAAGAAGCCTGTTGGTGTAGTTGGTAGTGGTGTTAAGACGGGGATGGGAGTTGTCCCACAAGGTGCTGCTCAGTCTGTGCAGAAGAAGAAAGTTGCGGACCGCTCCGTCGAGCTCGGATTCTGATTCTAGTGATGACGAGCAGCCGGCGAGTAAGAAGCCTGCGTTGGTGAAGGCGTCTCCATCTGTGGGCAAGGCTGTTAGTGGTGTAGTTGCTGGTGGTAAGAAGGTGGTCGGGAAGCCTGCGTCGTCGAGTTCGGACTCGGATTCGAGTGATGAGGGTAATGCAGGATCAGCGAAGAAGCCTGTTGGTGTAGTTGGTAGTGGTGTTAAGACGGGGATGGGAGTTGTCCCACAAGGTGCTGCTCAGTCTGTGCAGAAGAAGAAAGTTGCGGCCGCTCCGTCGAGCTCGGATTCTGATTCTAGTGATGACGAGCAGCCGGCGAGTAAGAAGCCTGCGTTGGTGAAGGCGTCTCCATCTGTGGACAAGGCTGTTAGTGGTGTAGTTGCTGGTGGTAAGAAGGTGGTCGGGAAGCCTGCGTCGTCGAGTTCGGACTCGGATTCGAGTGATGAGGGTAATGCAGGATCAGCGAAGAAGCCTGTTGGTGTAGTTGGTAGTGGTGTTAAGACGGGGATGGGAGTTGTCCCACAAGGTGCTGCTCAGTCTGTGCAGAAGAAGAAAGTTGCGGCCGCTCCGTCGAGCTCGGATTCTGATTCTAGTGATGACGAGCAGCCGGCGAGTAAGAAGCCTGCGTTGGTGAAGGCGTCTCCATCTGTGGGCAAGGCTGTTAGTGGTGTAGTTGCTGGTGGTAAGAAGGTGGTCGGGAAGCCTGCGTCGTCGAGTTCGGACTCGGATTCGAGTGATGAGGGTAATGCAGGATCAGCGAAGAAGCCTGTTGGTGTAGTTGGTAGTGGTGTTAAGACGGGGATGGGAGTTGTCCCACAAGGTGCTGCTCAGTCTGTGCAGAAGAAGAAAGTTGCGGCCGCTCCGTCGAGCTCGGATTCTGATTCTAGTGATGACGAGCAGCCGGCGAGTAAGAAGCCTGCGTTGGTGAAGGCGTCTCCATCTGTGGGCAAGGCTGTTAGTGGTGTAGTTGCTGGTGGTAAGAAGGTGGTCGGGAAGCCTGCGTCGTCGAGTTCGGACTCGGATTCGAGTGATGAGGGTAATGCAGGATCAGCGAAGAAGCCTGTTGGTGTAGTTGGTAGTGGTGTTAAGACGGGGATGGGAGTTGTCCCACAAGGTGCTGCTCAGTCTGTGCAGAAGAAGAAAGTTGCGGCCGCTCCGTCGAGCTCGGATTCTGATTCTAGTGATGACGAGCAGCCGGCGAGTAAGAAGCCTGCGTTGGTGAAGGCGTCTCCATCTGTGGGCAAGGCTGTTAGTGGTGTAGTTGCTGGTGGTAAGAAGGTGGTCGGGAAGCCTGCGTCGTCGAGTTCGGACTCGGATTCGAGTGATGAGGGTAATGCAGGATCAGCGAAGAAGCCTGTTGGTGTAGTTGGTAGTGGTGTTAAGACGGGGATGGGAGTTGTCCCACAAGGTGCTGCTCAGTCTGTGCAGAAGAAGAAAGTTGCGGCCGCTCCGTCGAGCTCGGATTCTGATTCTAGTGATGACGAGCAGCCGGCGAGTAAGAAGCCTGCGTTGGTGAAGGCGTCTCCATCTGTGGGCAAGGCTGTTAGTGGTGTAGTTGCTGGTGGTAAGAAGGTGGTCGGGAAGCCTGCGTCGTCGAGTTCGGACTCGGATTCGAGTGATGAGGGTAATGCAGGATCAGCGAAGAAGCCTGTTGGTGTAGTTGGTAGTGGTGTTAAGACGGGGATGGGAGTTGTCCCACAAGGTGCTGCTCAGTCTGTGCAGAAGAAGAAAGTTGCGGCCGCTCCGTCGAGCTCGGATTCTGATTCTAGTGATGACGAGCAGCCGGCGAGTAAGAAGCCTGCGTTGGTGAAGGCGTCTCCATCTGTGGGCAAGGCTGTTAGTGGTGTAGTTGCTGGTGGTAAGAAGGTGGTCGGGAAGCCTGCGTCGTCGAGTTCGGACTCGGATTCGAGTGATGAGGGTAATGCAGGATCAGCGAAGAAGCCTGTTGGTGTAGTTGGTAGTGGTGTTAAGACGGGGATGGGAGTTGTCCCACAAGGTGCTGCTCAGTCTGTGCAGAAGAAGAAAGTTGCGGCCGCTCCGTCGAGCTCGGATTCTGATTCTAGTGATGACGAGCAGCCGGCGAGTAAGAAGCCTGTGTTGGTGAAGGCGTCTCCATCTGTGGGCAAGGCTGTTAGTGGTGTAGTTGCTGGTGGTAAGAAGGTGGTCGGGAAGCCTGCGTCGTCGAGTTCGGACTCGGATTCGAGTGATGAGGGTAATGCAGGATCAGCGAAGAAGCCTGTTGGTGTAGTTGGTAGTGGTGTTAAGACGGGGATGGGAGTTGTCCCACAAGGTGCTGCTCAGTCTGTGCAGAAGAAGAAAGTTGCGGCCGCTCCGTCGAGCTCGGATTCTGATTCTAGTGATGACGAGCAGCCGGCGAGTAAGAAGCCTGTGTTGGTGAAGGCGTCTCCATCTGTGGGCTAAGGCTGTTAGTGGTGTAGTTGCTGGTGGTAAGAAGGTGGTCGGGAAGCCTGCGTCGTCGAGTTCGGACTCGGATTCGAGTGATGAGGGTAATGCAGGATCAGCGAAGAAGCCTGTTGGTGTAGTTGGTAGTGGTGTTAAGACGGGGATGGGAGTTGTCCCACAAGGTGCTGCTCAGTCTGTGCAGAAGAAGAAAGTTGCGGCCGCTCCGTCGAGCTCGGATTCTGATTCTAGTGATGACGAGCAGCCGGCGAGTAAGAAGCCTGCGTTGGTGAAGGCGTCTCCATCTGTGGGCAAGGCTGTTAGTGGTGTAGTTGCTGGTGGTAAGAAGGTGGTCGGGAAGCCTGCGTCGTCGAGTTCGGACTCGGATTCGAGTGATGAGGGTAATGCAGGATCAGCGAAGAAGCCTGTTGGTGTAGTTGGTAGTGGTGTTAAGACGGGGATGGGAGTTGTCCCACAAGGTGCTGCTCAGTCTGTGCAGAAGAAGAAAGTTGCGACCGCTCCGTCGAGCTCGGATTCTGATTCTAGTGATGACGAGCAGCCGGCGAGTAAGAAGCCTGCGTTGGTGAAGGCGTCTCCATCTGTGGGCAAGGCTGTTAGTGGTGTAGTTGCTGGTGGTAAGAAGGTGGTCGGGAAGCCTGCGTCGTCGAGTTCGGACTCGGATTCGAGTGTTGAGGGTAATGCAGGATCAGCGAAGAAGCCTGTTGGTGTAGTTGGTAGTGGTGTTAAGACGGGGATGGGAGTTGTCCCACAAGGTGCTGCTCAGTCTGTGCAGAAGAAGAAAGTTGCGGCCGCTCCGTCGAGCTCGGATTCTGATTCTAGTGATGACGAGCAGCCGGCGAGTAAGAAGCCTGCGTTGGTGAAGGCGTCTCCATCTGTGGGCAAGGCTGTTAGTGGTGTAGTTGCTGGTGGTAAGAAGGTGGTCGGGAAGCCTGCGTCGTCGAGTTCGGACTCGGATTCGAGTGATGAGGGTAATGCAGGATCAGCGAAGAAGCCTGTTGGTGTAGTTGGTAGTGGTGTTAAGACGGGGATGGGAGTTGTCCCACAAGGTGCTGCTCAGTCTGTGCAGAAGAAGAAAGTTGCGGCCGCTCCGTCGAGCTCGGATTCTGATTCTAGTGATGACGAGCAGCCGGCGAGTAAGAAGCCTGCGTTGGTGAAGGCGTCTCCATCTGTGAGCAAGGCTGTTAGTGGTGTAGTTGCTGGTGGTAAGAAGGTGGTCGGGAAGCCTGCGTCGTCGAGTTCGGACTCGGATTCGAGTGTTGAGGGTAATGCAGGATCAGCGAAGAAGCCTGTTGGTGTAGTTGGTAGTGGTGTTAAGACGGGGATGGGAGTTGTCCCACAAGGTGCTGCTCAGTCTGTGCAGAAGAAGAAAGTTGCGGCCGCTCCGTCGAGCTCGGATTCTGATTCTAGTGATGACGAGCAGCCGGCGAGTAAGAAGCCTGTGTTGGTGAAGGCGTCTCCATCTGTGGGTAAGGCTGTTAGTGGTGTAGTTGCTGGTGGTAAGAAGGTGGTCGGGAAGCCTGCGTCGTCGAGTTCGGACTCGGATTCGAGTGATGAGGGTAATGCAGGATCAGCGAAGAAGCCTGTTGGTGTAGTTGGTAGTGGTGTTAAGACGGGGATGGGAGTTGTCCCACAAGGTGCTGCTCAGTCTGTGCAGAAGAAGAAAGTTGCGACCGCTCCGTCGAGCTCGGATTCTGATTCTAGTGATGACGAGCAGCCGGCGAGTAAGAAGCCTGTGTTGGTGAAGGCGTCTCCATCTGTGGGCAAGGCTGTTAGTGGTGTAGTTGCTGGTGGTAAGAAGGTGGTCGGGAAGCCTGCGTCGTCGAGTTCGGACTCGGATTCGAGTGATGAGGGTAATGCAGGATCAGCGAAGAAGCCTGTTGGTGTAGTTGGTAGTGGTGTTAAGACGGGGATGGGAGTTGTCCCACAAGGTGCTGCTCAGTCTGTGCAGAAGAAGAAAGTTGCGGCCGCTCCGTCGAGCTCGGATTCTGATTCTAGTGATGACGAGCAGCCGGCGAGTAAGAAGCCTGTGTTGGTGAAGGCGTCTCCATCTGTGGGTAAGGCTGTTAGTGGTGTAGTTGCTGGTGGTAAGAAGGTGGTCGGGAAGCCTGCGTCGTCGAGTTCGGACTCGGATTCGAGTGATGAGGGTAATGCAGGATCAGCGAAGAAGCCTGTTGGTGTAGTTGGTAGTGGTGTTAAGACGGGGATGGGAGTTGTCCCACAAGGTGCTGCTCAGTCTGTGCAGAAGAAGAAAGTTGCGGCCGCTCCGTCGAGCTCGGATTCTGATTCTAGTGATGACGAGCAGCCGGCGAGTAAGAAGCCTGCGTTGGTGAAGGCGTCTCCATCTGTGGGCAAGGCTGTTAGTGGTGTAGTTGCTGGTGGTAAGAAGGTGGTCGGGAAGCCTGCGTCGTCGAGTTCGGACTCGGATTCGAGTGATGAGGGTAATGCAGGATCAGCGAAGAAGCCTGTTGGTGTAGTTGGTAGTGGTGTTAAGACGGGGATGGGAGTTGTCCCACAAGGTGCTGCTCAGTCTGTGCAGAAGAAGAAAGTTGCGACCGCTCCGTCGAGCTCGGATTCTGATTCTAGTGATGACGAGCAGCCGGCGAGTAAGAAGCCTGTGTTGGTGAAGGCGTCTCCATCTGTGGGCAAGGCTGTTAGTGGTGTAGTTGCTGGTGGTAAGAAGGTGGTCGGGAAGCCTGCGTCGTCGAGTTCGGACTCGGATTCGAGTGATGAGGGTAATGCAGGATCAGCGAAGAAGCCTGTTGGTGTAGTTGGTAGTGGTGTTAAGACGGGGATGGGAGTTGTCCCACAAGGTGCTGCTCAGTCTGTGCAGAAGAAGAAAGTTGCGACCGCTCCGTCGAGCTCGGATTCTGATTCTAGTGATGACGAGCAGCCGGCGAGTAAGAAGCCTGCGTTGGTGAAGGCGTCTCCATCTGTGAGCAAGGCTGTTAGTGGTGTAGTTGCTGGTGGTTCGATAGCTGTTGGTACGTCTGTTTTTTCTAATGGTTCTGGTGATGCACCTTGTGATTTCTTGAAACAATCTTCAAATCGTAAACGTCGTTATTCTTTTGTGCGTTCTAGTCATGTAAAAAGTAGTAATTCACTTGGTTCTTTTGCTGATAATGTCGTATCTGCAACTAAATCTTCTTGCACTAAATCTTGTGGACCTTTCCGTCGTGTTGATGAGAAGGATGTGTTTGTCCATCCCAATCTGCGGGACAATTCCTTTGAGGCGAAGGTAATTCGATATTTTGCTCTTTTTTTGTTTTGTCGTTGATTCACTTTATTGCAATTTTATAACCGCCTTTACTATTCGTTCACATCAATAAATAATGTATTATGTCCTTATAAATATTCTCGAGAGAGAATCCCGTCTTCACGATTAAGCGTGATAGATGTTTCTCTGTCTAGATGTTGATCTCTGCTTGTTTCGAAAACTGTTTGTTCGACATTAGTTTCTTCGAATTATTGTATAAAGTCTTTGAGGTAAGTGTATATCTAGCTAGCTACACAGTAATGAAACCTATGATGATCATTCTTTTAATGGTTAAACTGGAAATATAAAAATGTACTGTAACATGATTTCAGATCATTAGTTTCTTTAATCTGATATTATTGCATATAGAGATAATTAATAACCTATAAATAATAAACTTATTACCTAGTGATACTGAGAATAAATTAAATTGGATCCTAATTTTTATATTAGTCGTTTATATGGTTGTTATTCAGATCAATGCTAATTAATTAAGAATTCATTAAATATCTCGCCATATCGACTTCCAAAAATTTTCTATCATTACCACATTTCTGTAATCTTGTTGAGTTTCATGTAAAAGGCTTTAAGTCACAGTGTATCAAAAAGGAACGAAGAATGCTTCGAGTTTTTTTTAAAAAGAGATGAAGTAGATTTCAAACTCATGATTCACTACTTAAAGTTTATGTAAACAAACCATTTCGTTGTCATCCAACAAACTAGCTCAGTGGCTTATGTGCTCAATATTTATCTGTTCTGTTTTCGGTTCGTTCTTAGCTTCGACTCATTTTGCTTAAGTATTTACTAGAATGATCGTGAGCAGTGGTGGGCAACGAAAGCAAAAGAGATGGAAAAGGCGGCGGCTATAGGGAACACAAGACAACTCTACAGACTAATAAAAGAAACTGGAATTAATAAATCAAGTGTAAGTCAGACCATTTCGGAAAAAGACGACACTCTCATCTGCTCCCAGTCCAGACGCTTAGAACGATGGGCGGAACACTTTAAGGAGCAGTTTAGCTGGCCCTCAGCTACTCTACAACTACCCTCTATTCCCAGACAGTGTGAATGGAACATTGAAGTAGGTCCCCCAACTCTAGCTGAAGTTCAAAAGGCTATAGCTAATCTGAAACGAGGAAGGGCAGCTGGTCCAGATGGATTGGCCCCAGAGGTCTTTAAGGATGGTGGTCTAGTCTTAGCGATTAGGTTGACTAATATTTTAGCTAAAATCTGGGAGTTAGACGTTATTCCATCTAACTGGTCACAATCACTTATCGTCCCAATATTTAAGAAAGGGTCAAAATCATCCTGTGACAACCACAGAGGGATTAGTTTGACTAATATAGTATCTAAAATACTAGCTTCGATAATTTTCGGACGCCTAACTAAGACTCGTGAACTGCAAACACGTGAAAATCAGGCTGGCTTCAGACCTGGTCGTGGCTGCATCGACCACATATTCACCATTCGTCAGGTTCTAGAACACAGGCATACTTATCGGCGTCCGACAATGGTGGTATTCCTTGACTTAAAAGCAGCGTTTGACTCTGTTGACCGAGAGGTACTGTGGCAGTGTCTGTCATTGAAAGGCGTACCTCAGAAGTACATAAACCTTGTGAAGGCTCTTTACTCGAACACTACTAGTCGGGTCAGAGCCTATGGCGAACTGTCATCTGCTTTTGCAACCTCAAGTGGCGTCCGTCAAGGCTGTCCACTTTCTCCTTTTTTGTTTAACTTTATCATAGACATCCTGATGGAAATAACGCTCTCATCGACTGACTTCTCGGGTATTGATCTCCTACCAGGAGGTCCACTTATTGACTTAGAATACGCAGATGACATAGTTCTGTTTGGTAAAGATTCCGATAAAATGAAGAATCTTTTGGTAGCACTGAACAACAATGCCAGGATATTTGGGATGCGTTCCTCTCCATCTAAATGCAAGTTGTTGCTTCAGAACTGGTCTGCGTCAACACCTGAACTAAGGATAGGGAGTGAAGTTGTCGAACGCGTTGACAACTTCACTTGGAAGTCTGATCAGCCCTAATGGGTTGGTGTCTGACGAAATCTCAGCACGGATTCGAAAAGCTCGCTTGGCCTTTGCCAACTTACGTCATCTATGGCGAAGGCGAGATATCCGTCTATCAATTAAGGGACGAGTATACTGCGCGGCAGTTCGTTCCGTCCTTCTATATGGCTGCGAAACATGGCCTTTAAGAGTGGAAGATATTCGTAAGTTACTAGTATTTGACCACAGGTGCCTTAGAAATATTGCGGGTATCTGCTGGGATCACCGGGTAAGTAGTAGTGAGGTTAAACGCAGAGTATTAGGGAATGATCTTAAATCAGTTGATGAGGTTATGAATCTTCATCGACTGAGATGGTTGGGTCACGTGTTGCGTATGCCTGAACACCGATTACCACGACGCGCAATGCTGACTAGTGCAGGGGATAATTGGAAGAAAGTTAGGGGCGGCCAAACCAAAACGTGGCATCAGTGCTTGAAGTCACTAACTTCTGGTCTGAGCCATTTTGGGAGATTCAGACTGCCTGGTTGGGGTCCGCGTGACTATCGTAACCAATGGTTGGAGACTCTTGGTGACATGGCTCAGAATCGATCACAATGGCGTCGGTGTATACACTCTCTGTCTTCCTTAAATTAATAGATTAAAATCGCTTCATATCTGTCTAGGAACTAATTCTTTCTTCCTTTACTATCTCCTTATACACAATCTTTCTTCTATATATTACCACCACTGAATTAACTACTCCTATGAATCCGGTGTTCATCTTGTTGTGCTAATGCGGTATGGCAACTTGGACCGATGCATATACGTGCCTGGTCCTACGTTGCAGCTGACTGACCCATCAATTGATGTCTGGCTCAAAGCAGTGTGCAGAATTCTAGTTAGTTACTCAGTTGCAACAACATAAATTTTATAGATAAAAAATTTTCTTCATCACTTTTAAACTACTGCTTTGGATAACGTTTTTGTTTTCGAATCTTTCGTTCAGCGGAATGCACGTGGATCGTGGGGTGAAAAAGCGAATCGCGATTTCAAGTTTACCACTGGAAAAGCATTCAAACAAGAGAAAACTAAAAAGAAGAGAGGTTCTTATAGCGGAGGTTCACTTTCCTTAGATTCTTGTTCCTTTAAATTTAATGAATAAACAGCTCTCTACTCCTGATTTTTTGTAAATATTTTTCCACTTACATGCATTTTGTAAATAGGAAGATAGAATATTTTCTGATGCTTTGCGATAACTTTGACATACTGTTTGTTTAAAAAAATATTTTTCTGCAATTTTTTGAAATATTGTCATTTCAATTGTTGTCGTTCAGTAAATCGTGGCTATTGCAAAATTCATTGTCTTGTATTAGCGACTTGGAAGGAATTGGTCTGTGTCTAAAATTTGAGAATCCATTTATCTTAGTATAAACAAATGGATAAGATCACTTTCCCCTCGGTCCATAGTCAGCTGCCAACATTTATTTTTATCATTTGTTTCTGTAAATGTGGTTGGTTTGATGAAGATAAGTGTTTCTCAGAGATACATTTAACTGTGAGCTACTTTCGTTGTAGTTTGCTTTGTTGTTTGTATTTCTAATGTTCATTTGTTTTCAATCCTTTATATTCTCCCACCGCTGATATGACAGCTTGCAATTTCAACAGGCATTAATGTAAGATCCAACAATAGTTGTGTTTAGTTTTAGTATATGGGGGAGTACTTTCTCAAACTTTAAGCACAAAAATGATGGTAATATTTAGATTGAGTAACATCTTGTATCTGTTTGTATCATAGGCGACTCTGATTCCAACCATATGCTCGAAAATTCGACGTGACACCTATCTGTTTTGTAGGTATTTGTACATATAAGCTAGAAAAATAGTACTTATTAGTACGTAGTTTCACATTCAAGTCTTCGGTGCTATTATCACTTTTATTATTTTAAAAATTAAACTCGTCCCTTTTAATCGTGTTTCTTCTAGCTACTTAATGCATGTTGCTGTTAATCTCAGGTTTCTGGGATGATCAATATTTCTCTAAAGTTTGACATTATGCATGTTCACTAACTGATCATTACAGCATCTTTGTCTGTAATTATTTCCGTGTAATTGATCGTTTTTAATGGTTTTTATCTCCACACAACATTGATAAATATTTAGACATTCAAACTATCAACAAATAAGTTTATGCTTCAGATCGTAGTGAAGTATGTAAGAAAATTCATTTTCTGTCTTGCAATACTTAGATGATATAGTTTTGATTAGTGAAGACACTATCACTATACAAGGTTTACTGATGGCCTTGAACAACAGTACAAGTATGTTTGAAATGTATATTCCCTCTAAATGCAAAAGTTTGCTCCCGGACAGGTCTACGTTAACACCTGAACCAGAGGGGAAGTGGTTGAGTAAGTTGACCATTTCACTAATGATGAAAGTGTCATCAGCCCTGGCGTGCTAGTTTCTGATGACATCTCGATACGGATCAAGAAACTCCGTTCTCGTCAACGTGCGTCGCTTGTGACGTAAACGAGCTGTATGTCTGACAACCAAATTATGAGTTTACTGCGCAGCAATTCATATTCTACTCTATGAATGTGAAACATGTTAATTTCAGCATAGGATATTTGTAGGTCATTAGAATTTCATTATAGATATCATTGAAAGACTGCTGGTTTATGTTATTATCACCGAGTGAGTGAATGTGTGGTTAGGTATAGGGTAATAGGTAAAAATGACTAATTAGTTGATCAGGTAGTGAATCCTCACTGAGGTGGTTAGGGCATATGTTTCATATACCCAGTCACCACTTACCTCGATGGGACGATGGAAATCGTCCACAATGTCGTAGGTCCATTCACTATGCATTACTTTAGTCCCAAAGTCTTATGATTTTTCTCACTTAGTCTTTTGATGCCGTTCCTATTTCTACAACTCTAGGATTTATGTTGATCGTTTTATCTCGCTGTGCTAAAGTTTGGCGACCTGAACCTGCGTACATGTGGCCGATTTCTATGTTTGTGAGTAAATGACATTTACATAACTATTACAGGTGTGATCTGAATGATTTAAGATGTAATTGTTTTAAATCTATCGAAATACACTTTTGCTCACTGTCTTTAGTCATGTGTAAGAATGATTTCATAAAATGGTGAATGGTACTTATTTTCACAGCATGTCCTATGGTCTGACGCCAAAATTGTGCCGTTAACTACCGGGTTCTAATAGTAACAAAGCTCTTTTCACACATGACCTTCAGTGGTCGTTTGCCTTCAAAAATGTATTAGGAATGAGAAGTCCTGTAAACATTCGTCTTGATGTGTGATTTCTATTGCCCATCGTTAGATTATCAATCTAAAGAACCGAGACAAATAAACTAAAGGGAAGTATTTTTGGAATTTATATTTATTCAGCTTTAATCAGTTTTATCTTAGCCTCTTACTAATCTACTTGATTACTTTTCCAGGTTTCTGTAAGAGACATTCCACCATATAATAATATATGGAGTATCACTCCCATATATCATTATTCACGTTTATACTGAAGAAAATTAATTTGCCACACTTATTCTAATATTTCAAATATATTTAGCTAATTACCACCAAGGACTTTCATAAATATCCAAATTACTTCTGGAATTAATTCCATGTATTAATTTATTAGGCTTTTCTTCCCGCTGACGAAGTTCGTTTGCTTATGTACATAGACGGTCGTTGTGCGTTTTTTTTAAACACTTTCAAACTCGTTTTTCGTTACTTTGATCTCAAGATTATCAAAATTGTACTCTTTACTAAGTCAGTCCAGGTTGTTTGAAGCACAAAAATTGGCACTTGGTACCAAGAAGTTAAATGATCATCTCAACCTATGATATAAACGTTTTAGGAATTACTGTATTTACTCAAGCTATAATATTTTTATTGTTCCTAGTATTTGAGTTGCATATTGTTGTTGTTTCTCTTTGGTGTTAAAGTCAGCAATAATTGTTTTTCTGAGTAGACATTCTTTTTGTACTAATTATTTATACTATTAATCACAATCTTGTTTACGAATCATCTGCTTACAAAGACATCGATAGCTTACTTTAAAACTTTCCTCATTTTATTACATTCGAATTTTTAAGCATCACGACAACTGGATGCTGTTTGTTATGGGAATATCATCCATACTAACATTACGATTTCAGCTTACATTTTTTGTGCTGTTGCATTTTCGGTATTAGGTGTTTCATTTAATGTAACCTTACTAAGGAAATTTAATCAGAAATCGTAACCTAAATATTTTGGAAAGTTTTACAAGATTTGTAAGCGGAATAATTGCAGTTGAAACTTCAGAGATGATCAACGTCCGAATAAAGTTTAATAATCGTTTAGTACGGGTTGATGATATTTTGGAGGATACAAGAGCGGATACCTAGTTGGATATTGTTCTGAGCCTTACGTTATTTAGTTGATTGATCGATCACAATATTTTCCACGAGTTTTCAACCGGGTGATATTTATATCCTTCTGGCTTTATGTACTTTACAGTTAAGTTCAGACAACGTTGTTATCTTCAGTAAAATACCCTGAATTATCAGACAGTTAATTAAGGTGTTGCTAACCGAACTAGCGATTGTGTGTATAATATTTCAAGTAACATTTTTCTCTATTTTAAACATCAACTGGAGGTTATGCTTAAATAAATATTTAATTCATGTGAATAGCTATGTGCTATTGAATCAGTCGAATGTATAAGCACTAACTACTCATCGTTCACCGCCGTGTTTTAAAAATATCCTGAGACAATCATTAAGCTTACCATTCAATCGGTTGTATATTTCAAATAATTCGAATTCAGGCAGTTAATTGATGTCGATCATTATCTCAGCATAAATGGAAACCGCATATTTGAATTTACAGCTTTCAAATAATTTCTGAGTTGTAGTGGATCCTAAATGATGGCATTAGCTTTGGGGCATATCAAGTCTTATTTCTCAAAAATGCCCTCAATAATTATCAAATTATGACTTAGGACATCTTCGGAAAGTTGGTCGATACAAAACATTAATTTTCTCATTTTGCTTGAAGCAGTCGCTTAAAATGCACCTCGAATCTCAGTATCTTAAAGTGTTACTGTTTCTTAATGTGTGCTGTCTTCATTATCAGTTTTGATATACTTGTAATACATTTCATTGTTGTGAAAAAGATTTATTTATTTTAACACATAAGTATAGGTACAGGGAGGCACCAACTACACATGCGCCACACGAATCTCAATTGATTTGTGTGAGGGTTGTGATACTGCTCGGGTGCCCAAACCGAAGCAGGTGGTTTTCTTAGGGGGCCACACCCCTAGCCTTCGACCTGGACGTCTGACCGACAAGGCAGTGGAACATCGTGAGGAGATGCAGTCCCATGGTAGCCGGTGACCAACGATTGGTTCATACGCCATTTGTTCCTTCAGGATACTGGAGCCCATGTGCACCATTGGTTTGGGGTCCGGTTATAGCGCCAGACATTCGCTTTTCGTCCTCTCATTTTCGTAAAAAACCCCCGCCACGAGAAGGCAGTGAGTAGGACTTCCCTGGCATAGGCTATATACGCATGGCCATGTGAGAGCATTTCGAGTGGGAGAGCGGACTCTCGGCCGTACCAGGGCATTTGGGGGCTGTGAAATACAGGTGATACCTTTCTTCATATAAATTCAAATTGTTTATTTAACCGAAGATATGAAACTTAAATTACTTTGAGTTAAGTGACGCGGTAGCGAGAATTTCTCCAGTTTACTTCATTGATTTGAAAGAATGTTCATTTTCGATATAAATGGGTTTTAAAATTCCTCAGTTATACACAATTTTGAGTGCTTGATTATCGACGTATGAATGAACAAGATTCGAGTTATTATTTCGGCCATTACCTAGTATACCTGAATACACTTCAGTTATGTGAAGTGAATGCCCTCTGTCACTGAAGATAAGTGTTATTTTTATTAATTTTATTAGTAGAATAACAACTTAATATCAATTTCCATCGATGAATGGCAATGTAAATGGCGTTATAATCAAGAACGTACGTTTCACCGTATTTCGGACATTCGAGCTGAACAAGCTCACTATGTAGGGAAAGTAGATATCAGCGTATTCACCTGCATTTAATTCTATATTTATAATTTACAGAAAAACTGCATGTAATTTCATGCTCAGGATGTCAAGTTAACCTCCTGTCTTTTATATTGTTTTCTTTGTGGATGGTTGTAGTATCGTTTCATATAAAAATAGCATGAGTTCGACGAACATAAATTAAAAGAATACACTAAAATCCTAACCATAAACCTTTAAACGAATTTAAATAACCAATTTTTCTATCATTGGCTAACAAAACATCTTTCGTAATAGTCCTTTTTACATTCTACTGTAAGGAAATTATAATAAGAAAACGTAAACTTTTTGTATCTCAGCTTTGAATCCAGTAGATAAAGCTGACGCTTTATAAATAAAATGACTGATATTTATGCAAAGAACCTTTCGGAAAATTTGTAAATTTCTTTTTATAATGTTTTATGACATGGATTTAGAAGATAAAATATCACTGGATCCTTATCATTGTGCTTGATTATGAGATGTGTTACATGTGATTGAGATTAAGACATTATCCAATCCTGATAATGAATTTATTTCACGTCTTATAATAACAGTGAAATAAGAGTTGATTTGGATCGGCAATGAAGCAGAATGGTTCTACTGGTAAAACAGTGATGATCATTAATTCATTTTTGATTAGGTTGTTTGAATCTTCCCATTAATGTTTAGGACTGCAATTGGCATATATGCATCCTGTACGCATTGCCTTAAATCACAAGCATTGTAAACAGTTATGGGTGATGGCTAGTGGTGAAATCCAGGAAGTATGTTTCGTCCTATTTGGGACTCATCATCTGGATGTGCCTGCATCTGAGTTGATGTACACTCCGTGACACGAACCCAGTACCATTCGCTTCAAACGTCATAGCGTTATCTACCTGGCTACTGATTCCTGGATTCGACTGCTAGTATCCATCCATCTCTGCTTATAATGCTTGTGATTTAAGGCAATATCGAGGCAGTCCGCACGGGATGCATATATGCCATTAAGAGACTGATCACTCGCAGTCCAACACATCAATGGGAAGATTCAAACAACCAATACAAAAATGAATTAAAACTTCACCCAATTGCACAAGCCAGTGATTACCACAACTCAGTAGCTAAATGGATAACGCTATGGCATTCGTAGTGAATGGTACTGTTTACGAGTCTCGAGGTGAACATCAACTCTGAGATGCAGGTATATCCAACTGAAGAGTCCTAGATGGCACGAACCACGCGTCTTGGATTACACTACTAACCACCATCCATCTCTGCTTATCATGATGAGCTTTGTTTCACTGGTTGCTCCTCAATCCATACATAAAAAAGTGGTCTCAAATGTGTAGCAATAATGATTTTAGATAGAATACTGAAATTTTTCTGAACTTAAAAGTTTGATGACATTCTAAGGTAACTCTCGAGTTAACTGTAACTCATATATGTTCTTATATTCGTCAGCTTTAAAACTTCATCTAGGGCTTCGTGAAGACGTTTCTCGAAAAGAATTGCTTAGGGTTCTACTGTGTATGATACATTAAATGTTTCAATCAAGTTGTCATTGTGTTAAATATTTTTTCGGGAATCTATATGATATGTCTACATTGTTGGAAAAATCTCATAAAAACGTTTCAAATTTTTATGGGTTATTTTTCATTTTCAGAGCTTGACTCAAACCTGACCAATTAGGGTGTCAAACGAGTTCACTGTTATTTAACTGAGGTTTTAGTGCGTCACTGATTAACGGAACAAATAAAGCCGAAATCAGCTCCTGCTGCATCGTGATATCTCGATCAACATAACAGGCCAAAGAAACGTGAATATGACTAATGAGTTACAGCAAAACGATTGATCAATATACATATAAAAACCTATCCCTATTTCAACAGATCAAAGACTTGTAAAGTATATAAATATATATATATATATATATATATATATATATCATTCTAATTCTTTTAATTAACTACAACTGTAACCTCTGGGTTTCTGCCGGTCCCAATCTCAGGCAAAGGAGGATGTTTAGACATCATATCCGCAACCCAATACCGTAGAAAACAACCTTGCTAAAGAACGCTAACCAATTTAACTCTGCTCTGAGATATGAATGATCTCCATTCAGAAGAACTATGATGCCTCATTGCGAAAGCCAATATTCTTCTGAAATCATGAGGCAGATGCCCATTCTAACAACCAGAGCAACAACTTGTACAGGTATATGGAATGTCCAGACAATGTGGGAGGCCGGGAGGACCAGTGTTATGCACTTACCAATCATAGTAACAACGATCAGTTTTACGATAAGCTGCAATCCATTACAGCGAAGTGCTCAGGAAACGACCTGACAATCGTGATGGGATAACATAGGGTACGAAGATATAAAGAGGCAAAATGGACTGCCTGGGATAAAGGAACGAGAACGGAGACAGACTTGCAGATTTACAGGAGGCACAATATTCTCACACAGACAGATACACAAAGCTATATGGATCTCATCCGACTATTGTTCAGAGAACCAGATCGATCATAGTTGTATATCTAAAGAATCCAAAAGGACAATGGAAGACATGAGAAGCATGAGAGAAGTTCAAATAGCTTCAGATCATCACCAGCTGTTGAAACTGAAGCTCAAGAACTACTGGACAACTGGAGAGACATCATTACAAAGGGTCAATACAGCCTTCCTTCCACATACTGACAAACTCAACGAATCCAAGATATTTCTGAACAACAGGTTTCAAGCCCTACAAGATCTACTGAAGGAAGAAGTAACTACTATGGAGGAAAACTGGAAAGTGATCAGTGAAGAATTAATTTCAACGTGTCAGGAGGTTCTGAGCCTGAAGAAGCACTATCATAAGGAATAGGTCCCTATGGAAGTCCTGTATTTGATTCAAGAAAGGAAGAACAACGAGACAGCAAATAACGACAGCCGAATGAGAACAGAGCATGTTAAGGTACAAGCTGAAGTACACTGATGCAAACAATGAAGTGGAGAGGAGAAATAGAACTGACAAGCAGAAATTCGTGGAAGACCCAGCAATTACAGTGGAAAAAGCTGCGAGAAAATATGGAACAACTAAATGACACGACGAAAGAACCGTTAGGGAAATTTATATACCGTTGAGTTTTTTTCTAATAACGGTTATCAGGACAAGTGATATACGAAGCCTTTGGAGTTGTTTCTAAAATATTCCAGTACAACCCAACACTTGTGAAACGGACGTTTCACGAACTGGAAAGCAACTTTACTTGCTGCTTTCTTACATTCATAAAGACATAACCAACGTTCGTCAGTATTCTTCGAGAGGCTGATGGCTAGCCTTAAACGTAGTCTGCCTACAGCAATCCATTTAGGACGATAAGTTTTTGGGTGAGCGAAAGGCAAGATAAGCTTGTTGTAAACCAGGACACGATCAATTTCAAATACGCAGCATTCATAATCATAAAAACTTCCCGAAGAATTGGCCAAGCCTACTTGTTATCTGCTCTGTATCAGTGCGTAAACGAAGTAGGCAAGTTTAAATAAGATAGCCCTATATTTTGTATTCCATGACAGTACTAATCAATGCGACTATTGAGAGACGTAGGACCGTCTAGATGAGACAGAGTTTTCGGGAGAGGTAAACTACTGGTTAGGTTAAATAATAAAAGTAAACAGAATGAAATAAAGGAAAACAAAGGTGAGACAGTTTAAAGTAGATACATTTGAATTAAATGCAGTGCAAATAATATGTACGCGAACCGGTTATTTTCTTCACTATTATTAGTTATCATATTTCTGAGTGTGCTAGGATACTACCCTGACATCTCAATAGGATCCTGAAGTCCATTTACATCATAGGTTTGGAATCACAGTTTTCCAACTTCCTTAGGTGGATCATAGGGTCCACAAGCCTAGTTTAATGATCGAGTGTTCACTTTTCGTCCTATAATTTTCGTAAAAGCACACTTTACATGACGGGAGAACACGACCCTTTCCATTTTGTCTTACCAGAGCATTTGGGAACACTAACACTAGACTTTCTCAAGTGACAGAATATAATCTGTTTGTGGCTACCTGTGGTTAATTGACTGGATTGATTTGAAGTCTGATCAAGCAATACAATCCGGTTGCAGAAAGTAACTGACATCCTTCCCCACAAATGAATGGATAGTAGAAAAAAATTAACTGGCCAATAAAAATTATTTCTTTCTAGTAAATTAATAAACTGATACACAAAATGCTTAAGATTAATTAACACAACTAAAGCCATTTTAAATAATAATGTAGTTGTAATACAAGGGTCATTATATTTCACTTCTCAATGAATGAAGTTATGAACTGACTATTAAATCTCAAGCATTATTCAATATATCAGCTTCATAGGAACTATCGAATGTTAAATATGAAATAAAAGTAGAGCACATAATAGAATTTAGTGTTATAACTGTGAAAAACAATTTGCTTTATTATAATTATTATAATAAATAATAGCCAAATGATTTGGAAGATACTTCGATAGATTTTGAAGATATGAAAATAATAAAGTCAATATACACAAATAATTCGATAAAATTTCCAAATTGTTAATATTTCTTGAAGTATGTTATTGTTTTAAATTTAACGAAGATAACATAGAAAATTCCTTACTTTTCAGGAGAAAGAAAATTCAAATTAAAGAAATAATTATAATGAAGATATTATGAAATTTTTTTAAAATTTCGTAATGCATGAAATAAGATAAAAGTAAATAAATGGCAAGATCTTTCATCAAAATATAAAAAGATAAATAAAAGAGAAAAAAATTGAAGTCATTAAAATGAAAATAATGATAAATAATAATGCAGAAAGTAACAGTAATAATAATGACAATCGTAATAATAATAATAATAATAATAATAATAATAATAATAATAATAGTTACTGCGAAGATAGAGTATTGTAATAAATTAAGAGAATATGATCACAAATACAATTTAAAATTGGTATTCGTTTTAATTTGTTAACATTGAAAATCATAGAATAAATATATATTTAATAATAAATATATTTACATAATCTTAGTAGATAATTGTTAATTAGTGTGATGAAGTTTCACAATTATTATCATTAATTGTATTAAATGTAATATTATTTATTGTGATAGATTCTTCTATTGATTTATCTCCATTTAGTTCATGTATTTTCAATGGTGGAGAATAACAACTGTTAGGTGTATTCAATAATTTGAATTTATCAAGAATATGTATAATTGATTGTCTTCTTGTACATTTACCATTAATGATTTTTTCTTCAGATTTATTGTTCAAATGATCTTGATTCTATGATGGAAAGAGATAATTATTTTGTCAATACAGTGGATGTATGTTTTGAATGTAAGATATTCTGCTAATTAGAAATGCGAATAAATGTTATAGATATAAATGAGAAAAACTTTGAAACTTTAAATTTCTTTATCTGTCAACTGTTTCACACATTTTCATGATCTAGTATTAGATCAAAAGATAAAAGTTGACAGTGGAATACTGGTAAGACTTATACACGTTAAAAAGTTGTGCATTAAAGCCCAATAAAAAGACTAATAGGTCAGTACATTTATTGTGAGTGCATAAAACGATAGGTGTAATGAATAAAATAGTAGGTATGTTAAGAATCAAATTGTAAAATACGCTCTTCATATTCACTGTTGCTACATTAAAAATCAACTTTGGTAGCTTGAAGACATTTCATGCAGTTATAATAGCTTCGTACTCGAGCAATATTTGATAACTTTTAGACTGGTTGGAGGCAGCGGTTACTTCGCAAATTAATATGCATACGAAGGGATCCATGTATCTTTTAAAATTTATCTTAGCTGTCTGAATAGGATCCTAAGTATCAGGTATATATATATATATATATATATATATATATATATATAGTTCAGAATAAAAAGCTAGTGGAGAATTAACTGAAAAGTATTTCCTATGTTCTTCACAAACATTTGCGATGAAATCTTCATTGGTGATTTGTCTGTTTAAATACTATCCTTAGTTTCCATTATTATCGTTATTATATTTCGATATTACCTTTAGTAAAACACGTACAATTTATAAGACAAAGGGAAGTGGGGTTTGACACAGTGGCTCTCAATATTTACCTTTTAAACGTTAGATTATTAGCTTAAAATTTGATCCTCTCCTGGTCACATTTGTATTTTTAAAAAAAATCAAGACAGCGTTTTACGAAAAATCCGGCCTAAAGTTTAGTACATAAACCTTTACTTTACTTAGATTTTGCAGTGTTTTTTTGAAGAAAAATGCTATGGAAACTGTATATATTTGAAATATACAAGTCGAGCGCGTATTTGTCTACGTCTTACTGGACCTAGGAAAGATGGTGCAAGGAAACCCCTTAGGGTCCTACTTAATGACAGTCAAGCTAAGAATATATTCCAGGAACAACTAGAAGAACACTTAGGTAGCCATGTAAAAGATGCCCACCCCAAGGCAGCGTGGAATGACATCCAAAAAGCTGTAGAAACAACAGTGATGTCTGCAAGTACGGTAAACCATCAGGTTAGAGAGAAACACTGGATCTCAGCAGCGTCTACCTCACCGATAGATGCTCGGAAACTCATTCCATCTGGCTCTGAACATAACGAAGAGCGGAGTCAGCTTAAGCGTAAGCCGACAAGAAGCCTACGCAATGATCGTGAACAGTGGTGGGTAGCGAAAGCAAGAAAGATGGAAAAGGCAGCGGCAATAGGTAATAGCAGGCAACTGTTCAGACTTGTTAAGGAAATCGGTATTAGGAACCCAACTGTTAGAGAAACTATCTCAGAAAAAGATGGACATATTATTCATTCTCAATCCAGGAGATTGGATCGATGGGCAGAATACTTTACAGATCAGGTCAACTGGCCTTCAGCCACACTTCGGTTTCCCACGATCCCCAGTCGACCTGAATGGCAAGTTGATGTAAGTCCTCCGACTCTTAAGGAAGTTGAAAAAGCTTTAGGAAATCTGAAGCGAGGGAGAGCAGTAGGCCCTGACAGGTTTACCCCTGATATTTTTAAGGGTGGCGGTCCAGTATTAGCAGTGAGATTGACTGAGGTCTTAGGTAGAATCTGGGAACTGGACGTAATCCATCTGACTGGTCTCAATCACTGATTGTATCAGTCTATAAGAAAGGACAAAAGTCCTCCTGTGACAATCACAGAGGAATTAGTTTGACTAATATAGTGTTTAAAATATTAGCTTCAATAATACTTCGACGTCTAACCAAAGCTCGTGAAGAGCAGACTAGAGAAAACCAGGCTGGTTTCCGACCTGGACATGGTTGTATAGACCAGATATTCACACTACGTCAGGTCCTAGAACATAGACACACATTCAGACACCCCACAATGTTAGTATTTCTCGACCTTAAGGCGGCATTTGACTCTGTTGATCATGAGGTTCTATGGCAGTGTTTGTCACTGAAAGGAGTACCAAAGAAGTACATCAACCTTATAAAGGTTCTCTACTCGAACACAACTGGTCGAGTGAGAGCTTATGGCGAACTGTCATCAGAATTGATTACCTCAAGTGGTGTTCGTCAGGGCTGTCCACTCTCTCCATTCTTGTTTAACTTTGTCGTTGACGTCCTTTTAAAGATGACACTTTCCACATCCGACTTTCCAGGAGTTGAACTTCTACCGAAAGATTCACTTGTTGATTTAGAGTATGCCGATGACATAGTTCTATTTGGTGAAGACGCTGACAAAATGCAGAGTCTGTTGACCACCCTACGCAACAATGCAGGCATGTTCGAGATGCGATTTTCTCCCTCGAAATGCAAAATGTTGCTTCAGGATTGGGTGTCGACACCCGAACTAGTGATAGGGAGTGAAGTAGTTGAGCGTATCGACCGCTTCACTTATCTTGGAAGTCTCGTCAGCCTTTGTGATCTGGTGTGTGACAAAATCTCAGCACGGATACAGAAAGCTCGACTAGCTTTTGCCAACTTGCGTCATTTGTGGCGTAGGCGAGATATCCGTCTATCAACCAAAGGATGTGTTTACTGCGCAGCAGTTCGTTCCGTCCTACTTTATGGCAGTGAAACATGGCCGGTAAGAGTAGAGTATATTCGTAGGTTACTAGTATTTGACCATAGATGTCTTCGAAGCACTGATCGTATATGCTGGGACCACCGAGTCAGTAATGCGGTAGTTAGGAAACGGGTGCTAGTTAAGGATGGCAAATTAATTGGTGAAGTAGTGAAACTTCAGTTAAGATGGCTGGAACATGTGTTGCGCATGCCCGACCACCGACTGCCCAGACGTGCCATGTTTTATGGTGTAGGAGTAGGTTGGAAGAAAGCTAGGGGCGGCCAGACCAAAACATGGTACAAATCCATGAAGTCACTGACAAGTGGATTGAGCCATGTTGGTAGGTGTAGACTATCTGGTTGGGGTCCGCGAGACGATAACAACCGATGGTTAGAGATCTTGAATCACATGACTCAAATCATTTGAAATGGCGCAGGTGCATCCACTCTTTGTGTTCACCCGAATTCTAATCTGCATTCTCCATGTCCCTGTTTTCCTTTTTCCAAATTTATTTCACTGTATTATACTCCATGAATAACATCATCAAACCATAATGTTCCCCATCACTACTTATACTTTCAACACCTCTATCACTACGGGATTTGAATCGATAACTGAATCCCTGTGCTAATGTGGTATGGCAACTCGAACTGATTTACGTACGTACGAAGTTCCACTGAATGTACAAGTCAGTGGAAATAACTGTAATTTCAATATAAAAAGTGAACTTACTTGTTTATCTGTATTATCATTATTATTGTTCATATTACCGATTTCTTCCTCTCTAATTGATAAAGGAGTATTTACATCATCTGTTAAATTTATATTATTTGATTTTTCAATATAAGTATTAACAATAGATGAGCATTCTTTACAATGTAATACTTGTTTTATTAAATCAAAAGTCAAATCCAAAAATAATGGATCATGTTCATACAACTGATTAATGGTTAATGAATCGATAGGATAATTTTCATTAATTTTTATTAAATAATCATTTAATTCTTTTATAATTGCTTTATAACTAGTAAACATATGCCGATTTCTTTCTAATTCAATGGAATTCTCTTCAAGTGCACTACGAAACATTTTTTTCACCTAACAAAAAGCATCAAAGAAATATGATAGACAAACAATGTTTTATAAATGAATACGAAGAATTCAATCATTTTTTTGATGTGACAACTTTTTTCTTTATTTTGATAAATGAATAAATAGATTAATAAAAGTTTGAAATATAGAACTTAATCTAAAATTCTGAATGAATAGTTATCGGGTAATTAACCCTATAAATTTGTATGCGAAATATTCAACATTAAGATAATAAATGACTTATCTGAGATAACATGATGATAATGAACGTCATTAAAGAAGAAAGAACAGTGAGGTTTCACATCAATAGTTAAATACACGTATTTACTAGATGGTGGTTGGAGGTAGTCGACAGGAAACCATGGACCCGCGTTTCGTGCTACTTGGCACTTGTCAGCAAAGTAAACCTGCAATCTTGAGGGAACTGGTGCTCCCTGACGGATTCGATTCCGTGTCATTCAGCTTCACGGTTAGAGACGTTGCCATTGAGCTATCCGGGCCGCGACCGACCTCCTGTAGGACTGATATGTAATCCCTAGACTGGTGGCCACATTGCAACTTTGTCGACAGTATTCGATCTGCACTAATAAGGACTTGACACACATGACATTGATCACCACCCAGTGATCAATCAATTGTGATTACACGTATTTACTATTTCTTGTAGATAGGACTAATCAATTTGATGTATTTGGAGTCTAAGCCCCCAAATGCCCTGGTGTGGCCGAGAGTGGGGAGAGTCCGCTCTCCCTCTCGAAATGCTCTCACATGGTCACGCGTATATAGCCTATGCCAGGGAAGTCCTACTCACTGCCTTCTCGTGGCGGGGGTTTTTTACGAAAATGAGAGGACGAAAAGCGAATGTCTGGCGCTATAACCGGACCCCAAACCAATGGTGCACATGGGCTCCAGTATCCTGAAGGAACAAATGGCGTATGAACCAATCGTTGGTCACCGGCTACCATGGGACTGCATCTCCTCACGATGCTCCACTGCCTTGTGCGTTAGACCTTTGGGTCAAAGGCTCCGGGTGTGGCCCCCTAAGAAAACCACCTGCTTCGGTCTGGGCACCCGGACAGTATCACAGCCCACACACAAATAAAATTTTGTGTGAGGCATAAATATTTTGCCCTCTTGTACCAATATTTATGTGCTCAAATAAATAAATAAATAAAATTTGGAGTCTAAACAATATTGGAGGCTGGTAATTACAATGCTATCAAGCTGATCTAATCGCAATGAAATTGTTATAGTTAATAATTAATTTTATTCTAGTTGATCAATACGATAAATATATATTGTTTAAGATGACGGTGTCAGTACTCTTAAAAATATTATATTATTAATCTTATGAAAATTATAAGTTTGAGAGAAAGTTTACTCTTGAACAGAGGAAGTGTGAATAAATGAATTACAAGAGGTATAGAGTGATTACAGGAACCTCGTAACTATCCTACAATGATAACAAGTGGGGACGTTTAGTGATACATATAGTAATAGAAATAATAATAATATAATCACACAAACGTATATGTACTTTGGCGATAGTACATATTTATTAAGAAGGCGGATTCAATTGATATGAGACAATGACTCATAAGTATATATATGTTATTAAATAGTATGCTAATCGATATGTCATTTATGTAGATTGAATATAAAAGTATCTTATTTCTCACATGAAGTAAGCAAAAATCAGATAATCCTACCAATTTCATTTGAAGCTGTTAGATATTAGGATGTGTTGATCTTCAGTAACTTATTGTGATTCATATGACTTTGAAAATATTGTTGAAATATATTGAATAGTGAATTTTAAAAACTGTAAACAACTTTCTATTGCACAAAGTAAATGATTCAAAAAGTATCTGCCTTTTATATTATTCCATCAATCGGAAGTTAATTGTAATCATTTGACGAAGTGAATACATTTAGCGAAGGAAATTTTCGTTTATAAAGTTATTTTATACAATTTACTCAATTATTATTTTATTTATTTATGGCTTTATTCAATATTATATTTTGGTACAATATAGAATTCTCAGCACAAAAATATTTCAACAAGTTTCTTTTACAGAACAAAAGAAAAAAAAACGGTTTAAAAAAAAAACTGAAAAAAAAACTGTACAACTTTTCAATTAGAGTCATGTTAAGAATGCAGATTATTGACTAGGTTAACTCTAACAACTTGTTCGTCACAGAGTACATTTGCTAGGTAAGGTACTATAAAACGTTTATACTTTTGCTTGCGTGCTTGGATTTTAATGTAATTTCGTCTCGTTCTACCAGAAGATATACAAGGAGAAAGATATGAGTGAAGGGGATGGTTAGTATCTGATAAAATAACATCTGCCAGGAGTTTGCATGACTTTAGATGTCTATCCACAATCATATTAATTATGGTCTCGAAAGATTCACCACATAACTTGCTAACTGCCTTCAGCACTCTCCGCAGTACAGCAAAGTCTTTTCTCAAAAGCCCGGGAAAGAATAACGGAGAACAGTACAGAATAATAGGTAATATGCAAGAATTGACAAATTGTAGGAGTAAATGACGAGTGATCCCAAAGGCATGCAACCTCTTAATGTAGTATGTCAGACGGAAAACCTTCTTCGATAACAATAAAACGTGAGAAGACCAAGAGAGATCAGAGGAAAAGGTAATACCAAGATATTTGACCGTCGACACTGTGTTTATCAAAGAGTCGCCAATGGCACAAGCATTATGAGATCTCAAAAAGGTGTTTAAATGCCGATCATGTCTCATGCTAAAGTTAACAGCTTGACATTTAGACGGATTAAGTAGGAGACCATTAACGACAGACCAGCTATCAATGCGAGATAAAAACTCGTTCATTTCTATAGGATGTAAAGAGGAAGAGATAGGCATACAAACAGTGAGATCGTCTGCATATTTCACGAAAGTGTTTACTGTGGAAGATGGCAGATCATGCAGAAAAAAAGAGAAAAGAAGAGGTGAAAGAACAGCTCCTTGTGGTACACCTTCATAAGACACTAGAGACTCTGAACACTTTCCTCCAAACACCGTGTACTGTTCCCTTCCAGAGAGGTAGGAACATAGCCAGTTGGTTATCCAGCTGTCAGTGTTGACGCTGATTAACTTGTTAAGTAAACGTTGCCTTGATATAGAATCAAAAGCAGAAGTATAGTCCAGGAAAGCGCATCGAACATACTTCTTACCCTTTTCTAGGTTGAACACTATATTATGATGCAGAACAGCAACAGCATCGAGGGTGCTTCTTTTGCATCTGTAAGCAAACTGATACTGGTCAATGTGCTCTTTCATCGCAGGCTGAAGTGAAAGTGTCAATAATTTTTCCATTGCTTTGAGGAAGGGTGAAGTTATTGCAATGGGTCTGAATTTCACATTCTTATCACTAGATGATTTCTTGGGTATAGGGATTATTTTCATCTTTCTCCACATTTTCGGTATGAGATTCGAAGAGAAGGATCTATTAAAGATAGTGGTGAATGGATAGCATAGGACGTCAGCACACTTTTTGAAAAGGAGGTTTGGGATACCATCAGGTCCCAAACATCGGGATGAATTTAGTGACTGGAGACATTTTTGGACATCAGTTTCGGTGAAACTAGGAACACAGCTATTTTTTAAACCCGTGAATAAAGGGAGTATCACATCAGATGATTGACGTAAAAAAGACTTATTTAAGTCACAAACATCCAGCTGGTTATCGGTCCTAATCTGTCTGTCACCTGTAAGTTCTTTAAAGAGTTTCCACATACTTGAAGAGTTTTTACAAGACAAGAGTTTTTGAGCAAACATAGTGTTGAGACGACTAATCTCGAGGTTTATCAGACCATTTAGCTTACGAACTTCACTAGAGTTTTTCTTTTTGTACATTATTTCTTTCACCCTCCGTAGTCGTTTTAGTTGTGAAGATGTAAGTCGATCAAAACTTACAAAAATAGTTTCAGTGGGACAACAAATATCAAAACAGAATTTAAGGTAGCAAGTGATAACATCAGTAGTGATTTCCAGTGAGTCATCTGTAAATAATTCCCAGTTGGTCGTATAAAACATGTCTTTCAGGTTTCGGATATTTACTTCTGAGTAATTCCTATATTTGACTTTCTTGCTTTGATTTAAGAGTGCACTCTTTCCATGCTTTCCATATACTTTAGGTAGAACACGAATTATACAGTGATCCGAGCTAGACAATGGAGCACGTTTACGAGTCACATATATACCTACATCATTAATGAAAACGAAGTCTAAATGAGCATCCAACCGAGTAGGAAAATCTACTACATTTTGGTGACCTAGCGATATAAGGAAGCTACAGTCACATGAATTAAAATCACCACATACAACTGAAAGTGAATCACTGAAGGCAGTAACAGCGAACTCAGTGAATTCATCAGCAAAAACAGATAGCGCAGATGATGTGCAGTCTGGAGTCACATAGATATTGGTAACATAAACATATTTGTATTTATTTAGATGTTTTGGACGGCATCTTAGAGTTAGACAGTCGATAAAGTCATTTGAAAACTTGAAACACGCAAACGTAGATCGACACCAGTTCACGTTTACAAAAGTAGCTACACCGCCGCCACACCTCTTTTTATCGTTTGATCGATCCTGACGATAAATTTTGAAATCATGTAGGGATACTAGGCAGTCGTCCTGTAAATCGTTTAACCAAGATTCTTGAATTGTGATGACACCACAATTACGATACATATTTTGACTTAGTAGGGATTGAAGATAGTCTATCTTGTTAATTAATGATCGGCAGTTGGAATTGAGCAATTCGGGAATCGACATACGATTAATGTTCATTCTCTTCAACGCATCTTGCCAACCACCACGATGTCTTTTATTGTAGGTTTTTGTAACTTGTGCAGCGAAAGGTCGTAGGCTTTTCATAAACGCGCCTGTATATGTTATGCGATTAATGGACATAATGAGAGGTTAAAACAAAATGAAAAAAAACAGATAACTTGTTGAAATAACTAGATGGCAGAAACAGGTAGCCCAGATATTCAAGCAGGCCGCCAGGTTGTATGGAATAACTAAATTGAGTTAACAGTAGTTATCAAATCACGTTAGCCAAAATAATAATAATATTCAGATTATTCTGATATTTATAAACTCTCTGTTGGAAGGATATAGTTTGGATTAAGGCATGTTCCGTGCAGGATTCTATTGGGAAAAGCTGATTAGCTGTTTCTTAACCAATCAGCGCCGGCGGAGACTCTAGGATCTTATGTGAAAATTATGGAAATACTGACGTTTTTCTTATTGTGATTCCTACTTCCATTTAACATTTTTATTTGGAATAAAATTACGTTACTGTTCAACCGTGTTCTGATTTGGGGACTTGTCAAGTGAAGTAGTATTTAAGAATAATAAGCAATACGTGTAGCTGGGTCGTAATTACAGAAATTGTAACACAATCCAATTAAATCAACTATTAAAGAGAGTAATGTAAAACAAACATGGTATAGGGTGAAAAGAGGTTAAATTATACTTAAGTGTCAAATGTTTCTGTCTTAAAAATAGTTTTCAATTTAAAGAAGTCATTAAACTAACGAGTATGTAATGGATATACAAATGGAGAGTAATAATAAAACAATAATAATGATGGCTTGAGATAATATGTCGTGAAATATTTTATTTATTTATTTGGACACATAAACATTAATACAAAGGAACATCACATATATACATATAAACATGCGTCACGATAAAAACGAAGTTGTGAAGAAATACAAAACGGAAGGTAAATATAATAGAAATTAATGAATGAGAGTGAAAGAATAATAACAATGAGAGAAACAGTTCAAGCAGAAAAAATACAACTAGAACTTCAATACTTTCAGTTAAATAAGTTATGTTCACTTTTATGAAAAAAGTGAAGGAAAGTTACAACAGGATCGCCACTGGCTTCTATTCTGAGCCATATCTGATAACGTCTCTACCCACTGTGTTGCACCATCTCTAGGACCCCAATCAGGGAGTCGTGAAGGACCAACAGATACCAGTCTTGTACATCTTTCTTCCATACCACGACACCACATCATACACTGACCACTTCACTGCACAACGTGGAATTCTCTGGGACGACATTCATAAGACATGTCTGTTATATCCGAGCGAAGATTAAATCACGAGTAACTTCTGAGACATTAATTGACAAATATTATCTATATATTCTTACGGTGTAATTATTTAATAGTTAGATTATGTATATTTATATTCCCCTTATCATAAGCTTCACTTTGACATATAATTTATCATTGTACGATTTACTGTCCCTAAATTATGCTCAGTTTATTAAGTACTGTCTCCCACATTCACAGCCACTTTTTGGCCTATTTGTGTACATATGTTATTTTCTATTTTATGGTACGTTGTGGTCTGCCTGATTGATATATAAACCGAGTATGTCTGAAATCAATGATTTGGTTCGATTTGGTTGATTCAGAAGCTGGTATTGTGTTCTGGACTCAAGAGGACGGGTTAGAAGGACGTAGGACCCAATAGGACGCTAGACTGCTCAGACCGGTTGAACGTCATTGTTCTTGTCATAGTGCGAATATTCGTATAAGCCGTATTCTGATTGGTGTATAAGTCACGTGATCGTAAGCCGGACATCAAATCATAACAATGTCCAAGCCACCGAAGTCGATGTTTCAAGATAGTGACACCAATTGGATTATCGTCTCTGCGCGCGAACACACGACGCCGAACCTCCGCATCACTAACATGGTGTCGCCACTGAATGTCAGCAATCCTTCGGAGACAGCGATGATCGAACACAAAGAGTCGTCTAACATCCTCAACTCGGAGAGGCCAGGTTTCACAAGCATAGAGCGAAACTACTCTCACCGACGCGTTGTAGATCCGACCTTTTACAGCCAGACTAACACCATGAAGGCACCAAAGATGGTCCAGATTGGCATAAGCCGCTCTGGCTTTCACTATACGTATATTGATCTCATCACTCACGCCACCACCAGCACTTATGCAGCTACCTAGATATACGAACTTCTCGACTACTATCGGCTAACCATCCACAGTGAGTACATGATTAGAATCCTACCAGTCTTGTAAAAGTACTTCGCACTTCGAAGGTGCAAAGCACATACCATACCTACGGACATTGATTGCCAACTCATTAAGTGCGGATTGCATGGCTTGGGCATTATCGCACAGTAAGACAGTATCATCCGCATACTCAAGGTTGAGAAATCTTTCTCCAGGCCACAGATCCACACCGCCACTACCTACATCCATCAGAGCTGTTTCCAGAATGTCATCGATGTCAAAGTTGAAGAGGAATGGTGAAACTGGTCAACCTTATTGCTTGGATGGAACAATAGAGAGAAGTAGTTGTGTGCCCTCCCTCTGTCTGAGGGCTTTCAAGTTGTTAAGAATCTTCTCAGACACACATTTCTTTAATGGGCGATCCCGGAGAACAGTCCTGTCCAACGAATCGAAGGTGGCCTTGATTTCAAGAAGAACTACGATTGTTGGACTGTGATAAATATGACGGGTTTCTAACATTTAGCGAAGGGTGAAGATATGATCAATACATTCTCGACAAGAATGAAAACCAGCCTGCTTCTCGCGAGTCAGTCTTTCTCGAGTTTTGAACAATCTACGAAGTATGACAGAAGCCAATAGTTTGAACGCAGTCAGAAATAGACTTATCCCTCAATAGTAGTTGCATAGATGACGTGAACCTTTTAAAAAGATAGGGAAAACTATCGACTCATTCAAAGATGCTGTAATACAACAAATTATGCTTTATATGATAAAATTAAAAAAAAGATAGATATCAAGATTTACTTACCTGTAGTACTTCATTTTCTAAGTGGGCTTTCTCTTCTAAAGCATCTTGAAAATCTTGCCTAGAAGCGAATAATTCTCGAGTTAATATTTCAGCTTTATCTTCTAACTGAAATATACAAAAATAAAATGACATAAATTAATATCTTTTCTTTTTAATAAAAAAATAAAATCTTTGTAAAAAAAAAACAATGAAGTGATCGTTTAATGATTTTAAACAGTTCGACTTTTTAACGATTTTAGATGGCAAGTTTTAATGTAGTTCGAGCAGTGGCTAATATCCAGCACATAAACGATATAGTACAATAACAAATGTACATAAATATATACAAAATAATTAAGAGTGTTATCCATTGGATCGAGTTATTAAAAAGAAAATATTATAGAATTTACCGAATATGATAAATCTTCATACATTTGTATAAATCCTACATACATTTATTTGAATTAAATAAACCATCTGGTCTTACTATCTATGTAAACATTGTATCAAATTCAAACAATAATACATATTTTGACAAAGAAACACAATTAGTATATTCAAATGTTAAGAGAGAAGCTGCACATATGAATTAAGGATAAATACAATGAATAGTACAATGATAACATTGTTCTAAATTAAATTTATTAATGAATAATTCATCACCGATCAAAGTAAACAATTTTGAAACCAAAATATTTAAACATTTTTATATTCCCATGACACATCTATTTGATATATAACCTAATATGTTACGATGATAACAATCTGAACACTGGAATATCAGTTAGGATAGCACACACTCACTCTAGGAAGATAGTAAGGACGATTATACTAAAATCGACATTGCTGTGTATTAATAGCCAGCAATTTTCAACATATTCCTTAGAAACTTTTCTTTGAAGCCCGAGATCAACAAGATCCACCATTGTACAGAAACAATTACCCTTTAACATTGTGAATAAATCAGCCAGGACTAGATACCAATGACGCCTGTTGGAGCGACTAAAGTATAGTTTCCTTCCATGAAACTACGTTCACAGAATTGCTCTATTTAAAACAGATTTGGTCCACCGTACTCAGACCTCATTGATTCAATCGGACGTTCCTTTAAACACCATATATAACTTAGTGAAACAATTCTATGCTCTTAAGGACTATTTTAACGAGTTACTGAATCAGCTTTCCAATAGTTTTCAGCCTGATTTAACCCATTGCTTATCTATGTTAGTGACCCTTAGCCTGGGACTAAACTGATTTTCTGTTCCTAAACACCAGTACAATATGTACTATTGTCTCAGGTTGACAAAGAACTTGATCTTCTTTAGCAACGCTTTCCGTACTTAGTATAGGGAGCAAAGCAGCAAGGCCGAATATTGTTGATATTAACCTTGAGGTAGAAGCACCACCAACACCTGTTTCAGCATAATCCCCTATTTCTTATCACTGACACCCCCAAGAAAGCATCTTTTAACATTTAATGTATGTAATCCTAGCGATTTAAGCACTATGTTATTACATCATCAAAACCTGTTCATATACTTTTGAATCACACATTTTCCTACTGTGAAAACGTTAGGATAATTTTTCCTGTTTTACATTTGCTTGAACTGATTTATTACTTATTTTAACCACATGTACTCAATCACGTCCCTAAAAACTACCAATATATTTCGGGACCACTGAGAAATTCAAACACAACCAACCACAAGGGTTGCTGGTACATTTTTACAGAATATATATTTACACAAATCGTAAGTTAAACAAATTTTATATGATAAAGAGAAGTATTATATCTTTATTGCTATATTGAGTATATGAACAGATTAAATATGACGTTATTTTATTCATATACTAGACTTCTACGATGAAATATATCTGTTTGCTACTTCATAAGAATCTAATTTGGATAGGAAAGCAACAAAAAATAGTTTTATATGGGGAAAGAATTTTAACAATTAATCTGTGAACTAAAAATGGACATTAAACTCATTCAAATGTAATATTTCTTGAAAAATCTACACAACATTCAATACAAATAACTAACCATAAATTGTGAAAAACTGGTTAGAATTATTGATAAAATAAATAACAAATTACCCGGTCAACTTGTTTGTGCATTGATGTTTTACTCGATAAAAGACCGGTAGCCAGTGATTCATTTTCGTGTTCTAATCGAGAAACTTCTCGCCGTAATGATGCCAACTGACACTCCATAACATGTAAGGGAGATTCGGTCAATTTTTCTTGAGCTCTCTTTGTTATCCATTCTTTAGCATATTTTTGTAGTTTGGCGGAAGTAACCTTTAAAGAAATGTAAAGGAATAAAGTGGATGGGGAATTCTATAGAAACTTCTAACTGTGCGGTTAAATGAAGCGTACAATTTAGTGATCAAAATTGCAAGATCTTCTGCAGATACGGTAATACCATTACGAGATAATATGGAATATACTAAAAAAGTCAAATCAAGAAGTATCTGTATAAAATACTATATCTATTTACAGTAAAAGTCAATATTGTTACGTTATCTACTTGATTACGGCAGAATACGATATACAACTAACAGCACTTGAACATGTAGAAACCCACAGTCGCAAATCAGAAGACAAAAGAAGCATGGGAAACGATTATCGGGTAAGAACCAGAAATGTACAGGAAACATGAGTATTCGCTATAACATCATTGCAATTCAGTCAATCGTCCAATGTTAGCACGCCACGTTAATATTCTAGTGGGCTCTATCAGGTTCTGATTCGATGGAATCTCTTCAATTCCTTTAGAGCCTCTGAAGACTATATATATATATATATATATATATATATATATATATATATATATATATATATATATATATATATATATATATATATATTCAGATAATCGAACGAAGTACACAAAATGGAAATTAATAAAGCAGAACAAATGTCGAACAATTTCATCGAGTTGAAAACGAATGTCAAAAATGCTAAAGAAATGCTATCAGTAATAAGTAAGTCTAATGTCACAAGTTTATGTAAATGTTTGGAAATACTAAACAACAACAGATATATGTCGAACATCATGTTCTCAAAAATTATTAAAATTGACACTCGTTACTGAACATTAGTAAGTACTATAAAGTAATAGACAAAGAAAACTAGATAAGAAAATGAAGAAAAAAACAGATTTAACAGTGGGTTTTGATTTCTTTTGAAAGAGAAATTCCGATCATTAATAAGGTGTATCGACTTAACTAATCATACAAAATCTGTTCTTTTTTCACATAACTGACAAGACAAAGCTATTTTTACTAGCAAACTTAGGACTCCTGATATATGTCTCCATGGTAAAAGTGAAAATGGTACACGAAATACCTGACTTAATTTGAAATGATCTGGGCAAAAAAATTAGGTACTTTGGAGGAAATATATTTACGTAAATAAAACCAAAGGAGTTCCTTATTGTCATTTTGAATACCGAAGGTATCTGGCTATTTGAACATAGTAGTTAAGTGATTGTTTTTTTATAATTCCCTACCTTTTTTCACATATATATTTGGTGCCCCCCTGTACCAATATTTATGTGTTCAAATAAATAAATAAGTTAAGTGATTGAACCTAATGGAGTTTGATGCGGACGGTACTAAGTTCGAGTCCAGTGGAGGACATCACCTTTGGTAACCAGGTTCATCAAACTGACCAGTCCCCAAAAGGTCGAGACGCGAGCCCTTGATCTTACTGCTAGATGCATTCTATCTATTCTAGACTAAAGGTATTATGAAATATGACAAATAGAAGTGTTGACAGAACCTATGATGAATACAGTAGATCAACTTAATTGTTCTTGTCAAATTACCATCTTATTAATGCTGGATAGACGCAAAATGTATGAAAATAACAAATTATACAGTTTGTATAACTGTTATTCTAAGTTTCAGTGAATCACGTACTACCATAAATTACTTGTCTGGACAAGTGTTATATGAGCACATCAATTAGTAGAAATAATAATAATCATGATCGACTGGACTACATCGAACTACTGCTCATAAAACTATAATTACTCTAAAGATTTGTGATTATACAATATATAAATATTCATCTAGAAATCACACACTACAATAAAACATTATTGTGGATTGTAAGGCTAGGATAATATTTGATTACCAAAAATAACACGTACGACGCAAGAAACAGCGAACAATTTAACAATTATGTGACTGACGTTCAATAGCTAGATTAATTTGTTTTAGTTGAGATGTTCTTGATCTCAGAGAAACCTTTATAAGTTGGCAAACACGATGATGGAAAGTAGCTAATTACATGAGAAAATACCGACATTTGTGAAATCGATGTAAAAGTGAAGCTTAAAAATTTAATATTTATGAATAATGATAATACCACCATAATCATTACGACTTAAAATAAATAAAGCTTCATTGTTCACGTCAACCTAAGAACTAAGCAACTCTGTAGAAGTTTGCTTACTTATTAATCTTTTGAAAGACAATAGGTATTACTACATGACTGTTCAAATGTTGGTTTGTAATTGGAATTTAATAACCAAAACTACAAATTGGATTTTGCATGCCAAAATAAACGAGAAACAGTGTAAATAATGCATAGTAATTCTATGAGAATATTTTCATAAGAGTAGGGAGAATACATATAGAAAAAAGTAAAACGAATCTATTGAAGATATAGGGGAAAAATATGAAATGTTAATAAAATCATTCAGTAGAATTGAATTTAAAATTCGATACAAAAATAAGTAAACTTGTTAGGTTTGAAGCTTAACGAGTTCACTTAGATTTGCGAACGAGAACGAAATTCGATGACTAATGACCAGTGAGCTAGCTATTGCTGCGCCCCAGCCCCGCTATCTAGAGGGAGAAGTCCAGGTTTGAAATGAGAAGTGTATTCTGCAGCAACCAGAGACGAGCGAAGTCTCTTAGTAGAAAATATACTCGTTTATATATTGATTGTACACCCGTTTTCCCATCATATCAAAACTAGATGAGTATCGTATGCGAATTAGATGAGGAATCATATGACGTAAATAAAAAAACTGATATAACTTAATCATCTATCTAAACGAAATCTAACAAATGACGCTAATATTTTGATTAAAGGAACCAGCTACCTGAGTAGACTAGTTTATAGAAAAGTGACAAAGTGGAATGTAGACGTTTTAAAAAGTTAATTTTGAATTGATATAGAAGAAACCCTATACAGCTTAGTTCAGTACAGAGAAGTTATACGAAGAACTATATACCTCAGTTTCATTCCTACAAATACACTAACAAATTACGAGGTTAGACCACAGCTGTGAGATTGTAGTATTGCTACTCATGGGTAACCAGTTTTTTATTCTAAAATTTCATTTTTGTCTTTTATTGGTTAACTGTAAACTAAATGTGAGTGGGTGATGAACTTGTTATTTCTCCGGAAATATTGAACTGATAATTTTTGTGCTTATTTGTGCGAAGAAGTTGATCGCTGTTGCTGGGTTTATCGCATCGAATGTGAAACTTGACTTTAAGCTGGTTACCGTTTACTAAAGAACCATTTATCACTTATACACAAATACCCCATAAGCCAAAGATAGCCTTTTGAATTTAATCGACCTCAGGTAGATTATTCCGTTGAATCTAACAGATTTTTAATACATATTTTATGATTACCGTAATAGGAAGCTATATCATCATGGAAAGTTGCTAAACCTGGTAGTAAAAATCTATTTCTTAGTTAATCAGAAAATTCTAAGATGGAGAAGTAACCGTTGAACAAACAGAATTCAATATTTCCTGTTATGAATGATAGAAACAAAGTGGACTGAATGAAGGAGAATAATAATGTGCAGAATTCTTAATATAAGCATATCAACCTAAACTGTTTTAGCTTTTAGACACTTTTATCATTTAAAACATAGAAAAAACATTAAATTCATCAATGGGATCTGTTTTCAAGCTGTACAGTCGTATCTTGTGAATAAATATGAATAATGAATAAACATGATGATGTAATAAAAAGATCATAATCTCAGATTATATAGTTTAAGACAATAATAGTAAAATGTCATGTTATTACTACACGATGTGTGTATGCAAATGGAATAGATGGAATATAAATGAGAATAGAAATGGTCCAAAAAGAGCAATACAAAAGTGCGATAAATTTATGTTGATTTAAACGAGGTTCCAGTAATAAATTACTTATCACCTTTGTATAACAATACTACACAACATAATTTGAAGGCAACAAATAAAAGGATGGTGTGAATGGTATTTACTTTAAAAAAATTATCATATTATCATAAATAGACCTCTAGAACTTCGAATTAATAGGAACGAATATTAAAACACTTGACCTTAGATATAAATGAATGTGACTTCTAGTCAAAATACCAAAGAAAGGCGATCTCAGAAACTGTGACAACTACAGGGGAATCACCCTTCTCTCAATACCAGAAAAAGTCTTCAACAGGGTATTGTTAAACAGGATGAAGGACTCCGTAGACGCACAACTTCGTGACCAACAGACAGGATTCCGTAAGGATAGATCGTGCACAGACCAAATCGCAACTCTACGGATCATTGTGGAACTGATAGGATGGGAAGAAAAATTAATATTCGATTGATTCACCCAATATGAGTTTTATTCATCATCACATCCTTCTTGATTCAATGTAATGATTACTCAATGTAGTAATTGTTTTCTTTTCTCGCATGATATTTTAATTTGTATAATACACAATATTCTTGTATTTCATTGACTATGAACTATACTCAGCATATGATTTCTTATCACTGTGAGTATTTTTCATGTATGTGGTTTTATTCTAACTATTAATCAAAACGGGTGTACAACCAATATATAAACGAGTATATTTTCTACTAAGAGACTTCGCTCGTCTCTGGTTGCTGCAGAATACACTTCTCATTCCGAGCTTGGACTTCTCTCTCTAGATAGCGAGGCTGGAGCGCAGCAATAGCTAACTTACTGAACCTTGATCACCGAATCTCGTTCTTGTACGCGGACTACGTGAATCCGTGACAGTTTTCAAACCTAACAGGAACAATCTATTGAATGGAATTCATCACTCTATATCAACTTCATTGACTACGAAAAAGCATTTGATAGCGTGGACAGAACAACCCTATGGAAGCTTCTTCGACACTACGGCGTGCCTCAGAAGATAGTCAATATCATACAGAATTCCTATGATGGATTAAACTGCAAAATCGTTCATGGAAGACAGTTGACAAACCCCTTCGAAGTGAAGACCGGTGTCAGGCAAGGTTGCTTACTCTCACCCTTTCTCTTTCTCCTGGTGATCGACTGGATCATGAAGACGTCAACATCTGAAGGGAAGCACGGGATACAATGGACATCTAGGATGCAATTGGATGATCTAGACTTCGCAGACGATCTGGCTCTTCTATCGCATACGCAACAACAAATGCAGGAGAAGACGACTAGTGTAGCTGCAGCCTCAGCAGCAATAGGTCTCAATATACACAAAGGGAAAAGCAAGATTCTCCAATACAGCACAGCATGCACCAATCCAATCACATTTGACGGAGAAGATTTGGAAGATGTACAAACCTCTACATATTTGGGCAGTATCATTGATGAACGCGGTGGATCTGATGCAGATGTGAAGGCACGGATTGGCAAAGCAAGAACAGCATATTTACAACTGAAGAACATCTGGAACTCAAAACAATTGGCAACCAACACCAAAGTCAGAATTTTCAATACAAATGTCAAGACAGTTCTACTGTATGGCGCGGAAACCTGGAAAACTACGAAATCCATCATCCAAAAGATACAGGTGTTTATTAACAGTTGTCTACGCAAAATACTTCAGATCCGCTGGCCGGACACTATAAGCAACAACCTACTGTGGGAGAGAACAAATCAGATCCCAGTGGAGGAAGAAATCAGGAAGAAGCGCTGGAAGTGGATAGGACACACATTGAGGAAAGCACCGAACTGCGTCACAAGACAAGCCCTCATATGGAATCCTCAAGGTCGAAGGAAGAAAGGAAGACCAAAGAATACATTACGCCGAGAAATAGAGATAGATATGAGAAAAATGAACAAGAATTGGATGGAACTTGAAAAGAAGGCCCAGGACAGATTGGGTTGGAGAATGCTGGTCGGCGGCCTATGCTCCATTGGGAGTAACAGGCGTAAGTAAGTAAGTAAGTACGTTCACAGTCACTTTTAGCTAGATTCTTGTACAAATGTTATTTTCCATTTATAGTGTGATGTGATTTGTTTGGCTTGTACATAAACCCAGTATGTTTGAAATACATCATTCATATCACGGAAACTGAGATTTGTGTTTTGGGCTAAACAGACAAGGAAAAGGACCAATCGGGACAACAGGCTGTTCGTTCAGGTGTATACGTCATTTGTTGGTCGTATAAGTCCGCATATCTAAATTTGGCAATCGTATTAGCGATAATCGTACAAGCTAAGGAAATAACACCTTAGACACAAACATAGAGCTAGTTGACACTCATTAAGGTGTACCTGCAGACTCAGAGGATTTGAATGAGTACCAACTAGAAGGAAACCGAAGTGTGAAGTTTCAAGTCAGTCATCAATTATTTAATATCATGAAATCAGTCGTTGTTATCATATCCTGCTATAATTGCACCTTTATTAATTAAACAATAAACCAAAAGAGTTGTTCAAATGAATGATGTTATAGAATCATTGTCAATGTTATCAATTTCTTTAAAACCATTAAAAACATTTTGTTCCATTCAATGAAAGATTTTCTTCACATATTAAATATGTCATTTTATTAAACTAGATGCTTATTTTCCAAACTCACTTTAGCCGATAATGCAATACTAAGTAATTCTTGATTAGCATCATGGGCTAAATATTTTTTTGGCATCGTAACACGCAAATGTTTGAGAACACCTTCAAAGTCCAAACCGAGTAAATCACGTCTAGCCAATTGCAATAGTGCTAAAGATACTTTGAATATGAATATCAAACCCTATAATAAACATAGATGAAAGATCATTTTGCAAATACAAACAAAACATCATAAAGAAATATACTACTATAGTGTGATAACCTTGACTAATAGGAAATAGTATGCCTTTATCTTCAAAGAAACAGAAAAATTCTGGAAGGGAAAGTTCATTTTATTGGGAAAAACAGGGATGTAACTATCAATTCTTGTATATCATTGGCGAAATTAGTGCAATTTAGAAGTAATTCAATGCTTTATGAATTTATTCAAACAATATAACTCCTAAGTGTGACATGCTTTATAACATTTGTTTAAAGCAATTAGTCCTTTTCATAAATTCGGATAGTTCACTCGGTATTATTTACTTGAATGTTCCCATTGATGTTTAGGACTGCAATTGATCAGTCGCTAATTGGCATATGTGCATACTGTGTGTATTGCCTCAATATGGCCTTAATTCACAAGCATCATAAGCAAAGATGGACAGTGGCTAGCAGTGGAATCCATGACGCACGGTTTGTCCTATTTGAGACTAGAACCCAGTACCATTCACTTCAAACGCCATCGCGTTATCCACTTAGCTACTGAGTCCTGATAAACACTTGCTTGTGCACTGGGGTGAAGTGTAATAAGACGAAGATTATCAGAACTATGTGATACAATAGCGCAATACATTTGAACAATCTAATCGCACATAAGCTTATTAAGAACATTTACATCTAAAAATAAAAGGTCAACTGGACAAATGAAGGAAACAAAGATAATGAAGAAAAGAAAATAAAAAACAATTCGAAACCTCATCACTCTGGATAATAAGCTAATATTACTTGGGTAGTTTTAATGTTCCGATAATCTACGTCTTTTTATTACACCATCCAAAATTATTTGATTAAATTTCTTTCATACACATAGTTCCCTTTATCATTCCGAAAAGAGCGAGAACAAAGATTCTAGCAGAATCTTCTAGCTAAAATCTTTGTTCTTGCTCTTTTCAAGATTAAATTTCTTCAAGAAAAAAAGAAATATTTCCAAATGATATTAGTCGCAGTACTAATTAACGGTCTTTCTAGTCTTTACATTTGATGTATCAGTCAAAATAAGCCATGACTGACTATTGAGGTAAGACGGACAGATTGATCTTGGAATCTAATTGTAATAAATACAATTTCTCTATCTCTGTAATATCCTCTTGTTCTAGTTACTAACCGCTTTTCGATCGTCGGTAAAAATTTGAGTGTTTAAGTTCATATGACCAAGTATCTAAAATCTAGCGTATGACATACAAAGCACATTTCCCTCCGTTATAGCATACAAAAACGATGTTATAAATATGTAAAACATTAAAGGTATTACGTACTTTAAAAAACGTTATAGTACATATACATTTTAAAAAGAAATGATCATGTATTTAAGTACAACATACCTCAGTTAGAAACAGATCAACAATATGAAAGACAACATTTAATGGAAATTTAGCAGTGAACAATGTTAAAAACCACTGACTAGCGAACATGTGAGTTTCTAAGCCAAGATCACTAAAATGTTTTGCTACATCTGGTAATTGATCCTAATTGGAAAGAAAAATGATCACAACAAGTGAAGTGAGTGTTTATTATTGCATCATTTCAACCAAAAAAAATCAAAATTACAAAAACTGATTGAATAATTTATTTACAGTTTAAACGCTCATCTAAAACAGTCTCCCTCTGTAGCTCATAGAAAAGAAGTAATACTTTCAATACTCAAGGTTTATATTCGGTTATAATTAACTTATTGTGACCGTTGGACGATTGATTTCTCATCGTGATGAGATTACTTCAAGATGTTACTGAGTGAATAAAAGGTTATCAATATACGATTATATCAAATTATTTATATTTTTATGATCACAGCAACACTGTTAGCTATAAAATCTAAAATAAATGAACTACTATTAGATCCATATCTAAAAAACTCATTTTAATTTTATGCACAGAAGATTTATCTACTCAGTTTCGAGACATTTACCAGTTCATGTTTGAGAGCTAGTGAAACTATGTGGTTGACGAAACTAAGTTATGCATACAGTGGGGTTAAAGCCTGAGACCCAATTAATTGGGAATCGATTGACCTAGACACCAAGTCACACATATTCAATAATAAAAATTAGAAAACAAAAACAAAATCATATTTTGTTGAAATGATGAACCGATCAAAGTTAGACAACCACTGAGAACCTGGAAAGATTAGACGGTCGTTTCATTTCACTACATGAACGCCCACGGTCTCACAAGCTGGATTCGAACTCAGGATCTTCTGTCTCGTGAGTAAACGTTTAACCTATTCAAGCACGAAATATCTGTCCAATGCTTCCAGGCTTTTAAAAGTTGTTTTACTTTAATAAGTTCGTGTTTACAATGAAATTTTAAAAAATTCCACAACCTCAAAATGACAATTATATTTTACCTGAATAATACGATCCAATTGATATAATCGCATATGTAATCCATCGAAATCATTTAAGAAAAATTCTCTAACTCCATAATTGTTATTCACTTGTACTAATAATGTGAATGCTTGTTCTACTGGCATCTTAAACAAAAAGACAGAATATCCATAAATAATAATTATGAAAAATTATCCAATTTAAGAAAACAAAGATGGAAGAATTCAATTTATTTGAGTATCATCTATATTAATAAAATCATCTGTAAGTTGTACCCAAAGATACACATTCACGCAATTGAGATATTGATACCACTTTGAAATAATAATAATTAATATTATTATAATCTAAATTAATCAACTTAGATAGTTCTCTTCGCTTGAACACATGATTTTGCAGCAAAAGGTACTTTAAAAATGTACAATATTTTGGACACAGTATAAAATAAATCGAATGTCACACTTATGAAATATATTTCATGCTAATTTTTAGAAGTATTATACAACCATTTATTCGTAAAATGACGGCTCAGCTTCCAAATTTTGTAATGAAAGATGTTTGCAGATCGTTAGATTAGTAGATGTATGGCCAATCGATTGTAATATACAACGATACGATACGACCAAGTGATGATTCCTTATTAGATCAAATTATTATCATGAACCGCCAATTGAACATGCATCACCAGATAAGGTCAGATGCTCAGCAGAAGACATTTTTTTCCAATAAAAATAATATTGTTTATACAACGCATTGACACAAAAACATGATTTTTTGGTCACTCATCATCCGATGAGTTAAAACATGACTATCAAGCTCAATTAATTCACCGTCGCATCACAAAGTTTACTAAATTCAATTATCAAGTGTGTGTTGATGTACTCTGTTTGAAGTAATACTATCTGTGATTGCTAATGATATCACCCAGTTGAGCGAATCAAATTAGGTAGAATAAGGTCAAAATTTGAAATATATTGGTTGGAGGTTGAGCATTTTAATCGATTTTTTAAAATTATCGCTGTTACCATACTTTACCAACAAATGAATGGCAAAATCTAGATTTACTCATTTATTTGAACACATAAATATTGGTACAAAGGGGCACCAAATATGTATGCGCCATACAAGTCATTTGCTTTGTGTATGAGCTGTGATACTATCCAGGCGCCCAGACCGAAGCAGGTGGTTTTCCTAGGGGGCCACGCCATTTGTTCCCTCAAAATCCTGGAGCTTATGTGCACCATTGGTTTGGAATCAGGGTTTTCCAACTCCCCTAGGTGGACTTACCGTGTTCATCAACCCCGTTAAAGCGCTGGACATTCACTTTCCGTTCTCCCAATTTCGTAAACAACAGTAATGCCGCGAAAAGGCAGTCATTAGGACCTCTCTAGCAGTGGTTGTGTACGCGTGTCCATGTGAGAGCATTTCGAGAGGGAGAGCTGCCTCTCTCCACCGTCGGTCGTACCAGGGCATTTGGGGGGCTTTAATGTAAATTTGACGATGAAAACTTAGTACTAAAAGCACCTTGCTGATGCTATTAAATGTCAAGAAGATGAATCTGTTTGGATGTAAGTTAGGTTGATTTATTACATAGTCGCCATGACAATCTAAAGAAATCACAAACACTATTTTACGAGTAAACAAGGAAAACTTACATGAAGTAATAATACAGCGGCAAAAAATGTTAAACCTTGGCAATAACCAACTTCTTCATCGTACAAAGCATAAGCACGACTAACAAGAAAAAGACTTTCTTGTCCAATCTTATCACGGAAGAAACTATGAGCTGGAAATGTGCGTGCTAAATCACGACGTATAACTTCATCATGTTTACATGGCTACAAGAAAAAAACGATATTCACTTGGGAAAGGTGGTTATAGAAAGTATTACTGTGAATCTTGTACTAAGATAGGAAGAATATTTAGTCTTGGCGATCAGGTCAATCTACGATCAATAAACACATCCAAATCGGTCTAATCAATCAATCAGATAAATCATGGACAAATATAAGACCAAGAATCAGATCAAAATAACGAGGCAGATAATTACTGGTTAAAGGTCAGAAATAACCAATCCAGATCGAGGTAGACAGGACAAACTGTGAGTTTGATGTTGAGAAATTCAAATACTTTACTTTTACCGGAAGCTTGTCCTGATGTTGTTCAGAAGAACAATAAAAGCTCCACGTCCAAACCACCCAGCTTAGAGAACAAAACCCTACCAAAATCTTAGAGGTTACAGATGAAAAATAGTGGGTTAGAAAATATTAGAGTTATTAGGAAGGAGAAAAACATGTAACTCAGTAATTTGGTTATATTGGTTAGCAAAAACAAATATTTGAGTGCCGACCGTTTGCGCTGTAATAAGAAATCAGTGGATAGTTCTTATTCTTACTACTTGGCAGTGATTGGTAATTTGTATCCACTAATATAAACAATACAGCTAATGAAACTATACCGCTGTTAAGACAGAAACATAACCAGCACGGTTTGATTCTGTAAGATATTGGATAGCAACTAAACGCTCAACACTAAACAGGTTAAAGTATTTTTTGTTGAAGTAAAAAAAACACAACAGAAAAATAATGAAACAATACTACTAAAGCATCTTACTTTAGTAATAAGAATTCGATAAGCATCCATCAATCCACTTTCATCAACAGGACAACCGGATAATAACTGCCAAACTTCAGCTCGTAAGGCATCTGGAATACCACGACTAACTAGTTTTCTAATTCGTTGACAAAATGCAGAACCTAAATGAGAAATATGAGGACCAGAACAACCACTATGCAATAATTCAGTTCTCAAACAATTTGTAGATACTCCAAGACCATTAGCTTGATCTTGTCTGACTTTGTTATGCCATTCAGTAACCAAATGACCCCATTCAAGAAGTAGCTGATCATCCGTAACTTCTCTAGATACAATTCCATTACCGCTCATCAATGGTTCATTGTCACTATCTGAAATGAAATTTAGTTTATAGGAGATCAATTTTGTTTTGCGGGTTTTGAAAAAATTTCATAGTTTTTACGAATGAGTTAATAAATGATGAAAAAATAATAGAGCTCGAGAATTGTATCGTGATACTACTTGGTCAGTACATTAGATAAATAGTGAATAGTAATGAATATACCAGTATTTATACTGGATCTATAGTTCTTTATTCTGATATACTTCATCATTTAGTTTTTATGGTATGTTAGGAAGCCAACAGAAAACTGTGAATTTAAGCAAAAAGCAGATTTCAATGTTGTATGTGTTCTTAAACATAAGTGATGATAATCAAGTATATCTGTGCATACAGGATTCACTCAAAAGAATGGTATGAGAAACTTCATAGATTATACAAGTGGTGTTGTAGATCATATAGATTCTCTACATATCATGTCTATTCTGATAATCCAATCTGACAATCCACTGGACATTTTTGTCAAGTTTGACAAATAGTTAGGAAAATAACAAACACTGAAGAATCGACGGATGAATATTAATTTTTAACTTTTCCGACTACTCAAAACAGGCTAACAACCACATTAATTCTCAAAGTAACTACCTTATAGAACAAAAGGTATGAATTCATGAAGAAACTAAGCTGTTCAACAATTCTCCAATCTTATCATTTCTTTTACACCAGTAATTGCAATGCCTACTGAGGTCATTGTTAAAATTCACAGCTGTTACTACTGAACTAATCAGCATGCTGTCATCACCGTAGGATTTAATGAGAGATTAAGACTACAAACATGGATCAATAATTACAAGTGTAATAACTATTTTAAAAGAAAAAAGTATCATGTCGTAATGTACTTTTTTTGCTGCTCAGTATAATTTAGTTGCAAGATAAAACTGAAAATAATGCTCTACAAAGTTTTAGTAGAAAAAACAAACATCGAATGATAAATAAAGAATTTCTGGATTGTGTGTGTGATCATTGAAATGAAGGTTAAAAAGAAAAGAAATAATTTAAAATGTTTTAAGCGAATATTTCAGTGATTTTAGCTCAGAACAAATATGAAGGCGTAGCAGATCACAATAAGTAGAGACAGTAAACAATATCACTAAACGTCGGCGAAAAATCAAACAACTTGCTTCACCTAATAATGTTGCTCGTTTATAATAAGACTGAATAAGTATTCATATTCAACGGAAGTCCAGCGACATGATATTTAACTAGTTTTATTTGCTAAATTAAAAAAGAACTTCGTAAGTAAACGAGATTCAATATATATAACAAATTCGACAAAATAAGATTAGAATATTGCTAATTGGAGTAAGAGGAGGAGTTATACATAACAGATTTGGCGGATCATTTAGTAAACTTTAGATGATCTTGAATTTTCATAAAAAGTAAACTAGAATATAATTTATGGTATTTCTAGCATCGTGGGACCATTAAGTAACATGACCTTCTTGTTCAATTTAAGTGCAAACTTAACATCATTATAATTTATTACATAGTGCCATGTTTTGAATTAACTGTCCTCTAGTTTGACTTGGTGCGAAAGGTAAAATTTGTTGAACTCTCAGATCTTTGGCCAATAAACTGCTGTTACTTACCAATAGCAAAATTTTAAAAAATATTTTTAATCTGCTAAAGCTGTGGATGTACATTGAAACTTGTTAAGTAACGTTACTTATTATGCCCTAAAATAATGGCATACCTCAGTCTTCTGCATAATTTGGCGACGAGATACGAGCAAAAGGATATGAATGTTCTAAAGTGTTGAGCTTTATAATCAGTCATTTATTCATGAAATTATTTAATCATGACCACGTGTTAGAATTTCTACAGTATAATTATCGACTTAATCCACGTTGGTGAATAACGGAATTAAATAAGTCAAATACGACAATGGATTTTTGAATACATGTATTTTGTACACTCACTGATCTGGACAGGAAATGAGAGGGATGAAGCTAATAGAAGACAGCGAAGAGAAATGAAGCGCGGTGAAGACATGTGAGCCAGCTCCATTTGATCAAGCGTTAATCAATATTTGTAGCCAGAAAAAACAAGCTACAAACATGTGATGAATGTGATAAGTGTACACACACATAAGCTCGCATAGTATAAAAACAGTCAGGGTTGATAAGTGAATAGTTAACAAGGTCAAAACGTGACTCAAGTAGAATAGATAAACTGGCCTGTCCAGAAGATAGAATACGTTATATGGGCTTAACATAGTAACCGACACTACATGTCAAGTAAACATTTTTCAGAGTTGAAGGATAGAATGAATTAAGTTTCTATTTTCGCACAATGGAAATTAGTAGACTGAGTGTTTCAAGTTGGCACTCTCTCTCTCTCTCTCTCTCTATATATATATATATATATATATATATATATATATATATATATTTTCAGGGAACTATCTCACTTTCTTTCTAACAAAACACACAGTCAGTGACACTCTGAAGGAGCTGCTGATCCCAGTGTGAGGTTAACTGACTGGTGCCAGCTGTTGAGCTCCTGACGGATGTCACTGAATTCGCTATTTTCGTCTCAGATCGTAAAAGTATCATATATATACCTCTTGTATATATGAAAACAGTCGACTATTTATCAAAATACAGTATTCTCTGAATATTTTATGAAACAGTCATCTACAAGTGACCCCATCGATGCTTCAGCATTGTCGATAAGAATCATTATGAAACCTGGACTGTACGTTGAAGGTTCTTCGTAAAAGTTACCATAGATAGTATTTCGGGACACGAATATAGCCGGTTTTTACTTTTGACATAGTCATATAAGAAATATCTTCACGAGAGAGACATTTTTGATAAGTGAAGCAAAATTAAGTAATACCTTTCAATTTTCGGACATATTGATGTTGATTACTGAATCAACAAAATCTAACGGATAAGACGTATTTTATCTATTAAGCTGATGTCTTACTGGTTGCAAATTTTTAGACAAATAGGTACAGAGAACTATTTATATGCAGTAAAGAGTGTGAGAAAACACCTTTCTTATGCATGTTTAGGAAACCATATAATCGTGGAATGACAAAATCCAGACGGTTCAAGATGTTCGAAAAGGTCAAAACTGATGATTGGCTTATTGAATCAGCACATAATTCTTTTCATAGGATGCAGTACTTGTGATTTCTATTCCCCTGACAATAGTCGCTTGGTTTTTTATTTTCTAATTTGTGTATTTATTACAAAAGTGTACATGGGCGATTTTCAATTGCTCGAAATCTTTGCTGGAGACTAGGAAGTTACTTGTCTAGCAAACTATTACGATAATTACAGATGGTGAAACCTCAAGAAATCAGACGTCAAGGCATTAGGTAAAAAATCACTACGGCATCAAGGCTACCGTCGATTCGTTGGAAAGGACTGTTCTCCGGGATCGCCCATTAAAGAAATGTGTGTCTGAGAAGATTCTTAACAACTTGAAAGCCCTCAGACAGAGGGAGGGCACACAACTACTTCTCTCTATTGTTCCATCCAAGCAATAAGGTTGACCAGTTTCACCATTCCTCTTCAACTTTGACATCGATGACATTCTGGAAACAGCTCTGATGGATGTAGGTAGTGGCGGTGTGGATCTGTGGCCTGGAGAAAGATTTCTCAACCTTGAGTATGCGGATGATACTGTCTTACTGTGCGATAATGCCCAAGCCATGCAATCCGCACTTAATGAGTTGGCAATCAATGTCCGTAGGTATGGTATGTGCTTTGCACCTTCGAAGTGCGAAGTACTTTTACAAGACTGGCAGGATTCTAATCATGTACTCACTGTGGATGGTTAGCCGATAGTAGTCGAGAAGTTCGTATATCTAGGTAGCTGCATAAGTGCTGGTGGTGGCGTGAGTGATGAGATCAATATACGTATAGTGAAAGCCAGAGCGGCTTATGCCAATCTGGACCATCTTTGGTGCCTTCATGGTGTTAGTCTGGCTGTAAAAGGTCGGATCTACAACGCGTCGGTGAGAGTAGTTTCGCTCTATGCTTGTGAAACCTGGCCTCTCCGAGTTGAGGATGTTAGACGACTCTTTGTGTTCGATCATCGCTGTCTCCGAAGGATTGCTGACATTCAGTGGCGACACCATGTTAGTGATGCGGAGGTTCGGCGTCGTGTGTTCGCGCGCAGAGACGATAATCCAATTGGTGTCACTATCTTGAAACATCGACTTCGGTGGCTTGGACATGTTCTATGAATGTCGTCCTAGAGAATTCCACGTTGTGCAGTGAAGTGGTCAGTGTATGATGTGGTGTCGTGGTGTGGAAGAAAGATGTACAGGACTGGTATCTGTTGGTCCTTCACGACTCCCTGATTGGGGTCCTAGAGATGGTGCAACACAGTGGGTAGAGACGTTATCAGATATAGCTCAGAATAGAAGCCAGTGGTGATCTTGCTGTAAAGTTTTGAAGTTCTTCAATAAAAATGGATGTTACTTTACCTGGAAGAATTCTTTATGATTGTACCTTTGCTAACTGAACTGCTTCTCTCATTATTATTATTTCACTATCATACACTAATTTCTGTTCGTGTTGGTTCTCCTTTTACTTATACGCATCTTACATTCTTTATCTCTTCACATTCTCACTGTTATTGTGTTGCCCATATGTATATGGTTCTCCTTTGTACCAATATTTATGTGTTTAAATAAATAAATAAAATAACAAGGTAAACGATGAATAACACAAACGAGCAAAATAAAGTGAACAAGAATAAGATGATATGATGTTAATCGTTAAACATAAAAAGATAAATATTTTTATACTAATATGAATGATTTTCAAAAAAGTTCGATAAGTTTTGAAATGAGTTATTAAATTTTATATTTGCCTGCATGAATTGAACCTACAGTCAATGGCTACTATAAAGCGATGATAAATTTGAGTAGATTTAAGAGAAAATTTCTCTCACCTAATGTTATCCAAATTAAAATGAAAGACTGAAATAACAAGTCAACCAACATAAATGATACATACTCTGTTTACTTTATTTGATAAATTTATTCAAGTTTACCAATTAATCTACACATTCTATATAAAGATTACCACCCTTACTTTACTACTTGATAATAAATCAAAGGCATCAGTGATTAACTACCTGTAATCATTTTATGTTATATCGCTTGAGACGTCACATTTCAAAAATATCTAGTAAAAGACATTAAAGTATATTTTTGATAAATTGATAATGACTTGAAATTATACCACATATAGTAGTTGGCAGAGTAATATTCACTTTAACCCTACCTAGTAACTTCTTTTTCACACACTTACCCTATGAAAATACACCACATTTTAAGTAAACTCTCAAAGTTAATCTAATTTAATTACCAAAGAAAATTTGATTGACCACATGATTTGAGTAAACTGAGTACAGAAAAAAGAATTAAGGATTTAAGTTTACACACCATTTAACACATGGCACTTCACTGATTAATAATTAATTCAAAATAATAAAATGATTGACTGGGAAATATCCCAGATGCAAAAAACTAATGAATGTTTCTCAGTAGAAAAAGACTATCCCATTGCTGATTATGAGTTACTTGAAACAACCAAAAAAGATACTACAAACCGATAAAATTATTCTGACTTTTGTTTATACAGTAGAAAAGTACAAACCTGGTAAACATTGAAGTAATAGCAAACGTGTAATATATCATTTCCAATAAAACTAATCTTAGTTGACAGTAAGAAATTGATCTTTTTATTCCTAATGGATTACAACTACAAATACGTAATGTTGATCTCTGTCATTAAGAAAGACAATGAATGTTTTCAATTCCATAATGATCAGAACTAGGACACTATTGTGCAGTTAGGTAGAAGGACAGATTTCTAATTATAATCATTACTACAAGACCTACATTTTTAGGGCGTTTTTATTCAAAATGAATATAAAAACTTCATGATCGAGAAATCGAAACACAAGAAACCTTCAACTGATTGATCCTGATTAGTAATTGATTTAATGTTTACTTTTTAGGGCTGATTGAATTCTATAGATCGTATTTACAATTTGAATAATAGACGAAGTTATTCAAACAGAAGTTCCTGCTGTATATGAATCATTAGTAAAATGCATCTGGAATCTTGAAGTGAGTGATGGTTTCTCAGAGATTTAAAGTAGCATCATTTAATGTCTCAATTAGACCTATGAAACTCAATGAAAATAACTGGCAATTTTTACCATAACTAGGCGGTCATAAAAGAGGAAAATTTTAAAACGTAGAGTTAACAAACCGTATATAACACTATGATCGTGTAGCACGTAAATTTCATACATTAACTAATAGTACAAGATTGATAAGCACAGAAAAACTACAGTTGAAAATATTGACCATGTAAAATGAAATATTAAGGTCACTACTATTGTTATTAGATTTAATCCAGGTGAAATATGCAAATCATATGCATTATACTAATCTTAGTAGATGGAAAATGAATACAAACAATAAGAAGTACAGTAATAATATTGTTATAATGAGTACTAAGTTAATTTATCATTGGTCAACTAATGATTAAAAATTACCTTCAGCTTGATTAACAACTGATGGAACAATTGATTGATTATGTTCTGGATGAAATGCAGTAACATTGGAAATTTTCTGTATTTTACCAGCGTGTAAGTTTCCGTTTTCATCTATACTCTGAAATGATAGTTTGGTTTTTTGTTTTTAAAAATGGTTATTCGGAATTTAAGAGTAATAAAAAAACATTGACTAGAATAGTGAATAAATAAGTTGTAAATTGAGATACTTGAAGGTAACTCATCATTAGAGATGAGAGCAAGTGAAACTAATTTTGTTGATAATACTGAAGTAGTTGATGCCAAGTTCGAACATATTTATCATTAAGTCAGTCAAAACGACATAAAGTGTTAAAAAATTTTATACTTTATCAACCGGTATCCTCTCTTCGCAGTGAAAGCTATCTTTAAACAAATATTAGTAATCCTGAAGTCAACCTAAATGAATGCATTAAAAATGAGTTTAGAAATATTTTACCGAATGACCATAGATTAAGAGTTTTGTTGATGTATGTTTTTTCCAGAGAGTGTATAAAAACTAACCAAAATGAACAAATCCAAAGTAGTAGAAGATAACTGTTCTCGAAAAATTTACTTTAAGCTTTGGAATCGCTTGGCTAAATACACTAATAACCTTGACTCACCATATACTTTAAATTTTTTTTCAAAGTTATGACAAGATTTCAGGGTACATGGGAATTACGATCCCTTATGACTCTATTTCCATCATTTAATACATACATATTGAAGTAAAATTTAAAGAGACAAATAAACGTTTTAGTAACAATACAATAACAGTCTATGATCTTCAGGTATCATGTTTGGAAATTTCGGGGTAATTTTAAAATAATTAGCTTAATAATCCTAGAGTAGATGACTATGAAGTGAGTGCAAGAATTTAATAGTATGCACTTAATAATACTACTATTTGATAAGACACAGTAGATAAAGCAGGTCGTGTAAGATATGATAAAGAGGCGATCCCATTTACATACGTAATTTTCTTAAAACGAGTTTATAAAGACCTTTGTTTTTAAAATGATTTCCGAAATTTAAATCAATACTACTGCTAAGACTGACACGAAAAATTATAAACATATGTCAATTAAAAATTCGGTTCTTGAAATAGAAAACACCATACTATTAATGCCAGTTTTTGTTTTAATAACAAGCTTCTTTCGACTAAGCCTGAAAGTGAGTTCTGTTTATTTCGTGGAATCAATAAGAAAATCCATTTGCGCAATATGCAGCATCAAAACTCAATGTTCGTAAAGTTTAAAACAAATGATGAAAATTAAGAATATCTTAGAAATCTAACCATTTGATTGTAAGCTAGAAATGTATTTTGAGGTGAAGGATAAGATTTAAATTTGAGCGAGTGAACTGTATTTTGAAATTTTGAGTAGTTGATCCGAAATTTAGCGACTAAATCATTGAAAAACACCAATAAAATGTTCAGTACTCATTTGTTTAGTTGACACAATTTTAAACAATGTGGTGTGATCAGTTATCAACAAACGAGTCCATTTTCCTTGAATTTTCAACTACCTACAATGGATTTTCCATTTACACTGTAATATATAACAAACATGTTGATACAATAAAAATAGACTCAAATTAAATACGAAAACATCTGTTAATATCAACGGCATATAATAAGTAGTACAAAATACAAACCTCATTTAATTTAATACTATAATCTTCTATAACAGGTTTTCTATCTAATGAGAGCCAAAATATTTCATCTGTTTTATAAACACGCGCTCGACAGATTCGTCGCAGAGCTAACGGTTCTTCAAGTCTATGGATAAGTAGGCGTACAACAACCGTGAAGAATATACATTCATCTACAGAAAAGCATATGATAGAAGAAAAAAGCGTTAAAATTTCGGCTTCATTTCAACAGAAACATTGAGGTCAACTTATGACATGCGGATCATTTAAATATAACCTAATGTTTATTAAAACTGAAAATATATAACCTAAGTGAGAGCACGTAGTCTTTTATTTACTTAACGAAACATCGTACAAAAAGTTTGGTTTAATAAAATAGTTGATAATTTCCTTGAGAACAACTATTTCTTGAAATGACACGGTATTTCAGATGGGGGAATTAAAGCACTCGACTTTCAACCATTGAATTTCAGGTCTGAACCCCACTGAATTTGATTTAGTTATAGCAACTAGTCAGCATTATCAGGCCACATATAAGATGTTCGGCTTGAACCTGATTATACCAATTTGTACTTAATTGCTAACTTCCTACTTAAAACCGTTATTATTAGCTCGAATTTGTTGGCTATAGTAAAGCAGGTGGGAAATGTGATACTCATGTAGTTCATCGATAAAACATCGATTGCATTTTAACCGAAATACGCTAACAGGATTGTTATAGCTTGGTGGTTAATCACGAAATTTTCATGGTATGAACACTTAGTCTTAAAATATTCAGAATTTATTCACTTCTTTTAAGTTGCAATATATATTGATAATAAATATGGTCAAGAGTTTCCAACATAGGGTTGTGTAGATTGTTTAATTCCATTGAAATCATGAACCTACTTAAGTTAGACCACAATTTAAAACCTGAGAGTACTGGAAGACCATTTCGTCCTAGTATAGGACTTTTCAGAGGTGTGCACCCAAGATCCTGAACGCGCGACTCGAACACAGGACCTTCGGTCTTGTACACGAATGCTTAACCCCTAAACCATTGAGTACAGATTTAACGATGTTAATGTCTAACTTCAACAAATCCACGACATTGCACCACCGCTTTTCATGGACTTTGGTGGGTCACTGCCTTACAATCGACACAGTTTAATTCTACAGGTGATAATTTTCCACAAGAAACCCGAAGTGTTTCCCCAAAGTTAGTCACTACTGAGCACATGATGATTACCAGTATGGGGTTGTGGAGATTGTTGAGTAGCATAGAAAACTCATAAGTGTACAAATTACAGTATACTAAACTGTAAAAAAATGATTGGCACGATCTTTAACTAGTATATACGAAAGAAACATAAAAGATGTACATAAATTTAGGGATCATCTAGTTTCAAAGAAAATTCACAACCTTCAGATTGTTACATTTCTAGTAAATTAGGAAAAAAACAGTATGGTGTTTTTTAGACTCAGTAATATTTTACAACTTAACTCCTAAGCTCCAATTCTAAATGATGGTTGGATACTGAAATACTAATTTTTACTAATAGCATCTTACCATGGGCAGAAACGGTGGAAAAATGATAATGAACGTTTTTTATAATGGTAAGTTTTGAAAACAAGTTTACAAGCAAATGCTGTTCAACGTGGAAATTTAACCAAGGGTGACTTGAAAAGAAACTGATATATACGCTCATTAGGAAAACAACAAAATACCATATAAATATAGTCAAAATAAGCAGTCAATGCAAATATAACTATATAATCTTCGTAATCAACCCGATAAATATATATAAATCAACAAATGAAGAACTAACCACGACTTCCAACGACATCAAACATAGAGAACTGATTATGGTTTGATGGCCAAGTAACCCAAGTAGAAAATGAAGTTCCGCTTAAAGAATTAGATGATGCTTCTCCTCGTGTGACATTTTCTTCGCCTCCCAAATACGTTAGTTCACTATCCGATAAATAACGACCAAAACCCAAACATACATCTAAAATTCTAGATGATATAAAAATGATTTAATGTATGTCATATACATACGTTGTAAATCATGAGAAAAAATATCCACAATTTAAAACTGATCATTATGGAATTAATATTTTCAGAATTTTATGGTGGAGTAAAATAGCAGACTTAGTGTTAATTTGTAATATGTAAATTTTAAACTAGCTTTTTACGATCACAATATCTGCATTAAAATATTATAGAAAAGATATCTACAGTAGCCTACCAAAATCATATTGCTTAAATAGATAATGGTATTGATGCTTAGAATTTTTCAAATTATGTTTTATTATTGTGAAAACCGGTTCGTATGTGCCGAACAGGTTATGAGTTATGATTTCAAAACTTCAAGGTTTTAAAATATGATTATAATCTCACAGTTTTAAAAAGCAAGCTGAAATGACCATTATGTTTGCGGCTTGCTTCTAGCAGCGAACTCTGTGGATGCAGAAAAGGAACTGAAGACTAAAGCATGTCAGTGTACACAAGATTACACAAACAGTTCATTTGACTTATACATAGTTGAATATGAACTCCAGCACATTAATTTTGATATTTCCTTTTCATTATAGTTTATGAAATGAACGTTTCATAAACGTTATAGCTTTAATTCATTATAAAGTGTGGGATTTATTAAAATAAATCTTTCCAAGCCTAGTCTTAATAAATTCATTCGTCTTATGTTTATAAAAGATCATTATTAATTATTTTACACTGATTTTACTCATTTGGGCTTAAATAATGACTTGATCGCATTAAAAAGGATTTAATGAGCTACTATATTAGAGTAACCATTCTTTACTTGAACCCTCAATTAAGTAAACATTAGTATCCACTTACTATTGGGGTCGACAAACATATCACGACCAAATTATTTCCCCAGGACATACTAATAACAATAATAATAACCAGTTGCAGTAGTTAAGTCGACATTTTATAACGAAAATTTTGAGGCGTAAATACATGGAACAGCTTTTTATGAATACTCACGTCACATACAACAATCTGATTAGTAACTTCGTCGTAGCACAATGAATTCGAATAGTTTATAAGTAAGGATTTTAAAAAGGAATACAATGTTTTAGCTTTTCTAAATATCAAATAAGATAACTGAATTAATAAATCACAAACAAATCCCAGTTAACATTTAATGGGCATCTACAAAATTTCATCTTTGGATAAACTACCTCATGTATTTATGACTAGTGACCAATAGCAAACCACGTAATAAGTTGGATATGATTAACAAAAAATAAATCTACTAACCCATTTATCGGTAGATAAACATGACCGTCTAATTGACTGACACCAACAAATAGTCGTTTAGCTGTGCTCTTTCTCATTTTAAATAATTCTGACTTTTCTTTTGGTACAGGAGTAAAGTTAAAATTCGATCCGTCATCTTCTCTTATATCCAAATGTAAACGTAAACTAGATCATGTTTATTAAGGATGAAAATTAAATACAAGGGTAGATAATATGGGAAATAATCTTTTACTATTCAAACTACAAATAAATTCTTGAAGTTAACAGAAAACATGTACTAGTGATGTAGAATGTTTTACTCTTGTATATAGGCATTGCCAACTTTATCAAAGAGAAGCAGTTTAAAATCGAAAATTAGAATTAACAATGAGTACTAAGCAGTGTTTGATCACTGTATTGGGTTTGCTACTGCAATAATAGTCCGGTTTCATTACAAATGGCTTACTTATAACATATGTTTGACTGTGGAGTAGGATTATATGACTCGGGAATTTTAAGGTGGTAATACATTTCTGCGATAGATTTTAGGTGGGTTTCATTGGCAAGTTCTTAAAAACACGAGAGCCAACTTGAAAGTCTTGATCAGACAAAAAGGCTATATAACACATAGGTTTTTTTTAAAATAAGATCAAAATAATAAGATTCCAATATAAGGAGAACGGTAATATAAATGCGTAACGAATTAAATAACTGTTTATCTACAGGTGTCTCTTGATTTGCGAATTTAATCAACTATATGAGCCTTCAAATACCCGTAAAATAAACGAAAATTATCATCAATATACAAAATTTTTGGCCATGGATCTTAGACATGTTTCGACTAGATATGTAACAAGACGTTAAATTCCAATGATTTCATATGGAAAATAGCAAAGCAATAGAATTTAACGTCTTGAAAATCCCTATACGGTGTCCGATTGTAGGAATATCGATCGATCGGTTATTCGAAACTAGAATTCCAGTTAATAGTAAATGAAGTCTGAGACTATTGAGTACACAGTAAAGTGGCTCCGCCCCCAAATGCCCTGGTACGGCCGAGAGTGGGGAGAGTCCGCTCTCCCTCTCGAAATGCTCTCACATGGCCATGCGTATATAGCCTCTGCCAGGGAAGTCCTACTCACTGCCTTCTCGTGGCGGGGGTGTTGTTTATAAAAATGAGAGGACGAAAAGCGAATGTCCGGCGCTTTAACCGGACCCCAAACCAATGGTGCACATGGACTCCAGTATCCTGAAGGAACAAATGGCGTATGAACCAATCGTTGGTCACCGGCTACCATGGGACTGCATCTCCTCACGATGCTCCACTGCCTTGTGGGTCAGACGTTCAGGTCGAAGGCTTGGGGTGTGGCCCCCTAAGAAAACCACCTGCTTCGGTTTGGACACTCGGGCAGTATCACAGCCCTCACACAAATCAATTGAGATTTGTGTGGCGCATATGTACTTGGCGCCTCCCTGTACCTATACTTATGTGTTAAAATAAATAAATAAATAAATAAAATGGCTCCAATTCCTTTCCTACAAGGATATAATATTCTTGATATCAAATAGGTTTTTCAGCATTCTAAGGATGAAAATGACTTACGTAACACTTTGAGGCTCCCACACACCTGATATAGTAGCACTGGGTGCAGTTTCTTCAGTAATGATTCGACGAATGACATCGATTATCCTTAACGTCTAAACAAAAATTCGGATTGTAATTTTAATGGCAAAGAAACTAACGACGTAACTTTTTTCAAAAAGGAATTAAATAAAACAAAACTTTTGAAACTAGTTTTACTTCATACAAATATCATGAGATTTGTCTTTTGAATTTTAACGTATCTCTTTACTTTTAGTGACTACGAATCGAGCCAAACAGAAGGTAAGTGAAAATATCTTTTGCAACGTGAATTATCTTTTTCTGACAAACATTCGATTTGAGTGAGGAAAAAAAATAATGGAAAATAAATTAACTCACCAATCAGGTATTGAAATACGAGTCACACTCTGAGCGTGAGGGATAGTGATACTAGCCTACTACCCAAACCAAAGTAAGTGTGAAGGGATCAAGAAGACTATATTTTGAAGGAACTGAAAATCCTGGGTATCTAAATAAACAAAAGGTGATGCGAGGTTTGGAACTGTGACATTGGTTTTTGATCGGCTTTATAGATCATAGAACAATGACGTCATATTTCCATTGTACCTGTAGCCGAAGCCATCTTGATCAACTCCAAAAACAAACTTATGTATCCAAAAAAGGTATATCCAGCCTCTAGGTTTACCTTGGACTACAACTGGATCACCGGATACCTAAACTGAACCATTGAAATTACTATAATATCCATAAAAAGCCCTTGTCATATAAGTATGTTGACTAGATTTCTCATTGATAGACAATAAACGCGACTCATGCTACAGAAGTTCTTGATACGACCGCACGAAAAGCTCCTTTTAGTAATAAGAGCGAAATCTATCCAAATAAATCTAACAAGAAAAGTCGAGTGACGACAATTCTAATTTAGCCATAACTTTGGCTTGTTTCCACTGCAGTTACTATGTTTACCATATGCCAGAATTCGTGAACCAAAACTATCGTTGGTAGTTTAATCGCAAACAGGTTGCACTTAAAAGTTTACATTGTAAAATGAGATAGACAACAAAAATATGTTTAGTTACCCCATGATATGTTGGAAATCGTAATATATGTGTTAGGTACATGTTCAATGGCTCTTCTGAAGACGGGTCTATCATTTCATTATTTGATGCTGAAGTATCGTGAGTTAGTAAAATATAATTTGCTGTTGTGGTGTCGGATCCCTTTGACAAGTTTTTGATCTCTTTAAGTGGAAAACAAACTAATTGTTCATTGGTAATTGAATCCATAACGCTAGAAAAAAGTAAGATAAAATAATACAAAGAAGGAAATCTCGTGGCCGAGTAAGTAACGGACTAATAAGTAAAAGTGGCAAATGTGTCTAACAAAATAGTTTTAATAATGAGATGCGGTAATTAAGCGAAATTGTGTATACTGTTCGTTACACATGATAAAGTTATACAAGTAAGATGCGCAGGTTATAATTAATAAAGCAGAGCTACTAGATGAGATTTCAAGTGAAAAATGGATGAAAAAAAATCTTTGCGTGAAATGGACTTACCATAAAATCTCCTCTCTGTTGGTTGAAATTGATAAATTTACGACAGTGAAACAGTCTGTCGAATTGTTTTCAAGAACATGAAAATATTTGTTTACTTCAGTTTTGTTCCATGATGACATATCGATATTTGGGGAAAAAAATTGAATGTCTTCGAAATAAATGCATCGGGAGTCCGGATCGTTCGTTTTACCAAGTGAAGGAGTCGAATTCATATCGCAGTTTCGGATTATTTGAGGTAAGGACTTGAATATTCTCCTAACCGCCTACAGGAATCGGATGATTTGGATAACTACCTTTAAGGAAGTTAAATTATATGAGTTAGCAAGTTGTCGTTAAGAGAAAATTTTATTCCAAATAACCACTGAATTAAAATAATTAAGTCCGATTAACTGAAATTTACACCAACCACTTCATCACATCAGATTACTTAGGAGCATTTATTTACGAAAATTCGTGGTGTCTAGTATTTACAAACACTTTCATAGGATCATAGACAGCAACAAATGTTTAGAATATTTGCATGAAAATGCACAAGCAAAAACATGTATTCACTAACCTACGACTCTAAGCAAATGAACAAAGATATAAAAACACACGCTTTATTGAATTTTATAACCAATTTTAAGCTAGCATATTAATATTAGATAGAAGTTTACGTCACAACCCAACTTTCGGTGTCTCTGCTCTTTTCATTAACTGTTCATTGAGTTCTGTTGTGAGAAAAGCAGCATGTTGATAAGCACATCGAGTAGATTAAAATCTGAACAGGCATTAGGAGATGAGTAAAGTGAATTCTTAATTTCTAATGTTTTTAACAAAACTAAATAGTAACAGAGAGGGTTTATTTTAGAGTTACGAATCTACGCTACAAAACGATTTATCGACACCACTTATGAAGCAAAAAACTCAAATACCTGTAACCTCCATTTACTTTAAGTAATTTAGTGAGCTTTAACTTAACAAGATAAAGGTGATCGTAATCAATTTAAAAATTACGAACTAAATTTGAATTTTGAACTACAGAATAGCATAACGGTCATAGTGTAATCGATTCAAATTCAGTCATTCAGATAAGTGGGTTCTTGTAACAAAATTTTACTGAAGTGAAGTTCACGACAAATCGACAGTTCATTTGCCTAAAAATAACGGAATATATATATATACATATAATATCGTTATTGAATCAAATTAAATCCCACTGAAGAATGGTTGGTTCTAAATCAACCAAAATCATTAAATAGAGAGTATCAATAGTAGTATGACATATCGCTGCTAATAAAACCAAGAAAAATATCCGTTTCAGTAGGGCTCGCAGAAAAAATAAAACTATACTGAAATTTAAGATTCCTGCAGCACTAAAATCTAGATGCCTGGTTTCTGACATTATGAGTTAGATTTCTGTAAATGACAGATTATTTTAGCACTAACTCCACCCATACACCAGTTAATATCAGGAGCTTGGACCCTTTTTAATAGTTAAGTACCGTACGAGCCAATTTCAGCGCGATTAACTAAGCGTTGAATATATAATTTAAGATCCAATGGTAAATATATTTGTGATGAACTTATGTAAACTGACTGATTTCCTAGCTATCGCGTTTTTTGTCTCGTAACGGTTTCATGTCTTAATGTTAATGTACAACGTACAGTAGTCTAAACACTCAGATGGACAAATCCTCGTCAGTTTATTGGTTATTTGTTTGTTGTATATTTTGTGGTTGACGTGAGTGCATTCATCTCAAAGCAACAAGGTTTTTGGATTTCAGTAGGTACAAAATTATTAGGCCGAAGGATAGTCGGTTTGATTGTGAAAAACAATGTAAAGTATATTTGGATGCCATGAGAAGACAGTTGTTTCAAGTACCACAAATAAACAAATAGTTAGTAATGAAATACTTCTGCCTAAAAGTTACACCATCACATCGGCAATGGACGTAGCTACCACGTGAGTTACGTTTAAATGTTGAATCGCTGGACTTAGCCTACTGGGAAGGAAGAACTCAACGATAGTTGAATCACATATTTTTATTTGGTTAAGTTACCAGAAGTTTAGAACCCATTTTACACCATTTCTTTTTGCTTATTGTTTTTACTATGGGTTGGAGTATGGATGAGAATGCGGTCCTGATCATTTAGTTGGAGACTCGGCCTAAGTGTTTGAAACATGTTCTCATTACATAGTGTCGTTCCGAGCTTTCTTACCAACGTTTTGCGGGATACAGTGCTTTCCAACTTGTTATCCTAACTTCAGTTAAGATGTCTACTATTCGTCAATGTAGTTCGGTTGTAACTACTGTTCACAACGTTTTTACCGTTCATGTAACTTAATAGATAAAAGATATAATGTAAGTCAATAAAAGAAGAAAGCATACAAGGTGTAAATTTCGATTGAGAAAAATAGTGAAAATAGCACATACAACCTAAAAAAAACACTCTAGACTGAAATGTTACCCTTAACCATCCTAGTTGCCAACCTTGCATGAATCTGCAAGTTTTTGGTTTGAAAATGAATGAATGATGTTACGTTGTAGTTGGAGCAACTAGAAAAGTAGATGATTGAGAGAGCATGGTAAAATAGTATGTCATTACCGTAATAATAGACCTAGTCCTAAAATTGTAGATTTGTCGTGGTGTGATTAACTTATAATTAAGACTTCAATTGCAAGTCACATCACAGACTATGATGACTCGTTCTACGCGACGATGAGTATTATGACGTTTAGCACTTCTGAAGAAAACATTTGAATTGGGGAAAAAGTGACCTATTCGATACAAAAAGCAAGAGATTACATACATGTATGATCGATGCATGCCATTTTGGTTAATTGTTCCCGAGTTCATCATTTCCTGACCTCTGAGCACCACATGCTTAATTTAAATCTCAGTAATTACACGCTCAGCTTCAAAGATCATATTGGCTAAGAGCCAGTGACGTTACGAGCTTCATTTATCACATAGTGTTTCAACCTTGATGTGATTATCTATGTCCTATTTATTACTGTGCTTTTCTATCACCAAAAAAGACGCGGTTTCGTTCCTGGAAGTGGTGTACTACTTCACGTAGGCAGAGAAACCTAGATCAAACTCAAAAACCTCACTGCAAAACTGCCAAATAACTTCCCGTAGAATTTTAATCGCTAATGTACCCCCATACTAATTACATTTCCTCTCAGGTGAGCTATGTGAAAGGATATAAACTCATATTTAGGCTTGAAGTTGTGTGACGAGGTCAGAAAGTGACGGCCTATAATGAATCCATTTTGTTAGTTCCTTTGAGTATCTTATAGACTCCAAGAGTTGAGTACACAGAGTGCAAACTTGTACGTCAGCAGTAATTTCTGGAGCTACATGCCCGAATAGAATGAGCAGTCTTCTGAACATCAAAATGACCATATGATCCGATTGCTTCATCATTATCTTTCATGTGGACACTTCTTTTGTTCTGTCTATTCACCTTCATTATGGGCAAGTACATTGGGTCTCGATTTATTTCATATTACTTAAGTTGACGGTTAAATGGCTTTATGTGGTTGTTCGCGTAATCTTTAATCGTTGTGGAATGCTTATTTTGAGTAATAGCCTACGTGTCCTTACGGTATAACGAATTCATTGTGAGATAAAAAAACTTTCAGTCTACTCAATAAACCACTCTAAAGTTCCACTGAAACGCAGCATCACACATAATTTTCTCCACTGTGGCAGTATGTCCGAGCGAATACTAGAAATAATAATGGTGCATAAGAATATGAAGTTTCACCACGCTGATTCTCTGTCACGTATCCAAGTGAATGCAGCTACTTCACCGGTGTTCGATTTTCCCACTATGGCCGTCGCCCAAGCAAACAATCCCTTCTGTACAGAAGCACAACAATCTACATCCCTTCAGTGCCAGGAAGTACCCCTAGCTACTAGCTCAGATGCTATCCTATGTGATACTTCTACCGGTCTTCCTCAACCCACCGTATCCTCTGCTTACGTAAAAAAACCTTCGTTGGCAACTCGAGGATCAACAATCGCTTCCTGTTTAGCCAACCCTTCGTAGTACAATGGCATGTTTGCCGATCAGTCACACGAACTAAACCGCTACCTGTCGAAAGTGTAAACCCTTTCTAGCGGGAGGCTCCTGTAGTGACCTACTTTTGTCAAGAGAACGCGATTGGTTTAATGTAAACAATCATTATTATAACCAATCGTACCAGTGATTGTTTAACTGGTGCATAAGAATATGAAGTTTCACCACGCTTCCACGGGATGTAAAACCATTCATTCTTCATTTGTTGTATGGTTTTGCAAAAAGACTTAAAGATTGTATAAATGTAGTGGCATTGGGCCCTACCACGAGACAATATGAGAAATAGACATTAAACATTTAACACGGTGAAATACAGAAGAATGGAGAAGGCGGGAATAATAAGTTGAATTAACACGAGTTAATCTTATGGCATGGCTCGACCATGCAGGCGTGATCCCTCCTGCTAAATGTTACGTTATGTCTTTTATTCATATTAAATATATTGTTCCATCTCTAGCCTAAGCTTGTTCTCTATCACGTATTGGTAATTGTTACAATGCGATGAATTGGTGTAGACGATGATGTAACTTCCACGTAAGATCTAATAGATTAGGCAGTTACATCATGATAAATCTACAATTTTAGGATTACGTCTATTATTAGAGCAGTGCTAATATCATAAAAGACCGTAATTCAAAATTGGTGACCCCGACTTGAGAAACTCAACCTCTAATTCTTCATCCATATTTCCACTTTAACTTTTCCGATCGATATTTACTTATGTAAACCCATTATTCTAATAGTCCTCTGATTAATGCTCATATGTATTATCTTAACATTATATTGATTATTACTCATAACTTACTAGCTTAATCAATAATAAAAACTGATCATCTACATCAACTAAGTAGCTTTGATGGTTCGTTAACAAGCTTTAATAGCATTAACATGCTTCAGGGAAACAAACTTGTTTTAACGTCAAGCTCTAGCAAATATGACATGTAAATAACCTAAATATACATGGGCTAACAATGCAATCAAGGACTAAATAGTTATCTGGATCTGATTCTTAGTGTTCCCTCACTTAACACATCCTATTTTTAAACTATACACTATCCTGCAATATCTTTTCTTCCGACCACTGCCTGCCTAATTTCCAATTGCTGAGTTCCATGGCCAAACAGGATGCAAATGCTAGAAATTTACGGTGAGTTTGAACTATAGATTTCCTGCGATCTTAGGTCTCGTTTAGACTGTTCGTCAGGCAATGCTACATATTTGGCTTAAATTAATTTTGGACTTACACAAATCCAGTTTTCAATGCTGGGTTAATCCAATAATTTAGTCGACAGTATCTCGTGTATAGTCCAGATTCGAATTACTGTCCAATTCAAATCATCATTACTTGGAAGCGAAAACAACCCAGGTGAGTTTTACTTTTTCCCTTTCCTGGTTCATTTATTATGATGTAAGTACTTCTTAACTTAGATTTTTTCTGTTAGATTGGTTTTGTATATTTCATACGAGCCACTCCCAGGACTAAGTAGAAATATTTAATACTTTTATACCACAGCATTCTACTAAGAAAACGTGCTGTTTAAAGGCATTTCTTATTTTTAGTTCCCTTTGCACACATTTATAAATATCGCTAGGTTAACTACAGCGACGTCTTATGTAAAGTTTATAACTCATCATATTCTTAACTGAAATTCCATAAGTCGTCTCGATTTAGAAAAATATTTTTCATTTTGGCCCTGTTTATTATTTTTAATTTGCCATATATCTCAACAACCTGCATGTTAATCTGACCCGTACATGCATTGCATTATATCTCTATGCCTCTTAAATTTAAAAATCATCTGAATCGCCTTTAACGTTTTCAATAAACCCGTCATAGACATTACTGCTATACGTATTTGGGTTTACGAATTGGTCTAGTGTATTAGTAGCCTAAAAAGACGAACATATAAGGGATAATAAAGTCACCAAATCTTGGTATTATCATACTGCACTAATTTAATGACTAAATTCTCATGTTGTTCGACAAACAAATATTTAAAATTAAATTTCCGAAGCCTATTATTAAAATTAACATTATGTACACGAATATATTTAAATTACCATTATTAATATAAACAGGTAACTCGGATTCGTTCACGCTACGAATTTCTGATAATTTTGAATCACACAAAGCAACAGCATCTATTTTTCACTGGCTAATCCTCAATCGACACTATAGCTAGATAAACAATGATTTCAGGACATCATCATAAAGCATTGTCATATCTTGACAATCACGTAATATGATTGATAAAATTGATGAAACTATAGACAAAATCTGTCAGAAAATTGACTTGTAATTATCATTAAATAGTGTTGTTTTCTCGGTATCTTCGTCCATTACAGATGATTTCCAGTACGTTTCTCTATCAGTTGCTCATTCAGTAAATATCTCAAAACCTTGTCAGTCTAATTGGAGGTTTAGTAACACAATCAAGCATGCAAATAATCAGTCGAGCAAATCGACTGCAAACTGATAACATAAATGTCGAATTTATCCCAACACTGACAAAGGTTCAAGTTATTATCATAGACATGTGTTGGGAGTGTACTTCCCTTGGTTACAACTTATGTTCTTCCTGGTAATCACATGAGCATCACTCGCTGTTAATCATCTTGTAAAATCTTATATAGACGAATACATCTTACAGCACCACATCACCTAGAAAGGTGGCACATAGGCTTAACTGATTTCAATTACTTATAATCACTATGTCTCAAAGAAATAGCATTCTGTCTTATACTAAACCGACACTTGCAACTAACTTGTATGTGCCATCAGCCGATAGGTATGAATATAAATAAATAGTCTATGGCAAATCAGAACATTGAGTCTAGAGCATATCTCTAACGGATACACTCATGTTTAACGAATGCTGAAGTATACCCCACCGATGGCCTTGAGTTAACGCGCGCGAAACTTGGAGCGTAGCGACTGGCATTTACGTAAGAAGTGACTATATTCAACGCTTGAAATGGATATAACCAATCAAAATATCCGATACACAACAAAACCGTAAATATCAGGTGGTGCTTAAGCTAAATTACAAAATATACTCGTTTGTAAACCACATTCTTAGTTGAACCACATCAAGCACTTAAATACTTAGTATGGTTCAACACGTAGTCAAATGTTTAGTAAAGCTATTTGATTTTCCAATTTGTTAAGTTTTATCACTAATCTCAATTACAAGTTCATTTAGGTTCGTGGAAGGAAGGGTATCAAGTTATCGTCGATAAATCTGCATACATGCAGATTTCATATTATAAATGGTGTCAGTTCATGAAGAAAATCTTAACTTCTATTTGCTGGAGCTAAACCAGTAATTATATTGCCAGTGGTAGTAAAGTGTTACGCCGAAAGCGTTACGCTTTTTGCGGTTGGGGCATAAGATTTTTGCAAGTGTGCAAGTGTCTAAGAAAATTTATCCAGGCCAAATTTTTCCGAAAATTCACTTAATTCTGGAAGTTTTACTCAATTTTTACAAGCTCTGATTCTGTCACAATTGTTAGCTGAAACGCTAGTATTTTGATGAGCGAATTGGAAAGGTGTTAACTCCATCATTCCATGTAGACATTTATTGTAGTCAAAGAGTGAAATCAAATCAGTGTAAGGTTAATAATGACACTGTTACCAAATCACTAGAAAACGCATTTGAATTATACAACTTTGAAACCTCATTAATAGCATAAACCTAAAGTCGCGTTCGGCAAGTTTGATCTTCATTATACCAATATGGACGCAAACTGCCCAGTATCGATTAGCCTTCATATCTCCGTATACTATGAAAAAAGGTTAGCATAATCTTGTCTGTCATTCTCTCGAGAGACATACAAGCCATAAATTATCAGGGTTAGTCATATGGATGCCTAAAAGCCAAGAAATAAAATTAGATTAGCTGATTTAGCTGTCACCTTGACATTAGCTTTCAGACGTGTTGATTTTGCATCGTCAAAATACCACTTCTACGGTCAATTTGTCTGTGAAATTCACTGATATGCTCTTACTATTCCGTCACCGGTTATAAATTTTATATACTTTTTGACCACCTTGAGTTATGTTTACAAATTTTGAAAATTCATATTTCTTCGATGCAATGAAAATAAATTCTGTTAAACCCAGTCATCCGAAATTTGAAGCTTAACCCTGTGAGCTTGGTACCAACTACTGCATATTGCTGCTTTTTGTGCATCATGCTCACGCCTGATATAATTTTTGATGCTGGCTTTTGTGTGTCTGGTCTCATCATTTTATTAGCTGTGATTCAGTCATAAATAAGGCAGAAGTTACGAGGGTACCGTTATTAAGTAGGATCTACTTTGATGATGACTGATGACTGATTGATTCGTCTTTCGTTTACTACAAAATGTATTGATATCAGCATAATAAAACTTATTGAATGAAGTTCAATGAAGTTCAGTGAGTTTCACTGACGACAAACCACTGACGAATAGATATAATACATGAAAAAGCTTACTATAATATTCTGAATACATGGAGTCACGATTTGGAGAGATTCACCAGTTTACGTTTAAATAAACAAAAAGTTCCATAACAATAAGCGTTGAACTCCACTAGTATCCAGCATTGCGATGAACAACTAAAGCAAATCAACCTTTACTTTAATGCAGCTCAATTGCCAAGTGTACGTGTGGGCATTAGGTTATGAGGTTCATTTGATTTCTAAGTGCTGGTGATGATCCTCAATGGCGTGGACATAAATAGGTGAAATAGAGTTGGAATGTGTGACTTGTGGTTAAAATTGGAATGTTTCAAACCTGTTTATCCATATTTCATTATTTGATGGTGTACTAAGATTGCTGCTGTACTAATGAAATAGTGAACTCCCTCAATAAAGTGACATATTAGTTTAACTTTGATAAATCGCAGAGAAAGATGGACATATTATTCATTCTCAATCCAGGAGATTGGATCGATGGGCAGAATACTTTACAGATCAGGTCAACTGGCCTTCAGCCACACTTCGGTTTCCCACGATCCCCAGTCGACCTGAATGGCAAGTTGATGTAAGTCCTCCAACTCTTTACGAAGTTGAAAAAGCTATAGGAAATCTGAAGCGTGGGAGAGCAGCAGGCCCTGACAGGTTTACCCCTGAGATTTTTAAGGATGGCGGTCCAGTATTAGCAGTGAGATTGACTGAGGTCTTAGGTAGAATCTGGGGACTGGACGTAATCCATCTGACTGGTCTCAATCACTGATTGTGCCAGTCTATAAGAAAGGACAAAAGTCCTCCTGTGACAATCACAGAGGAATTAGTTTGACTAATATAGTGTTTAAAATATTAGCTTCAATAATACTTCGACGTCTAACCAAAGCTCGTGAAGAGCAGACTAGAGAAAACCAGGCTGGTTTTCAACCTGGACGTGGTTGTATAGATCAAATATTCACATTACGTCAGGTCCCAGAACATAGACACACATTCATACGCCCCACAATAGTAGTATTTCTCGACCTTAAGGCGGCATTTGACTCTGTTGATCATGAGGTTCTATGGCAGTGTTTGTCACTGAAAGGAGTACCAAAGAAGTACGTCAACCTTATAAAGGCTCTCTACTCGAACACAACTGGTCGAGTGAGAGCTTATGGTGAACTGTCATCAGAATTGATTACCTCAAGTGGTGTTCGTCAGGGCTGTCCACTCTCTCCATTCTTGTTTAACTTTGTCGTTGACGTCCTTTTAGAGATGACACTTTCCTCATCTAAATTTCCAGGGGTTGAACGTCCACCGAAAGATTCACTTGTTGACTTAGAATATGCCGATGACATAGTTCTATTTAGTGAAGACGCTGACAGAATGCAGAGTCTGCTGACCACTCTAAGCAACAATGCAAGCCTGTTCGGCATGCGATTCTCTCCCTCGAAATGCAAAATGTTACTTCAGGATTGGGTTGCGTCGACACCCGAACTAGTGATAGGGAGTGAAGTAGTTGGGCGTGTCGACCGCTTCACTTATCTCGGAAGTCTCATCAGCCCTTGTGGTTTGGTGTGTGACGAAATCTCAGCACGGATACAAAAGGTTCGACTAGCTTTTGCCAACTTGCGTCATTTGTGGCGTAGGCGAGATATCCGTCTATCAACCAAAGGATGTGTTTACTGCGCAGCAGTTCGTTCCGTCCTACTTTATGGCAGTGAAACATGGCCGGTAAGAGTAGAGTATATTCGTAGGTTACTAGTATTTGACCATAGATGTCTTCGAAACATTGCTCGTATATCCTGGGACCACCGAGTAAGTAACTCAGTTGTTAGGAAACGGGTACTAGATAAGGATGGAAAATCAATTGAGGAAGTAGTGAAACTCAATCATTTGAGATGGCTGGGACATGTGTTGCGCATGCCCGACCACCGACTGCTCCGACGTGCTATGTTTTATGGTGTAGGAGTAGGTTGGGAGAAAGGTAGGGGCGGCCAGACCAAAACATGGTACAAATCCATGAAGTCACTGACAAGTGGACTGAGTCATGTTGGTAGGTGTAGACTACCTGGTTGGGGACCGCGAGACGATAGCAACCGATGGTTAGAGACCTTGAGTGACATGGCTCAAAATCGTTTGCAATGGCGCAGGTGCATCCACTCTTTGTGTTCTCTCAAACTCTAATCTTCTGAATTCTTCATGTCCTTTATTTTCTTTCCCAATTTATTCCACTGGACTATACTCCTTTAATAACATCATCAAACCTTAATGTCCCCTATCTCTACTTATACTTTCAGTACCTCTACCACTATGGGATTTGAATCGATAACTGAATCTCTGTGCTAATGTGGTATGGCAACTCGAACTGATGTACGTACGTACGAAGTTCCACGTTGTTACTGACTGACTGACTGAAATCACGGTCGTCAATGACATAAAGTCACTTGTTTTTACGGTAAATGGTCTTTTTTTGGATGTAACCTGTACTCGTTCTAAATAACTCTTCAACATCGACCTTTTTGTTAATCCTCTGTGAGTATTTTCACAAAGTTAAACTGTTAAAAGTTAGCCGACACATATACACACCAGTTTTGCACTTTTATTGGTTTTTCAAATACGCCAACAAAATCAAGACTGGATCTTGAAAGCTTTGTTTGACGTACACTTCACCGATGTGTCTCTTCTGCCAAACGTTCATTTCAATGTGTGCGTATCCCATATTTTTAAAGGTGTCTATATTCGTTTTTTGTTTGAAATTTACTAGTATAACAAGTACTTTCTCTTGTCAGATAAGACTACTTAGCGCAATTCCTCTCTAATGAATGCTGAAAATGTCTTCTGTGACAAAATATCGTTCAAAATCTTTCCCGGACTTGTCTGCTTTGGGAGATTCACCAGCGATGATTACGTGCTTGCGTTTGTTACTTCCTCAGATAAAGTAATTATCTCAACGAATTTTTCGTTTTTTATCATTACTTATGAATTTAGTAGTAATTCAAATTAATGGGGTTCAACTCGTTTTTTTATCTATGATTTTTGTCCGTTTATTAAGTTCAAATTATCAGGCGAATCGATGCATTGTGAAATAAAGTTACGTAATTAACTCATTTTTGTGTTGTTCACGAGATCGGTAGTCATGTAGATAAATATCTCTCCATTGTGACTCTTTATATTCCGAAATTATATTCTTCAAGACGATTATCAATCCCTAGACCAATAATAGTTTAAATTTAAGTATACTCTGTCCACTAAAAGATCCAACAATATTTAAGATAAGATAGTAGCTGCACTTCCATGTGTTAACTTATACTTAACGATCATGAGGTAAGTAGTTTCGAAGCATAGATAAAAATAACTGTTTGATTTTTTCCCCATCAAAATATATTCCATTACTAAATATGAATCAACTTTATTTTTTACTCACAACTAAATGCTTTTTTCATATGAATAACTGAAGTTACAGCAACTATTGAATAAGGGGGAAATAAGCACGTTGTACATATACATATAGTCTATAATGATTACAATCTATCCAAATTATACTGAACTAAATTCATTAAAATTTTTAAAAAAAGTCGGGATTCTCGGGGCACAGTTAATACCAGTAGGTATCATAATAAATGAATCTTTGCAGACGAACAAAAAGTCTATGGACAGAAGGGAAATGAGGGTTATGGGCACAGCTACGTGTCAACGACAGCGTGTATGTTTCCAGGTAGGTAGACGGAGGTTATTGTGAAGGAGAATGGGTATGGCTAAATGTTACAATATCATAACAGTAATAAGGTGGACGACAAGTAAATTTTAGCGAGGAACATTAAAATGAAATTTGTTGGGTTTACACTTACGAAAAGATAGAATCTGATCCTATGAGGATTACTAAATAATATACATGATCCTATATGCTTACAACTAATTGTAATTTCCAAATTAGATGACTTCATAATTCCATATTTCGCTTTACTGAAATATGCTAGATGCATTCTCCAAAAATATGGTTGTAGGAGAACAACCTGTGTTCATAATACTACATTAAATGAGTCTATGCTCATGGTTAAACCAATAAAATTAAAGATAACAAGTATTTTATTTGGGTAAACATTCATTCATCGACATAGTTAAATGGCGTTTCGGGTGTATAGCTGATACCAGTTGGTGATGAAAACCCGTATCTTAATTCATAACCCTAAATTCTGACCCTAAATATTAATCCTGATTCCTCATATTGATTTATCACTCTTTTGAAACTGGTAAGTAGAAGAATTGTCTAATGGTCACTTGAGCGTCGCTCAGAGGTTGTCTATAAATTATAGTTCTACCCCACAATAATAAAGTGCTCTTGATAATTAGCGAATAATCATTTAATTTTTGAAATAAGACTATCAAATATATTAACTAAATGAGGCAAAATTAGTTACACAATTATTAGTTTGATCTATAATTTTAGATGACATATCATATGCTTCACGTACATTCCTTTAGGTTTACATTTATAATCCGAAATTTCACCATTCTTCTGAAGGTATCACTAAAATCTTATCCCAAGGTAAGTACCGGTACATTATTTTAAACAGTTTATTTGTATATCTTTTCTAATTTTATAGATTTTATTAAATGTAGTAGTATTCATTCAATATGTGCAATTCATACAGGCAGATTTGAGAATACTTCAAATCGAAATGATCTATTAATAATTGGATCGAAATATGGTATTCTAATCTATGATTCAATAAATAATGTGGATATATTTTGGAAAGAAGTAACCATCAATTTCCCTTTTTATAGTCTAATTAATGATCTAATGTTTAGTTAAAAAATAATGGTGTGAACACAATTTTTTACAAACATTTCGATGAACAGTATAAATATTATAAGGATACTGATATTATACTTATTGGGGGTCATTGTTCATTGATTGGATTGAACTATTCAGCCAAAGAATTATTTTGGACTGTAACTAGTGATAGAATATCTGCAATAACTTGTTTGTCATATGAAAACGATGAAGAATATCACAATGACATTGTTGTTGGCTCTGAAGATTATACAATACGTATATTTCGTAATGAATTAATTATTCATGAAATATCAGAAACAGATGTTAGTAGTTTGTTTACCTACAAATATAAATTTTTGTTTACTTATCATAAATTTAATGAAAAATAAATGACTAGATTTATCAAGTTTATAGTATTTCCAAACATTTTTTAAAATCTTTGTTATCTATCCAGAACAATAATTTTGTTTACGGTTTTTATTGAACGTTCAGCAGTAGGGACATATAAAGTAGGTCTTGAAAAAGAAAGATTATTTTCTTAAACTAACAAGCAACTACTAAGTTGACATGAAAGTCGGTTATGTTTTCAGCTTTAGCCGACTTTCCTCAATCGTTTGACGTTTTGAATTCACTGCCAAAACAGATGTAGATTCACACATTGAACTCAGAATCATTAAATCTATTTAAGTAAGTATATTATGAATTTTCGACTAAAATTGATCGAATAGTTTCACATTATTTGAGCACCGAGATGATATGAGGCATTAAGGAGGAAGAATGTATTTGTAACATCATTTATTCGCAGAAATTTTACAAATACATTCTTTCTCAATGTTTATTTCAGTTAGTATTTACTTAATTTTCGAGGTTAGAAACTTACTAATCAGGGTTTCACTGACTCGTTTTATGCTTAAACTAATTCGCAATCTGTAATTTTCTAATTTACCACATACAACAATAGTAACAAAATAAGTTTGAAGCATGATAATAAACCAGAACTGAAGGTTTATGTAACAAGGTAACTCAATAAAACAATCTCTAAATTAGGAGCCTGCCGATTTATCTATTTCTAATAGGCAGCCAGCCAAATAGATGTTGTCATTAAGGACTATACTTCTTGTTTAACTTTGTCATTGACGTGCTTTTAGAGATAACACTTTCCTCATCTAAATTTCCAGGAGTTGAACTTTTATCGGGAGATTCACTTGTTGACTTAGAATATGCCGATGACATAGTTCTATTTAGTGAAGACGCTGACAAAATGCAGAGTCTTTTGACCACTCTAAGCAACAATGCGAGCGTGTATTGGATGCGACTCTCTCCCTCGAAATGCAAAATGTTTCTTCAGGATTCTAGACTTCTGAATTCTTCATGTCCTTTTTTTCTCTTCCCAAATTTATTTCACTGGATTACACTTCTTGAATAACATCTTCATACCCTAATGTTTCCGATTACTGCTTATACTTTTACTACTTCTAAAACTATGGGGTTTGAATTAAAAATTGTATTTCGGTGCTAATATGGTATGGCAGCTTAAACTGATGTACGTGCGTACGTAGGAAGTTCTACGTTGTTGCTGACTGAATGATACTTTGTACTATGAATAAATCTTATATGATAATAGTTATTCATTCTGGGCTTCTGAATAACAGAGTCTATTATTGTTTGGCATGGCTAAGTTACCTACTTTTCCTGTAAATACTTTTAAAACAGGCAGTAATTAAACTTATTTCACTTGGTGGTGAGTATTTTGGTTATGGTTTGCGAAATGGTACTATCGGTGTATACAATAAAGTGAATCGAGTATGGCGTATTAAAGTAAGTGGTTTAAGTATTAAATGATCAAATCTCTTATCAGATATTATGGTCAAAGTATATTTTACAATAGCATTACAATAATTTGTAGTGATTTAATGACCGTTCTTTTATTTAAAAAATGTTTTTCGCAATTCGATTGATGAGTAACAGAATTTATTTAGCTTCAAAGTATTGTGTGAAAGTACATTATTAACTGTGTAATACTCTGTTTATTTAGGGACATGTGTAGCATTCAGTTGTTAATAGAATCCAACCTTTTTACTTCAAATAAATTTTCGTCTGAAATTATATCCTATTCTCGTTTCCTGAAAATCCTTTGAAATAACTAAGAACAAAGTCAGTCTAAAGAATCATGTTTTTAGTTCGTATGGTTTGAATTTGAGTAATAATAGGTAGTAAACAAACCATTTTACTCCGTTCTGAAAAGCTCTTCAGTCAAAATACTTATAAAACTAACTTGTGTAATCCATGTTTAGAAGAGGAATAAAGTCCACTGAATTTCTGTAGAGTTGGTATCTCCGATTCAAACATATATATATATATATATATATATATATATATATATATATATATATATATATATATATATATATATATATATATATATATATAACAGGATGTAGACCTCCAAAATGTTATGATTTTGAGATAGTGGAGATGATTTGTAGCTCAGGTGGATGAATTTGTGCTAATTATTTTGTTCAGAAGGACAACGAAAGCCTCACGACTAAACCGACCAGCTCAGAGAACGAAACTACATCAAAAACTTCATAAATCTCATGTAAGTGTATTTCTACTTCAAATTAAACAGTATTTTAACAATCAGACACATCATTTTTTTACTTATTTAAGTCAAAAAACAAGCCTATGTGCTTTGTCAGTCATGATATAAATTATGATGGATATCCAGAACTAATTTGTGGTTGGAACAATGGAAAAGTAAGTCTTTTATCTACTTATCTTCATATCTCAACTTTTATGACAAATGAATCTGTTTTCGATAATTATATCTTTATACACCATTTTTGAGCTGATTTCCTTCATAGTGTTTGATAAGACTTAGCAACAGAATCAAACACACTTTCTGTTGTATTCAAGACTCATCACCGAGAATAAATCACATTTTATTAATCATTAGCTTTTAGAATATAAACTGAAATACCTATATATAATTTTAAACGATATTATTTATTATGCAATTTAAGTTATGAAAGTTATAATAGACATTTGTATACGGTTTTGTATATTAGAAAGGTTCACTTTTACACCTGCTTCTGTCTAGTGTGATACGTGTGTTAGGGCTCCGTTGTCAAACCTGAATTGGGATTGAAGGAGTTAAATAAAGAATCAATCCTCAATACAAGTTCAACATCCCTAGAATAGTGATACAGCCACCAAATTATTTTGATAAAGTTTTAAAATGCCTACTATGAGATAAACTGTCATCAATTGCTATGTATTGTTCAAATGTGACTAAAGACACTAAATAGTGAGTTTGTTGATAATTTCAGTTAACGATACAGGATCATTTCGATCCGTGTTAATTCTACCTATTTGAAGGTAAACAGCAAGATAAAAAATGAAACGAATTGTTCTGGGCACATATTCCTTAGAAGTTAAATGTTCTTACAGTTAAGAAAATAATTTTATTTTTCTTCCTATCCGGTTGAATTACTGATTCAGTAATTTTTTTTAAAAAATGATGGTAAATAGGAATTTTGTTAATAGAGATATCTAATAAATCACTCAGTTTTAAGGATTTACTAAACTTTGTATAATTACAATTCTTGTCTGATGAGTAGCATTTTAAAGCTTGACATTCTCTCATTCAAGTTAATAGCCCTAATAAAAATTTATATAACTATCAACTTGATATAATAATGCAAACCTTATTTGCGCCTGTTACTCATCGGGGAGGAGCATAAGTCGCCCACTAGCACACTACATCCAACCATGTCCTAGACAATCCTTTCCAAATCTTCCCAGTTGTTATTCATCCTTTTTATATCTGCTTCTATTTCCCGACGTAATGTGTTCTTTGGCCTTCCATTTTTCCGCTTCCCTTCAGGATTCTATGTTAAGGCTTGTCTCGTGATACTGTTTGATGGTTTCCGTAATGTATGTCCTATTCACTCCCACCGTCTTTTCTTGATTTCCTCTTCAGTCGGAAGCTGGTTTGCTCTCTGCCACAGAAGGCTGTTTCTGAAGGTATCCGACCAATGGATGTTGAGTATCTTGTGTAGACAACTATTTATGAATACCTGTACCTTCTCTTTGATGGTTGTAGTAGTTCTCCACGTTTTGACTCCGTACAGTAGAATTGTCTTGACGTTCGTGTTGAAGATTGTGACTTTGATATTGACTTGCAGACAGTTATTTTGAGTTTGATATGTTCTTCAATTGTAGGAATGCGGCCCTTGCTTTGCCAATCCTCTCCTTCACGTCTGCAATGGGTCCCTCTTGTCCATCGATGATGCTTCCCGGAATTACATAGTTGAACAGTTCTTTAGTAAATAAATTAAAAGAGCTTTCTTACCAAACGTATTCTAAATTTTTCCATAAAAATCTTTGAGGATAAATAACTGACATATTTGTTTTCTTTACAGGCTAATACATCTTTCAAATTTTTGCCATCAAGTGTGATTGGGTTGGTGTTCTCTGTGTTGTATCTGCCGACCTTGGTTTTCCCGTTTGTGTATGTTGAGGTCCACTGATACAGAGGCTGCTGCTTCACTGGCTGTCTTAGTCTGCATTTGTTTGTGTGTATGGGATAGAAGGGCTAGGTCATCTGCGAAGTCCGAATCGTCTAGTTGGTTCTGAGCTGTCCACTGTATTCCGTGCTTCCCCTCAGATATGGTGGACTTCACAATCCAGTCGACCACCAGAAGAAAGAGGACATAGGACAGTAAGCAGCGTTGTCTGACTTCATTTTACTCATTAGGAAACCATCTGTCAGCTATCTTCCACGCACGACTTTCCACTGCAGTCCATCGTATGAGTTCCAAATAATGTTAACAATCTTCTCAGAAACCTCATAGTGTCGAAGAAGTTTCCATGATGTTCTCCTATCTACAATGTCAAACGCCTTTTCATAATCAATAAAGGTAGATGTATAGTGACGAGTGCCATTCAACTGATTGTTATACATCAACAATGATGCATAAAGTGAAGCACAATTTATCTGTTTATTCAATCTAAATTTATACTTAGTCATTCTCCACATATGAAAATTCATTGTTGAAAAATACTACTATTTAATTGTCGAGTACAAACGTGAATTTTTCCTTTTTTGAGGTTGAACGAGTGGCTTTTGAAGTTGCTTTGGTTATATATTTTTTGTGTATGGTAAGTGAAATAAAAAGTAGTTCTAATACGTTGAATAACAGAAATAAGCTAACTGTAATATTGAACCTCAAAGAACAGCCACCTAAATTAATGTAATAGGGTAAATAATGTTGTTATTTATAGAAATATTATTGTTTGCAATCTAGTTTATCATTCATTTCAATCTATCTATTCATGTTTTATTTTATATAATTTTAGGTAGATGCTCGTTTGCGTTCTAATGGAGTAGTTGTATTTAAAATTCAACTAGATGATTGTGTCGCTGGTATGACAGTGGTAAATAATTCACTTATGATAATAGGTTAACGATTTTATTTTCTAAATTCTACCTCAAAATAGCTACTTCATCTAGTATTCCAAATAGGTCATTGACTTTCAAAAAATGAAGAGACGAGAAGCAGTTTTTAGGACTAATAGTAATAATCGCTGATGAATAGTTACATTTAAATTACTAAATTCTACAAATTTGTGAATATTAGATGTTCAATGACAGCACATTGTAAATTATCATCACTATCTTATTAAACATGCAAATAGACTATAATAAACCAAGTCCTAAAATCACTAAAACAATAACTAATTTCATTTGAATAACACACGGAGATCTTTCTGAGTCAGAAAACTGCCCTGGTTATTCGGAAACATTCATATATGAATAATATATATGGTTTTCTAGGGTCGCTGCTGGTCCCGAGCCCGGTAAATAATGAGGGTTGGGCATGTGGTCAGCAACCCCAAGCCGTAGAAAAAAACTTACAACTCCTGTCACAGTAAGTGAACTGCATTTCGGCGTAAGTTGGTCTTCTAGTAAAGGGTTCATAGCTGGCTGATACAGTTGTGAGACCCATTTATTACAGGTATGGCAACTCCTGAGAACCGGTCTGATAGCTTCATTGACTGTAATGATGCGTTAGCGCTTCCTTATTATCGAAAGGCTATAATTCAGTCCCGTGTCCACTGGACTCACGATAATAGCTGATGATAAGACGAATTACTAAGCAATTAACTGGCATTACAATTGATCGTCTCACCTAAGACGGTAGATTAGCCCTGTATAGGCGTTCACCAACTTTTATCATTCCATTCATGAATGTATGCGTTAAACAGCGTAAAAAACTAGTAGATAGATACAGCATTTTTGAACCTATAGATTGGTTCTTTGCTTTCTCATTGGTTGTACTTGAATAAGCTGAACCTAGCTTGATCTCGGTATTATAGCACTCCTTCCGTGCCAGTCAAATAATATCAAGCACCCAGAAATTTTTCATTTTATAAAAGACTGAAATTCATGTTTTATGACTATACTACATATTAGGAATCAGTGTTCATCCTTTTTTGTTGTACCTCATTGGTAAAATTAATTATAGACAAACTCTGGCTATGCTCTTGCTGTTTGAAGCGTATTTTGTTTAGACAGCTATCTTGTACCTGTCATTTTTATGTTTGACTGCTTTGTGATTTACTGTTGTTATCTTAACACCTTGAGTGTAAACTCAATTTTAACTAATCATGATTTATTGTAGAACAACATATATTAGTGTTTTTCTTTGAAATTGTTTCTCCAGGTTAGAGTTTTTTTAGCAAGGTCTATTTTCTATTGGTCAAGGTTGCTGAACCTGTGCCCAACCCTCATCTTTTACCGGGATCAGAACCGGCAGTGACCCTAGAAAAGCTACAGGTGGAAATCCATATATACTACTCATATATGAATGTTTCCGAATAACCAAGACAGCTTTTTGACTCAGAGAGATCTTCGGTGTGTTATTCAATGGAATTGAAATGGTATTTTGTCGATTTTCAGTGTGTAGCTTAGTTTGTAACTGTCTGTTAAGATGAATTATGACCTTCAGCTGCTTGTAGGCCGTAAATATAATGATGGTTTCTTTATATCTTTTTACACTCATTCAAACTACGTCACAGTTATATTACTAAAGAACGTCCATTTAGGTAAATAGTTTTTGTTGTGTTCGCTTTGCTACAATTACGCAAATAAATTTCACCGTAGTTATCTATTTTTAATTCCTTTTCTTTGAAAATTCACCGTTTGTTTTTTCATAGGATATTTCTCATAAATGAAACTTATATTAATATAATCGGATGTATTTAATTGTGCTGGAAATTTCATACTTTTCTTTTTGTGTATTTCAGGGTGATTACTATGGTTTTACCAATGTATTGCTTGTTTGTACCACTGAAGGTGACAGTAAGTTCAAAATTTTGTTCTAATGTCTCTATCTGTTAAAATATTATTGATTTTGTTTGTGAATTTAGAATTTATTAATGTAAATGTTTTTATTTAGCCGATAAATTCCACCGTATAATGTGATCATGTTTATGAAAAGAATTCGAATCACGCGTGCGGGATCGTGTATGCATGTGCTCACTAGTGGCTAGCATCGTGAGAAAATTCTAGAAGTTCTAGTGAGAAGCCGTGACAAGTGGAGCTAATCCGTGTCGGGTAGAGACAAGCATTCACCTCAGTACAATAGAAGATAGTCGCTCGATTTCGCAGATTGGTTGAGGTTGGACATCAACGCCGTTGGATGCCAGTTCAGTGGTTAAGAGGTTAAGCGTTCGCGCGCTAAACTGAAGTCTCTGGGTACGAATTCCTCGAGTGGGATTGTAGATGCGCACTGCTGAGGGGTTCCATACTAGAGTGGAACGGCCGTCCAATGATTTCAGGTTTTCAATGGTTCATGATCTCAATCCAAATGCTATTTCAATTAAATTTTAAAATATAGTCGATTCGTGATTAAGCGATAAATTGGGGACGTAGTTTTCTATAATAAAAACTAGGCAGCTGGATATATCAGCAATGAAGTTTTTCAATCAAATTTGACAGAATTATGTATATCATGGGACACCACTGAGAAAATATTCTGTTTTCTATAACGATCTTATATTATGATGAAACTTTATTTCGCCTTAACGGCAAACCAGTTATTGCGTGAGTCCAACAATACTCTATATAGTTACACTGTGCATATGTTTTTATTTCTATATATGTTTTAGTGTATCATTTTTCTGCATATTTTAGTACGCTGTTATTCTGTACGTCACTCGAAGAATCACTCGAACTCAGAATCATCTGAAGATACTTTATGTCATTTAATCACTAAAAGACAGGTGAACAAAAATAGTAGCTACTGAGTATAATATTATTTTTTACTAAATTTCATTTAATAAAGTTGCCAAATACAATGTGTTTGGTAAGCTGCCTTAGAAGAAATTGAGATAACCAGTTTTCTCTGCAACCGATCATTCTTTTTTGTCATATGTGCATCCCTTGAAGATTTCCTCAATGTTTTTATTAAGTCATAAGCATTATAAGCAGAATTGGATAGTGACTAGCAGTGGAATTGAGGATGTGCATTTCGTCAGCTGGATATACCTGCGTTCCAATGTTGATTAATTAAAATTTGCTTCACTACACGAGCTAGTGGCTATCTGGACTCAGTAGCTAAGTGAATAATGCAATAGGATTTAAAGCGGACGGTACTAGGTTCGAGTTTGGGAGTGAACATCAACTATGGAATGCAGATACATCCAACTAAATTCTCTTCTTTCTGAGTTAATGCTTTATTTCGGTAACTGCTTTTATAAAATTTGAAATATTGTTTTTTCAAATGATCGCTTCAAACGGAAAACTTAGATTGTAAAATAACTCCTACAAATTATTCTTGTTCATGGTATACATTTCCAAAGATTGACCAAATTAATTACTAAAAAATCTTTCTTACATAAGAGATTCCGAACAACGAGTATTCGAGTTCATACCTACTAAGAAGCTAATCAGTCACGTTCGTAACCTGTCGTGTTGTCATACCCTTACTAGATGGTATTTAACAGACTGTTTAGGACTGGTACAAACTTCTATGATTTTCAGTATACTGGGGATTTTATATGTTTCAAATGAAATCCATTTTCTTGTGCTTCGTTTTGCATGAATGATTTTACTTTTTCACTTCGGAAATAGTTAATTTTTCCACAACGTTACGACAACAAATGTACTTGTTCTGCTGATAGTCATAACACTCCTTATTTCTAAAGTACAAATATACTTTAACTGAGTTTCAGATTATATAAGTCTACCATTAAGGAAATCATTCAGTTAAGTTTTGACTGCCTAATGACACAACTAGAATTCGCTAACACATATCAATATGCTGGAAAATGACAGATAAAACAACCAGCTCATAGTTATCTAACATAGATCAAGCTTTCTTTGTTGGAAAAACTTTTGATCTATTTAAGTTTAGTCTCACAGTCGTTTAGTCACTTTGAATAAACGCTACCTCTGTTCTGTTGAGAGAATAACGTAGTGTCTGATATTTCAGACAGTTAAGTTCTGACTGCCTAATGACACAACTAAAATTCGCTAACACATATCAACGATTTCTCATTATGATAACAATGGTTCCACTTAAATCTATTTTGGAATATCCCTGAGAAAATGTGATATTTAATATTTTACTCATATATTGCTTATTAGCATTAATTAGTTATAAATATTGCCTGGTAACCACTATCGATTACTGTGTAGCATGAATTAATACTTAGTATGAATGAATTTTTGTTTGTATTACTTAAATTATTTTAAACTAACATTGTTGACGTTTAAATTTAGTACAGGAATTATTATTCCCGAACTACAAATTAAACTTCTATCACAATTCACAACAAGACTATTGAATCATTCAATCTTTATGAAAGAAGACATTATAAAGTTACATATTTTTTCTTTCGTATTTAGTTATATCCTTCTAAATATGTCTATTGTATTCAACAAACATAGGATTACTTTCAATCAGAAAATTTATTGTATCACATCCATATTAGTTTTATAACTGAACTTAAAATATACTGATCTGACGACTTTGCATACCATTAGAAATTAAAATTACATACTGAATATTACTAGACAATTAGTTCGTGAATCAATTTAACGGTGACGTAACCAATGACTTTGGTATCGTGTGTTAAATTTGATGATGTTATTATCGTCACTTCCAATTGTTGAAATAAGTATTTCGTCTTTTTTTTTAAAAACTGATACCATGGATACAACTTACTTTATATTATTCAATTCTTTATAATTTTTTTAAAAAAAACAGAACTTATTATTGGAGATTCAAACTATTGATCAAAATAGCAATTTATCCCAGTGGAGTAAGACTCAAATTCGTCAAGGAAACCTTAATATCATTAAAGTAAAAATACATATTTCTTTCTTTCTGTGTTATGATTTAGTATCATAGTTACAACTGTTTCATATTTTTACAATTGGGAATTATGGTTTTTTTTCGAAATCGGACTTTTGCTACTTATAAATAAAACAGTAGATATTCGAGAGTTAATTGTTAACACTTAGTTCATACATGTTTATTATAGTCTATGAATACCAGTTTTAAAGCCTGTATACAACTCATAAAATTGTTGGTGTTAGATAGAGTAATATACTTTTCAGTTGAAGAATTTGGTTTTCTGTACTACTAAATGGAGATAAGTAATCATTAAAGAATCTCCGTAATAAATTTGAAGCAGTTACTACTGGATATATAATTTTGTTCCATCACTCGGTGCTTAGTGTTGATGTTGACTGAGTAGATTTCAAAGTTTAGTCACTGTTAGATCTACCTCTAATCTGTCAGAATTCTGTAATTTGAAAGTTTTGACGAAAGATATGACAGCGTTTCGTGGTGTCAGTTTTATCAGTTGACTGAGAACATAGGATCTAAAAAAAAGATGACGTCAGAAGAGCAAACAGTCGGATAAGCACACGAAATGTACTTTAGTCCTTATGAAAATCTTAAGCAATATTATTCATTGTTTCACAGATGTGAATGAAACACAATCGAAGGACCAAAATATGAGGCAAGATGAATAAATAACCTTAATTGTCACTTGATTTAAACTGCTTATTTACATAAATCAATGAAACGAATTGAATGGTATAGTTAACACTTAGTTTTAACTAGATATTTACATGTACTTGTACTCAAACGACAAGATAATGTTCGGATTCGATTGCATTATCTAAACTATTGTTAGTTGACATGATGACATAAATAAAAACTATTATTCTAATACTTAATATTGAGATTATTGGGATTATGGATTTGAAAGTAAACCAGTTTACGTAGATATTTCTTTTAAAACTGTCGTGTTGGAAAATGACAGTTAAAACAACCAGTTAATGGTTATTTAATATAGATTAAGCTTTTTTTGCGGGTAAAACTTTCTATCTATATAAGTTTAGTCTCATATTCGTTTAGTTACTTTGAATAAACGTTAACATTGTTCTATTGAGAGAATAATGTAGTGTCTGATATTTCAGACAGATATCCTCTATATGACATCCTGATTTCATTCTATCACTCCATTTATAAAAATATCTATTCATCCAAATTGATTCATTCCGTGTGATGTATAAACCACCATTTTCCTAAATTCGATCCTTAAGTGTGTACTCATTTGATAATCCGTAAATTTTCGAGTTGATACAATAAGACTCAATTTATTTTAGACTCAAGTAGTTTTCAAATTATATTTGCTGAGTAAAAACTTCAAAAGTTTTCTAATTTTACATGTTCATGAGTTTAATTTACTTAGATGGAGTATTTTCTGCCACAAATGTTTCATGTCAAAAACATAACATTATGACGTTTTTCTAAAAGCAGTGAAATTATGGTAATGTTATGCTATAATATTGATTAATATTAGTAAAAGTCAAAAGTCATTTTTATTTGAGAAATAGTACCGTTGACTAAAGAAATGAATATATATATATATCATTTAGACAACTTTTAAGCTGAGATTGAAAGAAAACTTTGTCTGTTATGGACAGTTCTTCACCTACTTACGCCTTTACTCCTCGAGGAGGAGCATAAGTCGCCCACTAGCACACTACATCCAACCATGTCCTAGACAATCCTTTCCAGATCTTCCCAGTTGTTATTCATCCTTTTTATATCTGCTTCTATTTCCCGACGTAATGTGTTCTTTGGCCTTCCATTTTTCCGCTTCCCTTCAGGATTCCATGTTAAGGCTTGTCTCGTGATACTGTTTGATGGTTTCCGTAATGTATGTCCTATTCACTCCCACCGTCTTTTCTTGATTTCCTCTTCAGTCGGAAGCTGGTTTGCTCTCTGCCACAGAAGGCTGTTTCTGAAGGTATCCGACCAATGGATGTTGAGTATCTTGTGTAGACAACTATTTATGAATACCTGTACCTTCTCTTTGATGGTTGTAGTAGTTCTCCACGTTTTGACTCCGTACAGTAGAATTGTCTTGACGTTCGTGTTGAAGATTGTGACTTTGATATTGACTTGCAGACAGTTATTTTGAGTTTGATATGTTCTTCAATTGTAGGAATGCGGCCCTTGCTTTGCCAATCCTCTCCTTCACGTCTGCAATGGGTCCCTCTTGTCCATCGATGATGCTTCCCGGAATTACATAGTTGAACAGTTCTTTAGTAAATAAATTAAAAGAGCTTTCTTACCAAACGTATTCTAAATTTTTCCATAAAAATCTTTGAGGATAAATAACTGACATATTTGTTTTCTTTACAGGCTAATACAGAATTACAGACTAAACTGGAAGTTTCTCATGATAAACCATGTGTTAATTTGACAATTCAAACAAATGATGGTAAGTTAACCCATAAATTTTGTGGAATTTAACATCTTTAAATATAGCCTTCTTCATAGACATACCTCAGATTGCTAAACAGTTTTTGCGTAAACGTTCAGAACTGTTCATCAACGCGCCATCTCGAAATCTCTCGAGGTGTATAATGCATTCGGACCATTGCTTAGTGAAATAGCGTGATCGTTGTCTGATATCATTAATATCAACTATCTTAATTCAAACGTGTTAGAAATCCTCCATAGCTATAAGTTAGCTTGTTTGAGGATGGCATTGTTTGTAGATTGATTCGAGTATATAATAATGAAAGGTGAATATTTCACAGTATAACATAATGACCATTTAATTGAAAAAATACATTTTTGTACAAAAACTATTCACACATTATCATCTGAATTTTCGACTTGGTTATATCAACTTCCGCGAGATGAAAATCAAAAATGTCCTATTTACAAACAAATTTTTCCTTGCATACACTTCATGTTACATAATCTTTGAGGTTCTATAAATAAATACTTTCATAAATTTTCTTAGAACTAATAATTAATGATTAACAAGTAGTTCTCAACTGTTCCACCTAATTACACGTGTCAAAATGATATATGATAAACTAGCTTTGTCATAAGTGCCAATCTAACCATCAACACATTTAACTTATTTATTTTACGAAAAATGAAATTCGTAAATAATAGTAGTATAATCTTACTAATGAACAGTTTATTTTTCTTGGTGTTGATAATTACCCAGGAGTACATATTAAGTGAAGAGTACCCACTACTGTACCTGATATTTTTACTGAGGTTCATCAAAGTAAATTCAATAATTAGTATATATTTATCTTATTTATTTTAGGTACACTTTTAAGATGTGTTGTATTATTTGCTGAAGGTATTTTCAAAGAAGAAAGTCATGTTATGTAAGTTAATAATTTGTATGCATAATGTAACATATTTTTTGATTAAGATCATGAACCGATTGATGTTAGACTACCATTGAAAACCTGAAATCATTGGACGGCCGTTCCACTCTAGTATGGAACCCCTCAGCAGTGCGCATCTACAATCCCACTCGAGGAATTCGTACCCAGAGACTTCAGTTTAGCGCGCGAACGCTTAACCTCTTAACCACTGAACTGGCATCCAACGGTGTTGATGTCCAACCTCAACCAATCTGCAAAATCGAGCGACTATCTTCTATTGTACTGAGGTGAATGCTTGTCTCTACCCGACACGGATTAGCTCCACTTGTCACGGCTTCTCACTAGAACTTCTAGAATTTTCTCACGATGCTAGCCACTAGTGAGCACATGCAAATTATCAGTATGGAGGTCTAACATCAACATTATCAATGTAGATCCAGCCCAATATACACTGATTTATTTTAATAAACCTCTTTTAGGCTCTGAAAAAAGGGAATTAAATTGTTTAAAATCACAGAAATAAAAGTAATATCAAAATCATGGAATAGCTAAATGTGATAAATAAAGTTCATTAGGAACAAATAACATGGGAAATATGTCGATGTAATGACAGTGAACTCAAGATTAAAAAAATTATAATGAGAGTATTTGTTTAAATTAGAACTACCTATTCAGGATTTTGGACTATCTATTATAATTATCTTGTAAATATCAGCTTTGAAATTTGCACCTACTGACACTGCTGAGACGAAAAATCCATGGCTTCATGATTCAATAAGTTTGTCGTGACTTATTATCTGGGGATTTTTTCCATGACTAACTCCTATACCAAACACTGTTAATCGTTGGATAAGTACTGGTTATATATGAGTAGCTTATTTCTCAACTTGTTTATTCAATGATTGTTTGTGACCTGATCAGTTGGCTCGTTATTTTTTCTAAGTACTATATTCCTAACTTCTCACTCGGCGGTCTTATTGTGTTCAAGGAGTGCTCTGTAGATACAATTGATGGATTGCTAGTAGCCACTATGTTTTCTACTTTTATAGATCAGCTTAAGTGGTTATGGAATAATATAGAAATTAATGATACTCACTATTCCCCTATGTACATTGATAAACGGACATCCTGTTCCTGGCACAAGTTGGTTAGATCCAAACACAATTTATGCTAAGACTGATGTTTATTATGTAGAGCAGAATTTCTGTTGGTGAGAATAAATCTTACAATATAAAATAAATGAATTACAACTTGCACTGGAGTCCAAGCCGCACGTTTCGTTCTATTCGGGACTCGTATGGGTACATTCAGTTGACGAATTTCAAATAGAGAGAAACGTCTGTCTTGAATTTCACTGTTAGCCACATTCCATCTATTCCATATTAACTTGTTTCATAAGGACTGTATCGAGGCAATCGTTCATTATGCACAAATGTCAAATAAATCATCTTGCAATGTTGAAATTTTTGTCTAAAAGTTTTGAATGAGTGGAGTGTTAAGGTGTACTGATAAATCTTAGCAAAGATGAAACGTATTAGTTAGTAAAGTTGTTGCTTATTTTTGACAGTGAAAGCAATATATATGTTTTCCTTAATTTTTAGTTTTACATTGACATAATAATAAAAAAAATATTAATACACTATTCATTTAACATTTTAGACATCCTCCAGAGAATGTTTCTTATACTTCCACATTTTCGATTGAATTATATCCAACAAGAGATATAGCAACTGATGTATTCATCAAAGCATATGCAATACCGATAAACAAATGGCAAGTGAATATTTAAAATGAATATATATGTACACATATGTATTTGTAAATTTGAATTTTACTTTGTGACAGATATAAAATTTTAACCGTTAAATTGACAAGTCAATCTACGTTAGACCACGATTGAAAACCTGGAGGCACTGGACGGCCTTTTCATTTTAGTATGGGACTCCTTAACAGTGCGCAGTGGAAAACTGTTTGTTTTTCAAATTTGCCAAGAAATCCTATTGAATTAAAATAAACTACCTTTTTTCGCTAGAACTAGGTAAAGACTGATGTTATAAACGGAAAAATATGTAAACAGATGAAATCGTGTTTATTACTGGTTAAAGCAATTAGTCCCTTTTTTATAAATTTCGATAGAACAATGAGAAGACGGAGTTGATTTGAAAAATGTGATGTATTTGCACCATACATTTCGAACAATCTGGTCACACATATACTTGTCAAGGCATTTGATATGAAAATTAATAAAGATCAATTAAATAAAAGTTCAAGTAAAAAAGTAACAAAGAAGAGAGAAACAATTTTTCATCGTATAGAAAGAACAAGTTATCGCGTCATCCTAGGCCATAAAATGACTTAAGGATTACTAAGGTAAAATCAAGGTTACGACAAATTGTTTTCGTACACATAAGGGGGGATTAAATTTACAAATAGCTAAGATTTCAATAAACTTGAGAATTCGTCCTTGACAATTTCTATACAACGTTTTAAAAGCTGTAATTATGTCAAGTTTGTGCCCCGTTTCAACTATATGTTTTGCTATCGATGAACCTGACTTTCTACCTCCCACGTCGATCGGATCATTTGACGCATATTGATTTTAAAGCCATCTGGGCACATGTTCAATGACCCTTGATTGCATTGTTTGATTATTCCCTATGTATATGTGTCCACATGTAAATTGGTAAATACAATGGGATGTAACGTAATCGTTAGTGCATTGTCTAGGTCTATTTGGAATCATGGGCTTATACTTTTCAATTACAACCAATTGAGCAGGATAATAGGTTTTCTCGATGGCTGCTTTCAATCTATGTCTTGAAACGATGCTGTTGGATTCGCCTCTATATGGTAGATGGATATAAACTCTCTTCTTTGGAACTAACTAAACAATTACTGATTAATCGATTATAAATATTGTTGGATTATTTGATAAATTCAGGCTGAAATTTAGTATTTTCACTTTTATCCATAAGAATATGTCATCAGTTTTAAGTTTAATCGTTAGAATGCTTTGAAATTTCAGTGTAAAACTGATGCTATGAGAATGTTATCATTACAATTCTTAATACTTAATAGTGATATACTTATCAAACGTATATTCTTTAAAAGAAAATTTAACAGAACCTATAAAGAATAGAGAAAAAACATTATTAGTAGTAAACCTGGAAACGTTTCAATGATTTTGAAGTAAACCTATTTCTTTAACAATTCCAACTGAATTTCGAATAAATTCCAAATAATTTTACATCCATGCCTATTGTAAATGGACTTTGTTTTTAAAAAAGAACTATTGCGGAATAAAATTTCAACGTAAAATGAATACACTAAAGAATTTCATAATTAAAAACGTGTAAACAAATAAAATCAGTTTCAAACTTAATTGTTTATTGCACAAATTTTCATTTATTTTTTACTAAATAATAACAGTCAAGTCAATGATGATAGTGTTTAGGTTGACCACTTTATATAGTTCTCACGTTTAGATGTTACCGTCTGCCGGGGAGTCCGTATACATTTAGCATAGCTATTCGATTCACAGTTTAGCTATCAGGAACCATGTCAATGTAAAAAAAAAGGCGTGGAGCACATTGTAAAAATATAAAGCCCTATATTAGAATCGAATTTGGCGTTGTTTGAATCGACCATCTATTTAGGCCAACAACTTTGAATAATTTACTGAAGGTATCAAAATTGAATGGAACTATATTGTTCATTACGCAAACTACGTATTATTGTAAAAATGTCCCATTAAAGAGCCCTAATAAATCCACGTACTTTTATTATCATTGTGGCATCTAATAATGGACCTTTTTAGAAATAATTTTGAACAGATTGCTAAATTGAAGAATCAACAATTTTTGGAGTAGAAACTGATGACCTCAACAATTTAATACAATTTGGTGCTATATGGGAATTATTTTACATTTAGAATCTATAAGCATTTGGACTTCCATCGCCTTTTTAGTATTAATGTGTATGGCTGTCAACATAGATATGTTGAACACAGTCTTCATATAAAGATGAAACGAATTTCTTATGCATATCAATACTATTGTCAAAAGTTTTATATATATTCAGGTATGGAAGCTTGGGTGAATCTTTATTAGTCGTACATTATCCTGTATATATATAATGAGTGGATTAGGTCACAGACAACCCGGTGTTATTACATTTGAAAGTATTTTATTTCTGTTCTCAAATTTTTATCTTAATAGTTCAGATCAAAACTCCTACTACTTATTGGCTAGCACACAACTGTTGCCGCAGTTTTGCCTCTATCGATTACTTAGTCAAAATCCCAAATTTGACTTTCATGTTGATTTGGATAGTTTGCGATCAGGAGTCTTCTTTATAGTGCATGAACGACCTCAGAGGGTAAGTTAACAGAAAAGGTCTTCATGTTAATTTTATAATATAAGTTCTTAAAATAAATTATTTTATCACCAAAATGTAGTCTGAATAGATTAAATACACAATTGTATATTTCAATAGTTAAGATCATGAATTCATTGAAGCTAGACCACCATTGAAAACCTGGAAGCACCGGATGGCCGTTTCGTCCTAGTGGTTAAGTTTTTGCGCGCAAGATCGATAGGTCCTGGGCGAGATCATCGATGCGCACTGTTGATAAGTCCCACAATAGTCCAGTGCTTCCAACTTTTTCATGGTGGTCTAGCTTTAATTGACTCATGATCTAAACTATTGAAATTACTATAATATACATAAAAACCCCTTCTGATACTAGTTGTATATTTATTAAATACTGTAAACAAATGAGTTTCCCTGAAAGATTTTACGGCCGTTTGATATATAATTCTATTCAAATTATAATTTTACAAAATAAAATGAGATAATAAAGTTTGAAAATGAATTTCTCGAATAAATAAATATCAAGTTTACTCTTGTTACTTATTCTCATTCCTATGACGATTTTTATGAATCTACTTAAGCTTGCGTTTATACCAATAAATTGCAAAGATAATTAATCTATCCAGCCGGGGTTGATAAAATATGCATGAAAATGGCTTCGAACTCAGCATCTTGAAATTGTCTATATGGTCATAAGAAGTTAACAACCATTCTTTTCTATAACGAAGTATAATTAAAAGAAATCAAATACGTCAATCTTAAATCCTTGCATATAAACTGTAAGGCATGCACTATTGAGTTAATAGAAACTGTAATCACTAAAAATATTTTAAACTTCCTTTAAGTTTCCGAAAATCAATTGTTCTGAATATGAAATTACTTACTTACTTATGCCTGTTACCCCTCGTCGATGAACATAGGCCGCCAACCAGCACTCTCTCTTTTTATCTCTGCTTCCAATTCTCGGCGCAGTGTTATTCGATATTCCTCTCTTCCGTTTTCCTTCAAAATTCCGTGTTAGGGCTTGTCTCATGATGCATTTTGGTGATTTGTGTAATGCATGTCCTATCCACTTCCACCGTCTTTTTCTAATTTCCTCTTTAGCCTGAAGCTGGTTTGTTCTCTCCCACAGAAGGCTATTGCTGATGGTATCGGGCCAATGAATGTTGAATATCTCGCGTAGACAGATATTTATAAATACTTGTACCTTCTCTTTGATGGTTGTAGTAGTTCTTCAAGTTTCAGCTCCGTACAATAGAACTGTCTTGACGTTCGTGTTGAAGATTGTGACTTTGATATTAGCTTACAGACAGTTGTTTTGAGTTCCATATGTTCTTTACTTGTAGGAATATGAACTTAGTTTGGAACTATTTAATTTATTTTAATATTGAGATTAGTGCAACAAACTGATGTTCTCTAGATATTACTCAATATCGATCCTAGATCCTAAACTACAATTTATTTGTTTGACTTTTAGTAAATTTCGCTGTAACATATTACTGATTATATTGTTAAATATAGTTATAGCTTAATGAATAATGCTTGAAAATAATCAATGAAGTGTTTACTTATAACTTATCTCAGTCAGTCAGCTACAATGTAGGACCAGGCACATATATGCATCGGTTTAAGTTGCCACGCCTCATTAGCACAACAAGATGAACACCGGATTCATAGAAGTAGTTAATTTAGTGGTGGTAATATATAGAAGAAAGATTGCATATAAGGATATAGTACAGGAAGAAAGAATTAGTTCGTAAAAAGAAAGATATGAAGTGATTTTAATCTCTTAGTTTAAGGAAGACAGAGAGTGTATACACCGACACCATTGTGATCGATTCTGAGCCATGTCATCAAGAGTCTCCAATCATTGGCTACGATAGTCACTTGGACCCCAACCAAGTAGTATGCATCTACCAACATGGCCCAGACTAGAAGTTAGTGACTTCAAGGACTGATGCCACGTTTTGGTTTGGCTGCCCCTAACTTTCTTCCAACTATCCTCAACACCGGTTAGCATTGCGCGTCGTGGTAATCGGTGTTCAGGCATACGTAACACGTGGCCCAACCATCTCAGTCGATGAAGATTTACAACCTCATCAACTGATTTACCATCATTCCCTAACTTATCTGCTTTTACTGATTGACTCATAGTTGATTTTAAACTGATTGGAAACTCTTGAACAGTCTTTATTACTAGCTTCATTTACTTATGATTTCATCTAAATAGTTATAACTTGTTTGTTTGTACAGTAAACTGTCAATTTTATGCTTGCAATACGTACATTTATTTCTCAATCAAAGTTTCATTCCATGCTTTATTTTCATTAAAAATTCAGTGATTAAAATATGAATAATCTTAAAACCTTAGATAAACATAATTTCGGTGTAGTGGGTTCTGGCGACCTGCCTGAATATCTGAACTACCTGTTTCTGACGTCTATATATTTCAACAAGTTATCTATTTTTTTGTTTATTTTAACAAATCAATATGTCTATTAATCGTATAAACTATTCAAGGGTTTTTTTGAAAACTATACGAGCTTTCGCTGTACAAGTTTAAAAAAAGTATAGTCAGTGACATCGTGATGGCTGACAATATGCATTGAAAAGAAGGAACATTATTCAAATGAACTGCTAACATCTAACTGGTGATCACTCAATATTTATCGTAAGGATTGTCCAAGAAATAAATAAAGAAAACTTATTGAAATACTTTGTGTTGAGAATTCGATTTTATACCATAAATATAATATTGTATTAAGCCATTAATAACAATAGTCATTCAACAATGTGATTTTACGATCACATATAATATTATACTTTCATACGAACATTTTCACTTTTACTGATAAGTATTTCTATTTGATAATCTTTATGGTAAGTTATTATGCTTAAGAGCTTGAATTGCTTCTTATTCAATAACAAATTACCCTATAATAATCATTTTAATAGTTGAGATCATGAGTCAATTGAAGCTAGACCACCACGGCAAACCTGGAAGCACTGGACGGCCGTTTCATCTTATTGTGGGACTCTTCAGCACTGCTTACCAATGACTGGCTTCAAGAGGTATTTCCTGGAGTTCTATTGAAAAGCAGTGACCAGTGGAGTTCAACCGTGTCTGTTATTAGATTGTAAATCACTGAAGACAATTGTGGACGGTTGAGCAATTTCGTGAATTGGTTAAAGTTAGATATTAACACTGTTAGTCTAGAGGTTAAACGTTTGCTCATGAGAATGAAGGTCCTGAATTCGAGTCGTGAGAGTGGGATCATGGATGGGCACTACTGAGGAGTTTCATAATAAGATGTAAACGGCCATCCAGTACTTCCAGGTTTTCCATGGTGATCTAGCTTCAAATGACTCATGATCTCAAGCAGTAAACGACATATTTGCATCGTTTCGTATTCACTATCCATGTAACTAGTAAATAAATGATTATTTCTTTTGAAAACACAAAAAAACATAATGATGATTCGTATGACATAAGAAAATTACAATATATATTTTATTTGTATCTTAAATTAGCTTGCTATTTGGTTAAATCAAAATTTTATTCTGGGATCAGAAATTATAGTCAATGAACAATCTTCATTATTTGTTGTTTTTGAAGAATTACGCTCAACTAACAAATGGATTTCAACAATAAATAATTTAAATGAAATTTTGAATAATATTATTGTTCAACAAGAGAATTCAAAACGTTTATTATACATAACTATGACAAATAAAGGTGAAGTAAGTAATAAATGTATTTAATCATTGAATTTTCAATGAAATCACTATATTGTTATGATGTAATTCAAAATAAGGTTAATGAAAATTTCATCATGTGAATTAAACATCAAATTGGAAAACATTAGGACATTGAAATGTTTATTAACTTCATTTTCATACTCGACAAGTAAATGGTGTAGTGAACAGAACACCAATGGGTACAGTGGAATGTATATGACGCAAACTTACAGGACTTTTTAATAAAATCTAACAATCATATAATAAATGCTTAATTTGCAAAATGTTCATCAATTGTCTCAAAATGACTCAGACTTCATTGTTCTTGCATTTTCATACAAATTTTATTCTATTCCCGTTTTTTACTGCTTGATCCTCTTGCCTCTCTGCTGCCAGACATTCTGTTTACGACTAACATCATATACTAATTATGTCTACAAAAGTAGCACACACCACAATGGGATTACTTAATAGAATAAGTTTTAAAAATGTCAAATTATTCTAGAACTTAACGACTGTTATGTAACTTTGATAAACTTAACTTAAAGAGTAAAATTATTCCAAGTGCCTTGATTTTGTCAGTTGATCTAAGATACCTTTATTCATATACAGAATTGTATTGAATTAAGTTTTTAAAATAATCTACCTGATAAGACGAACAATGAATCCTCCACTTATACATCCATATACATGATAAATGTTAGTTTATTTATTATTATGTCTGCCTATTGATAGTATTATTTTACTTTTGTGTCTAAAATAATTTGTTCGAAGTAACCTTTAGAATATCATAAATCATTGAGATTTATTGGGATAATAGTTATGTGGTCGTTATGTGTACGAACGCTCAAGCATCTGCTTGCAGAAAGTATCTCACTTACTATCCATACTAGTTTAAATTCACAAAATTGATTTAGTTTTCATCACGAAATTGATAATTACATGTTTATTGATTAATTTTGTTCTACAATAAGAAAATAGAGTATAATATTGTGACTAATTGAATACAATTATGTCAGGAATGAGACAGTTAACATTGATCATATCTGATGAATAAAATGATATAATTGGAATTAATTAAAGTTGAACACATGAATTATTCAGTTCAAACTAAACAATAACATATTTTTATACTTATTGACATTACTTAAAATCTTCAATGTGTAATCATGAATACACATTACTGAAGAGTCAGTAAGTTTATGGAAAAAACATTTCTTCAAATAAAGTTAAACAGTTATTATTGAATAACTCTTGATTTTTCTTTTGTTTTTATTTTTATTTAAAAGATTACAATAAAAACTGAGAATTTAGAATTAGCTGCTAACTTAGTTCAATCAATCAGTCGACATTTTAATATAACAGAACTTTCAAGTACATGTGATTTTCCAGAATTATTTAATACATTAGAAGAATTAATTGAAATGGTTAGCAATGAGTTTTCATTTTGAATAAATTTACATTGGTCTATAACACTATAAATAGATAATGACCAGTTATTTACTATAAATATTGTAATTGAAAGTTGATAGCAATATTATTGAAACGTAATTCTATTACATATGAGTACATTAATGCATATAGCTAGAAAGAGTTATAGTTTACATTTGTAGACGTTATGGGAATTTAATAATTGTGAACTTATAATAATAATATTATATTCATTGTTAAGACCACAATACTACTTAACTAAATGTATTGCTTAGAAACTAGTATTTCCATCATAATATTTAAAAACAAATAAATTAGAAATTCCACGAATGAAATAGTAATAATAGTAATAGTAAGTAGCACATTAAGTGTATGCGTACTTTAAATAGGGCTTATCAGGTGTTCATATTTTCTCACTATTAATTATACTTATATATTGGTCTACTTCTATTGAGGCTCCAGTATATTATACAAAACGGAGTAGCACACATAAATCGTATGCCCCTGTCATAAGACAAATGTTAGTTCTTCTAACGATTGTATCTATTAAAGATTCTAAATCACACTGCAACAGTTTAGTGCTTCATATATATATGATGTTCTAGGTACTTGAACTAAATCACTTTCAACAGATTGTTATTGGGGTAAAATCGTTGCTAAAGCAAACTGATCAGATTTAACTTTCCTTAAGTGTTTATTTCAGAAAGGTTTGTAGCATCTTTGGAGAAAATGAATGTTATGCTTTTTTATTATCTAATTGTTCAATACCCCCAAATACCCTGGTACGGAAGAGAATGGGGAGAGTCGATTCCCCCTTTTGAAATGCTCTCAAATGGCCATGTGCATACAACCACTGCTAGAGAAGTCCTACTCACTACCTTCTCGTAACGTAGGTGTTGTTTACGGAATTGAGAGGACGAAAAGCGAATGTCCGGCGCTTTTACCAGGTTGGTGGATATGTGGGATCCACCTAGGGGAGTTGGAAAACCCTGATTCCAAACCAACGGTGCACATGGGATCCACTATCTTAAAGGAACGAATGGCGTATGAACTAATAGTTGGTCACCGGCTACCATGGGATTGCATCTCCTGGCGTCGCTTCACTGCCCTGTGGATCAGGAATTTAGGTCAAAGCCTCCGGGTGTGACCGCCTAAGAGAACCACATGCTTTGGTTTAAGCACTCGGGCAGTATTCCAGCCTTCACACAAATCTAATGATTTATGTGGCGCATAGCTATTTGGTGCCTCTTGTACCAATATTTATGTGTTTAAATAAATAAATATTCACCTCAATAGCGTATTATTTATATTCGTAAATTCCTAGAGTGTTCAGTACTTATTGTAGATTAATTTTTTTGAAAATCAAATGTGAATCATATCTTTGGAGTTTAAACTACAGTTTTTGAACAAACCATAAAAAGTATGATTTTCAAATAGATTTTTTTTCGTGTCAAAACCACTGTTGATAAGTTACATTGTGTTTATCACAACCATTAAATATAAAAATAATTAATATCATTCTTTTTGTCTTGTTTTATAAAATATTTCATTAGTCTAATGCTTATTCTTTAACTGAACAACAAGTTTTGATGGATATGACAACTAAATCAGATGATATCAAAAGATTAGTTGTCAAAGCAGAAGACTATAGGTTAGCCGGTAATTGGTATGTCAATCATTTATGATTTATTAATGTTTAAAGTAATTAATCCCTGTGATAAATTTAAGATAGTGTGATAAGAAGACGAAGATTATCAAAACTATGTAGTATCATTAATAATAATGAATGAAATCAATTTTTTTAAGTGAACAGCGAGAAGTTATTTTGGTTTTCAAATTTAAACATGATTTTCATTTTGGTCCTTAGAATAAACAATAAATAATTGTATTTCTTTCTTTCCATTTTATAAGTTTGATGCCAAAAGTGCACAACATCATAGAATGCTGAAGTTGGAGATGAAATCAGAATTCTTAAGGCTATTTGTCATGAAATTGAAACTTGATTTCTGAAAACTTATGATTTCATAAAATATATCCCTATTAAATATAGAATAGATGGAATACAGGTAGCAATGGAATCCAGAAGATACGTATAGCTGACAATTTCGAAAAAGGAAGAATCGCGCGTCATGCATTCCACCTGTGCTATAAAAATTTGCATCATAATAGCTATATTGAGGCGATTCGCATATGATGAACTTTTGTCAACAAACTCTGATCAAATTTCAGTGAAAATATCTACAACCATCTCAAATTCAGTTATTTCCTTATAAGTTGTTTGTTCAAAATAATATGATTAAAGCTAGATCTAACTACAGAATGAATGAAAGCTACTGATCCAATAAATGGTTAACACTGGAATAAAATCAATTGTTCTTGTCAGCTTTATGATTTCGTAATATAACATTAAAAGATGCCAATTAGTTTTTGATAATACAGTCTCATATTTCATGATTAAATGTTGTTGATTGTTCTGTTCCACGTCATAGCTGTAAAATGACTTTAAAAATGGAAGAAATTCGTTGTTTACTTCTACTTGGTCATGAACTCCTCGAAAAAAGTGCAAGGGTATTTTAGGACCACTGAGTGAGCCATGTTAAGATTAGATACAGAATAATATGCAATGGTATTGCAACAAACTCATATTTGATACGAATTTTAACTGAAGGATATGTTAAAATAATTTCTTCAATGGTATGATCGTCGGCCAATCCTCTTAAATGATAAATGTTTTCTGTCACTGAAACCTCAACATTTCACATACATTGCTCAATACATCATGAGTACAACAAATCCTATCCAATTCTTGTTTGTTCAAAGAATTTCAAAGAAGAAAAATGTACCGAACACTTTCGTACTTCAGCCTAAAATTGGGAGTACTTGATATGAGGATAGGTTGAAAGCATTATATTAGGAAAACGCAGATCAGATGTATAGTTAAATAACCAATTTCTAGCAGTGGAATCCAGGAATCGCGTTACGTCTTTTTTGAGACTCGTTAGCTGGATGTACTTGATCCCAGTGTTGATGTTCACTCGGGAACTCGAACCCAGTATCGTTCGCTTCAAACACGATTTCCATAATGGATATACTTCATATGATTTTATCTTTTTTTTTTTTTGAAGGAAATCTTTGAAAAAAGCAATTCAACTATTGTCAATCGCAAATCATGATATTATGTCCAATTATTATTCACGGACTACTAATTATGAAGTTTCAATGGATTGCTTAAAATATATAAACCAAATCATTGAACATGTTAGTTCATTAAGAGGTAATTCCTTTGACATTCATATATCGGCTATCATTGTGTTTAATTGAGGTTTTCTATTAAAGTAATTAATGTCAAACAAATAAACTAAATTTATAGATATAAAACTTGAATTTCAAGTTAATTGAAAATAACTGCTCTCTCAAACAAACCTCTCAATTTTTGATTATCCTTCCTTTTTAAACTCAGTCTCTTAGTCCGTAAAGACGTAAGAGTATGACGTGTTTGTTGCAAGTAGAAAAAAATTAGATTTCGATGGAGTTTTCTTCTCTGGGCTGGTTGGTTTTGTGGTGGAGCATTAATTGTTCTTCTGAACGACATCATAAGCACAAACTTCAGGTGCAACTGAAATGTTCGAATTTCTCGAGAACTTTGTGCTGATGTCGTTCAGAAGAACGATGAGAGCTCCACAAGCAAACCATCCAACTCAGAGAACAAAACTCCATTAATATAATTTACTAGAGCTACAAATCTTCACCATCATCTCAGAAACAAATTAGTTTCCAAATAGCACAGAATGCTATTAATTGCTATATACATAACGGCACACAAAATAAATCTGCGCCATAGTCAAGTAATGATTGCGCTGAACTGTTTTTAAACTATAGTTCAAACATAAATCCATAAAGATATATATTTGACAATCACAAAAATAGTTGATTAGGTATCAACATTCATGTGTATAAAATTTCATTAACGATTTCACGTTTCATGTTGACCCATGTATATTCCATATCATATCATAACTATTGATAATTAGTAGTATAATATTTTACGAAATGTTTATAGTGAAATAAATCAAGTTAATATATGAAAGCTGTTTACAGTTCATAAACTATTCAATGTTGTATGTATTCGAAATTTTTATTATCATGTTTTGTAGTCGGAAAGTTTAAAACCAATGTAATAACCATGTGTCATAATGCATTGAAAGAAAACAATATTGGATCATTGAAGAAAATTTTTCGAACTGGTTCGAACTAAAATTTTAATTCTACATTTACATGTGTACAGTGTGGATCGTTCGTTTAAATAATAAAGTTCATTGTCTTCTGTTTTCATCATTCACGAAAGAATGAGAATGTTCAAATCTCAACGGAATTTCATTGATATTGACCTTTACAAATTAACTGAAGATGATGGCATAGATTAGAGGAAGGATCGCCTTAACCTACTAAATCTATCTGTGTTGAAATTTTCAGTTTTTGTTACAATCGAATATTGATATATATGTCAGACAAACATTCATAAGATTATCACGCGTTTCATTCTATTTGAGACTGTAGATATCACTTCCCATGATAATGAAGCATGAACCTAGTATTCTTCTCTCCAAATATCAAATCGTTATCGTACAAGGATCTTATGTATATCATCATAGACAAATCAAATTTAGTCTTGATTATTATCAACCAAAAAACAAATTTTCACGAATAATGATAGTCAAACGTTCACATTCTGTAAATACGATGGACAATATGTGAATAATTCGTTTAGTATCATTTAAAACCGGGGAGATATTGAAACGAATCTCTAGAATTTTACTACTGTATTAGATTATTATTATTATTATTATCAATAAAAATTCTTAACTCCATTTCAGGAATCTCATATGAATAAATGATTAAGAGTCTGTGGGTTAAATTTTGATTTTGAATTAGACTTTCTATAAATTCAAGTTATTCTCCATATAACTATACTCAACCGTGTAAAATCTAGGATGCAAGATTCACAATAATTGTATGATTGGTTTGTCCGACTATAATAATCTAATTAACTTGGGTATTTAATAGTAGGGAGTGTTTATGACTGTCATCTCACCGGATGTTACAAATTACAGGACAGTTGATGACTGGAAAAAAAACAACAGCACAACTTAAAATGCTCCTACTTTTTCAACTGCATACTGAGTTTAATTATAATTTACAATCCAATGATTTATTGTCCATTATTTTTACCACTAGATCAAAGCATCACCAACTGATAGTTTCTAAAACTGACTCACAAAAGAAATGGTACACACTTAACCTATCGACATTAAGACGATATAAAATCGTCATCCACATACAAAAGTTGAAATCAGAAATGATAGGAATCCGGAAGGTTTGTCAACGCTCTATAGTTTTTACTCTGCAATAGATAATCTGTTGGAGATAACGCCCTCACCGTCTAACTTCGGAGGAATTGATCTCTTACGAGGAGAATCACTTATAGACTTCCAATATTCACATGATAGAGTCCTGTTCGGCGAGAATGATGATAAAATGCAGTCGTTTGACCGCTTTGTGGAACAAATGTACACATGTTCGTGATGCGTTTCTGCCCATTTAAATACATAGTGTTTTTTTTTTACTGGTCAGTATCAGGGCCTAAACTACCTATGGAGTCTAAGGCAGTTGACCATTTCATCTACCTGAGAAGTTTCGCAACTCCTGACAGATCGATGTTTGACAGAATCTTGGGACAGATCTAGACAACTCGATTGTCTCTTTCATACTTGCTCCACTTGTAGTGTAGGAGAGATGCTCGGCCATCAACTAAAATATGATTCAGATTTGTAAAGTAAGGACAGAAGGCCTATGGCCTATGTTATTCCTTTTCTAGTATGCTTCTGTGAGTGTGCAGACTTCTCTTGAACGAGTCAATTGAGGGTGCGGACACCACTACTTCGGGCAGCAGGTTCCAAGTATTGATGACTCGGTGTGAGAACCTGTATGCCAGGGGTATTTTGTTCGTTCTTGGCTTTTCTACTCGCCTGCTATGTCCTCTGAGATGTCCCGATCTAGTGGGAAGAAAAAGAGAGAGTAAGTTAGGTTTAAAATCGTTTCTCAGTATTCTGTACATCAAAATTAAATCTCCCCTTAATCTGCGATAGGACAGTGTGAAGAGATCTAGCTTTTCAAGCCGCTCTTTGTATGGTAAACCCCGGAGTTCTGGAATTGCACGGGTAGCTGCCCTCTGTACTTTTTCTAGGATATCCGAGTCACCTTTCAAACATGGGCTTGCAGCCTGAACGCAGTTCTCAAGTTTAGTTCTCACTAAAGAGGTGTATGCTTTGTTGAACATGATAGTATCTAGCTTTGTGAATGTCCGTTTTAAAGCCCAGAGGGTTCGAAATCCCTTAGCTGCGACCTCCCTGCAATTGGTCGTCGTCTTAAGATTCTGACTGACTGTCACCCCCAGATCCTTATGAGACCGAACCACTGGTAATTGCACTTCCCCTATGTTATATCAATTAACATTTGAGTCCCCGAAATGCATGTAGACACACTTTGCCGCGTTGATAGGCATCAGCCACTCTTTAGACCAGTTAATTATATTATTTAGGTCTGCTTGAAAAGCATCTGAGTCTGTGTCTCCAGTTATTACTCGCCAGATCTTTACATCGTCAGCGTATAATAACATTGGAGACTGTACTTTACTTGGAAGATCATTTACATACAGTATAAAAAGTAATGGACGTAGAACGGAACCTTGAGGTACTCCACTAAGTACTGGTCTCCATATGGAGCACTTGTAATTTATTCTTACCTTCTGTCTACGACCTGCTAGGAAATCCTTAATCCATTTTAAAAGGGGTCCAGCAATACCAAGGTTTTTCAACTTCAATAGCAGTCTATTTGTTGGCACCTTGTCAAAAGCCTTACTGAAGTCTATGTAGACAACATCCACTGAGTTTCCGTTGTCTAGCGCCTTTATCCAGAATTCCCTTGCTGAAAGGAGGTTTGTTGTACAGGATAGATCCTTTCTAAAACCATGTTGTTCTATGTTTACCAAGTTATTTGTTTCAATAAATTCCATTATTGTCCGTTTGACTATTCTTTCCAATATTTTAACTGCAACGCTGGTGAGGCTTACAGGTCTGTAGTTCTATGGAAGTTGTCTTGGTCTTGTTTTATGTGTGGGAGTGACGATTGCGTCCTTCCAGTCCATAGGTAATACACCTTGACTAAGTGACATATTGAATATCACAGTCAGTGGGGCCGCGATATATTGTGCAATATGTCTCAATATTTTAGGGTGTAGTTCATCTGGTCCTGTTGACTTTTCCATGTTTAAGGTGCTAAGAACCTTAGGCACATCGTCTTTGTCAAAGTCCACGGTGAGCAGGTGGTTTATTGACTCTTTATTTTTGTCTGGTTCTTTGTCCAAAGGAGGTTCCTGAGTGAAAACTGCCCCAAAATAGTCAGCCATAGCCTCTGCTTTGTCCTGATCTTCCTCTATCATTTCAGATTCACTCCCTTCTTTAATTAGATTTGGAATCCAATGATACATCCTTGTTTTGTAGTTTATGTACGAGAATATTCTCTTGGGCTGCTTGAGTGCTGATTGTGCCAACTGCATTTCATATTTTCTTTGAGCTTCTCGAATTTTTGTTATACACTTGTTTCTTACCGATCTGTAGTGTTCCATCGTACCTGCTGTGCCAAGGCGGATGGTGACATCCCAACATTTCTTCTTTTGTCTTAGTAAACGTCGAATATCCCTGCCTATCCAGGGATGTCTGTGTTTCTTCTTCTTTGGGACTGTCCAGGGTATGTATGGTTGAGTTACCCGGTTGTATAACTGCCTGAAATGCGTCCATGCCTCTTGTACTAATGCCCTTGAGTCAATTTCCCAGTTTTCAGCCGACGCTGCGGAGTTGATGGCCTCCATGTCTGCCTTCCATATGTTAGGACGGGCCGGCGCAACTGTTTGACAGGCAATCTCAGCCACGAATTTGAATAAGATGACTGCATAGTCACTTTTCCCTAGCGGTGGGAGGAAAGTCATTTGACCAACGTCATCACCGTGAGCGAAGACTAAATCTAAGAGAGAGGAGTTTCTTAAGGCATATCTTGTGGGAGTTCTAATATGTTGGAACAAAGCTAATGCAATCGATATTTCTAACAGTTTGAAATCGAATGACGTTATCAATGACCCGACTGCTAAGTTTACCCAGTTTATAAACGGTGCGTTAAAGTCGCCTACTACAAGGCTTTTACCCTTGTTACACCAGGACTTAAGTTTACTTAGGAGAAAATCATCTACCACGCATTCTGGACTGCGATATACTACAGCTAATTCAATGTCTTGCCGTCCACATTTCAGCCTACATCGCACCAATTCACATGTTCCTGAAACATGTGCCACTGTCTCAGCTACTCTTATAGTTAGGGTACTTTTCGTGTACAGGATAACCTCGCCTCACCTACGATTTAATCTATAAGCCCTACTGGATAAAAAACCAGCTACGTGAATTTCATTATCTAATATTTCCGGAGTTAACCAAGTTTCTGAGACAGCAATAACATCCGGTTTCTCTTTATCCACCATTGACTTAAGCTCCGCTATTTTATTGAGTAGGCTCCGAGCATTTGTGTAGCATACCTTTAGGTCTGTGGAGAACTTTCCCTTACCACCCAGAGTGGTTTGGGCATCGTTTTGCTCCGAACCTTTACAATTTGAAAACCCTTAAGAATGAGGTTTCTTTTTTTTTCGGCGACGCTCATTTATTTCCACTTCTGCAGCTCGTCTCTTAATACGATCAGCTAGGCTGAGATCCTCACGGACATATATTCCAGATCCAATCAGTTTGCGTCAGTTACCTAGAATCAGGTTCCTTTCTTCAACCGTGGCAAATGTTACCTTCAAGAGGCGGTTTGTCTGAGCGCTTTCAGAATCCACCTTTCGTCCTATTCTATAAAGCTTACAAATGCTAACTCCTGAAACTGTATCTGGGAGTAGTTTGCTTATTAACGACTTAATGTGACTGAAGACGTGTTCGAATCTAGCCTTTGGTTACTTATCGGAAGATTCTCTTAACTTATGAAAAATGACTGACCTCTCAGAGAGATCTGTCTTGACACTCAGTGGAATTTTTGTTTCTGATACCGTCTCTTCCAATCACTTGCTTACCAGCTGCGGTTTGCCTACAGCTTTTTTCTTCTCATTTCTCTTTCTCCGTGCTGGAGTCCATTTATCCTCACTCAGGACAGCCACACTGGGGCTATTTGAAACGATGACAGTGTTATCCGGGTCTTCAATTTCCACTAAAGTTGTATGATTTCCAATGTCAATATTTAGCGGCACTTCACTCCTCTTTAATGTTAACGATGTTTTTACTTTTCCATCAATCACAGTCGGGTGTTTAACGTGTCCGGTAGCAGTACTTACTACACTGACACATTCTTCACTGTCAGTTCTCGTGGTGTCAGGACAACCGCCATCGATTTTCTTACAGGCCAAAGCCAATAGGCTCATAGCCTCCTGGATTAATAACTTTTTATTTGTACAGCAAAACATACAAAGCCAATGCGAGTTTGGCTTCGAGCATCTTTTGTATGCCGTAGGACTTAGACGGGTACACATCTTATGGTACCACTTTTTACATTCACCGCACTGCATTCCTTCCTCAACGGTGAACAAGCACTTCGGTTGTCTACATTTATAGGTCTTACTAACCATTGTAATTTGATATAAAACTTTTAAAACACACTATGATCACAACGTGAACACGAGTGTCAGTCAATGAGTAAGCGAGAAGGCACCACTAGACAAAGTTTAGAAAAAATCTCGAACTATGACCAAAGTACTTTTAGTTAAAATAGACAAAGAATGCTTTCTGTTTCCACTAGTACACAAAGCAATGATAATCACAGCTAGTACAAAAGTCACTCCCCTTTTGGAAACGAGCACATACTAAGTAACGGTTCTCTTTCTTCTACTTTATTGCCATAAAACATGACTTTGAAAATAGGAGACAGGCTAAAAGTGTTTCGTCATTGATCACTTCAAAGCAATCATCGCGTATGTTTGGACCATCGAACAAACAATGATGAGGTTAGATAAAAGATAATGAGTAAAATGTCAAATCGGTTGACGAGTTTTTAGATCTTCATTGGCTGAGCGGGTGGAAACATGCATTACGTATGTTCATTGGATAGTGTTGTATTTTGCAGAAAATCAGGAAGAGATCAAAGAAAACGTGACATCAGTTCATGAAGTCTTGAACAAATGAGCTGAGTTACGTAGGCATGTATACTCTATCTCCAGTCTCTAGTTCAGGAAACAAGGGAACATAGCATTTTAGGTCTTATTACTGTATTCTACGCATCCAGAGGTTTTCATTTCGCATACTTGTTAGTGTGTATATATGGATCTGCGAATTAGCTTCAAAGTCCAAATTTCTCTAATATTAGTCCCGTTATCGCGATAGACGTTATGCCGTTGTGTAGCCGTTAATTTACCCATCTCAACATTTAAACTATCCTCAAAACAATAGTCTGACTCTGCGGCTGAGACACTTGACCACATTTATCTTGTACTGAAGAGGTGTAGAGCTATGAAAGTGGGTATATTGGCTGCCTCAGATATTGTGAATAAACCACATTTCACAGAACGTTCCGTCTCTCTGGAAAGGAGAACATCAAGAAAAGCTATACTATTGTCATGTTCCTCTTCACGGCTGAAATCGGTAGCTGAATAAACGCGCTCGATACGATTGTTGCACACGATTAGTGTGTCATCTGAGTATCAACGGAAGTATTCAAGCATATTTAACCCATCTCGTATGTTGGGGACGTCAGATCCCCAAAACTCATATTTTGTAATTTTATCTTTGTGGAGCTTGTATGCCGATGTATGCTTAGGCATTTCTTACCACCCACGCACATATTCGATTGACGAACTTATTGATTAAATGTTTAAAAAATTCCATGGCAATATCGATTATCTATTTTTGTATAAATACGCTTGATTTGTGTGTCTGATTGACCTGGTATCTTCTGGTTGCCTGTAGAATACACTTTCTAAGTCTTACCAAGACTTCTTGATCGAGTTATCTGAGTCTGGGATAACGGACCAGAATAGCCTATCGAGTCTCTGAATCCTTGATTCTTCGTTCCGTTCGGAGTAAGACGAATCAGTAGTAGCAGTCAAGCGTAACGAACTTAACAATTTGGCGACGGTAGTTTTTTTTCAATTATGGACCCTTCCAAACTTGAACTGTTACTTGAGCAGCAGCTGAAATTGATACAAATGTTGACGAAGATGGCATCGCAAATAGTATAGCTGAACTCCATTACGATCCTGATGCTAATGTTACTTTTGAGATTTGGTTCAGGTGTTATGAAGATTTATTTAAATTCGCCAATCAAGATGATGCTTGGAAAGTGCGGCTGCTAATTCGTAAATTGGGTGCGACTGAGCTGGACAAGTATTGCAATCTGATCCTGTCTTTGAACCAACGTGACCGATCATTTGCAGACACAGTTCAGACATTAAGCCAACATTTTGGCGATAATTCGTCACTGTTTAATACTCGTTATTGGTGCTTGAGGCTAACTATGAACGAAGATGATGGTTTTCTTACGCATGTGGGCGTCGTCAACCGTGAATGCGAACGCTTTTGGTTAAAGTCTTTGACTGAAGATCAGCTTAAAGCCCTGATTCTCATTTGCAGCCTGCAGCGCCAAAAGTTCAGTGACTTACAAACAAGGCTACTAAGTCGGTTGGATCAAGAGCCGAAACTCACCCTGAGCGATATAGCTTATGAATATAAAGGTCTCATTAATCTGCAACGAGACACTTCTATGGTCCAGAGTGGTGGGTCTAGCCGATCTGAAGTAAGAGCGGTGCAACAGACACCTTACAAAAACAAATACGTCCCTGCTTCATCCAGTCCATCCCACTCCAGCTCGGGACGACAGACTAAAGTGAACCAACCTGCTTCTTGCTGGCGATGTGGTGCATGGCACTACGTTCGAAACTGCCCATTTAAGTAACATCGATGCAAGAAGTGTAAGGTTGTCGGCCATAAGGATGGGTTTTGTCTGAAGAAGAAGAATCCAAGTCAATCCAGAAATACCAAAAATACCCTTCCTAGATCCCGCACTAATTCATTGAGCTTAGTATCTTCGTGTCAAAGCTCATCATCAGGTGAGAGGAAATTTATTACCGTTAATATTAATTGGCATTCATCTGCATTACAAATAGATACCGCATCGGATGTCACTATCCTCTCACATAAGATTTGAACCAAAATGGGCAACCCAAACTTGCAGCCTCGTACTGCGTGTGGTAATTACCCTCACCTGCTAGGACAAATGGAATGTACAGTTACTTTCCGTGATTCGGCGTTCGTTTGGGTATGTTACATAACGTCAGTGACAACGGGTTCCGATTACGCCCGGAGAAATACCAGTTTGATTTGCAGTCGGTAAAGTACTTGGAGTTCGTTTTCGATGCCGACGGCCGCACACCAGATCCTGAGAATATCCGAGCTATCAAACTGATGCCCACCCCCACTAATGTCTCGGCACTACGTTCCTTCCCGAGACTTGTCAGCTATTACTCGGCGTTCTTTCCATCGATGCATGATATTCGCGCTCCACTGAATAGCCTACTTCAGAAGAACAGCTCCTGGAACTGGACTAAACAGTGTGACACTGCATTTTGTAAACTGAAGTCCATTATTTGTTCGGAATTGCTGTTAACACACTACGGTCCAGCCATGCCGATCATCGTAGCTGCAAACGCTTCAGCGTATGGCCTAGACGCTGTTACCTCACATCAGTTTCCGGATGCGTCGGAAAAAGCTGTTATGCATGCAGCCCGCACACTAACCCCAGCAGAAAAAAATACATCCAGATAGAAGAAGCTCTCGCGCTTGTGTTTGCTGTGCGCCGTTTCCACAAGTTCCTGTGCAGTCGGAGATTCACGCTTCTCACAGATCACAAGTCTTTACTCGCAATATTCGGGTCGAAATCTGGCATTCCAGCTCATTCTGCAAATCGTCTTCAGAGATGGGCCAGTCCATTTTCTAGTTTGGCTGGAAAATTATCGTCCAGTATTGAATCTAGAGAACATCTCATCGCTTCTCCATTTATTTCTCTACAAATTCGTTATTAAAGATGAATTAGGTACATGTGATGCATATGACCAGAAGCTTATATATGTTCATTGTCGGCATAAGTATCTATGATGATTAGAATTAATTGAATTATAGTATGAACTAAGAATCACAGGGATAACGCAATTGAATCAAGAAGTACTACACAACCACTAACGAATGTACTGTATTTAGAATTCGAAATCAAACATTCAACAAGTACAAAGGAGTCATTAGTTCATTCAAACACCACATCCGCCACAGATTAAATTAGAGTCTAAGTGTCTGTAATCAATTGTACGTCTTCTTCTCAAGTTCATGCTGTGTCTATCCGACAATGTATTGTATAAAGACTCTGTATTATCTAGAATGCACTCATTAGTATTAGAATTAACAACTGAAATCGGAACAGACTCACCTGGTTGCTTGAATTCTTTTTGATCAACATGTCGATTGTGTGTACTTAAGTCATTGATATCTAGAAGTCGCACCATAGATTTCCCGACATTCTTCAGAACAATCCCCGTGGATGGTCGAAGATCATTACCACGATAATAAGTAACTCCTGCAGACTCCAAACATCTCATATTCGACCGAAGAATTCTTCCTTTTACTAGTTTTGATGGAGTCTCTTTCGTCACCGAATGTCTGGCATTTCTATATTGCAGTAGAAAGGTATCTACTCCCCTCTCCAGCTCATTAAATGTTGAGGCAGCAATAGAATCAATGGCAGTTTTTAACGTCCTGACAAAATTTTCTGCCTGACCATTGGAACAAGGATGTCTGGGAGCAGTAAACAGATGTTTGCACCCTATACCATTTAACCAGGTAGTGACTGCGTCTGCAGCAAAATGAGAGCCGTTATCAGTTACTAACACCATTGGAACCCCTTCTCGACTAAACACCTTTTTTAATGCTTGAATTGTGAAGTCAGAATTTGGTGAAGTTGTGAAGAAAACTTTAGGCCACTTTGAAAAACAATCAATAACTACAAGCGCATAGTATTTGCCAAGAAACGGATCACAATAGTCTGCATGAATTCTCTGCCAGGCCTCAAACGATACTGGCCATGGAGTCCACTTTGAATGCTGATTTTTCAGCTTATGACACCTTTCACAATTGTTTGCTGTACGACAAATATCTGCATTTATCTCTGGCCACCAACATGTGAGCCTCGCCAATGACTTCATTTTTTCAACACCTAAATGTCCACTATGAAGATCTTATAGGACAGATTTACGCAATGAAGGAGGAATAACAACACGATCATTTAAACACAAAATACCATCAGGAGTAGTAGATAGCTCATCCCGCTTTGAAAAATAGATAGGAAATCTACGTTTCAAATTAGCATTTCAACCTTTCCGTATAGCATTAATTATACATCCAAAGTATTTACGAGTTTCTCTAATGAGATCTGGACGTCTCACTGGTAAAGGTTGCACTAACAAACAGTCTGAAGTATTTACAGGTTTTTCTTGTAATGACTGTCGAGAAATGTAGTCAACATGTTGAATTTGTTTGGCACTCTTGTGCTGAACCGTTTAGTCATAAGCACTCAAAGCAATACTCCATCGTTGAACCATAGCAGCTGAGGAACGTGCTAAGGATTTTTCAGGATGATAAATAAGCTTTAAAGCCTCATGATCAGTAATAATAGTGAATTTCTTTCCGAATAAATATTTATGGAGTCCTTTAACAGCCCAATACACAGCTAATGCTTCTCGCTGAGTCTGTGAATAACCTTGTTCAGTAACAGTAAGTTTGTGTGAAACACAAATAACTGGTCTACCCTCCTGTTCCAAAACTGCGCCAATACCCACAGGTGATGCATCAGTGATAAGTACAGACTGTATACTAATGGAGTAAGTTCGAAGAACAGTATCCTTTTGAAGAAACTTTAGTAGACTACGTAAGCATGACTCTTGTTCCTCACCCCATTTAAATGAATTGGATGTCAAAATATTAAATAAACAATTTGCACGACAAGAAAAATTAGGAATAAAACGGGAATAGTATTGAAGATCACCCACTAGTGAACGTAGTTCCGTAAGATTTTTTGGAGACGGTGCATTTGTCAGTGGAGCTAGTCGTTTCATATCTGGTCTAAAACCATTACCATCAACTAGGTATCCAAGACATTCGAAATTAGATACACAAAATGAACACTTATTTGGATTCACTGTAATATTCTTCTCAATTAAACGACACAATAAAGCAATAATTCTCTGGTTATGAACTACCGTATCAGAACCATGAACAATGAGATCATCTTGATAAACTTCAACGCCCTCAAGACCACTAACTACATTATTCATGACTTCCTGAAATATAGCTGGAGAACAACTTAGACCAAATGGAAGGAAATTGTATTTGAACAGACCAAAAGGAGTGTGGTGGTCGGTGTTCGATATATTCCTTAAACTCCGTATACAGTTCGTCTCGGTAACCGTCACCAAATAATGCTCCAACGGTATATTAATCAGAAGGCGAATACGAAGCGTTAATTACGTCTATTAAGGGACCACATACAGATATCCAAAATTACAGATGCGTTAAGCAAGCATGAAATAGTTGTGCCGAAAGGCAAACAGGCAAGCGAGCGAGCGAGAGAGAGCAAGGGCAAGAGCGAGCGATCGAGCGAGTGAATGAACGATCGAGCGATCGAGCGAGTGAATGAACGAGCGAGCGAGTCATGAATATGAATAACATGGACATATATATACATAGTGAAATTAATGAATCATCGAGTCAATTAAGCGGTTAATAGTAAAGCTAGTAGCGTGAATAAATGCGTAGGCAGTAAGGCTTGCCGAGCATACATATTCATACAAGGATAACAATAATAAAGGTACATACATTCGCAACAGTAATAAGGATACAATAAGTTATTATAGTGCAGGTGACTTTGTCCGTTTAATAAGTTAATAAAAGGGCTTAACCGAATTAGGTGAGAGCAAACTCAATTGAACGTGAGTTGCTATAATAGGTCCTCCCAGCAAACAAAGATACAAAAGTGTCTGTGTTTGCGAAAAAAAAATATCAAATTTAACAAGATGGGAAATATCGAAATTTACGAAATTAAGATATATGATAGAACTATCGTATAAATTATTAAAAACATGTGTAAGTTTGAGTTGGTATATGTCCGTGAGGCCAAATAAGATCATAACGTAAGATCGAAAGAATACATAAAATATGTTGAATATAATAATAGATAAGCTAAAATTTTCGATTTGTATATAGAAAATGAAGATGAAATTTACATTAGAAGAGGTGAAAGAAATTATTAATTCAAAATCGTAGCTATGTATCGTTGCGGCCATCTCACTCTTCGGTCATATCTCGTCGTTACTGGATTTTCTTCGTTTGTGTTGGTCGATGTCGTTGGTGATTGGAACTCACGTTTCGGTGGTTCGCCGGTTTTCGAAATATCTGTATATACTGTCTGATCGTCGGTTTCGATGAAAGCTGGTTTGACTCTGTCGATGCTAATTACATCCGTTTTTCCAGCTTTTTCTATCGTAATAGTTTTATCGTTTCTTTTAATCGCCTTGAATGGACCATCGTAGGCCGGTTGTAAGGGACGCTGCACATTATCCCTTCTGATAAACACATGGGTACTATCGGTCAGTCGTTTTGGCATGTATACACGATGTTGCTGTTGCCTCGGAAGCGTTATCCTCAAATCACCCATATGTTGCTTTAGACGTTGTACATAGTTGGCTATATCATTTGGAACACTTTTACCTAAGGTGAAAATTTCTCCTGGTAGACGTAAAGTAGTTCCATAAACCAATTCTGCTGGGCAGCATCCTATATCTTGCTTAATTGTTGATTTTAAACTCAACATGACCAATGGAAGCTTACTTGCCCAATCATTATTGTTAATGACAGCTGTGAGTGAGGCTTTAAGTTACCGATGTAATCTCTCTACCATACCATTTGACATCGGATGGTAGGATGTTGTGCGAATTCGCTTGATTCCGAGGAGCTCTGTGAGTTGTTGGAAGAGGCGGCTCTCGAATTGAACTCCTCTATCGGTTGTAATCTTAGTAGGTACGCCGTAATGTGAAATCCAATGCTCTACTAGGGTTTTTGCTACAGTTTCTGCTGCAATGTCTTTTATAGGCAATGCTACAGGCCATCGAGTGATTCGATCAATACAAGTGAAAATGTAATTAAAGCCATTTGAGATTGGCAGCGGTCCCACGATATCGACATGTATGTGTTCGAATCTGCTGTCGGGGTGACGAAATTGACCTACTGCGGAAGTGGTGTGGCGATTTATCTTAACTTTCTGGCATTTTATACACGCTTGCGTCCTGTTACGAATATCCCGGTTCATACTTAGCCATACGAAACGCTCGTTGATTAGTTTGATGGTGGCCTTTATTCCGGGATGCGAAATATTATGCATAGTTTCGAAAATGTTTCTTCTTAGTGGCTTTGGAATAAATGGTCGTGGTTGACCCGTAGAAATATCACACATGATACGTACTTTTTTTATTGGAGTTTCTTCAAGTACTAACGAGGTTGTATTTGCAGACTTTAGTCTGTTTAACTCGACGTCGATGTTTTGTAATGCTGCTAATTTGTGATAATCGATTTCGGATTGGATGAGAGCGTTTACCATCGTTCTGGATAACGCGTCTGCAACCTCGTTATTATCGCCTTTGATATACTGTATGTTAAACGTAAATTGGGAAATAAATTTTAATTGTCGAATTTCCCTCGGCGAGTAGTTATCCTGTTTGGCGTTTAATGCTTTCGTGAGGGGTTTATGATATGTATATACTGTGAAAATGGTACCCTCGATCATATGTCGGAAATGTTTTATTGCTAAATAAATCGCTAATAGTTCTCAGCCAAACGTACTATATCTCGTTTGGGTGGGGTTTAATCTCTTAGAGAAAAATGAAAGTGGTTCCCATGAACCGTTTACTAACTGCTGCAATACGGCTCCTACTGCTATGTTTGATGCATCCGTCATGACGGCTAATGGTGCTTCGTTCTTTCGTCGTACTAACATCATCTTCTCGTCTAGTGCTCGCTTAGCGTTCTCAAAAGCTTGTATAGCATCTGCTGAAAGACGAAATGTCCGAGTATGTCCTCGCAAAGCGTCCGTCAATGGTTGTAATATTGTTGCGCAGTTTGGAATAAATCGTCTATAATAGTTTATTAGTCCCAAGAATCGTCGTAATTTTTTTTGTGACTCAGGTAACGGATAATTACGAATAGCAGCAACTTCTGTCGGAACTGGCATGATACCATGTGAATTTATCATATGACCTAGGAATTGCAATGATTCCTTCCCGAATTCACACTTCTCTATGTTAATAGTGACTCCGTGTTCTCGAAGTTTCATAAACAACTGTCGTAGATGTTGTAGATGTTCCTCCACGGTAGCGCTAGCTACTAGTATATCATCGATATATGCATACACTCCCGTCAAACCCCTGACAACCTGATCGATGAATCTCTGGAAAGTTTGGGCTGCGTGAGTTAATCCGAAGGGCATTCGCAAAAACTCAAATAACCAAAATGGAGTAGTTACAGCCGTTTTAGGTATATCTTCTGCCGCCACGGGAATATGGTAATAAGCCTGAACAAGATCAGTTTTTGAAAATATCGTGGCACCTCCCATATTGATAGTAATGTCGTGGATATGCGGTACCGGATATCTGTCTGCTATAGTTTGCTTATTAAGGGCTCTATAGTCTCCGCATGGCCTGATTTCTCCGTTTTTCTTGGGAACCATATGCAACGGGGATGCCCAGGGACTATTAGACGGTCTTACGATACCAAGCTTCATCAATTTTTCGAACTCTCGTTTCGCAATCTTCAACCTATTTGGGTCTAGCTTCCGTGGTCTTGCGTTGGTCGGTGGACCTTTCGTTATAATATGGTGCTGTACAGTGTGTTTAAGATCTCTGTTATCATATGATGCTCTCGTCAAATCAGTTACTCATTTAGAAGCGCTCTATATGGCTCGCTTTTGTCTTTTGAGACTACTAAATTCATGAATACGTAATCGGTTGTCACTCCTTTTATCACTACTGAATGGTCTGCGTTCACGAGCCGGTTTCGTCGAGTATCCACTAGTAAGTCGAAATTCTTTAAGAAATCAATACCAATTATAGGTACGGATACATCTGCGATGACGAATTCCCAGCGGAATGAAGTGCTACGACCAAAATTCAAGGTTACTTTACGCTTGTCATATGTTTTTATATCCGATTTATTTGCTGCCTTAAGCATTAGCGCTGTATTAATATTTCGCGTTTCGTTACTCACTGGAGGCACAACGCTTACTTCTGCTCCAGTGTCCACTAAGAACTGAGCACTTGTTACTCTGTCCTGAGCGTAAAATAAACGACTGTTTCTAGGAGCTGTTCTAGTTGTCGTGGCGTTTACCGACAATCGGTGTGATCGTTTGAATTTACATGGTGGTCGACAGTTTCGAGCTTTGTCGCCAAACGTTTGATGGTACCAACATATTGTAGGAGCTGAGCGTCTCCTAGAACATGATCGACTTCTATCTCTCGACCTACTTCGCGACCATTTTCTTTGTATATCGCTCTGATTTCGTTTCGTCAGCTTGTAACATAAAACGTTAATCTTCTTTTGTAATGCGTCGATTCGTTCATCTACTGTGGTATTATGTCTTTGCGGACTCGTTTGTTTTATTGTCTCGTAAATCCTATCGGCTATATTAGCAATGTTGTCTATGTCGACATCGCTGTCCTCAACCGCGAGGATCTGCTGAACGTTCAGTGGGAGTCGTCGTAGCTATAACTGATAAAACATGTTGTTATCTATTTTTCTGTCTCCAATTATGCTTCTCATATAATTTTTTAGCTGCGACGGAGTGCTATCTCCAATCTGCACTTGACTGAGAAGCTGCTCGACGGCTTGTCGGTCACTTAATGAGACGGCTTTAATCACAGCCTGTTTAAGTGCGTCGTATGGCTTTTCGATGTCTGGTTTAGTTAAAACCTCTCGTACATTGTCGGCTACTTCATCCGTAAGTAGTGAGCTCGCATGGCCGAATTTATCTCGCTGTAAGTGAACACGATTAGCAACAAAGTAATGTTCGAGTCTAATGAACCAGAGTTCAGGATCTGTGATCTTAAAAGGAGGAATAGTTACATTCAAGGACCTCACGGACGAAATTTGTGGAAGGTCTATTGTGTCGTTATTTAAAGACATGATTATAAAGATCAAAAATTATACGTATATAATGTAAATGTCACGGAGAGAAGTAAATCGAAAAAACAATGATAATACAAAATGGTACAATTAATTACAAGGAACGGACTTACTAAATTGCACCAAAATATCAATTGTTTGGAAAATATCGTTGTGTATTATGAATATTATCGTTATGTTCAATAATGTTTGTGTGATAATGTACGTATAATTAAAATGGTGACATAATAAATCCACAGCAATGATTATAATCCAAATGCTAGCTCGAATTGAAATAAAGTGCGTTGAATTCTCGGAGTTGGATTACGTCTTCGAAGATTGATTCTTGCTCGCACGTTGGGATCACCAATTCTGCGGTGGTCGGTGTTCGATATATTCCTTAAACTCCGTATACAGTTCGTCTCGGTAACCGTCACCAAATAATGCTCCAACGGTATATTAATCAGAAGGCGAATACGAAGCGTTAATTACGTCTATTAAGGGACCACATACAGATATCCAAAATTACAGATGCGTTAAGCAAGCATGAAATAGTTGTGCCGAAAGGCAAACAGGCAAGCGAGCGAGCGAGAGAGAGCAAGGGCAAGAGCGAGCGATCGAGCGAGTGAATGAACGATCGAGCGATCGAGCGAGTGAATGAACGAGCGAGCGAGTCATGAATATGAATAACATGGACATATATATACATAGTGAAATTAATGAATCATCGAGTCAATTAAGCGGTTAATAGTAAAGCTAGTAGCGTGAATAAATGCGTAGGCAGTAAGGCTTGCCGAGCATACATATTCATACAAGGATAACAATAATAAAGGTACATACATTCGCAACAGTAATAAGGATACAATAAGTTATTATAGTGCAGGTGACTTTGTCCGTTTAATAAGTTAATAAAAGGGCTTAACCGAATTAGGTGAGAGCAAACTCAATTGAATGTGAGTTGCTATAGGAGTATTAATTGTCGTCAGAAGAGATGATGATTGATCTAAAGGGATTTGGAGATAAGCATCTTTTAGGTCAACTTTCGAGAACACTTTAGAACCATGAAGTCGATTTAGAATATCTTCAGCCTCTACCGTCGTGCACGTTTGCTTCAACAAACGGGAATTCAGTGTTAATCTATAATCACCACATATTCTAGGGGTTTTGCCATCCGACTTCAGTGGCGTAACAATAGGAGTACCCCATGCTGAGGACTGGATCGGTTCAATTATGCCTTTCGCACACAAATCGTTTAATGTTTTATGTACTGCCTCTCGAAGACAATAAGGAATTATTCGTCTTTTAAGAAATACTGGTTCACCCTGTACTTGAAGTTTTATAGGCTGAATCTTCATACCTCCACTGCACTTAGCACACGTGGCTATCAAATCTTTAAGTAAAGCATCATTATTTTCTTTAGAAACTAGGAAAGACAGCTCCACTTTAAGCCTTTTCAAATTCCTAAAGCCCAGTATTGACAGTCCTGTTTCGCTAACTAAAAATTCACAAGGTATGTACGAAGAATTATCATCTCTTATTAGCAACTCACAACATCCTCGTATAGGCAGTCTGTGTCCAGTAATCCCCAATATTGATACCTCAGTGGGTCGTACCACAACATTAGGATCTAAAGATTTCAAGTTCTTGAATGAAATAATGGACTCTATACTGCCTGTGTCAACAATAAAGTCATAACATGAACCAAGCGATGTATATAATCGCTTTTGAATATGAGCATTACCTTTCGAAACAGTAGACAAAGATAAATGATCATTAAAAACAGCTGAATCACTGGGATCTAAATTACAAGATTTAGTACTACTTGAGGCAAAATGAATAGTAGCTTTGCATACTGATTGAATGTGTCCTATCTTACCAAATCTAAAACATTTAGCATTACGAAATGCACATGAATTACGAGAATGAATTTTTCCACATGATAAACATTTGCCAAACTTGGTCTCACCTTTGTGATTTCCTTTGTAATTTCTTGTTGAGATATCTTTCATATTTACACGAGAATAGGAACCACTGTTAAACGAACGCAATTTCGATTGACCCTGAGGTTGTATTTCATCATGACGATTAAGCAAAGTATTAGAAATATTCATCGACTGAATATCAAGTTCATTCACTGCCTCGTAGTCAATACACGCAGTTCTAGCATCTTGAAAGGAACAGTTCGGCATTCTTAACAGCTCTCTTTCCAAACCCGGCAAGTTAATTCCTGCAATTAATCGATCTCTCAGTTGCACATGAAGTTGATCACCAAAATTACATTTGGCAGCTTGTTTCTGCAATTCAAGGATGAATTCCTTAACCGTTTGGTCATTTCGACGAGTCATCTTATGAAATTTAGCCCTTTCACGGCATTCAAAACTAATGCACTTTACATGATTTAATAATAACTCCTTAATAGTTGCATAAGGAAGTGAGATAGGTTTTTCTGGATATGCCAAAGTTTTCAATAAGCTGTATGCTTCTTTTCCGATGAATGTCAGGAAATGTGCCACAATTTTATCACCTTCAACATCTTTCTTGGTCATGCTCCAGATTTCAAACCTTTCCAAATAATCTTCAAAAGCTTCAGAAGTTGAATGAATATTTAACTGTTCCATCGCAGGTTCTATCGCGACGCCAATATGATAATTAGAAGTAATTGAATTATAGTATGAACTAAGAATCACAGGGATAACGCAATTGAATCAAGAAGTACTACACAAGCACTAACGAATGTACTGTATTTAGAATTCGAAATCAAACATTCAACAAGTACAAAGGAGTCATTAGTTCATTCAAACACCACAGTATCCTTGATTTATGTTCTAAAAGTTGTTCGCATGTGTAATCGATGGTTTCTGTCAGTGGAATATCCCTGAAGCTATATGTAATGTCTAGAGAAAACAGTTTTGTCGGTGATATTCACATTTTCACTACATCTACAAATTAAAAACGTCTTTAACGGTATATCTCATGAAGTTTCGGTGTAATTATTTCTGTAATTTCACCAACTTTCGCACTGCTGAGTGTTATGGTGTGTTTGACATATCTAGAATCGGAAGTATAGGAAACTCTGGATTGTGAACGAATTGCGCGAATAAAAATATCCATGTAATCACTCCGTACCTTGCCTCAATTTCATCAATAACTTACTCACTACTGATAAGGAGACAACCAAGATAACTGAAGAAATAAACACTCTAAACTACCTTGATCAATGTAGAGAGACTATACACTGACACAGAACAGCCTTTCGGGTGAAACATATTCATACCATTCTTGTTGTGCTAATCATGGTTTTCAGAAAACTGGATTTCATCAATCTATTCCTTAAACAAAATCAAGCTAACAAAATACTCAAAGCTCATAAAGAAAATACGATCATTCATTAACTGGAAATACCGGATGAGGTAAATGTCACTAAAAGAAATCAAACAACAATGAAAGTGGACGCGTTCAAAAAGTGAAACATAATAGCATTGAATCAATCAAGAACTATTCTTATTTGATACGCCAGAGGCCAAATCCAAACAAATGGAAAAAGAAATAATATAAAGCAGTCTCAGTAACACTATCCAAAGATGCTAAAATATTCAGATAACTGATGACATGAAATTCAAAAAATGATATACATATTGAATAGTATGAATAACTGTGTAAGTGTTTCATAAATATCTTAGAGCAATCTATTCTAGCATTCAAAATGTTATCATCAGTGAAGATTATACACCTAAATGCAGAGTCTGACTACCGTAGTATAAATTACAAAAAAATTGTATAAGAAAGGGCGGTAAAGAAATCGAATTTCAAGATAGCACGCAACACAAAAACAAGAACACTAGAAAGAACGATAAGAATAAAGAGGTCATATTCACTAAAAAATCACAAGAATATAAGGTAAACATCTTGAAGAAAACACCAAACACTTATAAGATTACAATTACAGAATTGAACAAATGTCTAGTTGAGTCCCATCGAGACTTGCAGAAGCTAAAATCATTCCGGTTACAGTCGCACGGAAGATCAAATTTGAACATTTGGTTGTTTAGTCCGTTGTCCACGAGAATTCTCTCATTTCCTCAGGTTCGCTGTACATCTAGGACTTCATTAGCACGTGATCTATGTGTAACACTCTCTTCTAACTCAACTATATATGAATTTGAAGAGATTCAGTTCGGCTCAAGAAATATCTTCTCACCGAACTAACATTATGTTTAATCTTACATCGACGAGGGGATTTAAAACACTGCTTAAGAAAACCATGTATAACAATGTAATCACGAACAAAATCCAACAGTTTCCGCTTCCCTGAGTTTCGCACGATACTTCGGGTACTCGGTGAGTCCCTTCAGTGCAACTGAATGTTCACTAGATTGCAGCAATATTAAAATCAGACAACAAAGTCCCTTGCTATGGGGATTTCAGGATCGCTTAAGTTCAATTAGTTTACACACCACTCTCAGATTGTCTCATGAAATGATCCAAATCATCAAATTATTAATTTCATTTTCCATCTCAAATGTTGTCTAGCTTCGGCTTATTAAAACACTAAAGCTCATTAATTAGTTATACTTGAAATTTGGTCAATGAGATGCTTGCAATATGACAAACATCTACACTGAGGCAGCTCACTGTACGATTGCAACCGAAATGGATGGAGAAATGAAATATACATTAAAATATACGTAGATTTACTTATTTATTTTCAGGATAAAATTTGTTTGCGGACTAATTTTAGGTCAACATAATAATGTCAAACTGAAAAATTCAACATATAAATTGTTTATTCAAACGAAATCACTTCCAAATATTTTATATTTGCATTAAATAGAATGAAACATGATAATTAATTCATGAATTGTATGGTTGATACATATGAATAAACTGTCAGTTCATTGAAACAATTTGCAGATATCTAACCAACCACAACATAACAACAATTGATATTGGGTAATTAATTAATCAAACCGGAAGTAAATTTTCCATTATATAAACGAAGCTGTGCACGAGCAGAACATGAAGTAACTCGTAAATTAAACAGCAGTTATTGTCAACTATGTCTTCTCATGGAGGTAAGTGAAATATATTTTTTTAAAATTATGCCTTAACTCATACTATTGTAATGATTATGCTGAGGTACTTGAGTAGTAATAAAGTTTGTTAGTATACTGAGTCTAATTGTCCAACAGTGTAGTGTAAAACCACGGTATTGGTAAATATAGAATTGGTTTTCAGTGGTCCTAACACATGGCATTTGCAGATGGTTCGTTTTGAATGACAAACTGGTAGAGATTTAGCATGTTAGTAGTCGAAATATCTGGATCGAGTATCAACGACATTTCATGTCGTTGAATGGGGTTGAAGTAGTATTATGCATTTGGATGACTTGATTGTATCTATTTATTGATCAAAGTCTACTAGCACATGTAAAACCAACAGTTTGCTATTGTTTCTACCCGGTAACTAAATACTGTTGCAAAGTCTTGATCACGTTAAATGCACTCATTCTATTCAACAATTTCGTCTAACATTTGAGTTTGCAGTAAAACTATGTCTGTTTCCTTCACAAACTTATTCAACCAAAAACAACTATTTTTATGTTATTAAGAAAACGGGTGAATTATTGATCACAGATGGAATCCATAAGCAATGGTGGCTCAGTTCAGAGCTAAACATTGACTTAACAACATTTAATGTAGTTTCATGTCTAAATCTTATTCTATAGTAAAATAATACATAGTTACATAACAGGTTTGGTTCATCACATATCACATAAGCATTCTTGACACTAACCACTTTGATTGTCATAAACTTGCCTCTCCAGACACAAAAACTCTTCATTCGGTTTCAGCCAAACGCATTTATGCAGAAGTATCTTCATTGATAGGAGTCACTGTATTGACTACTAGTCCCACTCATTGTTATGGTTAACGACGAAGATGGATTTCACTTGTCACGTCATATTTCACATGATAAGTGCTTGCGAAGATTTTGTGTCAATATTCAGAGATGGATAGTGCACAATTTTGTATTCTCCTGAATACGGATATGTGCACCTGACAAATTGTTGACATTTCCGCTGGAAAATAATTTTACCGACCATTACTTCAAACGCTTGACGAATGTTCACACGACCAAACAGTTGAGGTAATTATACGACATTTTAACCGAGAAAATCCGTAGTATGAATTCCGTTTTACAATGCTCGAATCTGTATTACCCAGAGATAAACTTCTTCGATAACTCAATGATGCACTTAGAAATATTCGAGGTGTGCTATTTCTGAGATGCAAATACACTTTCCAGTGAATTTTAACAAAGCATTAGTTCTACACGCAAGACTTTCAGCTACTCACCTCCATTATACGATACCCAATACGTAATGTTTGTAAGTTAACTAAAGGAATCGATCTCCTAATACACAGTATATGATAATAACTAAGCAAAAGATTTCGACAGCTATTATTCATCGAAGTGTCGAGAGTCATTTGAAAAGACTACATCTTCTGCACACCGAAATTGTATTGTCGATGTGCAATCACCACCTATGGTTCCTCATGGATGGACTGAACTCTAACCATTTGATTGTCAAACTAATTCATTTAAACAACTCATCGAATCCCGCAGTTCAGCATATTTTAGACACAGCTGCTCACCTTACTAAACTAGCTAAGAGCTCACGGTCAAAGTTCCATTTGTTGTGTCACCACTCATGAGGGACGCCTCTTTCATACACTCGATATCCAGTCTAGTACTAGTCTCACACTCACTCACCTCCGGGTATAGCCAAATAAACTGTTCGTCCTTAATAATACCATCTTTGGATCTATTAACCAAACGTGTGGTTAACGAACAACATTTGAATACAACGTTCAGAACACTTGTACCAGCATCACTCAGTTCTGAAGTATACAGTAATCTTCATTGACCTCCAGTGTTGTCCAAAATGAACCATAAAATGTACGTTAGATGTTTGCAAGTAGTCACCACATTCCAAATCGCTTTACAAGAATAGTGGACAGAAATCAACTAACAATTAGAATGCTGGCAATGCCTAGTGATTACCATGTCTACTACTGTTTCACTGGAGCGTCATATGTTCAGCTCATGTGTTAAATAATTATATCAAAACTTATGGATGTCCCTCGTGTAGACTACATAGTTTAAGTTCGTACATTACACAAAGCCTAATTATTTAACGTCTATAAATATTAACTTCACATTATCTTAATATGAAATGCTTTCAACAGATTGTATTCACAATCAATGTCAGTGGTTAATTTCTTGACAACACGAACCATTAATGTACCTAGGCATGACTACCAACATGACATGACAAACAATCTTGACTGTTGTTTAAGGTTTCAGGGTTATGTGTGAGTTTGGGTTAACGTTTATTTCCGTTCGTGCGTTTTACTAAATCTGTGCTTCAAGCATTATGCAGTGACGTACTAACATTAGTAAACATAATTATTCAAAAATAAAATATTTATTACCAGATGAGTATGCACTAAGCCATAACTGATCTTTAATTATAAAGGACCGGTTTTCTGTTTTTAACTCACACACACAAGAATTAAATGGATGGCTCATCCACATAGTAGACTTGATTAATTGGATTTCTTCATATTCTTCACTTCAGCTGAACATCATCACGAACATCATCATGAACATCATGAAGAAGGCGGTCATGGTCATGACAACAAAGATCATTGCAAATCGTCTGAACACTGTGTGAAAGACTGCCACGACAAAGATGGTGCAGGTCATGGATCTCATGACAAGCCACAACATTGTGGAACTGGTTGTCATAAACCAGGATCTGGAAAAGATCACTGTGGTCACTAAACATATGTATCAAAAATTCCTAGATAGTTCATAAACTTATTTCTTAAAAATAACTAACACAAAGTAACTACACACATTTTATTGACTACTGAATTCCAAATATACATTTTTAGTGCCTGTACACTTTTTGATTTTATGTAACGTTAATTATTTTGTCTAATCCACTGTTTTATTAAAGTTATACTCACATTAATTAGAATCTTCCATAGTAATGCTCTCTCTTGAAGAATATCAAATGGATTAAAGCCGTCACACAGTGGGTGTTACATCCAGTCGAATGTTCCGATCTGGGTGAGTCAGAAAAATTGGCTTCAAACGCATACGGTACACATGATTCGAAATCTTGAGTGAATGACTATTACAACGAGGTCTGTACAGGTTGTCCACTTTATTGTGAGCTGCATGTTCGATATCACTTCACTGTCTTAATAGTTAATCTTTTAAGTAAAAAAACTGTGATGAGTAGATGCAGTAGTACCGAATTTGGTAATATGAACTGCTAATTCCTAGAACTGTCCAATACGTAATCTAGTGGTCACAAATCCACTAACACTCAAGTAATAAGCAATACAGTAAGCAGAATTGAAGGTGTAACCTAGTAATTCCAAATAGACGCGTAACAATTTACAAAACATTTATTACTTAGCACGAACACCACAGAATATATTAAAGTATGGTTTCCCAAACAAACCAGTCTCTACGTTTCTGTCTCCCAAATAAGATCATGCACCTTCAACAAGCTACAAAAGTAGCTTCACATTAAATATACATATCTGAAATGGGAGAGCAGCCTCGAAGTAGCCACATCGAAATGTCACAATTCTCTGTTGTTTTCAGTTTTGTGGGCTTACGTAAAACAACTGGCAATCGGTAACGTTTAACAATACGCCTTAAAATTAATTGCAATGGCGAGCATGTTGTTATATTCCTACAAACATTTATCCTACTCCATACTTTGCTTTGCTTCCTAATAATTTCTTAACGTTGCTTCACCTCCTTACTATTGGTCATGATGATTTTGTCCAATAAGTTTTAGCTTTGTATGCCTACTCTCACAGCCCTAATGCGAAGTATAACGACCACCGCACAATTGAGTTAGGTGGTGATATTTATTGTTCACTGACAAATAATCATCACTAAAAACTAATGTGGCACCCCTTCATATGACTGAATCCGACACTTTCAGGAATACATAGTTTTTGTTTGGTACATTGTGGAATGGATATTAAGGTATTGCAGAATGACCGAAAAGCACAGTTACATTGACAGCTGATCAAAAGATTTCTAGTCTTAAAGTGAAATCAATGTGGAAAATGTTCGTTGAAATTGTGTTGAATGATTACATTTGCAATTACAACGATGCTACACAATCGATTTACAACTCATAAGGAGTTATCTAATTAGAAAGGGATTTTACAGAATCAATTATCGTTTTCCCGTTCTCAGTCGGAATGTTTCACAGGTTCTCAATTAAACAGTCAATAGAATAAATCCACTGGGGAGTTCTATAGAACGAATATGTGGCTAAAAAATACCCACACAGTTATTAACAAAGATTGTGTTAGCCTATTTTTGGACAACTGAAAGACATACAAGATTTATCAAATGAAAAACATTCTACCTAGTGTAAAGTGAAAAAATATCCATCACGGGTAGGAAGTATAGAGGAGAACCAACACGTTTGATTGTAAACCAACAAGAAAACATGGCGACTGATATATTTTTTCCTCAATTGTAAAGCGTAATTAATTGAAAGGTTGGATTCAGTTATTCAGTCATTTGAGCCATGAATGTAGTATCCATATAATCTGATAATTTGAGATACGTAGATTTGAGATATGACAATCAAGTACATTTATTTGCAAGGCAGAAACCTGGATAAGCCAATCAAATATGTTTGAATGGTATAAGTCCACATCGGTAAACGTAAATCAGCTGTTCATGTAGCCCCAAACTCTGTCATCCATTTCTCATACCGTTCGACATCACTGGCTGAAACAGATCTGCACACACGACCGACTGCTTCTTCGAAATCAGCCATTCGTGTCGGCTGATTAAGTGTAGCAGTATTAAGACCTTTAATTTGCTCTACTGAGAGTCCTTCTATAGCTCGTCGCATAGACATCATTGAAGCATCTCTAGGATAACCAAAAATATATCACTATAAAATCAGGCGGGATATTATGTGAGTAGGAATATATTACTTAAATATTAACTTGAAAATTGCAACAAATATGACAATTACAAAATTCTAACAATGACGAGTGAGAATTAATAAAAGGAATTTCAATTTTAAAAGGACAAGAGCCAGTGACTCTGAATTACCAGTTATTAAAAATAACGGTCAGGTGCAACGAGCAGAAATAAGTTACAGTTCATTTGTTTGTAATGACAACTGAGGTAGGTTATAACATGCACAAACGCGTGTTTCCTCTATTGTAAAACTACACTATAGCAATGATCGATAACAGACAAAACCTTTCAGTTCAAAGCTTTTCATTGATTCCTCTTCACAATACACTTGATATGTTAACTGGGAAAACAGTAAGTTTCTCAATCAGAGATAGTGTTGAGTAGGCAACAAAGTAACTATATTCAGGCTCATGGAATAGGCTCTGAACAACACCATATATTCTTTAAAATACGATAGACAGAATCAACGCATACCATGAGTTCACAGTTGAAAGTTATGTGTAACGAAAACACCTAGTTGTATATACAAGTTAACTTAAGAACTCGTTGAATCCTCCATATAGTAGATTGAGGCCGATATCAATGCCGTACTATATCTCCAGTCTTCAGTCCAACAAACTAAAGAAAACGGAAGACAAGGTTCTAATACCGCGTTCCAGGCACCCAGAATTAAAAGTGCAAAGTTCACCCCTTTTTTGAAAATAGTCACAAAATGTTTTTATTTGAAGGTAAGTATGATAACATATAGAAACGGAGACTGGAAATGAAAGTCAACGAAATGCACGAAATTTAGTTGCACAAACTTTATTATCTAACGATTTTGAAATTCATGAATCTTGATACAACGCTTTCAGAAGATTTTGTTTATCCACATATGCGATGTTTATTTGCTTCACAGATACTTTACCTCACGGACTGAAGTCAAGTTAAGAAGCAAGGGGGTATCTCTTTTATATTAATCTGAAACGCGTATCAAGTATGTCTTATGCGATCGAACCTAGAAAGTTCATGTCCGATGGTAAAAATGATATCATTCAGCCACGAACTAGGCATCCAATAAAAATCCCTCATAACTTCTATGGATTAACAATATAGTGTAATCACTATTGTAAACATTGAAGATATTTTACTGCTTTTCTTTTAGCTCTGTCTGAGAATCTTGTTTTGGAACCTTCGAAAAATGCCTCTATAGAAAAATCATGTTCCCAAGAGTAAGTTGCTATGGGATGAACTTCTCAGAGTTTTAGTGAGAAATCATGAGCTAAGAAGTCAACCAAGTAAAAAGTATTGTATCTGAGAACGGTTTTTCGGAAACTCTGGATAGTTTTGTGGTGGAGCATTAATTGTTCTTCTCAACGACATCATAAGCACAAACTTCAGGTGCAACTGAAATGTTCGAATTTCTCGAGAACTTTGTGCTGATGTCGTTCAGAAGAACGATGAGAGCTCCACAAGCAAACCATCCAACTCAGAGAACAAAACTCCATTAATATAATTTACTAGAGCTACAAATCTTCACCATCATCTCAGAAACAAATTAGTTTCCAAATAGCACAGAATGCTATTAATTGCTATATACATAACGGCACACAAAATAAATCTGCGCCATAGTCAAGTAATGATTGCGCTGAACTGTTTTTAAACTATAGTTCAAACATAAATCCATAAAGATATATATTTGACAATCACAAAAATAGTTGATTAGGTATCAACATTCATGTGTATAAAATTTCATTAACGATTTCACGTTTCATGTTGACCCATGTATATTCCATATCATATCATAACTATTGATAATTAGTAGTATAATATTTTACGAAATGTTTATAGTGAAATAAATCAAGTTAATATATGAAAGCTGTTTACAGTTCATAAACTATTCAATGTTGTATGTATTCGAAATTTTTATTATCATGTTTTGTAGTCGGAAAGTTTAAAACCAATGTAATAACCATGTGTCATAATGCATTGAAAGAAAACAATATTGGATCATTGAAGAAAATTTTTCGAACTGGTTCGAACTAAAATTTTAATTCTACATTTACATGTGTACAGTGTGGATCGTTCGTTTAAATAATAAAGTTCATTGTCTTCTGTTTTCATCATTCACGAAAGAATGAGAATGTTCAAATCTCAACGGAATTTCATTGATATTGACCTTTACAAATTAACTGAAGATGATGGCATAGATTAGAGGAAGGATCGCCTTAACCTACTAAATCTATCTGTGTTGAAATTTTCAGTTTTTGTTACAATCGAATATTGATATATATGTCAGACAAACATTCATAAGATTATCACGCGTTTCATTCTATTTGAGACTGTAGATATCACTTCCCATGATAATGAAGCATGAACCTAGTATTCTTCTCTCCAAATATCAAATCGTTATCGTACAAGGATCTTATGTATATCATCATAGACAAATCAAATTTAGTCTTGATTATTATCAACCAAAAAACAAATTTTCACGAATAATGATAGTCAAACGTTCACATTCTGTAAATACGATGGACAATATGTGAATAATTCGTTTAGTATCATTTAAAACCGGGGAGATATTGAAACGAATCTCTAGAATTTTACTACTGTATTAGATTATTATTATTATTATTATCAATAAAAATTCTTAACTCCATTTCAGGAATCTCATATGAATAAATGATTAAGAGTCTGTGGGTTAAATTTTGATTTTGAATTAGACTTTCTATAAATTCAAGTTATTCTCCATATAACTATACTCAACCGTGTAAAATCTAGGATGCAAGATTCACAATAATTGTATGATTGGTTTGTCCGACTATAATAATCTAATTAACTTGGGTATTTAATAGTAGGGAGTGTTTATGACTGTCATCTCACCGGATGTTACAAATTACAGGACAGTTGATGACTGGAAAAAAAACAACAGCACAACTTAAAATGCTCCTACTTTTTCAACTGCATACTGAGTTTAATTATAATTTACAATCCAATGATTTATTGTCCATTATTTTTACCACTAGATCAAAGCATCACCAACTGATAGTTTCTAAAACTGACTCACAAAAGAAATGGTACACACTTAACCTATCGACATTAAGACGATATAAAATCGTCATCCACATACAAAAGTTGAAATCAGAAATGATAGGAATCCGGAAGGTTTGTCAACGCTCTATAGTTTTTACTCTGCAATAGATAATCTGTTGGAGATAACGCCCTCACCGTCTAACTTCGGAGGAATTGATCTCTTACGAGGAGAATCACTTATAGACTTCCAATATTCACATGATAGAGTCCTGTTCGGCGAGAATGATGATAAAATGCAGTCGTTTGACCGCTTTGTGGAACAAATGTACACATGTTCGTGATGCGTTTCTGCCCATTTAAATACATAGTGTTTTTTTTTACTGGTCAGTATCAGGGCCTAAACTACCTATGGAGTCTAAGGCAGTTGACCATTTCATCTACCTGAGAAGTTTCGCAACTCCTGACAGATCGATGTTTGACAGAATCTTGGGACAGATCTAGACAACTCGATTGTCTCTTTCATACTTGCTCCACTTGTAGTGTAGGAGAGATGCTCGGCCATCAACTTAAATATGAGCATACTGAGTAACGGTTCTCTTTCCTCTACTTTATTGCCATAAAACATGACTTTGAAAATAGGAGACAGGCTAAAAGTGTTTCGTCATTGATCACTTCAAAGCAATCATCGCGTATGTTTGGACCATCGAACAAACAATGATGAGGTTAGATAAAAGATAATGAGTAAAATGTCAAATCGGTTGACGAGTTTTTAGATCTTCATTGGCTGAGCGGGTGGAAACATGCATTACGTATGTTCATTGGATAGTGTTGTATTTTGCAGAAAATCAGGAAGAGATCAAAGAAAACGTGACATCAGTTCATGAAGTCTTGAACAAATGAGCTGAGTTACGTAGGCATGTATACTCTATCTCCAGTCTCTAGTTCAGGAAACAAGGGAACATAGCATTTTAGGTCTTATTACTGTATTCTACGCATCCAGAGGTTTTCATTTCGCATACTTGTTAGTGTGTATATATGGATCTGCGAATTAGCTTCAAAGTCCAAATTTCTCTAATATTAGTCCCGTTATCGCGATAGACGTTATGCCGTTGTGTAGCCGTTAATTTACCCATCTCAACATTTAAACTATCCTCAAAACAATAGTCTGACTCTGCGGCTGAGACACTTGACCACATTTATCTTGTACTGAAGAGGTGTAGAGCTATGAAAGTGGGTATATTGGCTGCCTCAGATATTGTGAATAAACCACATTTCACAGAACGTTCCGTCTCTCTGGAAAGGAGAACATCAAGAAAAGCTATACTATTGTCATGTTCCTCTTCACGGCTGAAATCGGTAGCTGAATAAACGCGCTCGATACGATTGTTGCACACGATTAGTGTGTCATCTGAGTATCAACGGAAGTATTCAAGCATATTTAACCCATCTCGTATGTTGGGGACGTCAGATCCCCAAAACTCATATTTTGTAATTTTATCTTTGTGGAGCTTGTATGCCGATGTATGCTTAGGCATTTCTTACCACCCACGCACATATTCGATTGACGAACTTATTGATTAAATGTTTAAAAAATTCCATGGCAATATCGATTATCTATTTTTGTATAAATACGCTTGATTTGTGTGTCTGATTGACCTGGTATCTTCTGGTTGCCTGTAGAATACACTTTCTAAGTCTTACCAAGACTTCTTGATCGAGTTATCTGAGTCTGGGATAACGGACCAGAATAGCCTATCGAGTCTCTGAATCCTTGATTCTTCGTTCCGTTCGGAGTAAGACGAATCAGTAGTAGCAGTCAAGCGTAACGAACTTAACAATTTGGCGACGGTAGTTTTTTTTCAATTATGGACCCTTCCAAACTTGAACTGTTACTTGAGCAGCAGCTGAAATTGATACAAATGTTGACGAAGATGGCATCGCAAATAGTATAGCTGAACTCCATTACGATCCTGATGCTAATGTTACTTTTGAGATTTGGTTCAGGTGTTATGAAGATTTATTTAAATTCGCCAATCAAGATGATGCTTGGAAAGTGCGGCTGCTAATTCGTAAATTGGGTGCGACTGAGCTGGACAAGTATTGCAATCTGATCCTGTCTTTGAACCAACGTGACCGATCATTTGCAGACACAGTTCAGACATTAAGCCAACATTTTGGCGATAATTCGTCACTGTTTAATACTCGTTATTGGTGCTTGAGGCTAACTATGAACGAAGATGATGGTTTTCTTACGCATGTGGGCGTCGTCAACCGTGAATGCGAACGCTTTTGGTTAAAGTCTTTGACTGAAGATCAGCTTAAAGCCCTGATTCTCATTTGCAGCCTGCAGCGCCAAAAGTTCAGTGACTTACAAACAAGGCTACTAAGTCGGTTGGATCAAGAGCCGAAACTCACCCTGAGCGATATAGCTTATGAATATAAAGGTCTCATTAATCTGCAACGAGACACTTCTATGGTCCAGAGTGGTGGGTCTAGCCGATCTGAAGTAAGAGCGGTGCAACAGACACCTTACAAAAACAAATACGCCTACTGCAGAAGAACAGCTCCTGGAACTGGACTAAACAGTGTGACACTGCATTTTGTAAACTGATGTCCATTGTTTGTTCGGAATTGCTGTTAACACACTACGGTCCAGCCATGCCGATCATCGTAGCTGCAAACGCTTCAGCGTATGGCCTAGACGCTGTTACCTCACATCAGTTTCCGGATGCGTCGGAAAAAGCTGTTATGCATGCAGCCCGCACACTAACCCCAGCAGAAAAAAATACATCCAGATAGAAGAAGCTCTCGCGCTTGTGTTTGCTGTGCGCCGTTTCCACAAGTTCCTGTGCAGTCGGAGATTCACGCTTCTCACAGATCACAAGTCTTTACTCGCAATATTCGGGTCGAAATCTGGCATTCCAGCTCATTCTGCAAATCGTCTTCAGAGATGGGCCAGTCCATTTTCTAGTTTGGCTGGAAAATTATCGTCCAGTATTGAATCTAGAGAACATCTCATCGCTTCTCCATTTATTTCTCTACAAATTCGTTATTAAAGATGAATTAGGTACATGTGATGCATATGACCAGAAGCTTATATATGTTCATTGTTGTCGTAAGTATCTTTGATTTATGTCTTAAAAGTTGTTCGCATGTGTAGTCGATGGTTTCTGTCAGTGGAATATCCCTGAAGCTATATGTAATGTCTAGAGAAAACAGTTTTGTCGGTGATATTCACATTTTCACTACATCTACAAATTAAAAACGTCTTTAACGGTATATCTCATGAAGTTTCGGTGTAATTATTTCTGTAATTTCACCAACTTTCGCACTGCTGAGTGTTATGGTGTGTTTGACATATCTAGAATCGGAAGTATAGGAAACTCTGGATTGTGAACGAATTGCGCGAATAAAAATATCCATGTAATCACTCCGTACCTTGCCTCAATTTCATCAATAACTTACTCACTACTGATAAGGAGACAACCAAGATAACTGAAGAAATAAACACTCTAAACTACCTTGATCAATGTAGAGAGACTATACACTGACACAGAACAGCCTTTCGGGTGAAACATATTCATACCATTCTTGTTGTGCTAATCATGGTTTTCAGAAAACTGGATTTCATCAATCTATTCCTTAAACAAAATCAAGCTAACAAAATACTCAAAGCTCATAAAGAAAATACGATCATTCATTAACTGGAAATACCGGATGAGGTAAATGTCACTAAAAGAAATCAAACAACAATGAAAGTGGACGCGTTCAAAAAGTGAAACATAATAGCATTGAATCAATCAAGAACTATTCTTATTTGATACGCCAGAGGCCAAATCCAAACAAATGGAAAAAGAAATAATATAAAGCAGTCTCAGTAACACTATCCAAAGATGCTAAAATATTCAGATAACTGATGACATGAAATTCAAAAAATGATATACATATTGAATAGTATGAATAACTGTGTAAGTGTTTCATAAATATCTTAGAGCAATCTATTCTAGCATTCAAAATGTTATCATCAGTCAAGATTATACACCTAAATGCAGAGTCTGACTACCGTAGTATAAATTACAAAAAAATTGTATAAGAAAGGGCGGTAAAGAAATCGAATTTCAAGATAGCACGCAACACAAAAACAAGAACACTAGAAAGAACGATAAGAATAAAGAGGTCATATTCACTAAAAAATCACAAGAATATAAGGTAAACATCTTGAAGAAAACACCAAACACTTATAAGATTACAATTACAGAATTGAACAAATGTCTAGTTGAGTCCCATCGAGACTTGCAGAAGCTAAAATCATTCCGGTTACAGTCGCACGGAAGATCAAATTTGAACATTTGGTTGTTTAGTCCGTTGTCCACGAGAATTCTCTCATTTCCTCAGGTTCGCTGTACATCTAGGACTTCATTAGCACGTGATCTATGTGTAACACTCTCTTCTAACTCAACTATATATGAATTTGAAGAGATTCAGTTCGGCTCAAGAAATATCTTCTCACCGAACTAACATTATGTTTAATCTTACATCGACGAGGGGATTTAAAACACTGCTTAAGAAAACCATGTATAACAATGTAATCACGAACAAAATCCAACAGTTTCCGCTTCCCTGAGTTTCGCACGATACTTCGGGTACTCGGTGAGTCCCTTCAGTGCAACTGAATGTTCACTAGATTGCAGCAATATTAAAATCAGACAACAAAGTCCCTTGCTATGGGGATTTCAGGATCGCTTAAGTTCAATTAGTTTACACACCACTCTCAGATTGTCTCATGAAATGATCCAAATCATCAAATTATTAATTTCATTTTCCATCTCAAATGTTGTCTAGCTTCGGCTTATTAAAACACTAAAGCTCATTAATTAGTTATACTTGAAATTTGGTCAATGAGATGCTTGCAATATGACAAACATCTACACTGAGGCAGCTCACTGTACGATTGCAACCGAAATGGATGGAGAAATGAAATATACATTAAAATATACGTAGATTTACTTATTTATTTTCAGGATAAAATTTGTTTGCGGACTAATTTTAGGTCAACATAATAATGTCAAACTGAAAAATTCAACATATAAATTGTTTATTCAAACGAAATCACTTCCAAATATTTTATATTTGCATTAAATAGAATGAAACATGATAATTAATTCATGAATTGTATGGTTGATACATATGAATAAACTGTCAGTTCATTGAAACAATTTGCAGATATCTAACCAACCACAACATAACAACAATTGATATTGGGTAATTAATTAATCAAACCGGAAGTAAATTTTCCATTATATAAACGAAGCTGTGCACGAGCAGAACATGAAGTAACTCGTAAATTAAACAGCAGTTATTGTCAACTATGTCTTCTCATGGAGGTAAGTGAAATATATTTTTTTAAAATTATGCCTTAACTCATACTATTGTAATGATTATGCTGAGGTACTTGAGTAGTAATAAAGTTTGTTAGTATACTGAGTCTAATTGTCCAACAGTGTAGTGTAAAACCACGGTATTGGTAAATATAGAATTGGTTTTCAGTGGTCCTAACACATGGCATTTGCAGATGGTTCGTTTTGAATGACAAACTGGTAGAGATTTAGCATGTTAGTAGTCGAAATATCTGGATCGAGTATCAACGACATTTCATGTCGTTGAATGGGGTTGAAGTAGTATTATGCATTTGGATGACTTGATTGTATCTATTTATTGATCAAAGTCTACTAGCACATGTAAAACCAACAGTTTGCTATTGTTTCTACCCGGTAACTAAATACTGTTGCAAAGTCTTGATCACGTTAAATGCACTCATTCTATTCAACAATTTCGTCTAACATTTGAGTTTGCAGTAAACTATGTCTGTTTCCTTCACAAACTTATTCAACCAAAAACAACTATTTTTATGTTATTAAGAAAACGGGTGAATTATTGATCACAGATGGAATCCATAAGCAATGGTGGCTCAGTTCAGAGCTAAACATTGACTTAACAACATTTAATGTAGTTTCATGTCTAAATCTTATTCTATAGTAAAATAATACATAGTTACATAACAGGTTTGGTTCATCACATATCACATAAGCATTCTTGACACTAACCACTTTGATTGTCATAAACTTGCCTCTCCAGACACAAAAACTCTTCATTCGGTTTCAGCCAAACGCATTTATGCAGAAGTATCTTCATTGATAGGAGTCACTGTATTGACTACTAGTCCCACTCATTGTTATGGTTAACGACGAAGATGGATTTCACTTGTCACGTCATATTTCACATGATAAGTGCTTGCGAAGATTTTGTGTCAATATTCAGAGATGGATAGTGCACAATTTTGTATTCTCCTGAATACGGATATGTGCACCTGACAAATTGTTGACATTTCCGCTGGAAAATAATTTTACCGACCATTACTTCAAACGCTTGACGAATGTTCACACGACCAAACAGTTGAGGTAATTATACGACATTTTAACCGAGAAAATCCGTAGTATGAATTCCGTTTTACAATGCTCGAATCTGTATTACCCAGAGATAAACTTCTTCGATAACTCAATGATGCACTTAGAAATATTCGAGGTGTGCTATTTCTGAGATGCAAATACACTTTCCAGTGAATTTTAACAAAGCATTAGTTCTACACGCAAGACTTTCAGCTACTCACCTCCATTATACGATACCCAATACGTAATGTTTGTAAGTTAACTAAAGGAATCGATCTCCTAATACACAGTATATGATAATAACTAAGCAAAAGATTTCGACAGCTATTATTCATCGAAGTGTCGAGAGTCATTTGAAAAGACTACATCTTCTGCACACCGAAATTGTATTGTCGATGTGCAATCACCACCTATGGTTCCTCATGGATGGACTGAACTCTAACCATTTGATTGCCAAACTAATTCATTTAAACAACTCATCGAATCCCGCAGTTCAGCATATTTTAGACACAGCTGCTCACCTTACTAAACTAGCTAAGAGCTCACGGTCAAAGTTCCATTTGTTGTGTCACCACTCATGAGGGACGCCTCTTTCATACACTCGATATCCAGTCTAGTACTAGTCTCACACTCACTCACCTCCGGGTATAGCCAAATAAACTGTTCGTCCTTAATAATACCATCTTTGGATCTATTAACCAAACGTGTGGTTAACGAACAACATTTGAATACAACGTTCAGAACACTTGTACCAGCATCACTCAGTTCTGAAGTATACAGTAATCTTCATTGACCTCCAGTGTTGTCCAAAATGAACCACAAAATGTACGTTAGATGTTTGCAAGTAGTCACCACATTCCAAATCGCTTTACAAGAATAGTGGACAGAAATCAACTAACAATTAGAATGCTGGCAATGCCTAGTGATTACCATGTCTACTACTGTTTCACTGGAGCGTCATATGTTCAGCTCATGTGTTAAATAATTATATCAAAACTTATGGATGTCCCTCGTGTAGACTACATAGTTTAAGTTCGTACATTACACAAAGCCTAATTATTTAACGTCTATAAATATTAACTTCACATTATCTTAATATGAAATGCTTTCAACAGATTGTATTCACAATCAATGTCAGTGGTTAATTTCTTGACAACACGAACCATTAATGTACCTAGGCATGACTACCAACATGACATGACAAACAATCTTGACTGTTGTTTAAGGTTTCAGGGTTATGTGTGAGTTTGGGTTAACGTTTATTTCCGTTCGTGCGTTTTACTAAATCTGTGCTTCAAGCATTATGCAGTGACGTACTAACATTAGTAAACATAATTATTCAAAAATAAAATATTTATTACCAGATGAGTATGCACTAAGCCATAACTGATCTTTAATTATAAAGGACCGGTTTTCTGTTTTTAACTCACACACACAAGAATTAAATGGATGGCTCATCCACATAGTAGACTTGATTAATTGGATTTCTTCATATTCTTCACTTCAGCTGAACATCATCACGAACATCATCATGAACATCATGAAGAAGGCGGTCATGGTCATGACAACAAAGATCATTGCAAATCGTCTGAACACTGTGTGAAAGACTGCCACGACAAAGATGGTGCAGGTCATGGATCTCATGACAAGCCACAACATTGTGGAACTGGTTGTCATAAACCAGGATCTGGAAAAGATCACTGTGGTCACTAAACATATGTATCAAAAATTCCTAGATAGTTCATAAACTTATTTCTTAAAAATAACTAACACAAAGTAACTACACACATTTTATTGACTACTGAATTCCAAATATACATTTTTAGTGCCTGTACACTTTTTGATTTTATGTAACGTTAATTATTTTGTCTAATCCACTGTTTTATTAAAGTTATACTCACATTAATTAGAATCTTCCATAGTAATGCTCTCTCTTGAAGAATATCAAATGGATTAAAGCCGTCACACAGTGGGTGTTACATCCAGTCGAATGTTCCGATCTGGGTGAGTCAGAAAAATTGGCTTCAAACGCATACGGTACACATGATTCGAAATCTTGAGTGAATGACTATTACAACGAGGTCTGTACAGGTTGTCCACTTTATTGTGAGCTGCATGTTCGATATCACTTCACTGTCTTAATAGTTAATCTTTTAAGTAAAAAAACTGTGATGAGTAGATGCAGTAGTACCGAATTTGGTAATATGAACTGCTAATTCCTAGAACTGTCCAATACGTAATCTAGTGGTCACAAATCCACTAACACTCAAGTAATAAGCAATACAGTAAGCAGAATTGAAGGTGTAACCTAGTAATTCCAAATAGACGCGTAACAATTTACAAAACATTTATTACTTAGCACGAACACCACAGAATATATTAAAGTATGGTTTCCCAAACAAACCAGTCTCTACGTTTCTGTCTCCCAAATAAGATCATGCACCTTCAACAAGCTACAAAAGTAGCTTCACATTAAATATACATATCTGAAATGGGAGAGCAGCCTCGAAGTAGCCACATCGAAATGTCACAATTCTCTGTTGTTTTCAGTTTTGTGGGCTTACGTAAAACAACTGGCAATCGGTAACGTTTAACAATACGCCTTAAAATTAATTGCAATGGCGAGCATGTTGTTATATTCCTACAAACATTTATCCTACTCCATACTTTGCTTTGCTTCCTAATAATTTCTTAACGTTGCTTCACCTCCTTACTATTGGTCATGATGATTTTGTCCAATAAGTTTTAGCTTTGTATGCCTACTCTCACAGCCCTAATGCGAAGTATAACGACCACCGCACAATTGAGTTAGGTGGTGATATTTATTGTTCACTGACAAATAATCATCACTAAAAACTAATGTGGCACCCCTTCATATGACTGAATCCGACACTTTCAGGAATACATAGTTTTTGTTTGGTACATTGTGGAATGGATATTAAGGTATTGCAGAATGACCGAAAAGCACAGTTACATTGACAGCTGATCAAAAGATTTCTAGTCTTAAAGTGAAATCAATGTGGAAAATGTTCGTTGAAATTGTGTTGAATGATTACATTTGCAATTACAACGATGCTACACAATCGATTTACAACTCATAAGGAGTTATCTAATTAGAAAGGGATTTTACAGAATCAATTATCGTTTTCCCGTTCTCAGTCGGAATGTTTCACAGGTTCTCAATTAAACAGTCAATAGAATAAATCCACTGGGGAGTTCTATAGAACGAATATGTGGCTAAAAAATACCCACACAGTTATTAACAAAGATTGTGTTAGCCTATTTTTGGACAACTGAAAGACATACAAGATTTATCAAATGAAAAACATTCTACCTAGTGTAAAGTGAAAAAATATCCATCACGGGTAGGAAGTATAGAGGAGAACCAACACGTTTGATTGTAAACCAACAAGAAAACATGGCGACTGATATATTTTTTCCTCAATTGTAAAGCGTAATTAATTGAAAGGTTGGATTCAGTTATTCAGTCATTTGAGCCATGAATGTAGTATCCATATAATCTGATAATTTGAGATACGTAGATTTGAGATATGACAATCAAGTACATTTATTTGCAAGGCAGAAACCTGGATAAGCCAATCAAATATGTTTGAATGGTATAAGTCCACATCGGTAAACGTAAATCAGCTGTTCATGTAGCCCCAAACTCTGTCATCCATTTCTCATACCGTTCGACATCACTGGCTGAAACAGATCTGCACACACGACCGACTGCTTCTTCGAAATCAGCCATTCGTGTCGGCTGATTAAGTGTAGCAGTATTAAGACCTTTAATTTGCTCTACTGAGAGTCCTTCTATAGCTCGTCGCATAGACATCATTGAAGCATCTCTAGGATAACCAAAAATATATCACTATAAAATCAGGCGGGATATTATGTGAGTAGGAATATATTACTTAAATATTAACTTGAAAATTGCAACAAATATGACAATTACAAAATTCTAACAATGACGAGTGAGAATTAATAAAAGGAATTTCAATTTTAAAAGGACAAGAGCCAGTGACTCTGAATTACCAGTTATTAAAAATAACGGTCAGGTGCAACGAGCAGAAATAAGTTACAGTTCATTTGTTTGTAATGACAACTGAGGTAGGTTATAACATGCACAAACGCGTGTTTCCTCTATTGTAAAACTACACTATAGCAATGATCGATAACAGACAAAACCTTTCAGTTCAAAGCTTTTCATTGATTCCTCTTCACAATACACTTGATATGTTAACTGGGAAAACAGTAAGTTTCTCAATCAGAGATAGTGTTGAGTAGGCAACAAAGTAACTATATTCAGGCTCATGGAATAGGCTCTGAACAACACCATATATTCTTTAAAATACGATAGACAGAATCAACGCATACCATGAGTTCACAGTTGAAAGTTATGTGTAACGAAAATACCTAGTTGTATATACAAGTTAACTTAAGAACTCGTTGAATCCTCCATATAGTAGATTGAGGCCGATATCAATGCCGTACTATATCTCCAGTCTTCAGTCCAACAAACTAAAGAAAACGGAAGACAAGGTTCTAATACCGCGTTCCAGGCACCCAGAATTAAAAGTGCAAAGTTCACCCCTTTTTTGAAAATAGTCACAAAATGTTTTTATTTGAAGGTAAGTATGATAACATATAGAAACGGAGACTGGAAATGAAAGTCAACGAAATGCACGAAATTTAGTTGCACAAACTTTATTATCTAACGATTTTGAAATTCATGAATCTTGATACAACGCTTTCAGAAGATTTTGTTTATCCACATATGCGATGTTTATTTGCTTCACAGATACTTTACCTCACGGACTGAAGTCAAGTTAAGAAGCAAGGGGGTATCTCTTTTATATTAATCTGAAACGCGTATCAAGTATGTCTTATGCGATCGAACCTAGAAAGTTCATGTCCGATGGTAAAAATGATATCATTCAGCCACGAACTAGGCATCCAATAAAAATCCCTCATAACTTCTATGGATTAACAATATAGTGTAATCACTATTTTAAACATTGAAGATATTTTACTGCTTTTCTTTTAGCTCTGTCTGAGAATCTTGTTTTGGAACCTTCGAAAAATGCCTCTATAGAAAAATCATGTTCCCAAGAGTAAGTTGCTATGGGATGAACTTCTCAGAGTTTTAGTGAGAAATCATGAGCTAAGAAGTCAACCAAGTAAAAAGTATTGTATCTGAGATCGGTTTTTCGGAACAGCAAAACAAATCAAGATGAAAATGGTAACCACATGATTGCAACCCAATAAATCAATAGCACTGTAGTCACTGTGAAAATTGAAACCGTTAGGAACAATCTTGTGTTGATAGTGAAGATATATAGCTCAAAGGGATGCTTTTGGTGTTTGGTTCGATGGTATGTAATGCTGATGAATTTTAAACGAGAGAAAAACAGCAGTATATTTCTATTTCATCAATGAGTTTTGTTATTTGGTCCTGTTTGTTACAAGATTCAACCTTCTCAGTTCGGAATATGGAGAACTTTTGGGGTGTGTACTGTTGATTCTCAAGCTAAGATAAATTAAAATATGACCATCCCCCTTCACTTGAAAGCTGAAGATAACAAAATAACTAAATTAAACCATACCCCTATAGTCAATTATAAATTATTGATGATATCATCTTTGAAATTCAGAGGTAACAAAAAAACAAAAATTGTAACTACTTATGCACCTGCATACATTCGTTATGTCTGCACCGGAATAACCATCTAATTGTTCAGCTATACTGTCTAAATCTACATCTTCTGCTAATGGAACGTCTTTCAAGTTGATTTGCAGTAGAGTTTTGCGTGCAGTCACTGACGTAAACAAAAATCAAAACGACATAGATTAAGAAGAATCTCAACAAATCATTGAGTCAATGAGATTTATTTTTATGAATTATGTTGAATAAACAAAACATAGTAGTTCAAAGTAAAAAATCATTTAAATAACTAATGTACGATTAGGTGATTGTCATCATTTCTCCTACTCAACAAATATCGATTAAATAACGTGGTTTACTTTAAGAAACTAAACGTTGTAGTCTCTCAACCAATTATAACTTTGCGCGGTGATAATTAGTACCATTTAATAATAAGTGTGAAGTGGAAAACCAAAATGAACTTCAATGATTCAAGTATTTAATACACTTTCCATGGTAAAAACGTGATATCTACCATTATAAAACACATATAAGGTCGTAGTTATCTCGGCTTTTTGACGTATCTGACTACTTTTATCATGCATTACTTAATAATAACAACTTTATACATACAGGATCTATGAATATTAAGACGTATATTCTGTCAGTAATTCTGTACTGGAAAATGATATCAACTTGAATCATGTATATTTTATACATCTTATGCCTGACACTATTAACAACTGTCAAAATGTTCATATTAACTCGAATTATTTGTTACCACTTTATTTGTACTCACTTTACAATGCTCGTAAATTTATTTATTTATTTGAACGCATAAATATTGGTACATGAGGATACGAAATACATACGCGCCACACAATAAAAATGAGGTTAATAGCAATTATGATTGATTTGTGTGAGGGTTATGATACTGCCCAGGCGCCCAGACCGTAGCAGGTAGTTTTCTTAGAGAGCCACATCCGGAGCCTAAAGGTCTGATCCACAAGGCAGTGGAGCAACTTCAAGAGATGTAGCCCCTGATAGCCGGTGACGAACGATTAGTTCATACGCCATTTGTTCCCTCAGGATCCTGGGGCCCATGTGCACCACTGGTTTGGAATCGAAGTTCTCCAACTCCACCTAGGTGAATCTTACATATCCACCAACCTGGTTAAAGCGCCGGGCACTCGCTTTACGTCCTCTAAAATTCGTAAACAACAGTAATGCCGCGAGAAGGCAGTGAATAGGACCTCCCTGGTAGTGGCTGAATACGCATGGTCGTATGAGAGCATTTCAAGAGCGAGAGAGAACTCTCCCCCAACTTCAACTGTACCAGAGCATTTGGGAGGTAATCATTTACAACAATATATTCATACTATTATGATTACTATAATTATTAATCAAACAGATTGTAACACACTTAATCAATAGACTTACTGAAAAATTGAAAACACAGAAACGAACAGTATGTTAATTTTAAAGTCATGTATTTTAATATAGCAGTTGATATAGACACCATTAATCCGCAGAAAGTTCTCATTGTTTATTGAGTAGATAGCGACATGTTCAGGATGAGATTAGCAGTTCACGAGTTAGACTTTTTAATGGATCAAGTATAACTATTGAATTAAATCGGAATGATCTAAAACACCTGCACAATCAACCTTGGCTTTCAATAGCATTGTGATTGATGATGAAAGCAATCTCCAAGTATATGTAGATGTTAAGTATAAGATTTTATGATTACGATTATATGCGCAAACTTTCACTTGATATAACTTTATAGAACAGAACTGCTAGAATGACTACTATTTTCAGATTCGTTGACATATAATTATGGAACACTTAAAACTGTACATTCCACCTTAGGGTATGGCATCCCAATGTCTATGCCAAGATATTTTAGAGAATTGGATTTATCAAAGGTTGAGCCTTTTCAAAATGTCACATACTACACTTGAAATATACCTGTGCATAACATTTGTTTGTTTTCCCATTTATATTGATTCCAATAAGACTAGCTTTTAGAAAGTATTTATCACTTGGAAACATTTGAAAACGGCGAGGTATATATCAATCTAGCGCGAACATCATACTGTTGGAACAGATTCATTGTAAGATGATCACAACTGATAGGACAATATTCAGTTGATAAAATAATAATCTGTCAGAACATTAGGTAAAATGTGAAAGTCTAGAAGATAGGTAGAATGGGAAAAAGTGAATATAGATATAAATAAGTGCAATCTAATGTAACAGACTCTAAACAGCCTGGCCAGGCTACAAAGAACGCTAAAAATAAGGTACTCGCGAAATTTCACGTAAATTCGAAAAACCTGATATCGTAAGGCAAATACTTCACACAAATATCATACCATTTGGAAGTGGTATGTATACTCGTTTCTCAAGACGTCTACGCAAAGCTTCGTCGATGTCCCAGGGGAAATTCGTAGCAGCAAGAACCATAACAGATTTTGTAGGATCCTCTTCTTGTCCTGTAGCTCCTGTTACTCCTTAAGAAGTAAAGATAACTTTATGTACAGCAAATACTTAAAGCAATACAACAAATATATGCTCATTTGTATAAATATAATAAGAAATGAGATTAAGCGCCTGAAGACAACAAAATTGGTTAAAATGAAATTTTAAACTTCTATATGGGTTCAAAGCTTAGTAATTAAATTTAAAAGCGATAGTTTTGATGAATGGTAACCACCTACTAACACTAAGATGGCTAAATTTATCTCGACTGTCTCAGCGTCGATACATTAATTTTTAAGTAGTAGTAAAATATTCTATGTACGATTTTAGAATACAATTACTGTTATAATTACCATTAGTGTTGAAGAACTAATATTGCAGCGCTCCATACTTCGATTTCAACAAACACTGGTGTTAACAGGATAAAGATTGTACTAAAGCATGTTCCATGCAGGACTATGTCGGGGCACGCAATTGTCTATTTCTTAACCAATCAGTGATAGTGGATACTCTAAAATCTTCTTATGTGAAAATTATAAATCCTCTAATGTTTTTTAATGTGATTCCTATTTTCATCCAACATTTTTATTTGGAATATAATTACGTTCCTGTTCAACCATGTTCTGATTTGGAGAGTTGTCGAGTGAAATAATGTCCGAGAATACTAAGCAATAGCAGCAGCTTAGTCGTAATAGAAGAAATTGTAACAACTGGTATTCAATATCAAATATTATTGATGATATAAAATAGTCAGAATTTATAAGAGAATATTCACAGTATAAAGTAATCGACTGATACTAACGTAAGTATAATGTCAGAATAGTGACCTTACGATCCCACAAACTATATATAGTACCCGAAAACGTTAATTGATATGAGTTGTGTTTTGGATCGTTTATTATGTTAACTTACATTTACACATTAATTGACAAAAGAAAGGTAAATCATTGAAATAAACGTCTTTTGGATTCACAATAAACATGAAAGATCACATAAGGATCCTGTTTCACTCATTATCGGTCACTCCCCACTTCAGATTTTAGGAAATGAGTTCAGTATACTTTTCACACATTTAATTATTATTGATTGCATAATACAAGAGTTTTAACTAAGTACCGTGAATTTGAACAAAACGTAAACGTCTGCTAACATATTTGTACGTGGTTTAATCTTTTTAATAGCATAAACTTAAAAGAAACTCTTCGACATTTTCTGGAACTTAACTTTTAAATTAATTGAATGAAATATCATCCTAACAGGACTTAACCTCATAATCATAAGAATGATTAAGTGTGAAAAAAAATCTCAGGACTAAAAATCCCCCATATAGATTTTTAAAGCTACCCGGGTGTTTGAGTAAAAGTTATTCTGCATATGGGCTAAGAGGAATGGGGCAACTCGACATAAAAAAACATGGAATTTGAACGTAAGTAAATAAAGTCCAAAAAATATAACCAACCATCATACTCATTATTTACAAACTACTAGTTATTTGAAAGGGTTAAACACAAATTTAAATCCTTTGAGAATTAGAAAAAACTTGGAAAAAGATTTTCCTGTCAATCAAATCAAAGCATACCATCCATTTGCACTAAAAGTTCAGATTTAACACGCCGAGAACTTTCGTGTTCTGATTCACCACCACGTCGAGAACAGATTGAATCGATTTCATCCATGAATATTGTGCTTGGTGCGTAGAAACGTGCCATATCAAACAAAAGACGAACTAATTTTTCTGATTCACCTCTCCATTTACTTGTTAGACTAGAACTGGAAACATTGAAAAATGTGGTGCCACATTCTGTTGCAACAGCTTTAGCTAATAATGTTTTGCCCGTACCAGGCGGACCAACCATTAATACTCCCTAAAAGAAAATGACAAACGAAAATACAAACATTAAGATGCATAAATCCAATAAAACAATAGTTTTCCTTAAAAATAAAGATAAAAAGTCCATTTAAATGATGCCGCTCATTAATAACACAGATCAAACTATCACTCGCAAGTTATTACATCATATTCGATTATGATTCGCATAGTCAACTTTGAACTATGCTATATATGTGGGGGATGGTGATATATTAGAAAACACACCAGACAACTTACTTTCCATGGTCTACGTATTCCCTTGAAGAAACCCGGAATAACCATTGGGAGAACTACAGCTTCTTGAAGTAAACGTTTTGCATCATCTAATGCAGCTATATCATCCCAACGAACATTTGGATTACGTTGAACAATATCGCGTTCCAGTGTTTCCACAAGATCTTTGTCGTATCCACTAGCATCAAATTTCTCTTCATTGTTATTGTTAGCAGTGGTAGTAGTATCCCCAGTAGGTTGAGATCCAGATTTGACACGACGATTATTTGCTAAATAAAGTCAATAAAATAAACTATAAATAAACCAAAAGCAAGATTTGTTTGAGATAATTGGCTACTTCCTATCACCCAGTCGAATAGGTTGTCAAACGATGCAGGAAATTTAGCACAAAACTTTAACAATAACTATAAATAAGCATATAGACATATTAGTGCACACAGAGATATGTTTTTATTAGGCTTGAAAATAAACAAAGGATTTCCCGGCAACCCCAACTGAACAATGTGAGTGAAAGTGAAAACTACTTATTCATATTACTACGAAATGTCTTGGTGGCATACATTGATCCCCTACCTCCAGGATTTATTCTAGTTTAAATAGAGGTGAAACACAACAAGATTACAAACCAGAGGACGACAATATTTTATCAAAACTTTAATTTTTCATAAGATATAATGGTAAAAATATAGAGGGCTTTATATCTGTAATTACCCCGACCGTAGCTGCTACCTTGACGTGGTGGTCGGGCTTGCCTATCGTGATGATCCAACCGAGCTATATTGGCTGGAACACATGTTCCTGCAGGTTCTACCATGCCAGGCAGGTCGATTGAAGAACAGTAAGACTAAAAGCAGCAACTCAAGGTCTGAGGGCGAAGTCGTACTGCTGACTGTACAGAGGTGTGACAGCAGTAAGGTGTTTCCCTCGGACAACCAGCATCTGCAGTGATGCTACCTTCTCACAAGGAAGGAAGGGGTTAGAAAAGGTTGACCCTAAAAATGTCACACCTCACCTTACCTCACGGATTTCCGTCTCCGGCGGTAAGGCCCTTTGAAGAACGGAGCTAACACACTAAAAACCTCCCACAAAAAGGCCGTGCGCGACCGGCCTCAAGCAGTTGTCCCTTGTGCTCTGCGGTCACGCACTCAGGTCGCTAAGACCAACACTAATCCGACTTCTTTTTCAGGTTCCTCAAGAAATACCCTTCCACGGTGTGGGCGACCGGGAAGTGATATCAGCCCTCATACCCGTAACAGCACACGAGACCAAGTTGGTCACATTCAAATCCTTCCTACACCTCCTAATAACTCTCTTATCTCCACGACTAACCCTTCTTACGTCCCTTTATCACCACGCCCCACTAGTGCGAACGATTCGAGTACGCGGAATGTTATTCCTGGTCTCCTGAAACCACGCTCCAAACTACACGTAGGAGCTTTCAACGTCCGAACACTGTGCCAAATAGGACAACAGGCTTCCTTAGCTAAGACTTTAGAATCTCGCTCCATCGATGTGTGCTGCGTCTCCAAAACGCGCACACAGAATCCTAGTAGTGTCATTCATTTGACCGCACCATGTCAAAGTAACGAACCAACTCGATTTACGCCTCGTGTATCTGGAAGCCCTGATGCTGCTTCCCGTGGCCTCGCTGGCGTAGGTATAGCATTGAGTCCTAGGGCAGAACTAGCTCTCTTAGACTGGATCCCAGTAGACAGTCGTTTGTGTGCTGTCCGACTAAACGGAACAGTAAGGACTCGAAAAGATAGGGACACTCGTCGTTGCCTCTTCGTCGTCTCTGCCTACTCTCCCACTGACTGCAGCTCAGATGATGTAAAAGACGAGTTTTACAGAAAGCTTTCCGACCTTCTCCGAAAAGCTAGGCGTTCAGATGTAGTAATAGTGGTTGGTGACTTTAATGCTCAAGTAGGTAAACTAAGCGAAAAGGAAAGACACCTGGGTGGATCTTATGGTGTCGCGGTTCAAAGAACAGATAACGGTGACCGTCTGTTGCAGCTATGCTCAGATAATCGCCTGTTTCTTGCAAACACTAACTTTAAGCATAAGGAAAAAAATCTTTTAACATGGCGACCCCCTAATTCGTCTCAACGCTGGACCCAAATAAATCACATCGCTATCAGCCACCGATGGAGGGGCTCGATAGAAGACTGTCGCTCATTCTGGAGCACATGCTTAGATTCAGATCATGCTCTAGTGCGAGCGCGTATTTGTCCACGTCTTACTGGACGCAGGAAACATGCTGCAAGGAAACCCTTTAGGGTCCTACTTAATGATAGTCAAGCTAAGAGTATATTTCAGGAACATCTAGAAAAACAGTTAGACAGCCATGTAAGTGATGCCCACCCCGAGGCAGCGTGGAATGACATCCGAAAAGCTGTAGAAACAGCAGTGATGTCTGTTAGTACGGTAAACCATAAGGTTAGGGAGAAACACTGGATCTCAGCAGCATCTACCGCACTGATAGATGCTCGAAAGCTCATTCCATCTGGCTCTGAACATAACGAAGAGCGGAGTCAGCTTAAGCGTAAGCCGACAAGAAGCCTACGCAATGATCGTGAACAGTGGTGGGTAGCGAAAGCAAGAGAGATGGAAAAGGCATCGGAAATAGGTAACAGCAGGCAACTGTTCAGACTTGTTAAGGAAATCGGTATTAGGAACCCAACTGTTAGAGAAACTATCTCCGAAAAAGATGGACATATTATTCATTCTCAATCCAGGAGATTGGATCGATGGGCAGAACACTTTACAGATCAGGTCAACTGGCCTTCAGCCACACTTCGGTTTCCCACGATCTCCAGTCGACCTGAATGGCAAGTTGATGTAAGTCCTCCGACTCTTTACGAAGTTGAAAAAGCTATAGGAAATCTGAAGCGTGGGAGAGCAGCAGGCCCTGACAGGTTTACCCCTGAGATTTTTAAGGATGGCGGTCCAGTATTAGCAGTGAGATTGACTGAGGTCTTAGGTAGAATCTGGGGACTGGACGTAATCCATCTGACTGGTCTCAATCACTGATTGTGCCAGTCTATAAGAAAGGACAAAAGTCCTCCTGTGACAATCACAGAGGAATTAGTTTGACTAATATAGTGTCTAAAATATTAGCTTCAATAATACTTCGACGTCTAACCAAAGCTCGTGAAGAGCAGACTAGAGAAAACCAGGCTGGTTTTCGACCTGGACATGGTTGTATAGATCAAATATTCACATTACGTCAGGTCCCAGAACATAGACACACATTCATACGCCCCACAATAGTAGTATTTCTCGACCTTAAGGCGGCATTTGACTCTGTTGATCATGAGGTTCTATGGCAGTGTTTGTCACTGAAGGGAGTACCAAAGAAGTACGTCAACCTTATAAAGGCTCTCCACTCGAACACAACTGGTCGAGTGAGAGCTTATGGTGAACTGTCATCAGAATTGATTACCTCAAGTGGTGTTCGTCAGGGCTGTCCACTCTCTCCATTCTTGTTTAACTTTGTCGTTGACGTCCTTTTAGAGATGACACTTTCCACATCTAAATTTCCAGGAGTTGAACTTCTACCGAAAGATTCACTTGTTGATTTAGAGTATGCCGATGACATAGTTCTATTTGGTGAAGGCGCTGACAAAATACAGCGTCTGCTGACCACTCTAAGCAACAATGCAGGCATGTTCGAGATGCGATTTTCTCCCTCGAAATGCAAAATGTTACTTCAGGATTGGGTTGCGTCGACACCCAAACTAGTGATAAGGAGTGAAGTAGTTGAGCGTGTCGACCGCTTCACTTATCTTGGAAGTCTCATCAGCCCTTGTGGTCTCGTGTGTGACGAAATCTCAGCACGGACACAAGACTAGACTAGCTTTTGCTACCTTGCGTCATTTGTGGCGTAGGCGAGATATCCGTCTATCAACCAAAGGACGTGTTTACTGCGCAGCAGTTCGTTCCATCCTACTTTATGGAGATGAACATGGCCGGTAAGAGTAGAGGATATTCGTAGGTTACTAGTATTCGATCATAGATGTCTTCGAAACATTGCTCGTATATCCTGAGACCATCGAGTCAATAATGCAGTAGTTAAGAAATGGGTACTAGATAAGGATGGCAAATCAATTGATGAAGTAGTGAAATTTAATCAGTTGAGATGGCTGGGACATGTGCTACGTATGCCCAACCACCGACTGCCACGACGTGGGATGTTTTATGGTGTAGGAGTAGGTTGGAAGAAACCTAGGGGCGGCCAGAACAAAACATGGCACAAATCCATGAAGTCACTGACAAGTGGACTGAGCCATGTTGGTAGGTGTAGACTACCTGGTTGGGGACCGCGAGATGATAACAACCAATGGTTAGAGACCTTGAATGACATGGCTCAAAATCGTTTGCAATGGCGCAGGTGCATCCCCTCTCTGTTTTCTCTCAAACTCTAATCTTCTGAATTCTTCGTGTCCTTTATTTTCTTTCCAAATCTATTCCACTGGACTATACTCCTTAAATAACATCATCAAACCCTAATGTTCCCTATCACTACCTCTTCCACTACGGGATATGAATCGATAACTGAATCTCTGTGCTAATGTGGTATGGCAACTCGAACTGATGTACGTACGTACGAAGTTCCACGTTGTTACTGACTGACTGACTGATCTGTAATTACTGTATTTGCACTGTTTTCTTATTCCTTACATTTATTAACGATTTAAGGATAGTATTGCTTCAAACCAATACTTTGCTCTTAACATATTTTTCATCACTCTCGGTGCCATAAAACGTGAAGAATAAAAGATTAAATATAAGTACATCTGTTCAACAAACTTGCAACATTATGGTAAAAATGCCAAACTAAAAATCACTATATGAATGTATATAACTCAAAATGGATTAAGAAAACAAGAGAACATGAAATTTGAATAAGAAAGCAGAAACATTACCAGAGGTTTGAGCGGTACCCTTGGATCGAGGATTCGTCGGACTAGGTTTGATATTGCGACGAAATGATCCCGCAGTATTAATAGATGACTTGGAGCTAACGGATGGAGGAGGAGGAACTGGAGCATGAGCAACAGGTGGCTTATAATAAGAGCTAGAAACTGAGTTTGGCTGAATATTTGATCCAGCGTTTTGAGAACTATTCCCATGTCTCCGTTCGAGAGGAGGGGGAGGTGGCCAAACATCTGGGTCTCTGGTTGGCTCTTCAACAGTTGAACGGGAATTATAGCGACTGGCAAAAGCACTCAAACCCGAGTCATCATCAGATATTTTGAAACTAGACAATGTTTGGTTGACGTCTTTAACCAATTCATATTCATCTATAAGTTCTTGCCGTACCTACGACAAACAAAAACAGCCAGTAAAAATTGTATCGACTAAATGAACTAAACAGTAAACACTAAACGAATATATAAGCTCTCGTGGTGAAAATTGAAGACCTACAGTTGGCTAAAATATACTTAGAATATATTTTTTTAAGAAATCGCACCATCGTACCAATGTCTCCAGGTGTGAAAAAATGAGATGTTTCAAGGACTAAAACGATAAAACAACTCAGTTCATAATTTCAATGTAACCCATAGACCGATTACAAGCAATTTCTGTGTAAGGGATACTGATACGACCTGATGGGACGATGGCTTGACAGTTGAAGCGGTCGAGCAGTATGCCAGAAGTCCGAAACCCGTACTACCTGATTCAGTTTTGGTAACGGGAATATCACTAGCTTTTACAATATACAAAATATTACTCAAACATTGGTAGATAACAAAACTTACAGTTTGCCATTGTTGTTTTCTGTTCGCTTCAGAAATTGAAACAGTGAACTTCTTAAGCTGAGCAAGACCAACAGAATAATACGTTAACGAACTTTCGTAGTTTCCAAGCAATGCCAGTTCTCGTGCTTGCTTTACATTCTCAACTATTTCACTCAAGGACATTATAAACAAATTGGAAAATCGCGCAGAACTAATGTCGACAGATAACAAACCAGTGGAATGGAAATAAATCCATGACAAAATAGTCTTTTGTAGAACAAAAGTACTGTAGAAAATGTGGAAGATAAAGAAATCATGTCAAAATTAAGGCATGAAATCATTAAGTGGCTTAATCAAGCGATAATGTTACATGAAACAGGACTGAGTACATAAATTAGTATCGACATTTACAGACTGATCAAGACCCCTTTCAATAGATTCAAAGCGCTACTCGCGTGTCTTGGAAAAAGCGAAGGAGCAATACTGAGGTCAGATCTACCTAGGCACTAAGCGAAAGTGGAAAATAGGCTTGTGAGGTTTAGGATTTTTCGAGTGTTTCACAACTGGAATTCATAGTGAGACTATAATTTATGGACAACCCATGAATGACAATGAAGTGACCTTGAGGATATCCGCCTAACAACTAGCACAAAATGAGGGTTATAAGGCAGTGTGAGGAATTAAAACTATGGGCGAGACTATAATTTATGGACAATTCAGTCAGGTATAGGTCAAGGATTTTGGCACGGAATTCACCCATCCACTTGGCTAAATAGTCTTGGCATTATTACTGGTGTTAGTTCGTGATGAAGACCCTAAATGCGATTCCTAACCCTAACCATGAACTGTAAATCATAATTCTAACTCCACACATTAGTTTATAACCCTCATTTGGTCCTATTTATTAGGTGAACACTCTCAAGGTCACTTTAGCGTCGCTCAAAGGTCGTCCATAAATAAGTCTCGCCGAATTATGATTTACAATTGATGGATAGGGTAACGAACTGGACTTAGGGTTTTCGTCACGAATTGACACCAGTTAAAATGCCTAAACTCTATTTAGCCGAATGAATGGATGAACTTTGCACCAACATCCAAGACTTCTTATCTTATATCTGATTTTCTCTCTACGAAATAATTCTTTCTTTCTGAATTATAGCTTTATACACAATCCTTCTTTTATATATTACTACAATTGAAGTAACTACTTCATGAATTTAATGTTTATCATGTTGTGCTAATGAGGTGTGGTAACTTGGACGGAAGCCTTGTAGATGACTGATTGAAAGACTGATATCTGATTTGTTCGTTCAGAAATTAAAATCTCGTCCTTTTGGTACTTAACTTTTTAGTTGAATCCTATTGGGTTAATTGTATACGGAGACTTAGTCTAACACTTTATCTCACCACTGACACTGAATGTAAAGACGATAAAATTTTGCGGTAAATTCTGGATTACGGGGACATGAAAATAACTGCCCAACTGACAACCAAAATTGATACACCACTAAATAGCTTAGAACGTGACTAAACATTAAAATCTTGACTATATGAACTTCAAAAAATAGGTCGTTACAAACACTAAAACTCCATTGGCACAACGAAAACCCTTTTTTTAAAACACTTTTAGTACTGAATATAGGCGAAATGAGAAATATCAAACTGAATACGACAGTATGTGAACATCAATAATGATAGTATAAGAAAACATTCCGAAAGAACCTTAAGGTTTTTATGAGCACACAGTATAGACTGATAATCTGAAGCCAAAAGAGTTGAAAAGCTTGATTGGAATTCGTGATCCACCTTGATTGAAGTGCATCTCAAAGTTAGTTGACGGTGTTATTTACTTCAGAATCAGTATTTGCACTGTACAAAAGTATATATTAGTTGGTGCACCAATTCGTGCATGGATTTTTATTAAGACTATACTTATTTTGATTATTGTTTACCAGTGCTAACAGTATTTATGTGCAGAATCGTTGAAAGATCTGTTGTTTTACGAAAGAATGGTCTGAAAAAAGGTCACTTTAAGCACTAAATACTAGGAGCTCAATTACTACACCTAGGAATCATGCCTGAATAAAGCAGTCCGTTAACTGCAACTCCAAATCCCAACTTTAGGATATTTTACACCCGGAGCTCTAGATTCTATAATTTTTTGGTAGGAACTTACAGCAGAAATCAACTAATTTGCGTTTATGGAGGACAGCTTAAGCCCTTGTTTATAAATCCAACCTTGACAAATTACAATACCCGCTCTGTTATTTCAACAATTGATTCAGATAATTATGAATGGAATGTGAACAATATACACTCAGAGTCATGAAGCAAAAAAACTCAACAATCTAGAGCGTATAAATTATATAAAATGGTCGATTATTACTAAACTTAATAAAATTTTTCGGCATGAAGGGGATCAGATCATTTAAGTAAGAAAGCTTTATTTATGTACGTTTCCTCCAACGAAAACAATTGCCTTCCTGACGAAATGTCTATTGACAAAAACGTTATTCCTTAATACTCTTCTTTTTTGATATTTTCCAGTTTTTGGGGTTTAATAAACTACAAATGTTTTCGATAATGCACAACATCTGACCAGAATTCATCAGTAAAATATCAAGATATCACACTCAACTCTCATCAGTGACAGCTTCAGAAAACTTAACAGGCATCTTTTAAGAAAATATAAATACTTGACTAACTCTTTATACACTACATAATGTGGAAAGGATATCTTTTCCTGACATGGTTGATTCCATTGTCTTTTATAATCAAAGGTACAGTAGTAACTTTGAAACGCATTCTTGAAATCTTTCCGCTTGTCCCTTAATGGTTTCATCTGACCTCACTTTATTTATGACGAAACAGAGGTAAATTTAACTGTCAGTTTATTTTAAATGGGCCAGATCACAGTTTATAGTGGCTGTGCTTCGTGGACCAATCACCCTCGTAACCGTTATCGTATAATCACTCAATGGTGTTTGAAATCAGAAGGCAAAGAGAAGCAGCTACTTCAGTTTTATTAAAAGGTAACTCAAATCACAGAGTAGAGAGGCGAATGAGTCAGCGAACCGTGAATGTGAAAGTTTTAAATATATATATATATATATATATATATATATATATATATATATATATATAGAAAAATGAATGGATTATCGAATCGATTAAGTGGCTAATAATAAGGTTAGCGAGATGAATATATTCGTGGGCAGTCAACAATGTTCAGGAATGCTTATTCCTACGAGCATAACAATAATAAAGGTACAATAAGTTACTATAGTGCAGATGACTTTGTCCGTTTAATAAGTTAACAAAAGGGTTTAACTGAATTACGTGAGAGCAAACTCAATTTCACGTGAGTTGCTATAAGTTCTCGGCATGGTGATAACTTTATTGTGATGTCCGGACGCTCTTAATTCAGCTTCCATGCAGTGGAAGTTTTTTATATTACTAGTTATGTACATTGTATGTCTTTGTTAGTTAATTGCTTACTGGCAATGTCGAGCATTCTTGCACATATGTACATGAATTTACTTCACATTTATTTGTCCGAAATCCCTCCAATTATGTTGAAGTTGGTCTAAGACATATTCGGTAGGCTGTCGATATGGAGAGATGGGTTTGGTCTGGACTAGCTAACGGTTGAAAGGGGTGAGTAGCACGGCGTATATGTTCACGGTCTGGTGCGGATAAATAACTGAGTGCCTTCAGCTGGATGTGTCCAGTAGAATCAATGAGGTCAAAGACCTACAGAAGTACTTAGTTTGAGGATTTATTTATCGTTACAAGTTTCTGCTCGAAAGAGTCGAATTTTGGTTTTCTTGTGTTTGACAAAACAATGTGAAAGTTTTAAATATACATGTATATATATAGAAAAATGAATGAATTATCGAATCGATTAAGTACTTACTTACTTGCGCCTGTTACTCCCAATGGAGCATAGGCCGCCCACCACCATTCTCCAACCCACTCTGTAATGGGCCTTCTTTTCTAGTTCCATCCAATTCTTGTTCATTTTTCTCATATCTGTCTCCATTTCCCGGCGTAATGTATTCCTTGGTCTTCCTCTCCTCTTTCGACCTTGAGGATTCCATATGAGGGCTTGTCTTGTGACGCAGTTCGGTGCTTTCCTCAATGTGTGTCCTATCCACTTCCAGCGCTTCTTCCTCATTTCTTCCTCCACTGGGATCTGATTTGTTCTCTCCCACAGTAGGTTGTTGCTTATAGTGTCCGGCCAGCGGATCTGAAGTATTTTGCGTAGACAACTGTTAATAAACACCTGTATCTTTTGGACGATGGATTTCGTAGTTTTCCAGGTTTCCGCGCCATACAGTAGAACTTTCTTGACATTTGTATTGAAAATTCTGACTTTGGTGTTGGTTGCTAATTGTTTTGAGTTCCAGATATTCTTCAGTTGTAGATATGCTGCTCCTGCTTTGCCAATCCGTGCCTTCACATGAATCGATTAAGTGGCCAATATGAAAGTAAGCGAGATATATATATTCGTGGGCAGTCAACAATGTTCAAGCATGTGTAGCTTGGAGTCTAATCGCGCTTGGTTATGAACACCGCTACAAGACTGCGTGCCAGTAAACCAATAAGATTCCCGTAGGTCAATATCAGAAGACAGATGATGGCTGTAGTCGAGATATATTTGCTGGCGATCTCGTGGTATCGAAAGAACACCGAGATCGTGCCAAAGGAGTACAAGTGGGATCGGCAGGAGAAAGTACCTGAGTAGAGTCACAAACCGCGCAGAAGTAATGGAGTCCAAGGAGAGGCCAAAATGGCTGTCATTAGAACAGTTAAACAAACGAGCACAGTAAAACAGTCACTGGTACAATTGGTTATAATAATAATTGTTTTCATCGAACCAATCGCGTTCTGTTGACAAAAGTAGGTCACTACAGGAGCCTCCCGCTAGAAAGGGTTTACACTTTCGACAGGTAGCGGTTTGATTCGTGGGATTGGTCTGCAAAAGTGTGGTTGTAGGACGGAAGAATTGGCGAAACAGGAAGCGATCGTTGATCCTCGAGTCGCCAACGAAATTCTTTTGCGTAGAACAGTACCAGGAGAATCGTGCTGTATTTGTTGCTCAAGTTTGCATAATACACCAGAGTGGTTTGTATCCAGGATCTGAAGATTACGTTCGTAGGGATGCGAACCAAGAAACGCTGCAGACGTAGGACGAAACGCGTTGAGTCAAGAAACCTTAGGCGACCACAACGACCAAGTGCGAAATCAAGCGTATGCCAAGCGAATTCTAAACCAGGCTATCGACTGAGTGTGTTGAAAAGAGCGTGTGTGGCCAAACCAGCTTCCGCCAAATTTGACTGAAGTCGACGTTACCAAACGGGTGATGGTCGGAAGCGTGGGCTCAGGATACAAAAAAAATCAAAAAAAAAGAAAATTGTAGCATGCGTGTAGTATGGGAGTTGTCCTTCACCGTGTCCGATGTTGACTGTGCGGTTAGTCGCGAAAGCGTACGGGTAAGCGTACTCGGCGACCGGAACGTGAGACAGTAGTCTCGTTCGTACTTCGTGAGCCTGCGATCTCATCCGAGGTCAAGGGCGGCGTGATCTGCCGATCTGGACGTGAGACGGAAGTCTCGTACGTAGATGGTGCAGATGACGCGTGCTGCTGACCGGGACGTGAGAACGAGGTCTCTGATGTATCTAGCGTGGGATCTGAAGTAGATGTAGAGATCCCGCTAGTAGGTTTGATAGGTTTAATATTAAGTCTCAAGTTATAGGGTGGGGCACTGTCATCGACGTGTGCTGGTTTGAGACGATCAATGCTGACGACCTCGACGCAGCCATGTCGATCAACCCTGAAGGCGAGAGATCACGTGGAATGGTCCTTCGTAAGGCTGTTGCAAAGGTTTGCGTACCGAATCTACTCGTATGAAAACATGTGAACAGGTAGATAACTCTCGAGGGAGAGCGACCTGTCGATGTTGTATTCGAGTTGACACCGGAGACAGCGTTCGCATAAATGCAGACAGTCGATGGACGTAGTCTGATTTACGGAAATCGTTACTGCTCCGTGGTGTGAAGAATTCCCCAGGCAGACGCAATGTCGTGCCGTATACAAATTCAGCGATGGAACATTGGATATCTGCCTTCAAACTCGTTCTGATGCCTAAGAGAACGAGCGATAAGGTTTCGTACCAATTGTCGTTTTCGTGTACTCGAAGAGCACTTTTGAGCTGACGATGAAACCGTTCGACTAAACCATTCGATGCTGGATGGTAGGCGGTAGTGCGTATGCGTTCCGTACCAAGCAGCCGGGTCAGTGAGGAGAATAATGCGGACTCGAATTGTTGTCCTCGGTCAGTTGTGACAGTCGAGGGACAACCGTACAATGCTATCCATCGTTCTACGAAGCGGTGAGCAACTGTCTCTCGCCGTAATAGATGCGATGGGAATAGCTTCGGGCCATCTTGTAAAACGGTCAATGCACGTGAGTATGTGATCATACCCATGCGATGGTGGCAATGGTCCTACAGTGTCTATATGAACGTGATCAAAGCGAGCATCAGGCGTGGCGAACGTGCCAATGGGGGCAGCTACGTGCCTGTGCACTTTTGATCGTTGACACTGTAAGCATTGCTTTACCCACATACGAACATCTTTATTCATGGACGGCCAGACGTATCGTGCAGCGATGAGACGTAAGGTGGCTGCGATACCTGGATGAGACAATCCATGAAGGGCATCGAAGACGAGACGGCGATAGGTAGAGGGTACGATGGGTCGAGGAAGACCGGTAGAAATATCACATAGGATAGTACCTGAGCTAGTAGCTAGGGGTGCTTCCTGACACTGAAGGAACGAAGATTGTGGTGCTTCTGCACAGACAGGATCGTTTGCTTGCGCGGCGGCCACAGCAGGAAGATGGAGCACCGGTAAGGTAACTGCATTCGTCTGGATACGTGATAGAGCATCGGCAACATAGTTCAACTCGCCTTTAATGTGACGAAGGTCTGTCGTGAACTGGGAGATATAGTCCAAATGTCTGCACTCTCGTGGTGAGTAGCGGTCAGACTTGGTATACAGGGCATACGTTAAGGGCTTATGGTCGGTGAATAAGATGAAATTGCGACCTCCTACCGGGTGCCGGAAATGTTTGATGGCTCAGTAGGCTGCTAGCAGTTCGCGACCAAAAGCGCTATATCTCGTCTCCGTGGGAGTAAGGCGTCGTGGCTGATGGGTCAGGATGAGTGAGAAGTGTAGCTCTGAAAATGCAGTACGTGCGGTATCGTTCAATTCTAATTTGCGTGGATTACCGCGTAGTAAATCGGTTAATGGTCGTAACCGTTCTGCCGCGTGAAGGATGAAACTTCGGTAGAAGTTAACCAAACCGAGAAAAGCCTTCAGTTCCTTGAGTGTGGACGGCACGTTGTACTTCTTGATTGCTCGAACTTTGTCCTCGCAAGGCAGAATACCCTCTTGTCTGATGATGTGAATCAAAAATATTATTTCTGGTTTACCCAATTCACATTTGTCTGGGTTGACTACTATTCCATTATCTGAAAGACGTTGGAATAATAGTGTAAGGTGTTGATAATGTTCATCTACATATGATGATGCGATTAGCAGGTCATCAATATAAACGTGAACAAAATCCAAGTCTCGTACTATGCTATCGATAAAACTTTGGAAAGTTTGAGCAGCATTCCGTACTCCAAATGGCATTCGTAGGAACTCAAACAGACCGAAAGGAGTCGTGATAGCAGTTTTTCGATATCTTCAAGAGCGACTGGGATCTGGTGATATGCTCGTACCAAACAGATCTTAGAAAATATAATCGTGCCCTTGAGCGATGCCGTGATGTCGTGTATGTGGGGGATGGGGTAGCTATCAAAGCGCGTAACTACGTTTAATGCTCGGTAGTCGCCGCATGGTCTCCTTTTTGCGTACCATGTGAAGAGGAGAGGCCCAGGGACTGTGAGAAGGACGAATAATACCAGTAGATAGTAAATTGTCAAACTGACGTTTAGCAAAGGCTAATTTGTCCCGTGCCAGTCGGCGTGGTCTTGCCGTGACTGGTGGTCCGCGGGTGACTATGTGGTGTACCACACGATTGGTCACCGATGAGATCTCCTCGAGTGGTTTAGTTATTCTGAGGAATTTCTCGAATAAAGCGTGGAATTTATCGTCACGCGAATAAAAAGTGCCGAGGAATCGGTACGTGTACATCGGAGTCTATTATATTAATACTATTCATATCGTTATCCGTCATGTCGAGTATATTATATGTTAAAAATTAATATGGAAATATACGACAGACGTGGATAGATAAACAATGGACTCACCGGATTGACTTCGGAAGATTTGACCAGAGGTTGATACGTGTTCCCAGATTTGGCTCACCAATTGTAGCTTAGAGTCTAATCGCGCTTGGTTATGAACACCGCTACAAGACTGCGTGCCAGTAAACCAATAAGATTCCCGTAGGTCAATATCAGAAGACAGATGATGGCTGTAGTCGAGATATATTTGCTGGCGATCTCGTGGTATCGAAAGAACACCGAGATCGTGCCAAAGGAGTACAAGTGGGATCGGCAGGAGAAAGTACCTGAGTAGAGTCACAAACCGCGCAGAAGTAATGGAGTCCAAGGAGAGGCCAAAATGGCTGTCATTAGAACAGTTAAACAAACGAGCACAGTAAAACAGTCACTGGTACAATTGGTTATAATAATAATTGTTTTCATCGAACCAATCGCGTTCTGTTGATAAAGTAGGTCACCACACATTCTTATTCATACGAGCATAACAATAATAAGGGTACAATAAGTTACTATAGTGCAGATGACTTTGTCCGTTTAATAAGTTAACAAAAGGTTCTAACCGAATTACGTGAGAGCAAACTCAATTTCACGTGAGTTGCTATAATAACTCTCCCCTCTGCAAATAAATATATATAGAAAAAATGTCTATGTTTGCACAAAAATAGTAAGTAAGTAAGTAGTTACAATCGTTTGAAGAAATGGGCTTATACAAAATTAGAATGAAGCTAAGTGTGCCGTGTGTGTGGTTCGTGCTTGTCCGTAAGGTAATATAAAATAATAGAAGGGAATTATCAATAGAAAATTGTAGCGACATAGTGTTGAGGCCATCTTACTCTGCGGCCAGATCTTGTGGTTACTGGAGTCTCGTCTTTTTGCTGCGTTAGCGTTGTTGATTCTTGAGACTCATGTTTCGTTGGTGTGACCATATTCAAGGAGTTTGTACTTGTTGATTGATTATCGCTATCGACGAAATCTGGTTTCACTCTATCGATGCTGATTACATCTGCCTTCGCAGCTCTGTCTATGGTAATCGTCTTATCTGTCCTCGCTGTCACTTTAAGTGGACCTTCGTAATTCGGTTGCAGAGACGGTTGTACTTTATTTATCTAATGAATACGTAAGTGCTGTTGTGTAGTTCCTGCGGTATGAATACTCGTCGTTGTTGTGGTCTGAGGGGGTTATTTTTAAATCGTTCATGTGCTCTCTCAAGCGTTGTACATAGTTGGTTACATCAGTCAGAACACATTTACTTGAAGTGAAAAATTCTCCGGGTAACCCTAGAGTAGTTCCGTATACCAACTCGGCTGGACAACATCCCATATCTTGTTTAATTGTTGCTTTTGGACCTAACATTACTAGAGGAAGCTTGTTGGCTCAATCGTTGTTAGCAATGACGGATGTAAGAGATGTTTTAATTGCCTATGTAGGCATTCGACCATTCCGTTTGCCATTGGATGGTAAGATGTCGCTCGAATTCGTCTAATACCGCAGATTTCTGTAGGCTGTTGAAAGAGTTGACTTTCAAATTGAGCTCCTCTATCAGTCGTGATGATCGCTGGTACGCCGTAGTAAGAAATCCAATTTTCAACTAGTGCTTTGGCTACCGATTTGGCCGAGGTATCTTTTATCGGTACTGCCGCCGGCCATCGAGTGAACCTGTCAATGCATGTAAAGATATAATTGTATCCATTCGAGACAGGCAGTGGTTCTACAATGTCGATGTGTATATGCTCAAATCTAGTATCTGGGTGTGAAAATGTACCCACTGCGGAGCTAGTGTGACGAAGTACTTTGACTTTTTGACACTTCATGCATGCCTGCGTCCAATTACGTACATTGTGATTCACGTTTGATCATACGAATCGTTCACTGATTAGCTTTATCGTGGATTTTATTCCGGGATGCGACATATTGTGCACACTTTCAAAAATTTTCTGTCGCAATGATGTCGGGATAAATGGTCGCGGTCGGCCTGTCGATGTATCATGTATTACTTTCGTGTTACCGAACCGCACCTCTTCGAGCACTAATGATGTCGTAACATCGGATCTGAGCTTATTTAATTCAATGTCTCTCTTGCAACTTTGCTAGACCGTTATAATTGATTCCACATGCAATAAGCGTGTTTATCGTTGCTCTTGACAGTGAGTCAGCCACATCGTTTTCTTGTCCTTTAATATATCGTATATCAGAGGTGAACTGTGAAATAAACTCCAACTGTCGGATCTCTCTCGGGGAATAATTGTCTTGTTTTGCGCTTAATGCTTTCGTAAGTGGTTTGTGGTCTGTGTAAACGGCAAAACTTATGCCATCCACCATATGACGAAAATATTTTATTGCTAAGTAATTTGCTGGCAGTGCTCTTTAAAAGTACTACATCTTGTTTGTCTAGGATTCAGACTTTTCGAAAAAATGAGAGCGGTTCCTATGTGCCATTTATTAACTGCTGTTAAAAGGCTCCTATCGCAACATCCGATGCGTCAGTCATGATAGCTAATGGTGTTTCGCTCTTTAGTCTAGCTAGTGTCATTTCTTTGTTTAGTGCTTTTTCAGCGTGCTCGAATGCTTGTGTTGCCTCAGGTGATAAATGGAATGTTCGGGCGTGACCCCTTAACGAGTCTGTTAATGGTTGCAATATTGCCGCACAACTCGAAATAAATCGTCTGTAATAATTTACCAACCCGAGGAATCGTCATATCTTTTTCATGAGTCGGGTGGCGGATAATTTCTGATGGCGTCGACTTCTATTGAGATCGGTGTAATGCCTTGAGAAGTTACAGTGTGACCTAGGAATTGCAAAGATTTCTTTCCGAATTCACACTTCTCAATGTTTATGGAAATGCCGTGTTCTCGCAGTCTCGTGAATAATTGTCGCAACTGTTGTATATGTTCATCCTTAGTGGCACTGGCTACTAGTAAGTCATCGATATATGCGTAAACTCCAGGTACACCTCTGGTGACCTGGTCGATAAACCGTCGAAAGGTTTGCGCTGCATTAGTCAGTCCAAAAGGCATGCTTAGTAATTCATACAGCCCAAATGGGGTCGTTACCGCTGTCTTTGGTATGTCGTGTGGAGAAACAGGAATGTGATAGTATGCTCTAACTAAATCGATCTTGGAGAACATAGTAGCGTCTTCTATACCGTAGGTAAAATCGTGGATATGCGGTATAGGATGTCTGTCGACTACTGTTTGTTTTTTAAGTGCTCGGTAGTCTCAACATGGCCTAATTTCTCCATTCATTTTCAGGGCCATATGCAATGAGGATGTCCACGGGCTGTTCGAAGGCCTTACAATGCCCAGCCTTATCAACTTATCAAATTCCTGTTTTGCAATCGCTAGTCTTTTTGGGTCTAATCTTCTTGGCTTTGCATTAATTGGTGGCCCATTCGTTGTGATATGGTGCTGAATGGAGTGCTTGAGATCTGCCTTATTGTACGTTACTTTCACGAGTTCAGGAAATTCCTTTAACAACAATTTATATGGATCATCGTGGCTTTTATCTATCACTAGATTCATGGAAACGGCTTCTGTAAGTGTTCCTCTTATCGAAGTGGTGTGACTACCATTTATAAGTCTGTGACGTCGCGAGTCTACTAGCAGATCAAAGTTACGTAGGAAATCGATGCTTATTATAGGCACTGATACATCTGCTACGACAAAGTTCCGGCGGTATGAAGCGCCTCGTCAGAAATTTAGGAACAACTTTCGTTTGCCGTACGTTTTAATATCCGATTTGTTCGCTGCTCTTAGAACAAGTGATGCATTAACGTTTCTTCTCTCCTCGCTTACAGGAGGTACTACGCTGATTTCCGCTTCAGTGTCAACTAAGAATTGAGCGCCTGTTACTCTGTCCTGAACGTAAAACAAACGACTGTTTCTAGGAGCCGTTCTAGTTGTCGTGGCGTTCACCGACAAGCGGTGTGATCGTTTGAATTTACATGGTGGTCGACAGTTTCGAGCTTTGCCACCAAAAGTTTGATGGGACTAACATATTGTAGGAGCTGAGCGCATCTTAGAACATGATGAACTTCTATCTTTCGATCTACTTCGCGACCATTTTCTTTGTATATTGCTCTGGTTTATTTTTGTCAGCTTGTGGCATAAAACGTTAATCTCCTTTTGTAATGCGTTGATTCGTTCATCTACTGTGGTATTATGTCTTTGCGGACTCGTTTGTTTTATTGTCTCGTAAATCCTATCGTCTATATTAGCAATGTTGTGTATGTCAACATCGCTGTCTTCAACTGCGAGGATCTGCTGAACGTTCAGTGGGAGTCGTCGTAGCTATAACTGATAAAACATGTTTTTATCTACTTTTCAGCCTCCGATTATGCTTCTCGTATAATTTTTTAGCTGCGACGGAGTCCTACTTGACTGAGAAGCTGCTCGTCGGTCACTTAATGAGACGGCTTTAATCACAACCTGCTTAAGTACGTCGTATGGCTTTTCGATGCCTGGCTTAGTTAAAACCTCTCGTACATTTTCGGCTACTTCATCCGTAAGTAGTGAGCTTGCATGGCCGAATTTATCTCGCTGTAAATGAACACGATTAGCAACAAAGTCATGTTCACGTCTAATAGACCAGAGTTCAGGATCTGTGATTCTAAAAGGAGGAATAGTTACATTCAAGGACCTCACAGACGAAATTTGTGGAAGGTCGTTATTTAAAGACATGATTAAAAGATCAAAAGTTATATATTGTAAATGTCACGGAGAGGAGTGAGTCGATAAAAAAAATGATAATAAAAAATGCTACAATTAATAACAAGGAACGAACTTACTAAATTGCACCAAAATATCAATTGTTTGTAAAATATCGTTGTTTATTATGCGTATTATCGTTATGTTCAATAATGTTTGTGGAATAATGTACGTATAATTAAAATGGTGACATAATAAATCCACAGTTAAGATTATAATCCATATGATAATCCAAATTGAGACGGAGTGCTTTGAATTTTGGGGATTTGATTATATCATCATAAGTCGTTTCGTGTTCGCACGTCGGGATATATATATATATATATATATATATATATATATATATATATATATATAGAAAAATGAATGGATTATCGAATCGATTAAGTGGCTAATAATAAGGTTAGCGAGATGAATATATTCGTGGGCAGTCAACAATGTTCAGGAATGCTTATTCATACGAGCATAACAATAATAAAGGTACAATAAGTTACTATAGTGCAGATGACTTTGTCCGTTTAATAAGTTAACAAAAGGGTTTAACTGAATTACGTGAGAGCAAACTCAATTTCACGTGAGTTGCTATAAGTTCTCGGCATGGTGATAACTTTATTGTGATGTCCGGACGCTCTTAATTCAGCTTCCATGCAGTGGAAGTTTTTTATATTACTAGTTATGTACATTGTATGTCTTTGTTAGTTAATTGCTTACTGGCAATGTCGAGCATTCTTGCACATATGTACATGAATTTACTTCACATTTATTTGTCCGAAATCCCTCCAATTATGTTGAAGTTGGTCTAAGACATATTCGGTAGGCTGTCGATATGGAGAGATGGGTTTGGTCTGGACTAGCTAACGGTTGAAAGGGGTGAGTAGCACGGCGTATATGTTCACGGTCTGGTGCGGATAAATAACTGAGTGCCTTCAGCTGGATGTGTCCAGTAGAATCAATGAGGTCAAAGACCTACAGAAGTACTTAGTTTGAGGATTTATTTATCGTTACAAGTTTCTGCTCGAAAGAGTCGAATTTTGGTTTCCTTGTGTTTGACAAAACAACTGCAAGTACAAAAGTACAAATCTGTATGAAAGAAATCATGATTTCATCGTAGGAGGTTACTGATCACTGAGCAGTTAGAGTTTTAAAAACTGATGATTGTTGCCACAATCCATAAGAGCCGTAGACTACAGATTAACAATGAAATTAACACGCTGAATCTCTCTCTACAATATGACGGACGGCAAGTGTTGCGTACGTGTTCGATATCTTGATCGAAAAATAAGAAATTAAGAGTGTCCATCTGGATTCATGCTAAGAATACTGGTTCAAAACTCTGTCAATGCGGTGGCGGAAGCAACAAGACAAATATCACTGCGTAAACTGACAATTTGTGCAAATAGTTGCATTGCCGGACTGTTAATTAATATGTACAGGTTGGAAATCATCGAGCTTTGGAACAGCCGATATTTGCACCGTAACTATCTTCCAGACAAGAATCACAAGGAGACAGTATTTCACGTAATTAATAATCATACAAGCTAATCGACCGACTGAGTTTATTTTGACAGCTGTATCGACCGTACCAGTCGCAATTCGCAACTGCTATTTTCCCACATGTTAGTCCTGAAAAATCGTTATGAATTAGATTATATAAACTTGATGAGTGAATACTGCATAGAAAACAACCACTTAAATGTTTGCATAATACGTATGTAAAATTAACATTTTTTACAGGTTACGGGGTTAAACAGTTGTGACTCAAGAATGGCTAATTACCTATGACTAAGCCTAATGTTTAGCGCTCCTCAGCTTATTTTAAGTAAAATTTACAAGTTATGGCATCAAATTTAAATAATTACTATAGTTCGGACGGGCAGCGCTCCAGGGGTATCGCGACACTTTTTTGCGCTACTTCTTCATTTCTGCTTTGTGCACAGCCAAAATTTGAAATTTATTATAATTAAATTTGAAAAATCAATTTCCGTCTTCATAATTAAGTGAAAAGGGGTTTTTTCATTTTGCGTTACATGGTATCGCGAAGTCCTTGAAAATTCATTAATCAGGTGCTGCTATAATAGTTTTTTCATATTTGCATCCCAGACTGGCGATTATTTCTACTTAACTATACAAACAGAGCAGAGAAATCGTTTATTTTTATATGAAATGATATTATCTTAGCATATATTGTCATAAAAATTGTATTGTCGTCAAGGCTACCAAAACTGCGCTACAACTAACGATACCATGATAACATTTATCGTTTTTCCCTTCTGTATTACAGTTTTGGCTGATTTCCACTGTTTTGTTCTACTTTTATGGCAGACATAGGCTAATAGTGAAAATATTAGCTGTTCTTAGTGTTGTCAATATTATGTATATGCTGTAGATGTTTATAACACATACCAATATGTTAATATCACCTTCTACAGTTAGATATATAAGCTACCAAATCATTATATTGCAGGAAATAAATCACAATTATGCGAGAGAGGTACAATTATGTGGAGATTTTACCAGAGAGTAAGCTAAGATTGCTTTATAAAGCTAATTAGCTTAGAGTTAGTATATTATCTCTTGAACAGAGTTCCAATGTTCAGGCTGCCGGTATTCTTGCAAAGATAGCCAATAGCAGAAATAAGTACGATTGGGTAATCAAGATATCTTGATCTCAGGTGACCAGATTGTGTGAGATCGTATATAATGATCTTCGAAAATCACCGAAGGCCTGGCTAGTTTATATGCTGATGCCGTAAATGACAATTAATTATTATAACCATCTACAGCATATACATAATATTGACAACACTAAGAACAGCTAATATTTTCACTATTAGCCTATGTCTGCCATAAAAGTAGAACAAAACAGTGGAAATCAGCCAAAACTGTAATACAGAAGGGAAAAACGATAAATGTTATCATGGTATCGTTAGTTGTAGCGCAGTTTTGGTAGCCTTGACGACAATACAATTTTTATGACAATATATGCTAAGATAATATCATTTCATATAAAAATAAACGATTTCTCTGCTCTGTTTGTATAGTTAAGTAGAAATAATCGCCAGTCTGGGATGCAAATATGAAAAAACTATTATAGCAGCACCTGATTAATGAATTTTCAAGGACTTCGCGATACCATGTAACGCAAAATGAAAAAAACCCCTTTTCACTTAATTATGAAGACGGAAATTGATTTTTCAAATTTAATTATAATAAATTTCAAATTTTGGCTGTGCACAAAGCAGAAATGAAGAAGTAGCGCAAAAAAGTGTCGCGATACCCCTGGAGCGCTGCCCGTCCGAACTATAGTAATTATTTAAATTTGATGCCATAACTTGTAAATTTTACTTAAAATAAGCTGAGGAGCGCTAAACATTAGGCTTAGTCATAGGTAATTAGCCATTCTTGAGTCACAACTGTTTAACCCCGTAACCTGTAAAAAATGTTAATTTTACATACGTATTATGCAAACATTTAAGTGGTTGTTTTCTATGCAGTATTCACTCATCAAGTTTATATAATCTAATTCATAACGATTTTTCAGGACTAACATGTGGGAAAATAGCAGTTGCGAATTGCGACTGGTACGGTCGATACAGCTGTCAAAATAAACTCAGTCGGTCGATTAGCTTGTATGATTATTAATTACGTGAAATACTGTCTCCTTGTGATTCTTGTCTGGAAGATAGTTACGGTGCAAATATCGGCTGTTCCAAAGCTCGATGATTTCCAACCTGTACATATTAATTAACAGTCCGGCAATGCAACTATTTGCACAAATTGTCAGTTTACGCAGTGATATTTGTCTTGTTGCTTCCGCCACCGCATTGACAGAGTTTTGAACCAGTATTCTTAGCATGAATCCAGATGGACACTCTTAATTTCTTATTTTTCGATCAAGATATCGAACACGTACGCAACACTTGCCGTCCGTCATATTGTAGAGAGAGATTCAGCGTGTTAATTTCATTGTTAATCTGTAGTCTACGGCTCTTATGGATTGTGGCAACAATCATCAGTTTTTAAAACTCTAACTGCTCAGTGATCAGTAACCTCCTACGATGAAATCATGATTTCTTTCATACAGATTTGTACTTTTGTACTTGCAGTTGTTTTGTCAAACACAAGGAAACCAAAATTCGACTCTTTCGAGCAGAAACTTGTAACGATAAATAAATCCTCAAACTAAGTACTTCTGTAGGTCTTTGACCTCATTGATTCTACTGGACACATCCAGCTGAAGGCACTCAGTTATTTATCCGCACCAGACCGTGAACATATACGCCGTGCTACTCACCCCTTTCAACCGTTAGCTAGTCCAGACCAAACCCATCTCTCCATATCGATAGCCTACCGAATATGTCTTAGACCAACTTCAACATAATTGGAGGGATTTCGGACAAATAAATGTGAAGTAAATTCATGTACATATGTGCAAGAATGCTCGACATTGCCAGTAAGCAATTAACTAACAAAGACATACAATGTACATAACTAGTAATATAAAAAACTTCCACTGCATGGAAGCTGAATTAAGAGCGTCCGGACATCACAATAAAGTTATCACCATGCCGAGAACTTATAGCAACTCACGTGAAATTGAGTTTGCTCTCACGTAATTCAGTTAAACCCTTTTGTTAACTTATTAAACGGACAAAGTCATCTGCACTATAGTAACTTATTGTACCTTTATTATTGTTATGCTCGTATGAATAAGCATTCCTGAACATTGTTGACTGCCCACGAATATATTCATCTCGCTAACCTTATTATTAGCCACTTAATCGATTCGATAATCCATTCATTTTTCTATATATATATATATATATATATATATATATATATATATATATATATATATATATATATATATCCCGACGTGCGAACACGAAACGACTTATGATGATATAATCAAATCCCCAAAATTCAAAGCACTCCGTCTCAATTTGGATTATCATATGGATTATAATCTTAACTGTGGATTTATTATGTCACCATTTTAATTATACGTACATTATTCCACAAACATTATTGAACATAACGATAATACGCATAATAAACAACGATATTTTACAAACAATTGATATTTTGGTGCAATTTAGTAAGTTCGTTCCTTGTTATTAATTGTAGCATTTTTTATTATCATTTTTTTTATCGACTCACTCCTCTCCGTGACATTTACAATATATAACTTTTGATCTTTTAATCATGTCTTTAAATAACGACCTTCCACAAATTTCGTCTGTGAGGTCCTTGAATGTAACTATTCCTCCTTTTAGAATCACAGATCCTGAACTCTGGTCTATTAGACGTGAACATGACTTTGTTGCTAATCGTGTTCATTTACAGCGAGATAAATTCGGCCATGCAAGCTCACTACTTACGGATGAAGTAGCCGAAAATGTACGAGAGGTTTTAACTAAGCCAGGCATCGAAAAGCCATACGACGTACTTAAGCAGGTTGTGATTAAAGCCGTCTCATTAAGTGACCGACGAGCAGCTTCTCAGTCAAGTAGGACTCCGTCGCAGCTAAAAAATTATACGAGAAGCATAATCGGAGGCTGAAAAGTAGATAAAAACATGTTTTATCAGTTATAGCTACGACGACTCCCACTGAACGTTCAGCAGATCCTCGCAGTTGAAGACAGCGATGTTGACATACACAACATTGCTAATATAGACGATAGGATTTACGAGACAATAAAACAAACGAGTCCGCAAAGACATAATACCACAGTAGATGAACGAATCAACGCATTACAAAAGGAGATTAACGTTTTATGCCACAAGCTGACAAAAATAAACCAGAGCAATATACAAAGAAAATGGTCGCGAAGTAGATCGAAAGATAGAAGTTCATCATGTTCTAAGATGCGCTCAGCTCCTACAATATGTTAGTCCCATCAAACTTTTGGTGGCAAAGCTCGAAACTGTCGACCACCATGTAAATTCAAACGATCACACCGCTTGTCGGTGAACGCCACGACAACTAGAACGGCTCCTAGAAACAGTCGTTTGTTTTACGTTCAGGACAGAGTAACAGGCGCTCAATTCTTAGTTGACACTGAAGCGGAAATCAGCGTAGTACCTCCTGTAAGCGAGGAGAGAAGAAACGTTAATGCATCACTTGTTCTAAGAGCAGCGAACAAATCGGATATTAAAACGTACGGCAAACGAAAGTTGTTCCTAAATTTCTGACGAGGCGCTTCATACCGCCGGAACTTTGTCGTAGCAGATGTATCAGTGCCTATAATAAGCATCGATTTCCTACGTAACTTTGATCTGCTAGTAGACTCGCGACGTCACAGACTTATAAATGGTAGTCACACCACTTCGATAAGAGGAACACTTACAGAAGCCGTTTCCATGAATCTAGTGATAGATAAAAGCCACGATGATCCATATAAATTGTTGTTAAAGGAATTTCCTGAACTCGTGAAAGTAACGTACAATAAGGCAGATCTCAAGCACTCCATTCAGCACCATATCACAACGAATGGGCCACCAATTAATGCAAAGCCAAGAAGATTAGACCCAAAAAGACTAGCGATTGCAAAACAGGAATTTGATAAGTTGATAAGGCTGGGCATTGTAAGGCCTTCGAACAGCCCGTGGACATCCTCATTGCATATGGCCCTGAAAATGAATGGAGAAATTAGGCCATGTTGAGACTACCGAGCACTTAAAAAACAAACAGTAGTCGACAGACATCCTATACCGCATATCCACGATTTTACCTACGGTATAGAAGACGCTACTATGTTCTCCAAGATCGATTTAGTTAGAGCATACTATCACATTCCTGTTTCTCCACACGACATACCAAAGACAGCGGTAACGACCCCATTTGGGCTGTATGAATTACTAAGCATGCCTTTTGGACTGACTAATGCAGCGCAAACCTTTCGACGGTTTATCGACCAGGTCACCAGAGGTGTACCTGGAGTTTACGCATATATCGATGACTTACTAGTAGCCAGTGCCACTAAGGATGAACATATACAACAGTTGCGACAATTATTCACGAGACTGCGAGAACACGGCATTTCCATAAACATTGAGAAGTGTGAATTCGGAAAGAAATCTTTGCAATTCCTAGGTCACACTGTAACTTCTCAAGGCATTACACCGATCTCAATAGAAGTCGACGCCATCAGAAATTATCCGCCACCCGACTCATGAAAAAGATATGACGATTCCTCGGGTTGGTAAATTATTACAGACGATTTATTTCGAGTTGTGCGGCAATATTGCAACCATTAACAGACTCGTTAAGGGGTCACGCCCGAATATTAACCGCCCTAATTTAAACCAGTTCAACAAAATTATCAATCAGTCTACTTATTGTTAAATAGAAGTGGATTTGCACTCTTTGGTTTGATTATAGTTCCAAATATTTTATGAATATAGGAAACCAGACATTTTCACGTTATTGTATCTTTCTCAGCGTCTTATACTTGTGAAAGCATTAACAATCATAACAATATCTGTATTTTCGTGTAATGACCAATTGTTTTCAATGATAGATCAGATGGTTGGTGACATCGCCAGACGAATATGAATACATGAAGGTTACTGGGAGTATTATCGATAAGATTTCTTGTAACTGTTATACATACGCAACAAATACAGGGAAGTTTATTTAATAAAATCGCAACATAACAAAACACCAAGCCGAAACTGTCAGCACAGCAGGATAACGATGACTTCCTTGCATATTTGAAAGCACTATCAATGTCAAAAGGTATCACTAAATACCTTAGAAATATTGTAACAGAAATCTTAATATTTGTAAAAAACTGACACTCGGAAAGACGGTGTCAAAACAAAAGTTAAGGCAACGGCTGATGAAGTTTTAAAGAATCCCCTACTTTCTGAAGGCTTTAATTTGTTAATGATTAGATATATTATATACAATTTACGATGAACTAATTTTTATATAAATTTTTCAACACTTTAAACAAAACGAATGTAAAAGCCCAACTACTCAATGCATATCATCAATATAGAACAGATAACTAAGATATGTAAAACGGAAAACACAAATGAATGCTTTTATACATGAATATGACATGAATAAATAAACGACAATTTGAAGATAACGAGCATTGATACAACCAGTAACTAAGAATAAAAAAGGACAACCCCTGAAATATTATATTCTATCAGTCTGAAGTAAACAGTAAATGGATGTGAAATAGGAATTATTTAGAAGCATGGTCTGTATGGATTAATACCCTAGAGACAAATGAAACATCAAGAGAATAATCGAGGTGGAGATCACATGAGAATGTTTACACACCGACTCCATGATTCAAGGTAGTCGATCCAAGAAAGTGAACATATTGGTAATCACAAAGGGTTGAAACCGAGAAAAGCAGAATATACGCACCACATCACCATTGGTACCGCTATGTGGTAAAGTGGACTATGACCTCTTTGAGTAGAACGAACAATAGCTTTTTGTGTTTCATCCAATAAAAGTACAGGTATGGAGATTTTCAATACAGCGAACCACTCTGCGACATTCAGTGCAGCTATTTGGAATATATTCTGAAATATAGTACAATCCAATTAGAAAATATCACCAATGAAACATTAAATTAAGTAAATTGATTGATCAATTATAATACTATATTCATGACTTAATTAGCGATTTCTACAACTTTATTAACTTGTTACCCTTCATTTTGGCCAACAATGTCGGTTTAGGTTTTACTTATACAGACTTTAATAACGATTTATTATAACGCGAACGTACCATTTAATCTACAGAAACTAAACAGCTGATAAATAACATGAAGTATCCGTTAAATGTAAAATTAAACAAAACCTCATTAATGTCAGTTTATTTTATTTTATTACATGTAACAATGTTGCACATTCTAGATACGCAGATACAACATAGAAGAAAAAGACCTGTTTGTCAGTTGAATGACACAAAAGTCTATTGGCCACTAATATAAATTATTGGAATAGTTTTTTTTAAAAATGACAGCTATGCGTACAGAATCTTGTTATTCAGAATCGACGAGTTAAACGCCTTGAATTAATTCCTTAACTAGAAAATTCTTACAGCTAACCACTGATGAACCATGCGAGATGCATTTATCCGAGACCTTTCAGTTACTGATGCACTGATAATTTGATTGCATTTGCCTACAAACATTTACAGGTAAATACCTACTTTGATCTAACAGCTAAATAGTTTGTAAGATCAACTTCATAAACAAAATAAAGTTTAAAAGATGTAATTTTTGTAAATCAGTAGTTTGAATGTTTGCAGCACTACCAAGTTAATAATCATAAAATCAGCTGTATCTACTATTGAAATAGGATGGTAAAGATTTTTTTGATATTGTTTAATTCTTTATTCAAACACAAAAATATTGAATAAAAAACTTAGTTCAGCGAACAGTTCTGTTTTTGGCGAATTCATTTTTAAAGTTGTACAATCGCAAACATATGTACCTATTTGGCGGGATGATAATCGGTGTATTCCGTTTACAAAAATAATGATACAAAGGAACTCCAAAATAAATATTCGTCACACCAGAAAATAATATTTCGGATGGAAAAATGAGAGTATAAAAACAAATGAATAAAAAATTAAGTGAATGACAACGAAAAAATAACAATCGGAAGAGTTCAGTCCAGAAACATACAACCAGAAAGAAATCTTTCAGTTACAAAAGATCCTCTTACTCACATTAATAACGTATTTATTACTATTATTTATTTTAACACATAGATATAGGTACAAGAAGGCACCAAATACATATGCGCCAAACAAATCTCAATTGATATGTGTGAGGGTTGTGATACTGCCCAGGTGCCCAAACCGAAGCAGGTTGTTTTCTTAGGGGGCCACAACCCGAGCCTTTGACCTGAAGATCTGATCCACAAGGCAGTGGAGCATCGTAAGGAGATGCAGTCCCATGGTAGCCGGTGACCAACGATTCGTTCATACGCCATTTGTTCCCGCAGGATACTGGAGCCCATGTGCATCATTGGTTTGGGATCCGGTTATAGCGCCGGACATTCGCTTTTCGTCCTCTCATTTTCGTAAACAACACCCCCGCCACGTGAAGGCAGTGAGTAGGACTTCCCTGGCAGAGGCTATATAAGCGTGGCCGTGTGAGAGAATTTCGAGAAGGAGGGCGAACACACCCCACTCTCGGCCATACCAGGACATTTGGGGGCCATTAATAACGTAAGAGGAAATTACAAACCGATCGTCAATTGCTTGTGTTCTTAGTCATATCTAATAACGTTTTGAGGTACTGTGTGGCGCTATTTTTAGGATTCCAACCAGGGTATCTATAAAGGATCAACAGACGTCATTCATGTACAAATTTCTTTCATACTATGGCATTATGTCAAAAACTGACTACCTCTCAGCTTTTCGCAACCAGTCCCAGAGTCGGCAAGCAATCCACGATGTAGAACTTATTGAGACGACATTCATAGTACATGTTCAAGCCACTGAAGATGATGCCGAAAATTGAATCGTTTCTGTCCCCCGACGAATCTCCCTACTACTTATAAAGCGGTGTCATAGAATGTCAGCAATCCTTTGGAGAAAACGATGACCTAACATCACTTATGAGATTAGGTCTCACAAGCACAGAACAATGCTGCTCGTACTAGAGTTATAAGTCTGGCTTTTATTATGCGTGAATCGATCTTACCGCTTACTCATTTACCAACAGCACTTACACATCTACCCAGATACACAATTTTATTATTTTATTTATTTGAACACATAAATATTGGTACAAGGGGGGCACCAAATATATATGCGCCACACAAAACAATGATAATTTGAAGAGAAGGAGAAAAGAGAAAAAAAAGAAGTAATGAACGTGGGGAATTACAAAAAAAAAGGGAGAGAGACAGAACAATGGTGGGGGAAACGGAAGGGTACAATCAGAAGAGATCTTTCAGTTAAGGAAGATACAACCACTTTTTATGAAGAAAGTAAAAGAAGGTTACAGCAGGATCGCCACTGGCTTCTATTCTGAGCCATATCTAATAACGTCTCTAGCCACTGCGTTACACCGTCTTTCGGACCCCAAACAGGGAGTCGTGAAGGACCAACAGAAGCTAGCCCTTTGCAGCTTTCTTTCATACCACGACACCACCAGATACACAAAATTTTCGACTACCTCCAAGTTCTTTTTTGAGATCACTTAAGTGGTGGCAGAACCCATCCTTGATAGCATCTGAGCCACAATCTGTTAGGGCTGATAGAAATCATCCAGCTCTATAAGGGTGGTTTGCATTGTAACACAAATTTTACCATCTTAAAACTTTAAAAACTAGAACTATTTAATCAGCTATTAAACAAATTACAAAATGCACAACTAAAGGCCCACTATTAGTGCATTCTGTAGACCATAATTAGCAAGTCGATGAGTGAATGTTGAGGGATAGTCCGTTGATTTGGAACTGCTGGTTAAATAAAATACTTGACAGTCGTCTGAATAAAAACCAATTCAAATAAAATTATAGGACCGTCTAATAAACAAAATCCTGAAAACCAGAGCCTAGACAAACAGATATTAGTTAAAAATTTGAATGGTAAAATTGAAAGACCTACCGCTAGTACGTTTATGTACAAGATTGCAAAGTGTAGTGTCATACTAAAACAGATCGCAGCGATAAGCCACATATTATGCCAAGGAGGCATGACCAGAAGCGACTGATTCTCAGAAAGGCTAATAAAATAAACATAATACAAAATTACCGAAGGAGACACAATATCTGATGACCAGAGCAGCATATGATGGAAGACACACAAACACCGGTAAAAGGAGGCACCAAATATATATGCACATCACTTCGTCATCTGAAGTGTATGAGGGCTGGAACACTGTTCGGATGGCCACTCCCCGAGTCTTTTACCTAGAGGTCTAATCCATAAGAAAATGAAGCAACATTAGATTCATACGCAATTGGTTCCCTCAGAATCCTGGACCCTATGTGCATTTTACATAAAATAAGACGTAAGACCTAATATACCCCTGAACTAGCATTCATTTAAAGAAGACGACTTTTTCTTAAAATATTATGATTGCGATTACCATACAAGTTACTCCGTTTACTCCTCTGTTTATGAAAGACCTTTAAAACCTAACCAACCATTAGTATCTACACATATTCAACTCACATTTTTTAAATGGAGATAGCTTTGTACTACAACATGTAATGACAATCAACTAAATTTGTATTCTACTCTTCTTATTCCATATAAACACATGCAAATAATTCCCAACTCTTACCATTAAAAATAATGGTCTGATCTACTTATCCACACCATACAGTAAGACAAGGCTGTCTACTCTCTCCCTTCCTCTTTCTTCTGGTGGTCGACTGGATTATGAAGACCTCGACATCTGAGGGAAACTACGGCATACGATGGACAGCTCAGAACCAATTAGACGACTTGGACTTCGCAGATGACCTAGCCCTACTATCACATACACACGAACAAATGCAGATAAAGACAGCCAGCATAGCAGCAGTCTCTGCATCAGTAGGCCTCAACATACACAAAGGGAAAACCAAGGTCCTCAAACACAACACGGAGAACAGCAATCCAATCACTCTTGATGGCGAAACTCTGGAAGATGTGGAATCCTTCACATACCTGGGAAGCATCGTCGATAAACAAGGAGGTTCAGATGCAGACATCGAGGCGAGGATTGGCAAAGCTAGAGCGGCATTCCTTCAACTGGAGAACATATGGAACTCAAAACAACTTTCAATCAATATCACGGTCAGAATCTTCAATACGAACGTCAAGGCAGTTCTACTGTACGGAGCTGAAACTTGGAGAACTACAACAACTACCATCAAGAAGGTACAGGTATTTATCAATAGCTGTCTACGCATGATAATCAACATCTATTGGCCGGATACCATCAGCAACAGCCTTTTGTGGGAGAGAACCAACCAGCTTCCAGCGGAAGAGGAAATTAGGAAAAGACGATGGAAATGGATAGGACATTCATTGAGGAAATCATCAAAATGCATTACGAGACAAGCGCTAACTTGGAATACTGAAGGGAAGCGGAAAAGAGGAAGGCCAAAGAACACATTACGTCGGGAAATAGAAGCAGATATGAAAAGGATGAATAAGAACTGGAAAGAGCTTGAAAGGATTGCCCAGGACAGGGTTGGATGGAGAATGCTGGTGAGCGGCCTATGCTCCTTCACGAGGAGTAACAGGCGTAAGTAAGTAAGTAAGTAACCATTAAAAATAATGGTCTGATCTACTTATCCACACCATACAGTAGGAAATTTGTTAACATCAACAACTATATATTGATCTCTTTTTTATTATAGAATGACTTGATTTGTCACTGCAAAAACGCAACAACACGGAAGATAGTTGTTCACTATATTTCTGTGCGTAGTTGAACTTGAATAAGTATCACACGTAAAAACTGCGAGTAAGGCTTAATAATACATAATGACTTGGAAAACAGTTTACTATATCTAGTGGACTTAAAACTTGTAAACGAAGTAGATAATCTTTGTAGTGTCAGTCATAAATAACTCTTAAATGAAATAAAAATCAACAAAATGAATTACCTGTTCAATGCATTAAACATCTCAATTAAAACCAACACAGACAAAGCCATCGTCATAGGTTTTGGACTGGCGAATACGCTACAATTAACTCCTTTGAACATAGATGGTTCCAACTGGCATTGCAAATGATGTGTCTAAAAGAAACGAATTGTATTTTAATTCGAAGATAACCATTAAGAAAAGGAAAACCGGTAATGAGTAGAAAAAATCACGGTGCTAAAGGTGTTACACGATTAGAAACGAAATTTTGAAACTAGGATGACACAGAAAGTAGGAAATATTATCGCTTATAAATGAGCCGTAAATACAAATTGACAGAAAACATTTTTGATGCATCGAATGTAAACATTACGTAATTTTGTTATTACTACATATAAATGAGTTCAAAAAAAGTTAACTGAAATGTTTAGGTGAACACTTCGCTGCTGTACTACTGCTGCCAAATACGAATGAAACCAGTAGTTACTTCCTTAAAAGAGTTAAAACATAATAGTGTCAGAAATCACTGAGCAATATATGAGAGAAATAAGCTATTAACTTATGAAAAATATGAACCAGCAGTAATGGTGATATTAGAGGCTGGGTATTTTTATGTAATTTGCTATAGAAAAGAAAGTCTCATGTTGGCTCCCTTTTGTTGTCAAACAGTTTTTCGAAATTCCATATAATTTGAAATTTATTAGTCTTCTGTATTTTTTATAAATTAAATTGAATGCATTTTCAACCTTGTAAGCGGATTTACTGAAATCTTTTTCATTTTATAGATTTTATTTTACTGAACATCAAAAAACACATAGAATGTAAGTGTTAGCGCGATATAGATTGGATTAAAACACATTCCGTGCAGGACTGTGTTGGAGCATGCTGATTGTCTATTACTTAACTAATCAGTGCTAGTGAACACTTAGAGAAGACTCTAGAATCTTGTGTAAATATTATAAACATTCTAACGTTTTTTATTGTGATTCCTACTTCCACCCAACATTTATATTTGGAGTATAGTTACGTTTTTCCAACCATGTTTTGATTTGGGGACTTGTCGAGTGAAGAAATATTCAGGAATACCAAGCAATAGGAGTAGCTGGGTAGTGATAAGAGAAGTTATAACAGTAACGTTACACGTAATTTCATTAACTGACAGCTATAAAGCGATACTAAGTAAGACCTATCAGTAGGATGATGAAAGTATTAATAAAAATGATAGGTGTAAAAAATGCCCATTGTTTAGAATTAGGAATGCATAAACTGCATAAAAATAGTAAAATGCATTTTCAATGGAAGTGTACATACCAGCTGGTAATAGTTCACTTTGGGACCCCCCTCGTAGACCATGAACCACCAGGCTGCTGCTCCAACTGTTGCACACCCAACATAGATGCCTATCAACATGTATCGAAGAAATAACCAACCGGAAATTAACGGTTCTTTGCTTTTACGTGGTGGTTTAGTCATTATATCAACATCAGGAGGATTAAATCCTAAAGCTGTAGCAGGTAAACCATCGGTAACTAAGTTAACCCAGAGTAATTGTACAGGAATCAAAGCCTCAGGCATTCCAAGAGCAGCAGTCAAGAAAATGCAAACAACTAAGGCGAGAAAAGTAAGCAAAAACATAGTTTATCATTAAAAGTTTATGGTTAGTCTAAAATATAAAAAATTACAGTACTTGTTGTATTAGTTGCATAAGGTCTACTAAAGACAGTATTTTGTTTTAGACGGTTGCAAACCCTACGATAAACGGATTTCAAAGTCTGTAACCATTAAAGAAATTGATAAAAATTAAATGAAACTGAAGTAAGACATTTTTACTCTAATAACTTATGAACAGCGGCCCTCAACAAAAAGAAAATGAAGCTGAAATGGAAAATTTAAGGAATTATAACACTCCTAAACGTAATACTTTCAGGGCCGAAAGTTGATTGAGGTTTATATAAAGTTTTATGAATTCTTGTTTGAAGACATCTAAATATTTTTAGTTGACTTTCCTCAAGCGAATGTACTGAGAAAATCTCATTTATGAACTTCAATAAATTACTATACCATCTAGTGGCAAATAAATGAACTCACCTTCGCCGATGTTGGACGAAATAAGGTAACGGATGAACTGTTTCATGTTATCATATATAGCTCGACCCTCTTCAACGGCCGCAACAATTGTGCTAAAATTATCATCTGCTAATACCATGTCAGAAGCAGATTTGGCAACGGCAGTACCACTTCCCATAGCGATCCCAATTTCCGCCTTCTTTAGTGCAGGAGCGTCATTAACACCATCTCCAGTCTATTAAGACATTAAAACAGCAAGAGAAGTTTAGCATTTGGAGACAGCAATACAGTATCGAAGATTACGCAATAGGTAGTCATCGATTTATTCTAGAATTACAAACGAGGTCGAGTGGTACATTTTTATTTAATTATTGCATCATCCAATTGTCTACACTGGAACACTGAAATGTGTACACTGTGCATGTGTCGAAACTGAAACAAAGATTGCCAACTACGAAGACTGTTTTGACAAGCTACCCCAGGTGAGTTATTTGCGACAAAACTTGAAACAGGAACAACGATGAGTAAAATCAGAGAGTTACTTCAAAATACAAAAACAAATATATCATGTGAGTACGTATGAGATTACCACGACAAAAGGATGACGAAATGCGTTGCATATGTAGCACAGTGAGAAGTCAGAAGACGCAGCTCAAATGTATAAAATCTGGACATAAACGTCAGGATATTTTCGATTAACTAGATTCTGAATTTCGAGGTACAATAAGAAGTAATGGTACGCGAGAAAATCTGAAAAATTCATGGATACCACAAGATTTTGGCACGTATTCAGAAAGTTTGCCTGGCATTTCCTAACACATGTAGCGCAGACAAGATGTCTATTTTTCATAGTGAATATATACGACGCAACAGTCTGCTCTGTATTACTTTGTGGCCGTGAAATAAAGGCAGTTTCTTTATCTTTTCGATCTATATTCTCGGCGCATAGTCATTATTGTTATTGTTACACTATTCCGATTCCCTAGCTAATCATCTCGTTAACTTCATCTTATCAAACTAACAGGGGATAGCAATTTGACCGAAGCATACTAGAGCTAAGCCATTATGACTAGCCGATAACTACAATGAATTCGTCCGAACAGGTTTGAGTCAGTCAGCTATAGTCGGATAATTAGCTGTACAATGAGTCACAACCAAATTTTGTAATCTGACTGACCATATGTGTTTTACCACCTACAATGAATTGCAACATTATGCGAAACCAAAACCACTAATCAAAATGTGAGGCGTTTTTACTTGTCACAAAAAGTGTGGTACGATACGAAGTTTACATGGAACGACATTTACTTGATAGCATTGGCGATATATATATATATATATATATATATATATATATATATATACGGAGAGGAAAAAGCATAAAGACTTACCATTGCAGATACCTCACCGTCCTGCTGTAGGAACTGTACTATTAAACTTTTATGGGCAGGTTCAACGCGAGCAAACAACTTTCCGTTACGTACTGCATCCTTTTTCTTTTCTAAACTGAGGTCATCGAATTCTCGTCCCGTGAAGGACTTTCCACAAGTATCTTCTTTATCTTCAAACAACCCTATACGACGGCATATAGCTTCCGCAGTTGCTTTATTATCACCTGTAATAACAATAACACGGATGCCAGCCTTTTTACAAGCTTGGATACTGCTGGCAACCTCACAACGTGGCGGGTCCACCATACCAACAACACCCACAAGAGTTAATTCAGTCTGAAAATGAAACCCATTAAAAGTAATCGGTGTAAGCTTGTGATACGATAGAGTGGTAAAAATAGTCAATCAAAAAGGCCCAAATGCATAACACACAACATATAAGTATACCGTTCACTTGGGAACAGTTGTAAAAATTATTGTAAACTCATTTATATACAGAGATATAATAATACACTGTACTATATCACATAAAATCTCAAAGCAAATGGACAACAGTCCATCATCTCTGCATATTCATCAACTTAGTTTGAATGTAACACTTGAATGAAACCTGAAACTTTTTAAAACAATAACTAGACTGCGTACAGAGGGAACTAAAAACACATCGCTAAAACGTTGTTTGATCTTGAGTCTCCTTGCATCAAGCACTATACAACTAGTAATCGCAAAAAATGGAAACAGGATCACTATGTAAGGATCTCAATGCAACCAGAAATAACAAACATAACTTACCTCATAATCCTTGAAATTTTTTGGATCTTTTAAGTCAAAGTGAGAGTACGAAGGTGGTTCATCTCTTGTAGCTAAAGCCAAACAACGTAGAGTTTCACGTCCAGTGGCGTAGGTAGCTATTTTTCGAAGTACTTCGCCCTTTAGCTCAGACGTTAATAATAATTTGCCGCCTGTGGTGCGTACATGGGTGCATCTATCCAATATGGATTCCGGGGCGCCCTTATCAAAATGCACGTAGTAAGAAAAAAGGAAATAATTCCATACAAATCCTTAAAATAGTTTAATAAATTTATATCTAAAACACTGATTGAAAAAGTTATTTTAAGTGAAGGCGAGTACAACAACACAGGTTTGCGAATTGTTACTATGCGAGATGGTTTTAATTAAAACACATATTAAGCATGCATTTAGGAGCACTAAGATGAATAACATTTACTTCGCTTCTATTGTTAAAAGCGCTAAATTTCCACCAATACCACTTTCATACAAGCAACCAGTAAGATATATGAAGCCAGTTCTTCTTAAACTATCTAATTTACCAGGATTAAAGAAACGTCTGACTGAAAAAGCATAAACTCAAACAAAATAAGATTACCTTAACAAAGAGCTTTTCTTTAGGGCCAGAAATTTGACTCCGAGGGATGACATACGTAGACATTGACTTCCTATCCCGAGAGAACTCAAGAGTAAATTTTCTTTCATACATTTTCTAAAATAGGAAGAAAAACACCGAAATAAATCACAGAAATTCAGCAAAACATAACTAAGAATGTCAACTACCTGGATATCGCGATTACAAACCATTGCAAGCTGGTGATTCGTAAGATTAGATTTTGAGACTTTTGTGACATTCATTTTCTCAACCAAGCAGACCAATGCAGTCTCAGTTGCTTCACCCACTTTTTCATATGCATGTCGAGATTCATTGTATTCCACAGACGAGTCATTGCACAAAGAGCATATTTGCGCAAGCTCTACAAGACAAGGGTATTCAGAACAGTCTATTTTTCGTCCTTGATGATGCCTAAAAGTACGAAAATAAGGTTTTATTAAGGCGACTGCTTTGGAAATAATACTAGCATGAATATCAAACGTGAGAGAACAGTGATATTCTTACGATCAGACACAAAAGTAGTAACATGAACTCACTGGTTGAGGGTAGCTTGTAGTATCTGTCATTATGTTAAGCCCATATACCTTATTCTAACTTTCGGACATCTCAATTTATTCATTCTACTTGAGTCATATTTTGACCTTGTAAATTATTCGCTAATCAATCTTGACTGTCTTTTTATGAGCACGTGGGCGTGTGTACACTTCTTATCACACTGTTCATCAGATGTCTGTAATTTATCTTGATGTGCTTATAAATATTGATTAACTCTTTGTTAAGTGGGGAGTTGGCTTACCAGCCATCTCCACCGCTCGTCAATTTTGCTTCGCTTTCTTCTCTTCGCGTCGTTCTCCCGTTCGTTTGTCTAATCAACAATTATACAAAATATATGCATTCAAAACTCCATTCTCGTTATTTGGCTTATTTAATTCCGTTATTAACTAACGCGATTTAAGTCAGTGATTATATACGAGGATAGACGATAGCAACCAATCATTACGATCAAATTGGAGTCAGATCACGGGCCACTAAAAGCTACATATATTAAGGTAAAAGGTAAGGGAATCTAATTCAACATGTCTACATCAGCTAGATACCAAATTTTGGAACATATTAACAGTACAAATAGTTCAATCACTTTCAATTTCTCTAGTGAATTGTTTAGTTTTAACATTAAAAATACGTCACGTTTCTACTTTATCGATTGCTAATGAGTTTTCGATTTATTTCCGAATTAACGCCATTTGTAGTTGACTCAACTCCGATGTGGCAGAGAATGTATGTGCGTGTATAGTGTTTATGCTGAACAGAACCTCAATAATTAATTCAGAAGCCTTAGTTATTCAGGAAAACACTGTGAGGCTCTAGAAAAGTTGACTCGTTTCGCTTGTCACGATCAGTACACTTTACATACCAAGATTGTATAAATAGATGACCAGAAAATAGCACACCAATAAAACACGAAAACTACGCTGAAACCTACACATTTCCTTCTGGAGCATATTTAGAACCCGTAATTTCAAACTCATCAAATTTAAGCTGCGAAGCATCACCAATCCGACTCTCGTTACCGAAAGTGAACATTCGGCAAACAGTCATTTGGTTGGTCGTAAGGGTACCGGTTTTGTCAGAACAAATTACTGTTGTACACCCAAGAGTTTCAACACTTGGTAGTGACCGGACGATAGCATTTTTGCGAGCCATTCGACGGGTGCCCAAAGCTAGACACGTTGTGATAACAGCTGGTAGGCCTTCTGGAATCGCCGCTACGGCAAGCGCGACTGCAATTTTAAAGTAGTAAACAGCACCTCTGAGCCAAGAACCACCATGCACTGGGTCGTTAAAATGACCAATGTTAATACACCACACAGCAATACATATGAGTGTTATGACCTATAATAATGAGAAAAGATTGTGCTTTGTGAAAAACGACTGAAATTAATTCCAAAACTTAAGTACTAAAGATTAGAGAAATAACAAATCGGCACTATAAACAAAATTTTGTAGTGAAAAAGTCACGAGACAAAATGACAAGAAGAAATTAATTAAATACCTTTGATAACTGTGTTCCAAATTCATCTATTTTCTGCCCGAGAGGAGTCTTATCTTGTTCCGTATGCATGATTTGATCACGAATTTTGCCTATTTCTGTTGAAAGTCCGGTACCGACTACTACTCCAACACATTTTCCAGAGGCTACATTTGTACCGCTAAATAGCATATTTTTTTTGTCTTGATTGACAGCTCGAGATTGGGATATGGGGTCACTGTGTTTAGAAACTGATACTGATTCACCAGTTAAGATAGACTGATCAATGAGAAGTGTTGTAGACAAAATTTTAACAATTCTAATATCCGCTGGAACCCGGTCTCCAACTAAATAGGCAAATCAACAAAATGCATCTTAGAATACCGTGATAATTATCGACCAGCAAATATATACATATATATATATATATATATATATATATATATATATATATATATATATATATAGCAATGCACACAAAATATTAAGGCACCTATAATTTATTCAGTGAAGATCAAAATTATTTTGCCAGTGTGTATATTTAACTAAGGTGTGTTTGCAACGAGTAAAATAAGACTTTCTCTGGGGAAAATTCAACATTTAAGCCCGAATCAAGAGCAATTTACAGGTTGTTAAAAACATTGTTATATATTATAAGCACATAAACCTATTTCTTCATTTGATTGTGGTACAACAGATAACTTGATCATAGGGATCCTCAAAACGTTAATCACATTATCTTAGTGTATTACGAAACCGTCATCGGTGTGATTACATACGGTTTAACATATTACATATAAAGTTTGTCCAGTTATGTGGGCAGTTTTTGAGTGGTTTTTTTTACAGTTAAACACCCTATGACAACCTATCGGCACAAAGCCATTGATTCTGTACAATGACAATAATTAGTGTCAGCTAGATAACACAAATTTGTACGGGCTGACGAAGCGACATGGTTGTTGGATATTTTTTAAACATCGGAAAAGTGATTTGTCAAAGCAGTCATTACTGCACAATGTTTCAATGTGGATCAACCTAAGAATTACAATTACCTGTTTTTTGCTTTTAATATTATGACAAGTGGGTGATTTCATTATTGATATTCACCCAATTTAATACAAGCCACTTGTACTGTTTGATAACACTCGAGAAAAACACATATAAAACAGGTATAACATACCAGCAACTTCCACAATGTCTCCAGGCACTAATTCACGGGCTTTCACACTCTGCACACCTTGATAACCCTGACGAATAACCTTGGCGGTATCTGACTCATACTCTTTTAAAGCTTCTATGGCTGACTCAGCGTTACGTTCCTTAATTTATAAGACTTAACTCGGGACGACATACCTGCCAAACACCAACGATTGCATTTACGATCAATATAAGCATTATAACGACTGGCTCCACAAACGCAGTAGTTGCATCTTCGCTATCTTCAAACCAAGCCAAGACCTAAAGTAAAACTGTATAAGTGCATTGTGATGGATTACAAATGAGATAACAGCTGCTAGTAAGAGGATTTTAACCAAGAGGTCGTCGAACTGTTCAAGTACTAATTTCCAAAGAGGCTTATTTTCTTCCGGTGGTAACTCTAAAAGAATATCTATATTTAAGAAGAACAAACCATTGTATCCATACTCCTTCAAAGAGGATTCAATCTGCTTTTTAGTTAAACCAGTTTCAGTGTTAGTATTATAGTGCTTCAGGATATCATCAACTGTACAAGAATAAGCTTCCTCCAACATGTCAAGCTATATCTTCAAAAGTTGGCGCTACTAGCAAACCTACGTGGGAGCGCCATGTACATGATTTGTGACGCAGTAAAACCTTATCTCAACAAATATTTTTGAACCCCAAAATTTAAAATATATGTAACGTTGCGACCTTTCTGACTTTCCAAATACTTGAGAGGTCGTTCTCAAGTTGTTAAAATAAAGGTTTGATGAGAACGTAGTTACTTTAACATACATCAACTAACCGTCAACTTTCGTAGAACAAGGTTTCGAAGAAAGTTGCATTGTTTACTTGCAAATCTAGGCTCACTTTCATACATTTCGTAGCTGGAATTTATAGCGGGTAATGATTATTAATTCCATAAAGGTCGAATGGTCCTATGCACAGAACCTATGAACGTTTACCAATGACGAAATTTAAGTACAAGTTACCTGTTTCTTGATATTTAAAATGAACCTTCATTTAGAAACTTTACAATAGACAGTCGACATAATCATGCAAAATAATTCTAAAGCGTTAATGAACTTTTAGGTACCGTCACATCTTCGATGATGCTTCGATCCAATCATACCATTAATCCAATGTAACATCTTTGGGCCCTGGAAATTGGTCCACCAAACTTAATCGTTCTTGTATTAAACGACAGATCGCTGAACATTAGATAGTCTGTTGAACAAGGTCAAGAATGACTAACGCGGGTCAATACAATCAATCAATCGCATGCCATGGGCAGGCGAATGAGGCGGTTTTTCTCATTCGTACCATCGTGCCAAGCTGATATTAAGATATGGCGATGCTTATAGAGAGCGTCTATTCTATCCAGTTAATACGTCAAACGATTCATCTGGTTTTCAGGATAGCACAATCAAAGTGAGGTATAAACCACAAGAAACATATAAATTGGACTTCAGCTGGGAGGTCACACAGTTCTCATGAAACTGGAGTAGATTGCGATCACCTACATCGGTGGTTAACGATGTGAAAATGCGGCAGGAATCGGGCATTTTCTTTGATCTGTAAGGGTTTCAGGCTAATCTACATGTGGTAAGTAGTCTTATACAAAGCAACACTAGTAACATGACCCACTTTCGTTCAGTTGCAGGTCACAGGTTTAGAGGTGTATGGATGGTGTGATTAACATTCACATAGTTAGATACAAATACGTCCTTCACAGTTTACACAGATCTAGTATGCTACTGACCGGATGTTCCACTGTGAAAAGACAGTCGGATCTAGATAGGGAAGAGGAAACAGCTACACATGTAATATAAAGGCTGTGTGGTTCTGTAGTGTTATCGGTTCCTGACCACACGATCTTTGAAATTGAGAGTATAATTATTGAGATCCATATTCAACATGTAACACCAAGAGCAGGTCAAGAATGGTGAACACGGGAGCAATTAACCGAAATGGCATTGAGCGGTCATGCAGATGCGGCCGCTATAATCTCTTGCTTGTCAATCCAAATATATTAATCTCTTTTTACTTGTTGAGAAATGTTAGCTTTTATAGTCCTACTCGTCATGATAGAACAAGTCAGCGTACCGAGTAGTGTTCTTTCCACGTAAGGTCTTGTAGATTAGGTAGTCAAATCATAACAAGTCAATAATTTTATGATAAAATCTATTATCATAGTACTACCAATACCAAACTAGGCCATAATTCTAAAGTTCTCCGTGAGCCGCGAGGTTTGAGAGGTCAGGTTTATTTATATTTCTTTACGAAAGACTGAGAAATGGTTCATTTGTGATTTATGGAATACGAAGACATAATTTTGAACCTGAACCTTGGTTCTTCTTCAAGCTGATCCTGAACAAATAAGACGGCTCAGCAAGAACGCGAGAAGCCAAGAACAAGCCACCCCATACAACTTCTTAATCCCCCATAGTTTGACAAATACACCATCTCATCTTTTTTTATCTCTCTCCCCCTGAACAGTGCTGCTTTTGGGTCTCCATATGTTGAGGGCGATAATCCCATTAATCTGAGACCATCTATACACTCCGACCCTATGGGGAGTGGCACACCTTTCTCAACGTTGACAGCTGTCTCTAGTATTAAAAGCTTCTTGACTGTACCTCCTGATCACTCCCCGAGCACACTACCTAACCATCCAACTCTACCTTTCACTCTTAAACATACTCCTTTCACCAAACTAACTTCCAACTACCTTTCTCGCATTAACCCTGTTGGTAATAAACTAAACACGCATCAATATGGAGTCCACAGTCCCAATCCTTCTTTAGCACATAGCGAAACAGACGATCCACTGGGTTTGCAACATACCCTTCTACTAGACAAACACTCACCGTACTTGACACTTATGTTAATCAACGTTCGATCTGTACAAAGTAAGATGACACATCTACGCACCCTACTACTTTTAAACAACCCCTCACTTGCTTTGATAACGGAAAGTTTGCTGTCCTCCGATATCACAGACACATATCTACAAATAAACACCTATGAGCTCTTCCGTTGTGATCGAGTCAACAAGAAGGTTGGTGGTTGTCTTGTTTATGTATCTAAAAATCTGAAAGCGGAAACCTATAGCGACAACATCCTCAGCAAACTTCCTGATTCGATATGGCTCACTGTGCACACTCATGAATGTAAAATACTAATCGGATGCATATATCGAGCTCCTAACACACCTAGCTCAACTGACACAATTATAAGTGAGTCATTTTCTCAGGCTGTCTCGCTTGACTTCACTTACAAAATTGTTTGTGGTGATTTCAACCTACCCACCATCAACTGGACGACACACTCTGGCCCATTGTGCTTTGAAGGCATACTTAGGCCCTTAGACATACACGGTTGGCAACAACATGTACACCTGCCTACACGAAATCACAACATTCTTGACTTGATATTCTGTCATAATGTCACACCAACATCAATGGTGGTTGGCGAAAATTTTCACAACAGCGACCATAAAATAGTCCTCTGCACTCTTCCGATTCTTGCCATGTGCAACAAACTAAAGACAATAAATACACGTTTCCAATATAGAGACTATGCAAACGCTGACTGGGAAAACTTTCAATTTCTAATAAAGCACTCTGACTGGAGCAGTTTCTTTACCAGTGATAACCTCTTAGAAACATTAGAAATAGTCAATACCACCATCAAATCTGCACTAGACACTACTATACCCTTTAAAATTGCTTTTAAGACAATTACTCCCTACATAGACCAAAAGACTAGGTCTAAACTGCGTAAAGTGAAAAGGACGTACTATATATCAAAAGACTTCAGTGCCCTGCACCAGATATGTTCTGTACTCGACGGAGTACAAAGTCAACACGACAAGCATAAACAGGCAGAGGAACATACTGCGCTCACTGCTGCATCTAAAACCCATGCCTTATGCCGTCTCCTCGCAAAACGCATAAGAAAGAACGAAGAACACAACATTCACTCCCTACTGCACGATGGAGTGACGTATAATGACCAAACCATCATATGTGAACTATTAAGTGAATGGTTTTCCCACAATGGGAATACATCTCATGTCACAGATATCAACACAAAGTGCACCTGCAAAAATTATCTTAGTACCATAAACTTCGACATGGGGAGTATACATACCGCCATTAAAACCCTTAAGCCAAATGTGAGTTCTGGTGCCGATGGCATCCCCTCAATCCTTTATAAAATGTCAGGACCGGACATACAGACGTTATTACTCAAAATATACACATTATGCTTAGAGACAGCTACATATCCGGAAACCTGGAAGGTAATGTATGTTCTTCCAAAACACAAATCCGGACCGAGAAACCTGGTCGAAAACTACAGACCTATAAATATCACTCGTTATATCACGCATAATGGAAAAAGTGATAAAAAATCAACTATCTGATCACCTACTTAAGGAAAGTCTAATAGACCCGTCACAACACGGCTTCATTAGAACAAGGTCGTGCAGTACATGTCTGATAGACTTCTTTAACGAGGTTACTCGCATACGTGATAAAAAAAATGGTGGTTATACTATATTTCGATATTAAGAAAGCTTTCGATAAAGTACCTCATAATCTTCTAATCAACAGACTTAAGTCAGTTGGAATTATAAATCCCCTTTTGCAATGGATCAAGTCTTTTCTTACGAACAGATACCAAATAACCAAGATTGACTCTACAACATCTACACCTCGACCAATATCCAGTGGTGTTGTGCAGGGTAGTGTCTTGGGTCCATTGCTCTTTATAATATACATCAACAGTATATGCAAATACTTTAGCACAGGTAAGACCTACCTCTATGCAGATGACTTAAAAGTCATCTATAAAACCGACACTTGGGATGTACGTAGTACTATGCAAACAATCCAACATGAACTCAACATAGTAGACGACTGGTGCAAACGCTGGAGGTTAGAGCTCAACACAGAGAAATGCGGCTGGTTATGTATAGGAGACACTTCTCTCAAAATAAAACTAACAATTAACAACAACACACTGTACATACTGGCATCAGTAACTGACCTAGGGTTACACTACTCACGTCTTAATTTCTCTGAACACATCTCAGCCAAAGTATCTAAAATGCGGAAATTGCTTGGCTTCATTCTCCGTAATTTCTACCAAAATGAATCCAAAATCCTTCTTTATAAAGACCTGAATACTGCTCGTTCTTCTTTTCCAACATACGCCTATCTGATATACCAAAGGTGGAAGGAATACAACGAGACTTCACCCGCAAAATACTTAAGACTGAATCAGTCGTTGACTACAGTTCCCGATGCCAAATCCTAAGAATAGCATCCCTTTGGAAGAGAAGGCTTAGGTCTAATTTGATTCTCTACTTCAAACTACTCAAAAACCTTACTTATTCAACATGTAATATAGTTCTTGCCCGAAATTCACATGAATATGTACTTTGAAACAAAGTATCTACTGTCAAAGTTGAGAAATACAGATCAAAAACTCGGGAAAACTTCTTCCTCATCAAGTATGCAATAATTTGGAACAGTCTCCTCTCCGAAATACGCATGGTAGATGAATTACATACGTTTGTAAGGCTGCTTGATCAAGCACTCATTTGCACTGATCTAACACGTACGAACAGATCTGCGCCCCACTGAGATATCATAGGCTCTCTACATGTCTAAACCAAAATTGACTTCAAGTTCAGTTTGCCTTATTTTTCCTACTTTGCAATTGTTTTAGTTATATTTCCCACTCTATTTCTTCACTTAAAGTAGACAGATAACTCACTGGACCTACTGATACTGTTCAACTAAACTAGGTCGCTAAGAGACACACACTACCACTCTAGAAAGTCAAGAGAACCGCGCAATCGACTGCCTACTACCGATCGAACTGCATCTTTGAAGCCTGTTACCCATCAACTGGTTAGGACAACACAAAATAACATCAGCACCAAGTTAGTGTGAGTCTCTCCTTGTTTATTGCTTATATGCTTTTTACTCTTCTGCACACCATGTTGACTAGCAATTAATATTATTTCTCGACTCGTTACTTTATCTACAACCCATATAATTCTATACTTTCCCGCCCGCTTTATTAAACTACTATTCTACGTTATACCCTTCTTAATGCTTATACTCTAATTGGCAAACTATACTTTATACTATAGTCAATCAAAGCACTGCATCGATGCCTTACCCACAGTTCATAATTTGTAACTGCCTGATAAGCTTGTAAAATGGTACTTATAGAAATAGTGTTTTCCAACAGATTGTGAAACAGAGGATTGTGTGAGGTATGATATATATCCAAAAATAAGCTTAAATGAGCCTAACATCACAAAAGGAGGGAGGGTGGAGTTACTGACCAGCAACAATTGGCGGTGAGGGCGAAGACTTCAATCCACCCGTGTTTGTGGGACAGAACATTTTGTATGTGTCAGGCTCTCTATGATTGAGCATAAGTCAATCAATCTGTGATATAGATTATCTTCCTACGCTCACCACTCAGACTCATGTTTCCAATTTTATACTGGATTAGCTATTCTACTAAGACAACCTAGAACATGCTAACTCGGACTTTTACACTAGTATTGTGTGGCTGGCATCGGATGAAAAAAAGAAAGAAAGAAAAAATCAGACAACAAAAGATATAGTTATTAATATTTTCAACAGTTCACCCTCTATATTCACACTTTCTTCTAATAAACAACTTCCCCTATACCGACCTTAACTTCCCTTCCTTCATATGAGCTTAATCCAACTTGTTATACATCACAATTCATTGTTCTTTATTACTACATTCTCTTGAATGGAGCCTCTGACTTCATTTCACTCTAACAAGAGATAATATGAATTTAATCTAATTTATTATACCTCTGTCTGTTCTACTACATAGTGTTAAGCAACGTTTGGAGTCCATATCCAAGTGCCTTGCTGCTCTGCTGTTTCTCTTTTTTATTTTCTTCAGAATCTTGCTCCGAGGGCACAGCTATGGAACTTCTAACGTCTGGAACAAACTTGACGTATGCGTCAACTCAAGGCCATAGTTTATAACAAGCGCTCTACGAGACTACTTTATGACAACTATAAACTTAATAAGTTAGGAAGCATGCTATGCTCCAACAAATGTTATAATTTGTAGATCATGCCTGTAAAAATGGCGTGTACCTGCTCATGCAGAAATATATCATTATTAATATTTATTTAGAAAAGTAAAAGAGAAAGAAAAGAAATTAACAACTTGGTAAAGAGTGCATCTTTTATTGTCTGATTTTCTCTTTCTTTCTTTTTTTTCATCCGATGCCAGCCACACAATACTAGTGTAAAAGTCCGAGTTAGCATGTTCTAGGTTGTCTTAGTAGAATAGCTAATCCAGTATAAAATTGGAAACATGAGTCTGAGTGGTGAGCGTAGGAAGATAATCTATATCACAGATTGATTGACTTATGCTCAATCATAGAGAGCCTGACACATACAAAATGTTCTGTCCCACAAACACGGGTGGATTGAAGTCTTCGCCCTCACCGCCAATTGTTGCTGGTCAGTAACTCCACCCTCCCTCCTTTTGTGATGTTAGGCTCATTTAAGCTTATTTTTGGATATATATCATACCTCACACAATCCTCTGTTTCACAATCTGTTGGAAAACACTATTTCTATAAGTACCATTTTACAAGCTTATCAGGCAGTTACAAATTATGAACTGTGGGTAAGGCATCGATGCAGTGCTTTGATTGACTATAGTATAAAGTATAGTTTGCCAATTAGAGTATAAGCATTAAGAAGGGTATAACGCATATACACTACACACCGTAAAACACCAAAAACAAGTGCGTTGTAAGTTTTTTACAGTGCGGTATAGTTTTTTGTGGAACAGGTTGCCATTGCCTATCCGTAACTGTGATACATTTACCAGATTCAAAAGGCTAATAACCCTGTTTCTAGACTCTAAAGAGCTTCAATCTTTCCTTGAACTCCCACCCACCGATGAAGCACTTCATTATGGACCGCCTAATTTCTAAACTGAAGAAGAATATAACGAGCCCGACTATTACTAATATGAATACAACTAAATTACAGGACATATTGTTTGCAGTTTCCTATTATTCATTGTGCATTAATCCAGGCCTAATGCTCCTAACCCTCACTTTCAGTTCCCAAATCCCCCTACTGGTTAAATATACATTTTTCTTCCTAAGTGTCATGTCTTTTTTTTCTATTGCAAGTAGACAGATAACACAGTAATCTTATGGATGCTGATCTACTAAGGCCGATCATACGAAGCTCAAAATTGATCATAAAATCTTGTGAGTTGCTCTGTTTTATTTTTCTTACCCTAAAAATTTTACAATTTTATACTCTTTCATATCATTTGATTTACTACTAGTCCTCATTATCTTTAAACCACATATAATCTAACCTGTTTCTTATCTTTCACCATCAGTTATCTTCATAGCAGTGTGATATACTAAATGGACATCTAACCCATAATACAAACGCTTTAACTGTCAGATTTGCTTGTAACATGGAACTAGTAGGGACAGTGTATTCCAACCATGTGTTTTGATTAAAGCAGTATGCATACTTACCACAAACGTAAGAGAGCCTAACATCACAAAAGGAGGGAGGGTGGCGTTACTGACCAGCAAACATGATGGTGGGGAGATAACTTCAATCCACCCATGTCTGTAGGTCAGAACATTTTGTTAAATTACGGCTCCTTACGGTCTAGTGGAATGTCACGAACTAGTGGTATTGATGATGATTTATCATGCAAAATACCTCATTTAATCGTGTTTAGAATGTTAAATTGGTTTAACTTCCTACCCAGTAATCCTATTACAAGCAAACTAGACAATCCGATAAAATAAAAATAAAAAAGACGAAGCCTACTCAAGACCCTATAAAATCTAAAAAAGGCTCCAATAGCGTCGACAAAAAAAAGGGAGACAGTCATTTATGTATCATAACACTGCTTTTAGCACTATATTTTACAACTACATATTCTCAGTTTCTTTCTGAACCATCTCCATTTGTCAGTTGATTATTCCACTCATACTTTGTCTACAGTTATTTCCTTTAACCCATTAGGATGCTCCTGCTTACTAAATACTTTAATGAAAGAGAATCAGACTGAGTAGTCATATCTTAACCATTTCTTGATGAACATTGTTTTCTCTGTTTCTCGTCCTTCTTTTGTTTACTTGCACCATTTTCAGCCCCCTTGAGATACGGAACGGGTGACGCCGTCTTGCGTCATCCTTAAAAACTAAAATATTCCAAAGGGATATAAGATTGCGATTTCTAGAAGCCCTCAACTGCACATGAATCTATTATCGACCGTCAGTTGCACGTCGCAACGCAACTTTCATGAAGCGCGCTAACTGTGATACTGACTAAAACCATTCTACATTCCTATCTTATAAATTATAGACCCAGCTGAGTAATTTACTACAGTTGGAATTTGTATCATTTGTAACAATTTGATCTTGCCTGTAAACTGGCATGCCTCATGTAACAAAATGTTATTTGAGAATAAAATATTATTATTATTATAAAGTATAGTTTGCCAATTAGAGTATAAGCATTAAGAAGGGTATAACGTAGAATAGTAGTTTAATAAAACGGGCGGGAAAGTATAGAAGTATATGGGTTGTAGATAAAGTAACGAGTCGAGAAATAATATACAGAGTGAAACCGGATATTAGTATGAGCATTTGTGCAATAATAATTAAGAATGGTGTTATGAAAGTCATAACTAATTTCAAAGACAATCATGAATTAAATATGTTTAGAAGGAATAGAAGAATTGAAAAGAATATCTTGTGTGTCGAGGGATCAATAATATTATTAGTAACAGTAATAATTATAGATACGAACATAGGCTGACTTCATATATTAAGATGAATAGAAATAAAATAAAATAGACGTAAAGTGTTTCAAAGGTCACATTTTGCTTTACAGTCAATTAGATGGATGACGGATCTTGTTTGTATGAATCATTATTAAACATTGATATTCCATGGGTGACACAATCCACTTTCGGAAAGAAAATCATCAAGGATACTTGTGATCCGGGTTGTAGTTTCACTGCAACGGAGGTTCACTGGCAGTCTGTTCCACATGGTTGAGTAGCGAATAAGGATGAAAGTCTGGCGTACGTTTGTGTGGGTTCTTAGGATCGCTAGAATATTTTCCTTATTGCGTAGATTGTTTGATATCATAGAGTATGAAGGGGTGGATCTCGAAGAGTAGGAAATATCGTTAATAAACCAGTAGATAAAGACAAGGTTTAATTTGATACGTCTGATCCACAGAGGTTCTAATTTGAGTTGTTGACATCTTTGGTGATAGTCTTTTGTTGTCGGAATACCCCAGAACAGCTTTGGTGGACCTCCTTTAAACACCTTCAACTTTAATCAGGTCATTATGCCTGAAGTTACTGTGAACTAAAATACCTTATTCAAGAATTACTTACTTACTTACGCCTGTTACTCCTCGTGAAGGAGCATAGGCCGCTCACCAGCATTCTCCATCCAACCCTGTCCTGGGCAATCCTTTCAAGCTCTTTCCAGTTCTTATTCATCCTTTTCATATCTGCTTCTATTTCCCGACGTAATGTGTTCTTTGGCCTTCCTCTTTTCCACTTCCCTTCAGTATTCCAAGTTAGCGCTTGTCTCGTAATGCATTTTGATGATTTCCTCAATGAATGTCCTATCCATTTCCATCGTCTTTTCCTAATTTCCTCTTCCGCTGGAAGCTGGTTGGTTCTCTCCCACAAAAGGCTGTTGCTGATGGTATCCGGCCAATGGATGTTGAGTATCTTGCGTAGACAGCTATTGATAAATACTTGTACCTTCTTGATGGTAGTTGTTGTAGTTCTCCAAGTTTCAGCTCCGTACAGTAGAACTGCCTTGACGTTCGTATTGAAGATTCTGACCGTGATATTGGTTGAAAGTTGTTTTGAGTTCTACATGTTCTTCAGTTGAAGGAATGCCGCTCTAGCTTTGCCAATCCTCGCCTCGATGTCTGCATCTGAACCTCCTTGTTTATCGACGATGCTTCCCAGGTATGTGAAGGATTCCACATCTTCCAGAGTTTCGCCATCAAGAGTGATTGGATTGCTGTTCTCCGTGTTGTGTTTGAGGACCTTGGTTTTCCCTTTGTGTATGTTGAGGCCTACTGATGCAGAGACTGCTGCTATGCTGGCTGTCTTTATCTGCATTTGTTCGTGTGTATGTGATAGTAGGGCTAGGTCATCTGCGAAGTCCAAGTCGTCTAATTGGTTCTGAGCTGTCCATCGTATGCCGTAGTTTCCCTCAGATGTCGAGGTCTTCATAATCCAGTCGACCACCAGAAGAAAGAGGAAGGGAGAGAGTAGACAGCCTTGTCTTACTCTGGTCGTTACTTGGAATGCATCTGTCAGCTGTTCTCCATGCACTACTTTGCACTGTAGTCCGCGTGTGAGTTCCGGATAATGTTGACAATCCTCTCAGGAACTCCGTAGTGTCGAAGAAGTTCCCATAACGTCCTCCTATCTACACTGTCAAATGCCTTCTCATAATCCATGAAGTTGATGTACAGTGACGAGTTCCACTCAATCGATTGTTCGACGATGATCCGTAGTGTCACAATCTGGTCTGTGCACGACCGGTCCTTACGGAATCCAGCTTGTTGATCTCGAAGTTGAGCGTCTACTGTGTCTTTCATCCTGTTCAGTAGCACTCTGTTAAAGACTTTTCCTGGTATTGACAGTAGTGTAATGCCTCTGTAGTTTTCACACTTGCTCAGATCTCCTTTCTTTGGAATCTTGATGAGGTGTCCTTCCTTCCAGTCCATCGGCACTTGTTCCTTCTCCCAAATCTTCTTGAATAGAAGATGAAGCATGTTTGTAGTTACTTCGATGTCTGATTTCAACCCTTCAGCTGGTATATTGTCAGGTCCTGCTGCTTTCCCGCTCTTGATTTGTCTGACGGCCATTCTGATTTCTTCCGTCGTTGGTGGATTGACATCTATAGGAAGATCTGTGTGTGCTGTTTCGATGTCCGGTGGATTTATTGGAGCCGGCCTGTTCAGGAGTTCCTCGAAGTACTCTGCCCATCTGTTGCGCTGTTGTTGAATCTCAGTGATTGGTCTTCCTTCTTTGTATTTGACTGGTCTCTCTGGTTTACTGTATTTCCCTGCAAGCTTCTTCGTCGTATCGTAAAGCTGTCTCATATTTCCTTCTCTTGCAGCTTTTTCCGCCATCGTATTTTTGCTTATAAGCTCTAATGCTCTTCTTCACTTTCTCGTTTGCTTCTATGTACTCGGCTTGTGCTTGGACTTTCTCTGCTCTTGTTCGACTGTTGTTAATTGCTGTCTTCCTGTTCTTCCTTTCTTTGATCCTGTCCAGTGTTTCTGTAGAGATCCATTCCTTGTGATGATGCTTCTTGGGGCCCAGAACCTCCTGACACGTTGAAGTTAATGTTTCTTTGATACCTTTCCAGCTATCCTTCATAGTAGTTTCTTCTTCCTTCAGTAGATCCTGTAAGGCTTGGAACCTGTTGTAGTTCCATGATGTCTTCATATCCAGTGTTGTCCATTCCGACTTTGGCGTTTAGATCTTCCATCAGAATGGTGAGGTCCTTTCTTGGGCACATCTATATGATTGATTGCAGCCTCTCATAGAATTGATCTTTGACGTCGTCGTTGCTATCATTGGTGGGTGCATAACATTGGATAATGTTCATTGTGATCCCCTCCTTCTTTGTTTTGAATAATGCTTTGATGATTCTGGATCCGTGAGATTCCCATCCTACAAGTGCATTTCGTGCTACTTTGGATAGCATTAGAGCAACTCCCTGAGTGTGTGGAGCATTTTCCTCTTCGTGACCGGAGTATAGCAGCATCTCTCCCGTATTTAACCTTTGTTGTCCAGCTTGGGTCCAATGGGTTTCACTGATTCCCAGCACTGCCAAGTTGTATCTCCTCATTTTCGTTGCTATTTGACTGGTCTTCCCGGTCTCCCACATTGTCCGGACGTTCCATGTACCTATAAAAATTGTTGCTCTGGTTGTCAGAAGGGGCATCGACCTCGTGGCTTCCGAAGGAACTCGGCTTTCACCATGAAGCGTCGTATTACCTCTAACTGCCAGGGCAGAGTTTAAATGGTTTGAGTTATTTTTTCTGGTTAGCGTTTTTTTAGCGAGTTAGTTTTCTACGGGATGGGGACGCTAACCCCATGCCCAACCCTCCTCCTTTACCCGGGCTTGGGACCGGCAGTAACTCTGGAAGAGCTACAGGCGGAGTTATTCAAGAATGGGTGAAGTAAATTTTCTGTATGATAATAATAATCTCGATTCGATATTATTGAAGTTTATCATTATGAATCAGATTAGCTTTCTAGTTCCAGATACTTGAGGTGCAATGTGTTCAGAAAAGTTCAGACTATTGCCATATCTTAAACCAAGGTCATAAACAGTGTTGAGGGGTTTCAGTGTATGTCTGTGTATAGTCAGATTTAAGTCAAAGCAGCGGCCAGTGTGAATAAATCCACTTTTGTCAACACTAAGTGGCAAATTCCACGAAACACTCCATTTGTATAACTTGTTTATTTCTTGTTGGATTACGGCTGAAATATAGCTTCCTTTGGTGGGAGAAGAGAATGAATAAACTACTTTTAGGTCATCGGAAAAAAAGGAAAGGTTTACCATACTGAAAGGAGGAACACACGTCATTGATAAAAAGAAGAAAGAGTAATGGTCCAATCACACTTTTTTGTATAACCCCACTGGTTACATTGACAGGTTTAGATCATCCAGATCCAAGGCGAACGATTTGGCTACCTTCTTCTAAAAAAGATTTGAGCCAACATAGAAGGGGATTCTGTATGCAAATGAAAAGAGTTTTAGAAGAAAAATTTTGTGTGAGACACTGTCGAAAGCCTTACCAAGATCAAAGTAAAGAGTTATCACTGACTGACCAACATATATTCTCTGAGAAATCTGATCAAAGTATTCCAGGTGCGATGTGTAACTTAAGCGTTTAGTCATAAACCAGTGTTGGGATGGGCTAATCAGACTAGTAATAAGTAAAAATGATAATATCCGTTTGTGGATGATTTTCTCCATGGTTCTTGAGAGCACGGATGTTAAATTAACTGGCCTATAGTTAACAATATCACTACGTGATCCTGTTTTGAATCTAGGGTTGATAAGAGATGATTGCAATACAGATGGATGGGTCCCATATTCCATAGAGAGGTTGAAAAGTTTCAAACAAATTAGTGTGAACTCTCTACTCCCATATTTCACCAATGATGAGGGGATTCCGTCAGGTCCACCATCATAAGACTTTTTCAGGGCAGTTGTGACCTTCTTAATGTTGGAGGGTATAAAATCAATCGTTTGCAATTAATATCGGGGTCGTCAACAGTGCTTCCGTTAACTATGAAGAATTTAGTGGTCCTGAGAGAATTTGATTTCACACGGGATTTAAAGAGCTGAAGTATTGATAATTCTGGGCTTTGTTTTTTATATTCATAAAATACTTGCGTTTAGATGAAGCATTCCTGTCGACTAAGTTAAGTATACTCTGAAGTGCATACACATCATTGTGCTCGTAGTAACGGCGTTTTAATTTCCTCAGCTTTCTTTCAAAATCTCTAAAAGTATTCTGGCTCCTATCGGCATTATAAGCCCCATGGCCAATAACTGGAGCAGTGCAGTCAAGGTAATATAGTAGGTTGTGGTTTAGATTGGAAAGCACAATATTAACAATATTTGTGGTAAAATAAGTTTCCCATGGTAAATATTGAATAAGAGTTTCAGTCCGTTCTCAGGTTTGTTGATCAAAATGTCTGCTTTGGTACGTCACTGAAGCTTTAGACTTCGACTGTAGGGTGTTTAAAGAACCACTCATAAAAAAATCATGACTGGTATGCACTGAGATAGATTTTATGTTGATTGTAAACAATAAATCAAGTATATTATTCCCTTCAGTCGGTTTTCGGACCTGTTGAACCCATCCACAAATTTCTAGTGGTTCAACTAGCCTGTTATATTGACCTGGTATCGGAGTCGAACCCCATGTAATTTTTGGCAGATTAAAATCACCTTCGATGATTTTAAAAGTATGCGGTTTGTGAGAAGCAATAGAAAAGATGTTTGTCAGTAATCTGTCGAACTTAGTATCCGCATGAGGCGGCCTGTATATGTATCCCACCAGTAGATAATTTTGAGATTCACAGTTTATAGTAACCCAAGTGGAGTCGTCTATGGCATCAAGAGATTTATCCTCAAATTTGCACGCCTGCACTGTTAGTGCATTTGTTGAATTGTTATCAACTTGGCTATTAATACTGCTCTAATAATAGACCTAATCTTAAAATTGTAGGTTTGTCATGATGTGACTACCTGATCTATAAGATCTTATGTGGAAGTCTTATTGTCTACACTTACCCATCCTACTTCTGGAGAACACATTTAGACTGGAGACAGAACAATATATTTTTTATGAATAAGAGACAAGCTACACAAGGATGACCACACCTACAAGGTTGAGCCATACCATTCGAAGAATCGAACTAATTTTCCTGCGTTCCCCATAGTTAACCTTTTTTCTGAATCGATTGTTCAATATGAATCTTTTCAGTTATCATGTGCTGGGCTTCACAAGTCGTGTGGTTAAGGTCCCATGCCGCTACACGTTCACTGGCTATTCTCACGGAACATGAACTCCTTCTGTGTTTAGTAAAATTGTAGAGGGCGAAGACTTGGTGAAGAAGACCAGTTTGTCTAAAGCGTAATTGCCGATTACTTTCGTGGATTATGAAAACCGTACATTAAACACATTATTTGCGTGTCATTCTCCAGTTGTCCCTTACATACTTCATGATTCTTTCAATTCTGTTGATATGACATTTGCACATAACTTTACTTCCTGTTCTCTGCAACTCATTCTTTTCGATCTTCTACTGGTAGGCGTTCTACTTCCGGTTGCGGTTACGTAATATATATACCTGCCAACATAAAAAACACACCACAAAACCACTGGATGCGGCACTACCTACAGCCGCGTTTCCAAATATGGAGATGTTTGCACTACTGGACAAAACAGGTAGTATCGAAATCGCATATTTTGTAATACTCCTTTGACAGTACGTGACAGCGTCAGGCTGATCCGTTGCCTACTTGATTATCTGGATCACCTACTTCTCTAACCGTCTAGATACCTCAACAACTTTCTTTTCTTAGTTCGTTTTAACTTACTGTGTCTATAGGCCTCGTGACATATTCGCGCGTTCATATAAAATCCACGACTTTTACTATGTGAAGTAAGGCAAAATACAACTGAAGACGTTGAGGTGTCTGGTGATACAAATTAAAAACAATGAATGCCAATCGGATGTATGTTCTTGAACTGCTAACAACCAGTTCGAAATGATTCTTAGGCAAAACGATCTGTACTCAATTTTTTCTTAGTTTAAATACATTTTGGCTACGATTTCTATAGGTATAGTTATTGCGGTGTGATCACAATCAGAGAACTCGAGTTGAATGACCTACGTAACAGTAAATCAGTGTTACTAAGTGCATCATGTTTGCGATATTTGTCTTCAGAATCAATCAAACAATATTAAGAAGTGATCAGGTGGTATGGCCGAACCTTTCAAGTGTGAAGTTGAGTCGACGCAACCATACAATTTCTAGGCTTTTAAACGACTTTGTTGACTGTTGAACTATAAGATGATGCTCAAAACACAAATAAAACACTTGTAATCATGTTACTAATGCCTGCATGTCTCCATACTACACTTTGTCATGACTATTCATTTTCGTTAATTACTCCACTTTCATGACAAATACCCAGGGATTGAAAAACATATTTCATAAGATAAACTGAGGTTTATGCATAAATCATCAATCCCTAAACATCTTTGGTGTTTTCACTTCTTATATTCGGGTCTTCCTAGATATTTCTGATCCTATTAGATGACATTTGTACTTAAATGTGATCTGGTGAAAATGCCTAACCGAGAGCCTTAAGCTATGTTGTGTCTGGTAATGAGGTGTGATGATTAGAAGTATTTGAATTACTATACGAACTCGGAACCTCCGAAGCAGCATAAATTTGACCAAGAAGAACTAGGTGAGCACAAACAAATGTATGGTGATTGTAATTCCAAATCAGACAGCTATCAAATACAAAGGAAACATTAGTTCATGCAAACACCACATGAGGTTGGTATCAACGTTTATTACCTACAGAACCATTTATTTTGAGTGTTTATTCTCCACTTCATTCCAGAAAATCTAGCGTAAATACCATACAGTAACTTCAACTGTTCACTCTTTTCATTGGTTTTATAAATTATTCTAGCGTTTTTTGTTATTCTTATAACTTGTGACGGCCGATTAGAGAGTGGTGAATTATCGATCGAACCAGTGACTCGTAAAACCCGTACGAGAAGAAACAAATTATAGACAGCACTTGAGTATGTGAATCCACGATTCCTGTTTCGGATTCACAAATCAACGTTAAACAAGCTATGGAGAGCAAAGTCTAAGCTGTGTAGTTTGTAGTGGCACGTCGGGCTGACCAATGTAGAATTATGGTCTACTATGATATTAGTACTGCTCTAGTAATAGAGATAATTTTAAAATTGTAGATTTGTCGTGATGTAACAGCCTAATCTGTAAGATCTTACGTGTAAGTCACATCATTGTCTACACTAAGTAATCGCATATAACAACTACCAATATATATAGAAGAACAACCTTAGGCTAGAGATAGAACAATACATTCAATTTCAATAAGAGATTATGTTACAACACTTCGAGTGGCCACGCCTGCAAGGTCGAGCAATGTCGTCCGATCAATTCGCATCAATTCAAGTCCTTGTTCCCGCCTTCTCTATCTTTGCGTTCTTTTACGCGTTAAATGTTGAACATGTATTTTCTCAGTTGTCTCGTATTTACCTTTAAAGATTGTATAGTTAGGGCCCAGTGCCACTACAGGATGATGTAAGCAAGAGACATAATACGGCAAATGATTGGCTTACAGTCACACTCAGAAGAAGAAAAGTAAGAAAACAAAGTGTGATCTCTGCATTTGATGCTGAATCGGGATGGGGTTGCAGGAGGGAGATTTCAGAAATTGAAATTCCACAGAGTGTTAAGACAGACCTCGCTGATAGGTCAGCCAGTTTTATTACGTTAAGAAACTCTTCCAAAAAAGAACCAAATTCGAGATTTGAGCACGACCTCAGTCACGTTAAGTTCTCAATAAACAAGCTGCTCCTAGAAACAGTTTCAAGTTTTGGCATCTGTTAACTTTATAGAATAGGATAAGAGGTGAATTCTAAAAGTATTCAAAAAAGCCGCCATTTAAAGGTTCCTTTTGCTTAGACTAAAGAAAGAAACTCAGCACTAGGAAACACACAAACTGATTGGATTCAGAATATACGTCTATTAGGATCCCAGCCTGGTTGACTGCACTAAGAAACGATCGACAGAAGCAGAAATAAATGAGCGCCTCCGAAACGGTGAAAGAAACCTCGTACTTAAGGGTTTTCAAATTGCAAAGGTTCGGGCGAAACGATCCCCGAACCACTCCAGGAGATAAGGAAAAGTTCTACTGTTATAACTTGTGGCCTGTGCGCCCTGCTAATGTATAACATCAATTAGAGAGCAGTGAATTATCGATCGAACTAGTGGCGCATAAAACATGTTCGAGAATTCTAGAGTCCTTATCGGTCCTGCTTCCCTCCTAGCCCAGCCAGTTAAGTCTAAAACACCAATCTCAGCCTCTGCAATATAAATCATTTATTTCAAGCATACTGGGTTTATATACCAACCAGACAGACTACATCGTACTATAAAATATGAAACAACATTTGTACAAGAATTAGCCAAATGTGGCTGTGAACGAGGGAGGTGGTGATTAATGAACAGGGCATAATTCAAGAATGGTAGATCGTATAATAATAATTCATAGGTCCAAATAAAGCTCATAATAAAAGAAACATGAATATGTACAGTCAATTATTTAGCAATTATACGATAAAAGTATACGCATATTATTGGTCCATAAATGGATCCCGAAAGTTACTATCCATTAAGCTTATGGGGGCATAACATCTACATAAAGTTAAATATGTTTCACATAAATGCTCCCAGCCTAATAGGTAAAATGGCGGAGCTCAAGACAATGGTGGATATAGAATACCCGGATATCATTGCTCTCTCGGAAGGTTTTGATGATGAATTTCAGCCGATAAGTTTTTTATACTGTAGGGTTTATATACTTTACCGTAAGGGAGGTGGGGTTATCCTGTACACAAAACGTTCTTTAACCATACGAGTTATTGAAACAGTGGTACATGATCCAGGGACATGTAAACTGGAGCGTTGTAGACTGAAATAAAGACGGTAAGATATTGGATTAGTTGTGGTTTATTGCAGTCCCGAATGCGTAGTAGATAACTTCTTTCTAGGCAAACTTATGCCCTGGAGTAGAATGGGTTAAAGCCTTTAAGGCGACTTTAACTTACAGTATGTAAACTGGGAAAACTTAGAAGCAGGGACGTCAACAACGTTATTTGATTGCAAATTTTTAGAAACAGCAAATGCACTAGCTTTATTATAGCACATTAGGGATCCCATCAGACATGCCTTACGAAGCTACAGGTCGGTAAGGAACAAGTGTACCATCAAAATACGAGGAGCTCAGAGAAAATATGAAATGTAGTTGGCAGGACCTACAATCAAGCAGCCTAAGAGACTATTCTCGTTCATAAATTACAGAACAAGGATGCAACACTGAATTTTTAACGCAAATAAGGAAAGGAGTGGGTCAGAAATGATAAAGGAATATCAAGAAAAGGCAGAGGCTATGGCAAACTGTTTTGTGTCAATTTTCACACAGGAGCGTTTTCTAAACGAAGAACTAAACCCAAGTACAAAGCCAACAAACCTTCTGCTCACCGTTGGCTTTGATTGAGACAATGCACTTAAAGCTTTCGGTGCTTCAGATACGGAAACGTCAACAAGACCGGATGAGCTACACCCTAAAATCCTGAGACAAATTGCCCAATATATTGCAGCCCCAGTAACCGTGATATTCAATAAGCCGTTTGGCTAAGGTGAGTTACCTACGGACTAGAAGGATGCAAATATCACCTGAATACATAAAATGGGACCAGGACAACCTGTCAGCCACACCAGTGTCTTAGTTAAAATACTGGAAAGCATAATCAACAAGACCATAATAACGTGCCGGGAAACCAACAACTTGTTAAACAGCGAACAACACGGTTTCAAAAAAGGTTTATCTTGCACAACAAATATCCTTACACAAGAAAGTGATGGATAGAGGCTCTAGATAATAGAAAATCAGTGGATGTTGTCTATATAGACTTCAGTGCAGCATTTGATAAGGTGTCAACAAATAAACTGCTATTGAAGCTGGGAAATCTAGGCGTTGTCGAACCTCTCCTAAAATGGCTTGAGGATTTCCTAGTAGGTCGTAGACAGAAAGTAAGAGCGAAATTCGAAGTGCTCCATCTGAAGACCAGTACATAGTGGAGTACCTCAAGGTCGTGTTCTAGGTTCTTTATGTTTTATACTATTCGTGTGAAAATCTGACGAGAAACAACGGTAGGCGCAGATGCAGGAGCACTTCAGGCAAACTTAAATATTCTGATTAGCTGATCTAAAGAGTAGCTGATGCCTATGAACGCGGCATAATCTGTCTACATGCACTTTAGTGATGCAGATGTTAGTAGGTACAGCATAAGAGAAGTGTCTGTACCCGTGGTTCGGTCTCGGGGTGACAGTAAGTCATGATCTTAAGACCGCAGCCCACAGCCGGGTAGTTGCAGCTAAGGGGTTTATAACCCTATAGGCTTTAAAAAGGATACGCACTAAGTTAGATACTACCAAGTTCACTACATTATACACAACCTTAGTGAGAACTAGGCTGCAGAACTGCGTTCAGGCTGCAAGCCCCTGCTTAAAAGGTGACTCGGATATCCTGGAAAAACTGCAGAGGGCAGCTACCCGTGCAATTCCAGAACTCCGGGGTTCGGAACCTGTTACCCGAAGCAGTAGTGTCCGCACCTTCAATCGAATCATTCAGGAAAAGACTAGACACTCACAGAAACATACTGGAAAAGGAATAATCTAGGCCGTATGCCTTCTGTCCTTACTACACAAATTCGAATCTGGACGTTACATTGTCGTAAAACAGCTTCTCTATAAGGATTCGAATCCCGCTATTTCTCAAGAAAAATTATCTTATACCATCAACGTATTTCAAGTGTATTCACCCTTACCGTTGTGTTATCCTCAAAAAATCTTATTACCGCATATCCATGGAATTATTCACATTTACGTTAGATTTATTGTGTGTGACTTAGAAGAGCTTGTTTACAAACACAGTTCAAGTCAATTTTAAGCACAATTTGGACGTCTAAAGTTAATTTAAATTATTTTGTGCTGTATTCATTAAGGCTTCAGGATCATCCGTCATATCACTTTTCTGAGGTATTTTTCTTGGGCTTGCAATCGTGATTTCCTCTGTTTTTTTTCGCTTTTTACAATACTGACGAGCGCCTGATTTTTGCGGACATCTACAGGAATACCCATTAATAAATCCCCACCTCTCAGTATTCCATCACTTCACCCCATAGAAATCATACCTCGTCAAAGATAACCACAGCCCAGTTTCTTTCGAGTTTATTGGTTGGTTTCCAAGCATACGATCTATAGACAGTCGGATTACGAGAATATCTACAGATAATAGTTTATTAAATAAACCTTTGATTATATCTATCTGATATCGCTCTAAATTTTCACTATGATTAACTCGGTAGAGAATAACTGACTTTAAAGTGATCAGCCTATTCTGTCCCATCCACAGATGAGCGGATGTGCTTTCTTAATTCCATTCTAAAAGACAAAGGTAGACAGCTAAGGAACCACCGACAATTTGCTATTACAATAGTAGTATTCAAATAGGGGTCCTAAGTGATTTACTGTCTTATTTTATGTAGACATAGTGTTTTTTATCTTCACTATTAAATAATAATATTTTATTTGTATTATCAAGGTTGATCCTCAACACTTGCTCCTCTATGGCATGTAATCTACGTTATAACCAGATAACTAAAGCAATAATCCAATCATGAGTTCAGCAGCATCAAATGTTTTCAACTGTCCTGTATCCTATTAGGTCGAATCAACATCGCTATATCTCTTATGACACGAGTCACTGATGAAACTTGTTTCGCAACTTGTCGTTTTCATTCCTTGTTTTATCTGTACCATTTCGCAGTAGTCAATTTCCCATCCATTATCGTCTGATAAGTTAGACTAGCTGGCCTTTTATTTTATCGGGAATTAATGGCCAACTGGAAATGTATATTGCCAGAATTCGTACAAACATAGTTTCCCCACTTCTTCTTGTTTATACTACTTTCTGTAATATCGATAGATGACATCGATCTCGACCTCAGGCAGCGCGCGTCTGAGTATCATTTCCGATATAAGCAAATAATTAAAAATACAGTTATTTATATGATGTGTCGATACGTTTTGTGCTTTCCAGACTTCTACAAATCCTAATATTTCAATATGTACCGTAATTCGCCATGATGATGAGCTGTGGGATAATCTTTTATTAATGATCATTCGTATAAATACGATAGTAAACAGATACAATTCATGACTGCGCCTAAATTCAGGGTGACTTAATTTACTTTGAATCTTTTGAAACAATCGAGAATAAATAAATAAAAGTTTTCAATTTATAAAGTTGTGAACGTGTGTGTGTGTGATACTGATATCAACAGATACAAGTAGTATATATCATCAATCGAAAGTGAAATGCCTAGAGACAGAATGTTAGGAAGATTGAAGAAAAGAAAACGAAAAACAGAGAATAATTGGTGTGGAACTGAAGAAACAATAAAGTCTGAGACGATTGATTGGCATTTTGCAAATGGAGCATTTCCTGTATAGTTCTCAGATTTTACAAAAAGATTCTGTGATTTTATGTTCAGATACATTTGATTGTTCCCACATGTGTCTTCATTCACCATAACACTATTATATTACTTATGTATAAACTTCTGTTAGTCATTAGAACAATTGTGTAAAGACATATGGGAACATATAAATTGTGTTGGAGAGATAACTTCAGATGTTCGATTTTCAGCTTGATTATCCTTCTTTGATCGTCATCTTAGGGAGTTGTGCCATCATCTCTAAATTCCTCAAGACGGTTTTTAAGACTTTCAGTATTAAGAAGACTTATGTTTGTTATTATCAGCTGATGAAATTAGACCTCAGTTACAAGGGAAAGTGTTTTAATGGATTAGCCTGGCAAGATGAATAAGTTAGTCCTAGTGACCAGTCTTCTTAAAAGATGCGGGGATCTTATAGACCATAAAAATTTCTAATTAACAACAATGAAAACTTAGTTATAAAGAATATTTTTCTGTATATTCATTTGCTAACTTATTTTAAGCATACCTTAAAAAGTACTTCTATTAGTTGTCCTGTCATCCATTCTTTACTGGTTAGTCAAAACACAAGTAAAGTCATGAATAATTATGTCCTTAAGAGACCTGAAACACTGAATACTAGTGAATTTAAATGTATTTTCTCGGGAGTAAAAGAAGTTAAATTCAACTTCAATTATATATATATATATATATATATATATATATATATATATATATATATATATATATATAAAAAAACCTTAATACTGAAGAAATAAAAATAATTTGATGTGATTTCATTTATCTGAATCAAAATTATGAAAGATAAATGTTGAGATATAAAGTCATAAATAAACCTATTCTCTAATCTTTCAAGAAAAAGTCAGTGTAATCTTGCTGATATAGAGTCAAGTGAAATCAAAAGAAATAAAAAGCATTAAAAATAAACTAGCTAATTTTGTAGGCTATAGCAAAAAATGATTGTGATATCGCTAAGTACTTTACATTATGATTAGATAGATGATGATGAGATAAAATGCATTGTTTACTGAACTGAGAAATCAAATATATGTATATCTTTAATGTGGTAAGCATCCGTCGATTAAAATTCAACAGTGACTGGGATGATAAAGCAGACTAGTGAGTTAGGCTTTGAAAAGGGCAAAGCTTTCGTTAAAAGCAAACATACAAATTAGACATTTTATTTTCACATCTTTCGTGTATCTCCATGAATTGATATATATATATATATATATATATATATATATATATATATATATATATATATATGATTGGTCGTACAGATTACTTATATACAGAATACTATTCATCCGTATTCTCTGATTTCGGGGCAGCTTTAGGAAGGATACCAGTTGGAGGAACAGTTGCATTTTTACCTTCCTCCAAATGGAAACGTCGATAATACAATTGAATTTGTGTAAAGACACATTTCCAGTCAGGTACTTTCATACGCATTAAATCCTCAATGTCAAGTAACGGAGAAACATTGCCAAGTTTCCTGCCAATAGATACAAAGAAAATCGATGAAATCCTCAGGATTAAAAAAATTTAAATTAAATATTTTCTAAGTAGGTAGATGGAAAATACATTTACTGGTTGAATGTTTGCTCAAATGTATTCTGCTTTCTAAAGTTCACACTTTATACAGTCGAATATATATCATAAATACGCAGAACAGATATTGAATAAGAGTTTTTGAAATAATAAACTGAATTTTTATTTGGATTTTACTATCCTGTGGGGAAAATATTTCGTGAGAAGTTTGAGTGAAATATTAATCAATATTGTAAGTTGATGGTTGGTGGTAGTCGACAGGAAACATTTGACATAGGTTATTAGTCCTCGGCACTACCTCTAGCCACCACCTCATATCTCAACATAGTGCAAGTGATGTCAAGTCATTTATTTATTTATTTATTTATTTTAACACATAAGTATAGGTACAGGGAGGCACCAAATACATATGCGCCACACAAAGCTCAATTGATTTGTCTGAGGGCTGTGATACTGCTCGGGTGCCCAAACCGAAGCAGGTGGTTTTCTTAGGGGGCCACACCCCGAGCCTTTGACCTGAACGTCTGACCCACAAGGCAGTGGAGCATCGTAAGGAGATGCAGTCCCATGGTAGCCGGTGACCAACGATTGGTTCATACGCCATTTGTTCCTTCAGGATACTGGAGCCCATGTGCACCATTGGTTTGGGGTCCGGTTAAAGCGCCAGACATTCGCTTTTCGTCCTCTCATTTTTGTAAACAACACCCCCGCCACGAGAAGGCAGTGAGTAGGACTTCCCTGGCAGAGGCTATATACGCATGGCCACGTGAGAGCATTTCGAGAGGGAGAGCGGACTCTCCCCACTCTCGGCCGTACCAGGGCATTTGGGGGCCACATGGCAGCTTGATGGGTAGAATTCGATCAACACTAAAGAAGGACTTGACATACATGACATACAAAACGAATACTTCCACCCATTTCATATTGACTATTTGGATTAGTTCGTTTCTATTGTGACTGGCTTAAGAACTTGATGGAATTAACGAAAGTTAGTTTACATGAATTCCAAAAAGTATACTGTATTATTCTATTTAGAAATTGAAGAGAATCTATCATAGATCTATGGTAACAATTCATATTGCTCATCTAAACTCATATTATAATTAGAGATCAATTTAAGGATTTCTAGTTGAAAATATTTTTGCTGTATACTTTCATTTTACAATGAATTATGAAAAAAGTCTAAAATCTAACCCCACTTTTGTAAATTTTAACCTAACCCTTTAGTCAAACTTATACTGTCCGATAGTCACTTATGAACTCTGAGTTGAACAAAATTTACTGCAAAAAGAAAACGATTTCTAGAACTTTAATAACGAGTTAAAATGAAATCATACGTATAAGAAGAAAGAGTATGATATTAAAAAATCGAATGTGGATTAGAAACCATCATCTATTAGTTGGTTAATGCAATTCTGTAGCCTAGTAATTTATGTTTGTTCTAAGTTTTACTGTGAAACCTAAACTTAACTGCATTAATTGTGCTTAAGACTTTTGAATATGATGATTTTTTTGCCAAACGCATCCAAATAAACAGTTTCAATATAAGAATCCACGTTATTAGAAAGATAACGCATCAGATGTTTGGTAATCTGGTTTTTTAAATAAAAAATTAAAAGTTTGAAAATTCATTACCCTTTAAACTATTTCACTCGAATTAAGTCAAATCAATGATACCCGAATATGGTTAGTTTTTCATTTGATTAAAAACAACGTATATACTGTCTTGTACTACAACAACCTTTAGGTAGAATGGATATTATTTGAAATTAATGCAATAGACTCCTTTTTTTATTTATACTTTGAATATATTCATTTCATAAATAACATTACAATAATAACAATAATATTTTCTCATAAACTAACATATCTCATAAACAATTTTAGTGTATTTCTTGTATTCTCAAGTAAAGTTTGATTGAAAACGAATTCTATTTGATCGTTTTGAAACTAACAATTAGACAAAATAAAATAATTTATAATAGTTGAGATTATGAGTCAATTGAAGCTAGACTACCATGGAAAACCTGGAAGCACTGGACGGCGGTTTCGTCCTATCATGTGACTCCTCAGCAGTGAGCATCCATGATCCCGCTTCGCGAGATTCGAACTCAGAACCTACTGGTCCTAACCTCTAGACCACTGATCCGGCATCTAACTGTGTTAATGTCTAACTTCAACTAATAATTCACTTTTTAAAATGATGTTACATATAAGAAGACAGTCTTAGAATATTGTCTACCAAATTGATATATACACAATAAAAAGCATTTTATAATGGTTTAAAATGGTTCAACATTTATCAACATAGTAGTTTCTCACACCACAATTATTTACATGAGTTAATGATTTATTATTGGTATTAGTTACGAAATAATTTATATTAGACATTAGATGTATTACGTCACTTCATAACTACAATTATTTTACAACGTGTATATTTGACCGTATAAGTTTACAAGACGATTTCGTTTGCAATACTGAACTATATTTAAAACGTTACAAACCTAGTAAAAAGTATTTCTAATACATCATCTTGCAGTGCATATTACTTATACAAAAATCACAGACAATAAAGGTTACTGGGAGTAATTATCTATAGTTTAATACGAGGTTTTCTCTAACTGATTTATACCTCTTCAGCACTAAGAATCATATTTTACGGTAAGACTTATTCTTATATTGATAAAATGATGATAACGTGATTATGTATACTATCATCGTTATGTTGCTTCCATTATTCTTGTATTCAGTCTGTTTGTCATTTTGGTTGATCTCTGACTATGTGACTGATTGACCTTTTCTATACAGGTCAACAGATCGGACCAATGTCAATGTGTTTACTGGCTGTCAGTTAATCTGAATGCCATACTTCTAGAAATTTTCTACGGATCTTAAAAAATTCCCAATTTTTACGATTTCCATGTCTTTTTAGTCGAATCAATGTCCTTAGTTATATACGCGCACTAATATCAATGATAACATACTCTGTTGTTTCACAGCTAGTCTGTGTTCGTATATGTGGGGAAGTGGATTCTCATTTTGTCCGATTTAGCTCTCCCCGAAGTTAGTACACGTTATTTTTTCAATGGATTTGTCTTCTCTCGTTTTTGTGTATCTGCAGACGTTATCAAAGACAACAACGTATGCGCCATGCTTAAAACATACAGCTAAGAATCAAAACTAACACCAAATATTTCATTTCAAACGTCTTCAAGCTCATACGTGAACATGACCGAGAACATATACAGAACGTTTATTTAATGAATGCACGTAATGTCAGAAAAGTGTTAAAGTGTAAACGCTAAAAATGATTATAAATTTCTAGATCACGTCACACAGTTGTAATAGACTACGTAATGAATAGGCGAACAATTCACAAGTTTCATTAAATTTCTATTTATTGCGTAACAGTCACTGATCATGTTTTGTCATCTTCCCTTTTCTAATTGATATATTTGTTCTCTACTATCAAACTTATGAATGAAACAGTTGGTTTTCACATATCATCCATAGTGTCATTGATTAAACAGTAATTTATGGTGAATAATTTCATGTCTGACACCTTATAAAAAACACTGCATCTCACGATATGAAATAAGAAAATTGCTACAATGAGGAGCTCTCTATTCGGCGAATTCATTGTCAAAGCTGTACAATCACAAATATATACTTATTTTTCAAGGTGGTAATAATCACAATGATAGTGATAATCAAATTCTGTTAAACATGGTAACACTGAGATAGAATAAACAAAGGCAGGGAAACTAATAATATTCTAATTGAATTTAAATAAATCCATGAATCTATCCAAGATAAGATAGCTAAGCTAGTATGACAGTTCTCAGCTGAAGAGTCCCATAATTACTTACTCACTTACTTACTTACTTACTTACGCCTGTTACTCCCAATGGAGCATAGGCCGCCGACCAGCATTCTCCAACCCACTCTGTCATGGGCCTTCTTTTCTAGTTCCATCCAATTCTTGTTCATTTTTCTCATATCTATCTCCATTTCCCGGCGTAATGTATTCTTTGGTCTTCCTCTCCTCCTTCGGCCTTGAGGATTCCATGTGAGGGCTTGTCTTGCAACGCTGTTCGGTGCTTTCCTCAATGTGTGTCCTATCCACTTACAGCGCTTCTTCCTGACTTCTCCCTCCGCTGGAATCTGGTTTGTTCTCTCCCACAGTAGGTTGTTGCTAATAGTGTCCGGTCAGCGGATCTGAAGTATTTCGTGTAGACAACTGTTAATAAACACCTGTATCTTCTGGATGATGGATTTCGTAGTTCTCTGAGTTTCCTCGCCTTACAGTAGAACTGTCTTGACATTTGTATTGAAAATTCTGACTTTGGTGTTGGTTGCCAATTGTTTTGAGTTCCAGATATTCTTCAGTTGTAAATATGCTGCTCTTGCTTTGCCAATCCGTGCCTTCACATCTGCATCAGATCCACCGTGTTCATCAATGATACTGCCCAAATATGTAAAGGTTTTTACATCTTCCAAAACTTCTCCGTCAATTGTGATTGGATTGTGTTGTATCGAAGAATCTTGCTTTTCCCTTTGTGTATATTGAGACCTATTGCTGCTGAGGCTGCAGCTACACTGGTTGTCTTCTCCTGCATTTGTTGTTGCGTATGCGATAGAAGAGCCAGATCGTCTGCGAAGTCTAGATCATCCAATTGCATCCTAGCTGTCCACTGTATCCCGTGCTTCCCTTCAGATGTTGATGTCTTCATGATCCAGTCGATCAACAGGAGGAAGAGAAAGGGTGAGAGTAAGCAACCTTGTCTGACACCGGTCTTCACTTCGAAGGAGTTTGTCAACTGTCCTCCATGCACGATTTTGCAGTTTAATCCATCGTAGGAATTCTGTATGATATTGACTATCTTCTGAGGCACGCCGTAGTGTCGAAAAAGCTTCCATAGTGGTGTTCTGTCCACGCTATCAAATGCTTTTTCGTAGTCAATGAAGTTGATATAGAGTGATGAATTCCATTCAATTGATTGTTCCACAATGATCCGTAGAGTTGCGATTTGGTCTGTGCGCGATCTATCCTTACGGAATCCTGCCTGTTGGTCGCGAAGTTGGGCGTCTACGGAGTCCTTCATCCTGTTTAACAATACCCTGTTGAAGACTTTTCCTGGTATTGAAAGAAGAGTGATTCCCCTGTAGTTGTCACAGTTGCTGAGATCGCCTTTCTTTGGCATTTTGACTAGAAGTCCTTCTTTCCAGTCTTTTGGTACCTGTTCCTCATCCCAGATCTTTCTGAAGAGAGTTTGGAGTATCCTTGTAGTTGCCGCTACTTCTGCTTTGAGTGCCTTTGCTGGAATGCTGTCTAGTCCTGCTGCGTTTATGTGGGAATATAGTGCCGTCTATGACCAGTTCATTGAAGGCACATAGATTTGCAAATCTCTCACCATTTTCGTTTCTTTCTCCCAGTCCGTGTCGTCCCATGATCTCTTCATATCCGGTGTTGTCCATTCCAACCTTGGCATTAAGGTCTCCCATCAGAATAGTCAGGTCCTTTGTTGGGCACTTCTCGACGATTGACTGCAGCCTATCGTGGAATTGATCTTTAGCGTCTTCATTGTAATCGTTGGTAGGCGCATAGCATTGGATGACGTTCATTGTAATCCCCGTTTTCTTTGTTTTGAAGGAGGCTTTAATGATCTTTGGTCCATGAGATTCCCATCCTATAAGTGCATTTTGTGCTTGTTTGGACAGCATCAATGCAACTCCTTGTGTATGTGGGGCATTTTCTTCTTCATGTCCGGAATATAACAGCAGCTCCCCTGAAGCTAGTCGTTGTTGTCCAACTTGCGTCCAATGTGTTTCACTGATCCCAAGCACCTCTAAATTGTATCTCCTCATTTCTGCAGCAATTTGGAAAACTCTCCCAGTCTCCCACATTGTGCGACCATTCCATGTACCTAAATAAATGGTTGCCCAGGTTGTCAGAAAGGGCATCAGCCTCGTGACTTCCGAAGGAACTCGGCTTACATCATGAGACGTCATAACTCTTCTAAATAAAGACATTCTAACTCTCATGCCAGAGTTTAAATGGTTTGAATAATTTTTTCTGGTTAGCGTTTTTTAGCGAGTTAGTTTTCTACGAGATGGAGTCGCTAACCCCATTCCCAACCCTCCTCTTTTATCCGGGCTTGGGACCGGCAGTAGCCATCGGAGGGACTCCAGGCGGAGTTGAAGAGTCCCATACTAGAACAAAATGGTCGTCTAGTGCTTCCAGGTTTTCAGTGGTGGTCTAGCTTATAGAGACTCATGAATTCAACTATTAAAATTACTACAATCTCCACCAATCCCCATTCTGATAATAAAACTAATACTAGTTTTGTTGTTGTGGGCTTAAATATTCATAATGAAGATGAATGGAGAAATTATAATTGGGAAAGGAAGGCTCAACATGATAAGATAAAATGTTGAAATTGAGATAAGCTGTAATCAAGAGGATCATAGAAGCAGAAAAAATCATGTTGGAAACAAAAGGTCTATAGAGAAGATGAAAGACAAGCAGATAGCTGTAAAGGAAGAAAACAATGAAGAAAGAAAATGACAAGAGATTAAGACCGTCTTAAAAGAACGAAATGAATTCTCCAAAAGCGAACTCTTAACTGAACCAATCGATCTCATTTTACGTCTCAATGGGTATATTTCGTTTACTTCAAGACACTTTAAAATAAAATAAAAGTAATATAAAACTAATTAAGTTGATAGAAAATGTTTAACTGTATTATTCATCAGCCAAATGAGCATTGTGGATTACAAAAATGAATATGTTTTTATTGAGCGTAACTATCTAGCTGATATATATATATTGTCCACAGATTACTATTAGTGCCTAATTAATGGAAACGTTAGTTGACCCAGTCTGTGTTATAGAGATTATGATCAAAGGATTAATGAGGTTTATTTTTACAAAATCTTCTTACTCTTTCATTGAAATGTTTCTGTTTTCTAGTAATAGTTTTATACTTCAATTTTTTATTCATAAATATTGTAACAGTAAATTATTTTTTAGGGTTAATGGTGAAAATTTAATAACTTTTGTTAAAATTTGCTTTTCTTGATTGATTACTATTAGATAGAATGTAGTTCACTTTAAAAACCATTTTTCTTTTTACCTTTTTCGAATATTTTATTTATTTATTTATTTAAACATTTAAACATTGGTACAAGGAGGCACCAAATAGATATGCAACACATAAATCATTCAATTTGTGTGAAAACTAGGATACTGCTTGGGTGCTCAGACCGAAGCAGGTGGTTTTCTTAACGAGCTACTCCTTGAGCCTTTGACCTAGAGGTCTAATTCACAAGGCAGTGGAGCAACGTTAGGAGATGCAAGCCCATGATAGCCGGTGACCAACTATTAATACATACGCCATTTGTTCGCTCAGGATACTGGAGCCTATGTGCACCGTTGGTGTGGAATCAGGGTTTTCCAACATCTTGGTGGACTCTCCATGTCCACCGACCCAGTTAAAGCTCCGGATATTCGCTTTTCGTCCTCTCAAATTCCTGAACAACACTCCTACCGCAGTGAGTAGGAATTCCCTGGCAGTGGTTGTGTACGCGTGCTCATGTGAGAGCATTTCGAGAAGGAGAGCTGACTCACCCCACTCTCGGCTGTACCAGGGCATTTTGGGGCCTTATTGAAGAAAATCACTTCTTTACATTAAATACTAAGGATTTGAATATTGGCTGCAGTTCAAAAGACGTGTTTCTTTCTATCAAGAAAATAACACCAACCCTGAATATAGTTTGGTGTATAACTCTACTGAATTATAAGTAATAGCTATTTTTAAGTAAAAATTGATGTGCTAATCATAATTTAATACAGACTTACGGTCAACTTATAACACTGGAAATGATACATTAGTAAATAGGATGACACAGTTTATCTATCTTATACAAACTGAACAAAGAATTCCAAACAGAATAAAATAACAAAGTTTAAAATCGAAATTGTCAATTACACTTTGAAAAAGCATCCAATGAGTGCTTGGTACAAGATTTCTTATATATATAACAGAGTAATAATCACATCAAATTATTTGCTGAACTAGTTGTATAAAAACGCATAAACAGTTATGTCTTATAAGTAATCCTTCATTTTACACACTAATCTGTATGATTAAAAGTGTTGAGTAATTTCAATATGCTTCACTTTTGATTAGCCTGATGACTTAAAAAAAGGTAAAATCATATTCCACTAAGTGAAAATGAGTCGATATAATTATATGATTCTTTCTATATAAGTAATATCACTCTAAAATATTCTTTATTGTAACATTTTGTTGTATCCAAATTATCAAACACTTCTGTATTAATATCAGAAAGGCTGTTGCGGATATTATAGTAATTTTAATAGCGTACTGCTGAGGACGAAATGGCCGTCTAGTTTTTCTAGGTTTTCCGTGGTGGTCTACCTTCAAATGACTCACGGTCTCAACTATTAAAATTCCTTTTGTATTGATCAATTTAATTTAAGTAAATGAACTATATATTTCATACAAAAGAGGTAGTAATTCCCATTCAAAATTAACTGTATGTTAGTGGTGTAATGAATTATTGTTTTGTTTTGTTTTATAAATCAATCGATTTCAAGGTTGGACTTGACAATTTCAAACAAATTGAGCATCGAGTAGAAAGTTATTAGTAAATATATTTTTCGTTATATCCCACCTCTTCAAAGATTTAATATACAACATTTTATTAAATACTACGACATTTTCAACTTCTTTTACGTAGTATTGTACCATGGTAGTCAGGTAGCCAGTTAAAATGATATTTACGTTTCAGACTGATGTAATTTTTTGTGACACTTATATGAATCAAAATTATCTGACCAACTTCAAAAAAACCATTCAATCAAAATCATAGATGAACAGAGAAGTGATAAATTTTCAGTAGGTGGTTATTTATTCTTTCAATGTCTTTTATTAAGTTTGGCAACATTCTGGAAGTGTTTGATACTCAACTACATTGTAATTTTAATAAACAAACGAATAAAGTCAGCTCACTGTGAAATGACGGGGTCGAGTGTGATTAGCAGTTCTGGTCGACGCTCTTTAGTGGTGTTACATTCTCTTAGCTGAATGGTTTGTTTACAAAAACTTGAATGTTTCTTTGAACAATATTATCATTTTCGGAAACAAAACCATTCAACCATGAGAAAACCGCTTAACAAAAACCAAGTTGTTATGTGTGGCAATGAATAATATTATTACCAGATAATCTTTCGTTTTCGTTACGTTTTTCAAACCGCATCATCCTTCTAAATCTCTTCATTTTTTCTACCTAATTCGTTTTATTTTTCATTTCTATTTTGTGCATTTCCATATGTCAGTAAATTTCAGAGAAGTGGTCCTACTTTGTTTGAAATTAAATTGTAAAATGAATCTAACGTTAATAAAACTATTCAAAAGAGATTGAAAAAATCTCATCCTGGCTACTGTTGTCTTGACATTTTATTGTTTTATCATGCAGCAAATAAGCAAAACTGGCTTACATAACAATACAGTTATGTTTTTACAATATTGCTTATATGAAATCATACACATTTATATGTGTGTTTGGCATGAATAATTCAACTAATATATATCTATAGATGGTTCACTAAAGCACGAAAACTGTTGACTGAACTATTAGATTTATAACTAATCTGAAAACAATCAAGTTCAATATTCGATGTATCTTAGAATGTTGTCAGAATGATATGTTTTAAAAAAATCTTTACTGTCAATTTGAAATGAACAAAGGAATTATAAATGCATATTAATTACCTGTTGAAAGGGGAAAAGATCATATTTAGGCCTTTCTACTGATAGGTCATCTTTTCTACTTCTTGATAAAGCCTTTACATACAGTTCAAAGTCATTTGCTTGATTGATCCCAGTCGAGTTCTTTAACTTGTTTTGATTTGACAGCAAAATCTGTACGATTATTATTATTCCTATCACATGCTTAGCAATGTAAATATTCAAGTCTCAATGTATTATTGAAATGCCTCATATTATTTCCCTATTATATGCATTACTTCAAACCAAGTCTTTAATACTATCAAAAGATATATCCCTAACTACAAACAAGAGCATTTTGAAAGGACTATGTGCTGTAGGATAAGTGATTAAACGAGTAGCTAAAATTAAAAAATAACCCATTTGTTTGGGATAACTATAGAGAGACTTATATGAAAAGAAAACTATTTCTGAATTTTTAAACAAAGAAAATTATGTTTCGCTTTAAATAACCTACAGTCGTTTTAATTCGAATATTAGGAATCCGATTTTAGTGTTTTACATACCAGCTTGAAATATAAAAGGTGTTCTCATTAAATAATCTCGGTTTTTATCGAAGCTATAGATTCATCTAGATTACGGAGGTAAAATATGACTAATTTATTCGATTTCAGTCTACGATTTTCATCTGTTTCACTTTAGCTTCGGCTGACGTTATTGAAACTCCATTGGAGCATTATTACTACAAAAAGAGGGATAGCTCATTTTAAAGGCAGTAAATCCTACTACCCGTCACGTTACGACCTAGTTGAATAAAAAATATATATGCGAAACGTAGAGTCATATCTGTAAGTTTATACACGCATATTTTTTTACAACTTACTCAGCTTTTTCAAATGCTAATTCAAAATTTTCTCGTTTATTTTTTGGATCCAATGTAGAGAAATCAAATGAATCAGGATAAAAGTGGTGAATTAATGCACAAAACGCTAAACCATCACCCCAACTACTTCCAAAATTTTGTATGTCCACACCCTGAATACAAGCAGAGAAAGAAATAAAACAATCAATAATAGATAAATCAACCCAAAAAAAAATGTTGGCATCAAGGAGAAATGTCGCTGGAATCTTATGTCATTTTCACTGTAAAAGGATGTTATTGCCGAAGTAAATCTATGAGTTAGGTGAAATCAGAACATGAAATGTTTCATAGGAAATCGAAAATTGTTTAGTTGAGCATATTCTGATTTATATAAGATATATTTGCACTAAACGTTGGACACTTCGTTTATGGTTCTAAATATAATAGTCTTATCTATAACTCTATTGCAAAGATTTTAAAACAATAGTGTGATAATTTCGATATTTTCAGAAAATCACGTTTTAAGTCGCTTGTCCGTCAATTTACAGACAAATAATACTTTTGAATCTCCAAAGTTTTACAGTGACTGGTATATATATATATATATATATATATATATATATATATATATATATTCTTACTTGACTAAATCAATTTCGAGTTATATTTGATCTTAGAAGGACAAAGAAAGCTTACAATCCCCTAAAAACTAAACTACTTTAAATTGATGCATAGATATTTAAGGTTCTATACAATATTAAATTAGTTTTAAAGAATATGGAAGTTCAAGGACTTCGTGCATCCACATAAAACATATTCGTAACGTTATTTTTGTGATGAACAATAGTATGTTGTAGCATAAAATGGTAACTATTATTTTTCTGACTGGTAATTCATATCTTATGCATAAATAACAGATGATGCTATATGAATTTTCGTAATAATCAAAGTGTTGGAATTACCTTTCATATAGTTGAAATGAACAGATGCAATAAATTCACTACATATATATTGAGAGTAAAAAAACACTGAGCCTACAAAAGTTCCATAAAACCAGAATATTTCAGGGATTCAAATTATTTCCTTTGAAACGTTATGCTCACATCGAATGAACAATTACAGCAATCAATGTAATATTTATTTGGTTCTTAGTGTTATTTCGATTCAATAGATCAAAGTACGGTAAGTTCATTAGAAAAGCCTACTAGTAGTCTAGGATTAGTGACTAGATTGCGACATAGCACGCAGAATCCAATCAGTACTCAAAAAGAGATAAATATAACATTTGCTACGATTTAGTATTTAATCAGCTTGAAAATCTTATTTCTACAGATAGCTGGTATTAGGTCAAATAACCGAGTGATAACGTCTCTTATTGTAATGATGTATTCGAATCCAAGGGGATGAAAGTCGTCCTCTATGAGTTTTCGTTTATCCTCTACTGATAAATGGAATCAAATGCAAAACCTAGCTTAGATACTTTCTCTAAATTGCCACTAATATCAAAGCAACCTAAATAAAGAAAAATAAAATCTAGGAATGTAAACATTTTCTTTGGATGAACACAGTTGAAAAGTAGTAACTGTTGATGTCATAAACAAAGCAAAAAACTAAATGAATAATACTAAACTGTTAGAATTAAACAGCTATTTCATCACCTGAGGTTATCACAAGAATTCATGTTGGACAACGTATATACTTACACATGGTCTAGGTAATTAAATGAACAGTTTCATGAACTGTTGCAATTCGTTTTTCACGAATAACTTGAACCTTTATGAAATAACACATTTTTTGTGGATGAGAATGATGTAGCCAAATAAATATCATAGCTGAGTTAATTTTGTCTATTGATTTTGAGTTAATAGTGCTATGGAGGCAATAATTATCAAATAAGTATATTTTCTGTTAAGATTCTATGAGACTCTTTAATCAATCGTAAGATTGGACTGTCTTTTCATACGAAATAATAAAGTTTATTAAATAAGAAAGATTAGTTCAGCGAAGAGTTCTCTTTTCGGCGAATTCATTTTCAAAGCTGTACAATCTCAAATATATATATATATATATATATATATATATATATATATACTTATATTTACAGGATGATGATAGTACTGATAATAAACTTGTTATACGTGGTGACAAAGGGGTTAAATAAACAAACATTCATAATTATCAATGATAGTTTCCCTATCTATCTCTTGATGAACACTTAAACTATTAACAATCAAACGATTATTAAACTTTCCTTGTTTTAAATTTTTTTAAATACTTTTGTTTATTTAACCTCACTAACACCATGTATAACAAGTTTATTATCAGTACTATTATCATCCTGTAAATATATATATATATTTATATATTTGAGATTGTACAGCTTTGAAAATGAATTCGCCGAAAAAAGAACTCTTCGCTGAACTAATCTTTCTTATTTAATGTCTTAATGGGTGTATTCCGTTTAATAAAATTCATACTTTCATTATCAATAATGCTAAAGATAACCAAATATATAAAATTTTATCATTGGTGTTTTACTCTTAGAATTTCAATGGCTTTCCTATCAATTCGACCTGAATATCGTACATAGTATATATATATTCTCATATTTGTATTTCTCGACACCAATAAAGATAGAAATAAGAAAGCTTATGAAAATGTTATATTAGGAGAAGGATTGATAGTTTAATGATTTATACAACTAGATTAGATTCTACAAGCAGTAAAATAGAAATTTCATTACTAGATAGTGACCTTAAGCTAGTAGTATTTTGTTCATTTAAATATTAATTCCATTATCTCACAAAGCTACTTTTGCATGGAATGAGGTTGTATCACTTTTTTTTAAAAATTAGGTCGTGGTGTACAGAACTTGCTTATTTATATTAAATTTGCTACTATAATGTAACACATACTATATCTGACAAGTTTTAATTCATACTTACCGTACATTAACAAAATTACATATAAACTGCTTAAAGATAATTGTCAGATTGAATTCTTTTCATTATAACAATTTTATTTGGATATTTGTGATATTATGATAATCCATGTTTGATAATTTGCAAAAGTCTGAACTCTAATGAATGATAGTGCTTATGGAATATGCTAAATGTTTAGCACATGAAAAGACCAGGGATACTAGTAACTTTATAAACATTTCGCGTGATTGTATTAAGACGTTAGTAGCAAAAAGTACAATACTCCCATCAGTGATATACACTCTACATGATTTTGTTATCCTTTAAACCTAACATGTCAATAAATGGGGCTGTAAGACAATGTTATTAGTGATAGGATCTAAACACCAATTAAAAGAATACTCAGTTTTTGATCCGGATTTCCGTGCAAGTTTAGTCGTGGAAACTGAGCTAATCAACCAACCTGGTATATAAGGCTATCTTAAAAGTCTAATAAGTCACTTCTAAATAACATTTCGTATTAATAGAAATGTTTTTTAGATTCATGTTACTTATTTAAAACGTCTCTGACATCACGTTATCTACATAATTTTCTCTGTCAATCAAACATTTTACGTTATTTCCAGATATACAAATGCAAAATTAATCTGGTAATTAATGTAAACTTTGGATAAAACCAATGCATCAAACCGATGTACTACTATTCAAAAGCAATAATTTGTAGCATGGTTTACGATCATTTTTCAGATTTTTCTATTATAACTTTTATTACAAATTTTCGCAAGGCTACCGACTAATACATTAGTGTTATTTCTGGGTTGTGTTTTTGGATATTTATTAATAAAAATACATTTGGAGTTGTATACATTGTGAACCCCTTTTATCAAAATTCATAGATTAGCTATGAATATAAGTATGTTAATTAGTATGATTGGGCCTACTGTAATTTCTACTTACAAATGACAAATTCATTTAACACAAACAGGATCTAATGTGAATCCGAATGATTGAAAACTGACTCAGAACAATTCACCAGTAATTTCCAAATGGAAAGGAACACACAGATAGGTGATGAGTGTAGAAAAAGCTTGATATTCCAAAAGTTAAATCGAAAATATAATAATTCTGGATATATTGTAATAAAGTATGACCCTGGGAGACAAGAAAATTGTCAAACTATAGGTGCAAATGACCAATCAAATAAAACCGAATTTTCACGAGGAATTATGAATCAGAAAAAATATACTTGCTATTATCGCTACTGGAAAGAACTATAATTTATTTATAAAATCTGGATGACTTGAGACATTCTTAGCCTAAGTAGATTGAAGTCATATAAGATTAGGTGATCAGTTTACATTTTCCTAAGTCTAGTCATCAGCAGAGAAATCTGAATACAAATTTAGTCTTCCTCAGTACTTAAATTTTCACTTAGTTTAAAGTTATATTCATGGCAATGAACCATCAAAATGATTAGCGAGATACTTTCGCTAACATTTCCAATAAGTTATAAGTAAGGGAAGGTCTAGTTCGAGTTAAGAAAGTACAATTTGAAAATACTAATTCTGAATAAGATACTGGTTAAAGTTCAAAGTGATATGTCATAATTATAATGAATTAGGGATGTAAACGGTTCATTCCGTATGTTAGTATTCGAGTACAAAATTATTTTAAATGGTCGTTTAACTACAGAAGAGAATAAACAGAACTTCATATCATTATCAATAATTATATCGTTCAACGCTTTGTAAGCTTAATCTTGGGGATTTTGAATCGTGTTTCATTTGATTTACATTAAAATTACTTTACAAAATACACTTAAAGATTTTGAGTTTATTAAAAATAAATCTTTCAACATTTATTATATACAGAAGAAAAATTTGAAAGTTAGGAAGCTCATTACGATAGTGGCTTTTTGATAAAAATATATGGACAGACTAGTGAGCCACCAAGAAAAGTCACATAACTTCTTAACATTATTGAGAATAAAATCAAGTTGAGAAATAACTTCACGAACAAAACTGGAATATAAAAAATTGAAAAAGTGAGGGGTCGGAATTTAAAGGTTACTTATCTATATGAAATCTTGATTAAGTTTGAACCATTAGTATTTATCATTTGTTTGACTACAAATCGGAGTCCCTCATTCCCTACGCGATTCTTACAATCTTTAAGTTAGCTAACTAAAGAATTGAGGAGGAACTCGTGTTTATTTTTATACAAACTTTCATACAGAAACCTTCATGTGGATTTAATAATAACTGAATTATAGTTTTATAAATCAGATCTTTTTTACTTTATTCAATACAACAATTCAAACGGGGGATAATCTATCACTATTTCGAAATAAAAATAATGGTGCTATCCAATAACTAGTAATTAACTTAGATAATTAGAGAGCATATATTTTAATCGGTTGTCAAGTTAGGAGGAAGAAAATGCTTCAGTTTATTGTAAATTGTATTCTCTTAACAAATGTTAAATAACATATTAAACTAAAAATAGTTACCTCATATCCTTTAGTTACAGCTTTACACCAATCAAGCATAATCTGTTTTGCATTAGGTTGTGCTCCTTTTCCACCGGATGCAAAACTGTAATGTAATTAATAATCAATAAACAAAATACCTATTTTGCCATTGTAATAAATATATTTTTGTTTCATTTAAATGAGTAGAAAAATTGTATTTCTGACGTTTCGTGACTTAATGTAAGCCACTTCTTCAGAGTCAATAAATAACCGGTATTAAATTAACACGTTTAGATAGTACAAAGGAAACAATGAAGCTAATAAGTCTAACCTCGGTATTGATGCACAATTCGGTATTAATGTCCGAAATTTTGAGTATGTGGCGAAAAGAAGGCATGTTTATTGTAATATTTATATCCAGTGTTAAAGTTTGTATTAATTAAGATCTTGCAAAATCTTTAAATTTTTGTTAAGTAAAAGGATGAAAAATAACTGATTCATAGTGATCGGCAAATTGAGTTTTCAGCACATTTACATGTGATCTAACTAAATAGTTTAGTTGAAGCCATTTTTGACAATTTACTTAGTGTATTGGTACTTCCTATTGTTCCTAATTAAGTACAGAATCTGTCTGAATAGCATATTTGCGACTGTATAAGAAAATTATTTTTAGTAAACAAGTAACTTTGATGTAAATAAAGTTGAACGTTATTGATTGAAAAAGCTATTTTTCTGGGAAAAATGCTTTAAGAGATACATAACTTGTACTGGGATCCATTTTGACGTTTAGAATATCTAAAATTTCACAGCTTAATTAGTGGTGTTTCACACTTCCGATGGTACATTATGTAGTTAAACCTACTAAGGTATACATTTTCTACGTGTATTTAATAATACTGGACTCATGTCAATCAATATTAGCAATTGTTTGTAAGCTTCATATTTTACAATTCATTTTAAATATTATCATTGGATATTCAGTCTCGTAATAATTTAGTTTATACAAAATTCTAGATTCAGAATGTGATATAAAATTGATAATTTACTGATCATTTGGTGTATTGTTGCCACACATTTAATTTTTTATATAAAAAGTGTTCATCATGTAAAAACACTGAAATTGTAAAAAGAAATCTTGTATATCTGTTCATCAATGAAACCCCAGAACAACAGAAAAGTACCATGAGTGTAAATAAATGAAAAGAAGCACATCAATTACTTGTAGATCCCCAATATCCTGCAACAAATAAGTGTAATATTTAAAATATTGAATTATTTCTATCATTGCGAATATACGTAAGAAAAGTCATTTCTAAAGCATTAGTAAATGATATATTTAAGTAGTATGCATAGTTACACACCATCTCTATATGAACTGTTAAGTACTGTCATTATGATAGTTTTGACGAATTCGATAGACGACATTTTGTATGAACTCGTAACATTGTGGAAAGAGGTCTCTCTTCAACATTAGTTTCATCACTTACGTATATATTTGTAAGGTTTAATTATGTAACCTCTTTTATGTTATTTGTATATAGTTAACAGGTACATTAACGTGTTTAACATAACTTCAGAGCATTTAAAATCAATTTTAGTTATTTTACTCCTCTGATCACTTAAAAACTATTTTTTAAGAATCCAATTAACTCGAATTTCTGTCATTTCCGCCTTGAACAATTACAAATAATCGTGAAAGAGTATTATTCATAAGCTTCATTGACCTTCATGGTGAGCAACAGTCTTGAATTAGACTATTATGTTTATTACAACTGCGATCATCTAACACTACATGACATGTTTGAAAAATTACAACTGAGCTATGTAGATTATAATTAAAGTTTTTAACAGGATTATATATTCGAATTATTTAACGCATATCAGCCAACTTACGTCAACATTGTTATAAAAACATTTTAATTTCTAAGTAATAGGCTTTCTTTATGCAAAACACACAGTTATAAGACTATCGAAAAATAGGTTAATGTGATGTAGATAATGATTAGTTTATTTATTACGAATATTTCTTCACCAATCCTTCTCACGACCAATTTATCAATTGATAATCTATTTATCACAAAGGTGTGATGTAATTCAGTAATCAGGCAAATTCTTGATTTCAGTTTCACGTTTTTGCTTAAGGGTCAGTAATACTATCCAACTGAGTAAGACGACATAGGTATGGCGAGGTTCACGTGCGATGTTTTTTGGTGTAGGAGTAGGTTGGAAGAAACCTAGGGGCGGCCAGAACAAAACATGGCACAAATCCATGAAGTCACTAACAAGTGAACTGAGCCATGTTGGTAGGTGTAGACTACCTGGTTGGGGACCGCAAGATGATAACAACCGATGGTTAGAGACTTTGAATGACATGGCTCAAAATTGTTTGCGATGGGGCAGGTGCATCCCCTCTCTGTGTTCTCTCAAACTCTGATCTTCTGAATTCTTCATGTCCTTTATTTTCTTTCCAAATCTATTCCACTGGACTATACTCCTTAAATAACATCATCAAACCCTAATGTTCCCTATCACTACCTCTTCCACTACAAGATTTGAATCGATAACTGAATCTCTGTGCTAATGTGGTATGACAACTCGAACTGATGTACGTAGGTACGAAGTTCCACGTTGTTACTGACTGACTGACTGACTGGTGGGGTTCAAGTTGATGACTAAATAACTAGTTATCGAATACATAAATACTAACATTTGTTTACTCTCGGTATTATTTATTTATCCGAACTATTTCTTCGAATAAAGTAACGATCAAAATGAATTTCATGTATTAACATAATAAAATGTTTTGCAAAAATGTTTTTTCCGAGAAAAATTTCATTTACAACTCTTACTTTGGTTTTGCACCCTGGGGATTGTTTGCTTTATCCATAGCTTTAAACTTATTCATTGTATGAGAGAATGTAGAATGATGTCTGAAAATAGTAGGAAAAAATAAATTAAAAACATTGTTTTATATAAATAAGAAAGACATTAAAAAACAGTGATTCCGACTATGGGTGAAACAAGAATGTTTTTTTAAGAGTAATGATGTAACATAATGATATGATTATAATGTTTCTTTCTTCAACAGATTAACAAGTTTATTCAACCAATCTTAGTGGAATATTTGATCATACTGAAAAGTTTAGTAAATCAAATGAACGTAGGAGAATCTAATGAATGATTAACTAGACTGAATATTGTGATATCCAGTTCCCTTTAACCTTAATTTTTAAAGAAATACATAGAAAATGCGAAAAGAGAAAATGCATTCGGGAACTGGATGTTTGAAAATATTTAATAATTGATATTTTCCGAATTTTAAAGGAAATAAACCTTTTCTTGAATATGCATTTAATGGAACGGTGTATTTGTATATTTGTAGGGTTTATATTATTTATCATTGCGATATACTTTAGTTCTCTTTTAGTTAAGAATTTATAGGACTGACGATTAGTAGAAAACTACACATCTAGTGGTAATTATCTACCAAATGTAAATAACTTTGATAAAAGAAAACCTGACACTATAACAAACTATATTGGTAAATGAGTATAGAAAAAAGTTGAATTTTTAAACAATCGACAATAGTATGTTTTGGATGTAAATAGTAAGCACTATTGTTACATGTATTATAATTATAAACCATATCAGTTAGCGTCTATGTTTAGTAAACCGTGATAACAGATAAAAAAATCATAGTGAAATCAGTGAAGTGATAAAGTAAGAATCTAAATTTTTCAATGCATTTTATTTTATATTTTCGTATAACAATGACGTTATATACTTAAAACGTGTTCTATTGAATTCAAACACTTAAACTTCAGGCTATTATTGATTGATATCATCTTGGTAGTTTTACATCACGAGTTTACCCGACCTAAACAACTGTTGAAAACTGCTATTACTGGATAACCATTTAGTATCAGTATGGGGCTCCTAAGTAATATGCATCTACGATCTAACCAAAAATCAAACTCAAAACTTTTAGGTCTTTCTCCGTGCGTTTAACCTTATGATCATTGGTCTACATTGCTAACTCCGTTTGATTTGTAATATTGAGCGACCACTATGTACTGGAAATGGCAATGTTCAGTGGAGCTAAACCTATAACAGCTTCTCACTAGAACTCTGGGACTCAGCTCTGGAAGTTGGTTACTAGTGAATGCTTGATTAATTTCTGGTAAAAAGGGTAAACGTATCATTTACTAAAACGTCAATCATAAAAATTAGTCTATCCAATCTTATTTATATACGCTTGTCTTGTTTCATACATACCACGTCCAATATAATGAAGTTAAAATGTGATCTAAAGTGATTTTGTATATTTACAAATTAAGAAGTTAACATGACACTGTACTCCTATTATTTAAATAGACTGCGTGTACAAGCAAAAATAATACATTCTATTTAAGTTGATTGTCTCAGTTAGAAGTTTCTATTTTAATATGATATTCATTCTATAACAGATGTTTATGATAAAAATGAAGTATATTCTTCTCAGTATGTAATGAATTTAACTATTATCTACCTACTTATCTGAAGTTTTTCGAATTATATAAACTTTGTTTATTACATAAATTGAACTTATAATCATATTAACTTAGAATATTATTATTTTTTATTAAGTAGTGTCAATCAAACGTAATTCACTGTGAGCGAACATGTTGTGAATATAAACGAAAATAAATCTTTACATATTATAATTAATAGATAGTAAATCTAAAGGAATAAATACTACCACCAATTAAACTTACCTTCGTAAAGTGGTCATGTTTCCAGACATTGTATTATCTATGATAAAATATCTTATAATATCCTAAATGTTTATTTAATCGTTAAATAATATGATTAGCAATATAGATGCAAGAAGTAGTAGAATAGCTCTGGAGATGAAATGGTACTTAAATATTAATATTTTTTATATTATTTCAGGCAAATCACAATACTATACACCGTTAATCAATAAGTGAACTCAAGACATGCTCTATGTGTCAGTTTTTCTTTTCAGTAAAATAGTTCATATATTGGTTATATACTCAACTGAATGATAATTTAAAGAAAAAAATTATCTTGATGACATAATCACATGACAAGTAATAGAGATCTACAATTGTATTATGAATGATAAGTAAATAGTAAATGCTGGTCACTTTAATTTTATGCGCTTACTTACGAACAAAAAAGATTGTTTTTTAAAGTGGAGTTTTAACAAAAGAAAATTTTATTCATCGCATTCATCGCATTAAAAAACACAAAACACAATTTGTGATTACTCCAAGTTAACATTGAAAATCTCTGGAGTAAGATAATGTGAACTGTCGAATATAGAATAAGTATTTCAATGAGTGTATGCTTGCAAATAGAACTTTAAGTCGATCTCGTCAGAATCTAAATATATAATGCTGGATCGTTCTAATTAAAACCCATTTTCAAATTATACAAAACCCTGTAAACCGTACAATTATGCAGAAAGATAACCAGTTTTCTAAGTTAGAAGCTTTGAGTTATATAAACTGTATATTTTTAACGAATTAATATAAACAGGTTGATACGTGAATAAAAAATTTCTCCTAGGAGAACCATATTCATATAAGATCATTTCTTTATCATATATAACATAGTCATTTTATTAAAAAAACTAATAATATTAAATATCAATAAGGGAAGTGATGTGATTTTCAGAACACACACACTTTAAATTAACCGACAGAGTCAACCACTACTTAGTTTCGTCAGTAAAGTAAGTGAAACTATATATTCTTATAAAGAATTTGAAATGATTGTTATTAAAGGCAAGCATTCTCTTCAATGCAAAAAAAGATACAATAAAATTATATTGTCGAAACATTTAATTTGTATTCTCTTGATTGAAATGATGAACCGATCTAAATCAGAACATCATTGAAAATCTAGAAGCATTAGGATGACGTTCTGTATTAGTATAGCATTCGTCACAGGTGAGCACCGTCGACTTTGTACGGGGGAATCGAACACGCGCAATGCCTAGCCACTAGACCACTGAGTTGGCATCCAGCGGTGTTCATGTCGGACTGCAATCAATCTAAGACATTGCACAACCATCTTCTATTGCCTTCGGTGGGTAATTGCCCCACACTCAACACGAATTCAAACCACTAACCAATGCTTTTCACTAAGACTTCGGAAATTTTCTCTCGAAGCAAACCACCAATGAGAACATGATAACTGTCAGTAAGTACTTTCAATCTTTGGGATAATTATATTTGAAAAAAATCGTCAAGTGAAGACTCTAAAAATCTTAAATAAATCGTGAACAGACTGTTAGTCAGCCTATTATAACATAAGTAATGTAAGCGTAAAAACATATTTAGAGGTTCTTGACTAACGATTCAATGTAATACGACCTAATTGATGTTCTTCATTTTAATGTTCACCATAATTAAAAATAAACTTTGTTGATTGATGGAATAAAATTAGATCGGCAGGTTGTAACACAGTTTCAGTAATAAAAAAGTCATATAATTTAGATATTTAGTAGCATACTAACATCAATGAATTTGTTTGTTTATTTGTAAGCAAAAATATCAAGATGATTATTTGTATCAGTATATCATCCTGATTTTATTAAATGAAGTATAAGATTCATTTGTATTCATTTATATTAACTTGTAGTTAGTTTCATCGTAGTTATGTGCACAGCAGGTTAATGGAATATTGTGAATGAACATTAACTGCATGGAAATTGGTATGATCAACGGATGGTCGGAAGTGAATACCTCTACAATAACCTTACATTTTCAGGTGTAAAAATAGTGTTATATTTAGAGAAAATATATACTTCAATATGTTTACATTTGAATAATACCATTGCTTCAGTCAAAATTGTATTATTCATCATTTATGGAGTATTGCACTTGAATCTTCAATGACTGTAAGAATTGAATTGTTTTCAAGAGCTTGCTAAAACAAAACACAATTTTGATCCAAACAACATACTCATTAGAAAATAACGATGGTAAAACACTGGCTAAACTATTTTAAGGTTTTGTTGTTGTCGATATTGTTGTTGTTGTTGTTTTAATTTGAAATGGGATTCACGAATCAATCTTTGTGTGGTAATTTTACAGTGGAATTATTTGAACATGAATGTTGTTGATGATTAGTCAGGAAATGAAATAGGTGGTAGTTAATGGGCTTGTACAACTGAACCGAGAGATTTAATCTCTGAGGATATCATCTTTTGTAGATACATTTCATCGCAATAATCTATCAGATTAAACCCTTAACATTTATTCTTCTATAGAAGAGCTCAAATAACAACGAATATGTGGTACAATGAGATTAGCTTCTCTGATAAACATTGTAAAACAATAACAACAAACAATATGGTATGAAATGAAAACATTTGATTATTTTGTTTGTGCCAGATCTTCTACATACTCACTGATGTGTATAAAGAAATAAAATGTTATATATATTGAAAATCGGAAGCATTGATCCGTTTTTAGTAGAAACATACATTATTTTTTCTGTAATTTTCTAAAATATTTTTGTATATGTCTATTAAAGATTATGTTTACAGTTGCAGTTGTTAAAAACCACCGTAGTAAAACATATAATTCAAGAAATACATAACATTATTGTTTATAATACCCTTAAATTTAGTGACCGCTAGTTTTTACAACTAAACACTTGATAACTGCAACCAAAGGGCATGTTGTTTTAAAGTTTTTCTGAAAAAAAGGATGATCCATGATGCTGCTCATCAGTGAAACTCGTCAATAGAGTAAGATCATGATTAAAGACGAAAAAATATTAATTTTTCATAAAACAAATAAAATTTATTTGCATTAGATTTAAGAAAATATTATATTACGATCAGTAGGCAATATTTTATTATGAGTAAAGGTGATTCATTTCAACATCATGCTTAATTTAAGTAAATAATTTGTTCGTTATGATTATGATTTAGAAAACATAAAATGTATTGAAGTTGGATGTTTGATAATGACTTTTCAATATTAAGTTAAAAATTTTGATCAAAATAATTGTGAAAATGATTCCTTTATTGACATCGAATTATCTGAACAGAATATCTAGTCTTCGACAGGCTAATAAAAGCTGAATAACCAAGTTATGTTACATAATTTCATGATTTTCTCCATCATGTCATACTATAATCGATGTGAAGTAAAGCGAGACCAGTCAGACTTCAAGTCCTGCAAACAACTGAAGCAGTAGTCCTCCGGATTAAGATATCTGAGCTTTGAGAACAAAACAAACATCTTCAAACACTTCTCCTCCCCTGGTCAACACCTAGGCCAGTTAATCAATGGTAATCTTAGCTATTGAATGACCTAATTTGACTATTGTACTTACGACCTTTCGTAGCTAAATGTGATTGTCTCTGTTATCTTTATTCATAAATCTTTGAATTCTTATTCTTCTTCTTTTTCTTATTATTATTATTATCAGAGAGGGGTTTTGTGGATATTATAGTAATTTAATAGTTGAATTCATGATTCCATTGAATCTAGACCACCATGGAAAACCTGGAAGTACTGGTTTAGCTTCGAGTGAATCATGAATTCAACTATTAAATTATTATTATTACTATTGGTTAAACGTCATTATTAATCTCCCCTATACATGATTCATTTACTTCGCATTCATTCCAACTTATTTATTTACACAATATAGTCTTCCACTAAACATTTGATCAAATTGTAATTGCACTATTATTTCTTTCACCCTATCTCACCGTTATTTATTCTGATCATGGATCTTAAATTTCTACTCAACACATGAGTTATATCAACATAAATAATTTTTTTCTATTTTGTTTGACAATCTTAAATTCTCATGCTTTAACTTTAAACGATGCACTTTGCTCTTAACCTGGCCATTTTTTGGATTATTAATTTAAATATACAATTGTAGAACCTGAAAAGAATTTATGGAAAAGAATATTCTTCGTTTAGATATTAGTCTCATAAATAAGGTCATTTGTTTACTAGTTGGATGATGATTTTTGTTATTGGATCCATGTATAGCGGCAAGATATTTCAGTGGAAATGTTAACAAACTGAAGTGTGAATCAGTAGTGACCAGTGGAAAACCACTAAATAGTGAAGCAAACTGTAATCGTGCTCAAATCATTATCAAAGTATGATTCTTCGCAATATGAAGTTGAATTCATGTGTTAATCGTAAACACGTGGAAAGCATAAGATCAAATCGTATGTGAAAGTAAATATTCCATAAAATTATTATTCTTATAAATTCTTATCCAACAGCTTTATATGATAAAAAAAACCTATGTATTAAGAGTTTCCACAATGCTAATGTTAATGAGACATCGACAACTGACCCAGTTTATGAATAGGCAACATTAATTTTGCAAGTCGTAAGGTTTATGAAGTTAAAACACTAATTAAACTAAAGTTTAAAAGAGAACAAAATCAAATATCTTTTTCGAATCAATTAATTTTAATGTTAACATTCAACAACAAGATTATTACAATATGTAACACCCTTTCAGAAGAAACTATCCTGAAAAATAAAATAAACATTCTAGCAAACTGCGAAAATTTGTTTAATTAAATGGTACTATTTAAACTTGTGTTACTTTAATTCGTTTACTTATTTACTCTGAAGGAATGGCTTAAATTAAGTCACGAAACGTCAGAAACACAAATTTTTCTACTCATAAGATATAACAAGAAAAAACTCAAATATTTCTTATTAACTTGCTATGCAATGCTCAAGTTATTTGAAACTATCATGTTCAACCTGGACTAGGATACCTAGAAAAATTAATTAGTTTACAAACATTGATAGTATTGAAACATTTCATCCAGATATCAAATGAAAAGAACTTTAATTTTGAAGTTTTGCTGAATCAACTTCGTTCATATTAAACTATACACATTAAAAATTAAATACTCTCTTAACCATTTACAATTAACTTTTAAGTTAAGAAAAGTTCTGATTGGATTACATAACAAATTTCAAAGATCATTTGATTATAGCTTTTAATACTATCAAGATATCGTTAAAATATATCGTATATTTATATATAATAAGTTAAAAGTTTCGATTTTGATTAAAGAGAATAACGATTAATTAGAACCCATGATTTACAATGAATCATTTTCTAGTTTCACTTATTAATTGACCTACTATCAATGTCGTTTTTCTAGTTCAGTAAAAGATCAGTTCAATGGACTTTTGAGTATTACAGAATCAGGAAAATCAAATTGATCAGTTCACGTTTTAGTTGCAATCTATAAACTAATAAGTAATATAATAAATGAGTAAAGAATTGGACATTTAAGATCAAGAAAGTTATTGTGAATCACGTCAGTAAAGTAATTATTGTTTATCCTATAAACATTTTCATAATAAAAAAAATAATCAACAAGCAAAGTTTGGAAATTGGAAATTTTAAAAATGAGTGAAAAAATTAATAGGGATTCATTAAATAGAAGCAATAGGAGTAATATGGTTATTATGTTGTATTAAATTTAAAATTTTAACAATTAAACCAGTTGCTAATCTTTTGAAAGATAAATTTTAGGAAGTGATTAAATATGGATAATGGTTGAATTCATGAGTGTTCTAGTGAGAAGCTGCGATCAGTAGAGTCCAATTCGTGTTGGGTAGAAACAAGTATCTACCTCAAAAATGGATGAATGATTGCGCAGCTATTCATGGATCGATGGAAGTTAGACTTCATGCATGAGACCGATAGGTCCCAGGTTCGAATACCACGTGCGGGATCGTAGAGAAGTTTTACACTGGGACGAAACAGTCGTTCAGTGCTTCCAGGTTTTCAGTGGTGGTCTACCTTCCATGAACTCTTGAATTAAACTATTAAAATTACTACAATCTTCACGAGCCTCGTTCTGATCATAACATATGGATAAGACAAACCTTTCTAAGGAGTATGTAATTAGCAATGAATGTTATTTCAACCATTTGTTTTAAATACATTCAGTGTAAAGTAACAAGTTTTCATCCCTAGAGTCACCAATGAACATTTTTTACATTTGGATTTAACGATAAATTTGTTTCGATTTCCGCGTTATTGGTAAACGGACCGTGTATTATTGGAAATTTATAAAATACTTTAGTTTAGTAAGTTCAAAGCACAAGCACTTATAAGCTAAATATGGTTTAAAAGCCCAATAATTTAATAAATGAGCATTAAAAATGATTCTTTATCTAAACTACAGTCTTTAGATGATAGTTGCTTAACATTATTTTTATTTGTGCGGATACATTGCGCTCTATGGCATTTTTATGGAGATCACGAAATACTGTTTGCTTCAAAATATATTAAGATGATTTATTGATTATAAGCAGAAGGAAACCCAAAGTAAAGAATAGGATAAAAAAGTGAAAAAACTATACTTAGCACTGCAATCCAGCAGAGGTTCATAGAACCACAATAGTTTGCTTCTTGAATTGTGGTGTATAATACTTAGGTCAACAGACATAAGTAGTATGTAGCACCAGTTGAAACTGAAAACCCTGGCAACAGAAGGCTGAGAAGATCGAGTTGAAGAGGATAGAAGTGATAATAGAAAGGAATTGTGAACTGAAAGAATCATACAAAATTTGAAGAAAAGATGATGGAAATTTGCAAATGAAGTATTCAGTGTAATTCTCGTATTTTACTATGACATTCTGTAACTCTGTATTTAAGTACATTTGACTGTTCTCGCTTTACTTCACAACAAATATAGTATGACATGAATTCAACTTCATATTGCGAAGAATCATACTTTGATAATGATTTGAGCACGATTACAGTTTGCTTCACTATTTAGTGGTTTTCCACTGGTCACTACTGATTCACACTTCAGTTTGTTAACATTTCCACTGAAATATCTTGCCGCTATACATGGATCCAATAACAAAAATCATCATCCAACTAGTAAACAAATGACCTTATTTATGAGACTAATATCTAAACGAAGAATATTCTTTTCCATAAATTCTTTTCAGGTTCTACAATTGTATATTTAAATTAATAATCCAAAAAATGGCCAGGTTAAGAGCAAAGTGCATCGTTTAAAGTTAAAGCATGAGAATTTAAGATTGTCAAACAAAATAGAAAAAAATTATTTATGTTGATATAACTCATGTGTTGAGTAGAAATTTAAGATCCATGATCAGAATAAATAACGGTGAGATAGGGTGAAAGAAATAATAGTGCAATTACAATTTGATCAAATGTTTAGTGGAAGACTATATTGTGTAAATAAATAAGTTGGAATGAATGCGAAGTAAATGAATCATGTATAGGGGAGATTAATAATGACGTTTAACCAATAGTAATAATAATAATTTAATAGTTGAATTCATGATTCACTCGAAGCTAAACCAGTACTTCCAGGTTTTCCATGGTGGTCTAGATTCAATGGAATCATGAATTCAACTATTAAATTACTATAATATCCACAAAACCCCTCTCTGATAATAATAATAAGAAAAAGAAGAAGAATAAGAATTCAAAGATTTATGAATAAAGATAACAGAGACAATCACATTTAGCTACGAAAGGTCGTAAGTACAATAGTCAAATTAGGTCATTCAATAGCTAAGATTACCATTGATTAACTGGCCTAGGTGTTGACCAGGGGAGGAGAAGTGTTTGAAGATGTTTGTTTTGTTCTCAAAGCTCAGATATCTTAATCCGGAGGACTACTGCTTCAGTTGTTTGCAGGACTTGAAGTCTGACTGGTCTCGCTTTACTTCACATCGATTATAGTATGACATGATGGAGAAAATCATGAAATTATGTAACATAACTTGGTTATTCAGCTTTTATTAGCCTGTCGAAGACTAGATATTCTGTTCAGATAATTCGATGTCAATAAAGGAATCATTTTCACAATTATTTTGATCAAAATTTTTAACTTAATATTGAAAAGTCATTATCAAACATCCAACTTCAATACATTTTATGTTTTCTAAATCATAATCATAACGAACAAATTATTTACTTAAATTAAGCATGATGTTGAAATGAATCACCTTTACTCATAATAAAATATTGCCTACTGATCGTAATATAATATTTTCTTAAATCTAATGCAAATAAATTTTATTTGTTTTATGAAAAATTAATATTTTTTCGTCTTTAATCATGATCTTACTCTATTGAGGAGTTTCACTGATGAGCAGCATCATGGATCATCCTTTTTTTCAGAAAAACTTTAAAACAACATGCCCTTTGGTTGCAGTTATCAAGTGTTTAGTTGTAAAAACTAGCGGTCACTAAATTTAAGGGTATTATAAACAATAATGTTATGTATTTCTTGAATTATATGTTTTACTACGGTGGTTTTTAACAACTGCAACTGTAAACATAATCTTTAATAGACATATACAAAAATATTTTAGAAAATTACAGAAAAAATAATGTATGTTTCTACTAAAAACGGATCAATGCTTCCGATTTTCAATATATATAACATTTTATTTCTTTATACACATCAGTGAGTATGTAGAAGATCTGGCACAAACAAAATAATCAAATGTTTTCATTTCATACCATATTGTTTGTTGTTATTGTTTTACAATGTTTATCAGAGAAGCTAATCTCATTGTACCACATATTCGTTGTTATTTGAGCTCTTCTATAGAAGAATAAATGTTAAGGGTTTAATCTGATAGATTATTGCGATGAAATGTATCTACAAAAGATGATATCCTCAGAGATTAAATCTCTCGGTTCAGTTGTAAAAGCCCATTAACTACCACCTATTTCATTTCCTGACTAATCATCAACAACATTCATGTTCAAATAATTCCACTGTAAAATTACCACACAAAGATTGATTCGTGAATCCCATTTCAAATTAAAACAACAACAACAACAATATCGACAACAACAAAACCTTAAAATAGTTTAGCCAGTGTTTTACCATCGTTATTTTCTAATGAGTATGTTGTTTGGATCAAAATTGTGTTTTGTTTTAGCAAGCTCTTGAAAACAATTCAATTCTTACAGTCATTGAAGATTCAAGTGCAATACTCCATAAATGATGAATAATACAATTTTGACTGAAGCAATGGTATTATTCAAATGTAAACATATTGAAGTATATATTTTCTCTAAATATAACACTATTTTTACACCTGAAAATGTAAGGTTATTGTAGAGGTATTCACTTCCGACCATCCGTTGATCATACCAATTTCCATGCAGTTAATGTTCATTCACAATATTCCATTAACCTGCTGTGCACATAACTACGATGAAACTGATATAAATGAATTATATAGTTCATAAAATTACTTTAATCCTTTTTTTTTCTATAAAAATAGTTTAAATATTCAGAGAACTAATTTATATTTAGTTGTTTTAAAAAAGAAATGTAATAATTATTTTTCTTAAATTTTCTGTGACTACTTTAATATCAGATAGAAAAGTATAAATTATGATAATTAACATTCATTGAATGGTAAACATGATTGACTAGAAACAAATAATCTATATTATATTTACTTACTTTTATTAATAAATCCTTACGATCAATTTTAATATATTTAGTTCAGGTACAATGAATATTTGATATGAATGATAACTTATTATTTACTAGTATAGAATATGTCAACAATAATATAGAATAGACAAAATTAATCAAGGTCATTGACAGATTGTCCTTCAAGATTTACCATATTGTTCAAATTTTATTTGTATTTTAGTTTTGTTATTCAATAGGAAAATTATTTTTTTTAAAAAAAAGAGGTAGGCGGGTAATGGCTATATTATTTTGTGCATATACACACAACAAGGTTCTGATTTATTCTAACAAGTCTGTGATTAGATATACATGAATAAACCAACCAAATGAAACAGTGTATTTAAATGGGGAAATTTTTTTGTTGTTGATCATATTCAAAAATACCCTTACAGGATAAATGATCAATTTTTTAGTTGTATATGTCTGTTTATTGTCTATTACATCTACTTTACTATCTACTTCCTTAACTACCTACCTATCTAATAATCTATCTATATCAGTTATTTGAATGCTTATGAACAATTATATACATATATATCAATAAGTCACATGTCTGTCTTAAGTGACCTAAAAAGAATTAACGATTTTTAATAATTTTATGGATGTAACACTTAAAATGAAGGTTAAGTGAATGAAAAATAGGGAAGGTGTTAGTTAGACAACAACAATAACAACAAAATATTGTAATTATGGGAATACCAGATGATACGATAGAAGTCTGATATCATACTAATTATTTAATATACTTTTCGACAACAAAAAACCTTAATGAATATTTAAATGAAGTTATTACATAAGAAATAACTGATGTAACATAATGTTGAAATATTGAACAAATCCATTGTAACTAAAAGTATATGAAACACTGAATAATATTGCTCATATAATTATTTAGGCTACGCTTAAATCTTCACTGTCATGTAAAATCTATTACACTTGTTACTGTAGTTCGGGACATAACAACATTTAGAAACTGAAATTGGATGAAAAAATTAATAGTGCCTGTAAGATTACAAATACTATGTAACGAATGGATACAAATATTGACAAATAATGACCGTTGATATTATTCCTTGTAAGATTCATTCTATGAACAATTATTAGTGAAGCTTTAAGTTATTTAATCTATTGCTTGCGAGAATATTGTAATGCTGTAAAATCTCTATGCATCTAAGCATCAGCTGATAATGGGGAATTTGATCCGGCTTTAGTTAAATACCATTTCGTATCCTTAAAATAATGTTGTAATGTTAGACATTTTACTCTACAACACGTTTTGTAAATATGGACATTATTGTTGCATATTAAATAATTTATCTTTGATAGATCTATTACCAGTAATTGCATTTCAAAGAATAAATGTGTGAGAAAACAGATACCTTTAAAATAGCGTCGCACTTACCACAAATTAATACTATATCATATGATCTTTTAACCCTACACTTCTGTAAGATACCAAATTAGGGATGGTTTCCAGTATTTCTTCAGCTTTTATGAAACTCTAATAGATGCAAAGCTTTCATATACATAAGTTTAACTTCATGAAAATTCATCATTCCTCTTGTTATCCGTATACTTAAAAAAGACATCAGATGATTGTATAATTACAAGTAATAGGTATTATTTATTCGTTTTGAAATGCCCTAAAAAATACACATTTAAATGGAGTTTCATTATCTGAGCAGAATTACTTAATCATGTTGATCTGTGGCCTGTATCTGACACTTGTTTGGGGAACAAGTAAACGAAAATATCCTTGGAGAATGTAAAGTTGTCACCTTGATGAAACTACGTCTTTTAGTGAAATCCTCCCATTTTCAAATAACAAGGAGCATGTTGATATCATACGACTTTGAGGTAGTGGAGCAGATCTGTTGCTCATTTAGATTATATCGGTTGAGTTTTGTTCCCTCAGCTGGATGGTCTTATCAACCACCTGAGATAAAAAATTTTCCACAAAGTCTGGACATTTACATCTTCTAGTTTTATTATCTTAAACAACTCCATTTTTTATCTCATAAATGTTGTATAGAAATTTTATTTGTGTTTAAATAAGTCAGACCACACAGTTTGAAAGTTGATTCAAAATTTGTAGCAAAAATTGATAGTAAGGTTTGAAAATAGTTAAAAAATGTCGCATTATCAATGGATTTTATTAAATTGTTCAATTCATATGCAACATTTAAATAAATAACAATATAAATGATCAACACAAACCAAGCGGTTTAACAGTTTCAAAGAATTGTACAATGAAAATGTTTAAATGGATCGTTTAAAAAAGGTAGACAATTTATAAATAATTATCAACATCATGAACTGATCAATGTCAGAGCACCATTGAAAGCCTGGAAGCACTGGACAGCCGTTTCGTCTCAGTCTGGGACTCCTAAGCAATGTACAGCCGCGATCTCGCCCGTGAGACTCGAACCCAGGACCTTCGGTCTCGAGCGTAAATGCTTAACCTCCAAACCGTTGAGGCAGCTTCCAAGGCTTTCATCTGTGGTCTAATATTAATTTGTTCATGATCTCAATAAAAACCCAACAATCTCCACAACCCTGTACTGATAACACAGAAATATTATTTAAAAGAGTTGACTAATGTAGATCAAGTAACTAGTGAGAATTATGACATCAGGAATTTAAACTCATTTGATATTAATATGTTTTGTCGTCTAAGACTGTATATGACATTTCTAGATACTCTGAGAAACAGTTTTTTTCACAATTGATTTAAATTATAGTGATTAAAGTATCAGAACTTTAACTTCCCACAATTTTCCATACTGTTACCTTAAATGAAATTCACCTTGATTTCTAACAACATAAGATAGGAAAATTAGGATTAAGTAACTCTTTGTTGGTTAATGGTTTTATAAACTTCTTATTTGCGTACCATTTTATGTTAAAGTGTGTCACTGTATCAGTCGTTCTCACCCATTCAGTCATCAGCCACATAAGAATATAACACTAATGTACATAGGGTCGGGTTGCTACAGAGGGATTAGGTTATCAACGAAGTAGAGGTAGTACAAAAGAACCCCAGTCAGGTTTGTTATATCTAACACTACGGCTCAGTTCAACTGTCAGTGATTTCATGGACTGATGCCAATTTTCGCTTTGACTGCTCCTATAATTATCACTGTCTGCTCCCAGCAGTCAATATCGTTTCTCAAGGCACGAGGTGGTTGGGCATACCTAGTACCTCAGTATATAGAGATTCATCACCTCATCATTCGACCTACCATTTCTACCCAGTACCTAATGCCTAACTTTAATATAATTCACTCGGTGGTCTTGAATAAACAGGCAGTTTGTGAAGACACTATTGTTCAAGTGCTTGCAGCTTACGAATATTCTTTATTCCTTGTGGTCATACATAGTGGAGCAGAAAGACCTGTAGTACAGAATACTAGCTGACTGATAGACGTACATCATACATACTTCATATAGATCCAAACCGATAAAGTCAAGGGAGTATTCTGAGGTCGTGCTGTGATTTTGGTGGCTCGCTAACTTGGCAGAACCGGTAAAAATGTTAGGATAATTGAAATGATCAATACATTAGTTTTTTATTATTAATCTGGGCATTGATCTACGTCAGTAATGAAACAACATTTCGGATCCAGAAGGGGAGAAACCTATCTCAAATATGTTCACATTTTCTTCAAAGAGATTACAAAACTCTATATTCTGTCAGTTTACGTCAAATAGGATGACATTATTTGCTTGTCCTAACTGACGGTTTTTAAATTCATCATTTAGTTATGTTCATCTCAAAAATCGGCCTTATTAACATTATTGGATAATAACACTAAGATATGCTCAGTATGTAGTGAGCTTACTTTTTGACAGGATGCCATTTACCCTGACAGCAACACGAAACTAATAATTTTCGTCATTTCTCCTGTTGCGAGTGTATAGAAAACTAATAATGAAAATTTTGGTCATTTATCGTTTAGAATATCACATGATTTATAGGTTTTTTTTAAAACTTAACCACTATCAAAATCAATCCGTGTATTTACAAAAAACATGGTATGTCTAAATACTTATTTGCTCACAACATAGTCTATGACTTAAAATCGGACAATTATATAACTATGGTCATAAAAGTATGGTGTTTCTGTTCTGTTCACATGACAGTAAACAGCAGTTTTATGAAGACAGAGTTCAACTGTTGCTAAGTTCACTCACTAAATAAGGAATTTTTATTTTTGTGTCTTCAGTGGAAATAGCCATAAATATTCAATTAAGGTTTCTAAGAAAAGATCAGTTAGAAAAGTAGTTTGATTCAATCGACGTGAATCTCGTTAGGAAATAACAAAAACGTGTTGTAAATACATAAAATGCAGATAGAATGGCAGTATGGATAGCAAATTTACTATATTCCAGCTAGCTTTCCTGTCAAAATCACTTTTGCTATTTTTACTTATATCTTAAATATCTGTTATTTTTGTTAATGTTAATCATTTACTTTCAGTCAAAAGTGAACATTTGAATTACATATGAATCTATTAATTCACTTGATATTGTTTTACTTGAATCTTCCCATTGATGTTTAGGACTGCAATTGATCAGTCTCTTATTGGCATATGTGCATACTGTGCGTATTGCCTCGATATTGCCTTAATTTACAAGCATTATAAGCAATATCGAGGCAATACGCACAGTATGCACATATGCCAATAAGAGACTGATCAATTGCAGTCCTAAACATCAATGGGAAGATTCAAGTAAAACAATATCAAGTGAATTAAACTTCACCCCATTGCACAAGCACGTGGCTATCAGGACTCAGTAGCTAAGTGGATAACGCGATGGCGTTTGGAGCGGACGGTATTGGGTTCGAGTTCCAGAGTGAACATCAACTCTGAGATGCAGGTACATTCATCTGAAGAGTCCCAAATAGGACGAAATGCGCGTCCTTGATTCCACTGCGAGCCACTATCCATCTTTGCTTATAATGCTAAATATGAAACTTTTTTGTCAAAATTAAATTTAAACCGAACGATTAATCTCGCTGTAACTTCTGGTATACCTTTTATATAGAATGATTCAACTGTTGGTTTCTTTACTTGATTTCGTCTTCACTGATGAGTGAGATCGATATTATCTGGTGAGCTACGTAGATAGCCGTTTTCTTGAAAGATATTCACTAGATATTTTTCTTCATTTTCACACACTGTGTAGCACGCCAACAAGCAAACTCACTTCAATCAAACCTAACTAATTCAAAAGATGAAATGACAGAAGAAAAACTAAGGATCATCTACGAAACAAACTGTTCTTATTGCGAGAGACACTACATCGGACAAAGTGGACGCCCCCTTCATTTTCGTCTGCAGAAACATCAGCTAGTGGTCAAACGCTATGATGTATCTTCGATTGCATCATTACAATTATAGACAAACATTTGGCTGAAAAACTTTGAAATCTCGAATAAAGGCAATACTAAAACACCAAAGAATTTTCAGAACCTTGGCACTTAGGTCGATTAGCAGTCAACAAACACATCGAAGTCGATCCAATATATCAACCAATCAGAAAAATCATGGACAACTGTAGGACCAAGAATCAAATCAAAGGGAGATACAATCAAAATAAAGATATAGCCAGTGACAGTCCAAAGGTAAACAATAACTAATTAAAATGAAATTTGACAGAACAAGCTGTCAGACATATGTGGAAAAATTTGAACACGCCACTTCCACCTCAAGCTTGTGATGATGATGTCGTTCAGAAGAACAATGACAACACCATGGCTAAATCATACAGTTCAGAGAACCGAACTCTAATGAAATAATTCACCTGAGCTACAAATATCTTCCACCATCTGGATAATGGTGATAAAGTTTAGTTTATGAGCATACTATTAATTATCACAAAATTGGTCACAAGAGTTAAATTGTATTTAAAAATATAACAGTCAACAATGTAAAGCTCAAAATATCCCTGTTGGTTTATGTTTTGTAATATAGACATCAGGGTTTCAAGTTATATTTATTCATGAATATTCTAAATAGCCATTAAATGTTGTGTTCACAGAATACGTAACTGACTTGGTACTTGCTACTGAATATTGTGAATCGTATGAAGCAGGTGAGAGCATGAAGACAGAAAAATGAGTTTTATCAAATAGCCAAACTAAATCAATAAGTCTGAATACATACATTTTTAGTTAATCTTTTGTTATTGATTGACATCCAGATTTGCACAAATTGGGCTGAATAGTATTTCACATCACTAAGCCAATAACTTACCATGTGAACACTAAAAATATCATATAATTATGCGTCTATAAGTAACACGTAACTTGTTCACTACATTATATAATTACTTATTAAGACGTAATTTCATGTCACAGATGATTGAGAGAAGAAATTTATATCATGTGTTACTCGCACTACAAACAACTAAGTGCTTTCTCACGATATCAATAATTCATAGTCTCTCAGGGTTTTTGATTTCTTTATTCATTAATCTTTGAAATGGACTTTGTATTGGCTTCAAATTTTAATTTACATTACAGGAAATGTTCTTCAGCCCATAATGTTCCTATTATACTCAATTTTCTTCTTTTTTGTCGAATCTATAAAGCTGTGTAGAAATGTTTTTCCGTATTGTGTATTGAGTATATGACATTTCTGGCAATAACTAAAACAATATCTAGAGAAAAATAGTGATAACTGTCATAATTTTTCTCATTCAATTAATATACAACATGATCAATTGTTTAGAGCATCACTAAGTTTGATCCGGCTCAAACCTTCTTAGATTAAATATGTTTCACTCTTCCAGGATGCGACAGCGCATCTATTACTGTGTCTATGATATGGGGTTCATAAGTTGATTTGATTTATATATTTTAGGTTTGAGTATAATGTATACTTACATAAAAGCAATTAGAGAAATAGAACCTATGTTTAAATGTATGCTATGCGTTGCATAGTTTCCTGGCTTGTATGTTTTAGGTGTCCGTGTAATATGCACTTGCTAATACAAATGAACTGGAGATCATCTTACTTATTTAATAGCAGCGAATCTTAACTAGCTCATCATTTGAGATTTCTTAGCAGTGTGGTTCCCCACCAAAAATATACATTGCCCCTGTTTTTTGTGCTGCTAAACTAAAAAGCATTATCCAGATAGGTCAATTGTCTTTCAAGAAGGCTCCACTAACTTTTATAACTGTAACATGTACTACCAAACAAAGTAATTCACTCTCAATATGAAATTCAAAATCACTGCCCATGTAGGAGAACGTTAACAATGACAACAGTAAAAAACTAAAAAAATGAGATATTTCAAGAACAATCAAATGGTCAAACCAAAATGTTCTGCAAATAATTGAAAAGATCATTTTTAATATCTCTACAAAACAACAAAAAAAGACATAATATTATCAAGTTAATTTTGATCTGACCACAATGAACTAAATATAAATAAAAAGTACAATATTCTTATATTTTTTGCAATCCAGAATTAAACAATATAGAATATAAATGTCGGATAGACAAATCGGTAAACCAAAAATGTTTCTATGTTACTACATATTTAAACATCGAAATGGTAATACATTGAATTACATAAACTTTATATTAACATTACTTAATGGTAATAAATACAAACCATATTAAAATGAGATATTTGTACTGATAACATCTGATCTGCATTCATATACCTTTGTTAGTATTGTGCATAAGTTTTGTTTGTATTGATTGTAGTTAAATACTTTTAATGAAGACATTGATTGTTAAAAAGATCGTTTTTATTAAATAATCAACATATAAGAGGATATATTTTAGGCTTCCATTAAATCAAATCACTTAATATTAGAAAAGTTTCGTTTGATTGATGAACACAGATAATTATCAGAAGGGGTTTTGTGGAGATTGTAGTGATTTCAACCATTAAGATCATGAGTCAGTTGAAGCTAGATCACCATGGAAAACCTGGAAGCACTGGACGGCCGTTTCGTCCTATTGTGGGACTCCTCAGCAGTGCGCATCCACGACCTCGCCCCCTGAGAGATTCGAACTCAGGACCTACTGGTTTCCCGCGCGAGCACTTAACCACTAGACCACTGAGCCGGCATCCAACGGTGTTCATGTCTAACCCGGATGTGTCACTCAATTTCGTGGATTAGTTGAAGTTAGACACGAACATCGTTGGATGCCGGCTCAGTGGTCTAGTGGTTAAGTGCTCGCGCGCGAAACCAGTAGGTCCTGAGTTCGAATCTCTCAGGGGGCGAGGACGTGGATGCGCACTGCTGAGGAGTCCCACAATAGGACGAAACGGCCGTCCAGTGCTTCCAGGTTTTCCATGGTGATCTAGCTTCAACTGACTCATGATCTTAATGATTGAAGACAGATAAATTACACAAAACATTGTATGTGTAAATGACTGGTTTTTTCACAATTGATCGATCACTGGGTGGTGATCAATGTCATGTGTGTCAAGTCCATCTTAGTGCAGATCGAACGCTATCGACCAAGTTGCAATGTGGCCACTAATCTAGGTGACTCGACATTGCGTGCCCGGGTCCAGGGTTTCTTGTTGACTACCTCCAATCACCATCTTATCTCGACTGATTTTCTGCTTTATGTAAAGTGTGGTGATATACATGTTTTATAGCCAAAATGTTTGTGCATTCAATCTGCACCTATATATAACAATCAATGAACTGGTAAGAAAAGATTATCTGAATATATTTTTATGAGCTGTCGGTTTCAGAAAATATCCCTTATTCTTTTGATCATTAAATGATCTGAGTCGTCGCTAGTTTGTGGTTAACTCTAAAACTCAAAATTTAATTTATTTGAAATATGAATATTTGTCATTTTTCAGTGTAAACAAACATTTTTTTTACCCAGAAATAATTGTATACAAATAGATATCTGTCAACTGAATATTTAGTACATCATAGATTACCAACTCTTGATTTCCTCCAAGTTAATTTTATATATATATAAATATAGATTTTAACTGTCCAATAAATACAGCACTTTCATAATAAATATGCTTTATATAATGATAATTATTTGTTATTATTCAGTTAGCATTAAACTATGTCATAAGAAGATGCATCATTTGTATAGAATAAATGGATAGATTGAAATTTTGTTTAGTCTAAAATATGAAGTACAAATTTATAATAAAATTAAAAAAAAACCAATATCTAATTCATTTGAAAGGATAAACAAATTGTCATCACTGAATTATATTTTATTCCCAAAATATTAGGTTCCCAAAGTTTGTATGTACAATCAAAGGATCAACAACCACATCATCAACAACAACAACGAACTAAAAATGTTTTATGTGAAGTAATCAAAAGTTGAATAAAGATCTTGAAATGTGATTTTTTAATGATGAATTCAATCGGAACATTTTGTGAATTCAACAGAACTATTAACGAGAAAATTTGAACATTAAGTTTACTAGATAATGAAATAGAAATGTATAACATTTTGACCATCTCTTAAATGGTTACATAACGTTTGTTTAGTGTAGTGAATGATTTTGAATATCATTTACTAGATCAAATGTGAATTCCTATGAATCATTTATCATCATTAGAATAAATAAACAAAACTCTTTTCTTGTTGAACTTTAACAGTTATGAACAATTTGTTTCATTTAGTAACTAATCGGTGATATGAAACCATATGAGAACTCAACGTTTACTGAACTATCAAAAAATATCTACCATTAGTGAGTAACACTTGATATAATGGCTTTTAATAAAATCCACGATCCCGCTCGCAGTATTCCACTCATGAATTCAACTATTAAATTACTATAAGGTCCCCTTTCTGATTAAAATCTTTATATGCATCAAATAAACTCTTAGAAGACAATTTCTAGCTAGTAAAGAGGTTATATTTTATCAGATGGAATATTCTCTTCAACGTATTTACTGTAAGTTTGACATGTTTATTTTAAAACCATCAGTTGAAAACTATTTGTGAAGTTTAGTTATTCGATTTAAACAATACAAAATATATCAAATTGATAGTAAAATAAAAAATTTTCTGAAATATTCATAACAGTACATTTTAATATAACTTTATTTCGGTATTTTTATATTCGTTTTTATACATTACTTTAATAGTCGAATTCATTATTCAATGAAAGCTAGACCACATTGGAATACCTCGAAGCATTGGATGGTCGTTTCGTTCTAGTATGAGACTTCTCAGCAGTGCAAATCCATGATCCCGCAAGCGAGATTCGAACCCAGAACTGAATAATTTGTAGAAAATTATATCTTGAATATCATAAAGTTTTTCACTTGTTTGTTCAGTGATCACAAGAATAAATCAAGTGAATTAATTTCTAAATAACTTTTTAAGTAATCAGAACTCGAGCCTGTTGTGATACCAAAATAAAACAGATTTGGAAAAAAAATAAACAAATAATGAAAGTTAACTGAACGGCGTTTCCATTAAGACATATATAACTCAGTGGTTTACAGTAATATAAACATAATCATCAGTAATCGAAATGGAAATTCCTTTTTTATGTGATTTTGATTTTTTTTCTTTTGGTTCCATTTTCAAGCTAACTTAAATACGTTATACACACAAGACTGTCAACCTCAATCATTTTGATTATTGATAAAGATAAATTACAAATGGAAACAATGCTTATAGACAAAGCAGTATAGTACAAATTACTATAACAGAAAACAATTCTAACTAAAGAATAGACTTCAAGCTAATATACAGATAATGGTTTAGTTCATAGAGCTTTATTGTTGATATTTTATAAAGAATCTAAAGCGTCTATAAATCAATTTGAATGATGTACTTCATTTAAACAGAATATAATAGAATTCTGTCGGTTTATTCAAGCTGATTTCTGAACTCAACACTCACTGAAAATCCTATATCTAACATTTATATTTTATTACAGGTCTCCATGTATTCAATTTATCTTTCATGTCATTTAAACATACTACTATTTATTTTTAATAGTTCTTCATTATAGATCATTCAATATATGACCATTTGCTATGCGTTTTACGTCTTTTTGTACACACTTTTGTTGACACTGATACTTTGCTAGTATATTATCAAACGGACTTTTTAAATATATTGTCATCCGACATAAATTCCCTTACATTCTGTTATATCCTAGCGAAGATTAAACTACGAGTAACTTCTGAAGCCTATTAATGTACCAATATTATATATATTCTTATTATATAATTAGATTGTGTATATCTGTATTCCTTTTATTATAAGCTTCATTTTGACCTGTTGAATATTACTATACGATTTACTGTTCTTTAAGTGTGTTTAGTTTATTGATTACAGGTTCCCCACGTTCATAGCCACATTTTAGATTGATCTTATATCAATGTTATTCCCTATTTTATGGTGTGATGTGGTCTGTTTGGTTGGCACATAAACCACGTATGTTTGAAATAAATGATTCGCATAGTAGAAGCTGTTATTGGTGTTCTGGACTCAACTGGATGGGCTAGACGAACAAAAGACCAATAAGGATGCTAGGTTGCTCATACCGGTCGAATGTCATAGTACAAGAGTGAATCAGTCATATTTCGATGGGCAAATAAATAGCGTGATAACTAGTCGGCTTTATAGCTATAACACTTTCTTAAAATAGTTACACATAAATTTATATTTTATACATATAAATATGATTATGTATACTTGTTAATATAACGTTGATCATTTATTTGAAGATTTTGATACTAATTCGTAATATGTTATTTTCAGTCGTAATGATAAAAAAACCAGAGAACTATTTTATTTAATGCGATTTGAAGCATCCTCCTTAAGACTAGAAAATAATCCATCCAACCATTGTAGCATTGAGTAAAATGCACGCAAAATCCACACTTTTATAATACCATACCATATCATAACTGTTACATCATAGATGTAAATGGTTAAGCCATTATGATAGTCTCTAATAAAAGGTTTCAAAACGAAATATCAATATTTACTGAAAATGGAGCTTTATTGTTTGTTTTCATATTAAAATAATATTGTTGAATGAGTAAATGTTATGTACTCGTAATCTTTTTATATTCTGGTTTATAAATTTCCAGTGATTAAAATCTTTGACATTTTTTAGAAGTCTAGATCCATGTAAGTGACATTATAATAAACATGATGTACTGAGTTATTCGACTATGAATGTCCATTATACACTGAATTCAGTGGCTCAGGGGGTAACTCGGAATTTGAAGTCAAAAGTGTTAGGTTCAAGTAACAGTGCGAAGGTCAACACTGAAAAACAAACATATACGGCTGATGAATTTTAAAGGGGACGAAACATGAGTTCCAGGTTCGATTACTGGCTACGATACACATACACTGAGAAATATATTTGTACATATTATACTGACAATAGTAACAGAATATATTTAGATTTTTTATTATAAGTAAATCCAATAAATGAAGTTATTGGCTGCGATATTCTTTGTTTCTAAATAATGAGCAACTCTTGCTTTCCGGATTTTCATAAACGTTTATTGTCTCCGTTTATTAGAGATTGTTTCAAGATTTGATAGTGATTTTATCTACGGGAAGTATATTAGAGAAAAGTTTACTACTCAGCTTTAAATTTAAGCTATAGGGAGAACTTGTCGATCAGTAACATTTTGCTTATAACTCTATGATTGTTATCACTCCATAACTAACTGTCTAAATGATGTCATCCCAGTACATAGATTTTATGTTTGTTCCTTCTTAATAAGAAGATCTTGTGACTACAGTAATAACTGTTGAGTAAAATTCAACTGGCTTTAAGTTTTATTAGTTGCTGTTCCGAAATCATTCTTCGAATAACAATAGAAATACTGAATTCTCTAATGTTGCTTATTTACCATTGAGTGATTTTTAATGCTAGTGTAGTGAACAGAACACAGGTGGGGACAACCGAATGTATTTAACAACAAATTACAGAACTAGTAAGTAAAATCCAACAACCATATATTATATTGTTAATTGCAAATTGTTCATCAATTGTCTCAAATGTCTCAGAATCCTTTTGTTCTTGCATTTTCATACAAATTGCATTCTTTCTTCATTCTTTGTTGTTCGATCTTCTCGTCTCTCTGCTGCCAGACATTCTGTTCATGACTCACGTCATATATTACTTATGTCTACATAAGTAGCACACGCCACACTAGGACTTTTGATATTAATTTTCACGGATCATACTTTACATCTTTTTGTTCATTTAACGATTACGTACACACGTAGTGATTTATAATACATGTTTATAACAAATATTTGAAACTATCAAAACCGATAAACTTTGGTGGTAGTTTTTTTATTATACAGCTGATACAGAAAATTTGTTAGGATTGTTAGGACGGCTTCGAGAAGCATGAAGAAGTCCCCAAAGGTTTTAAAGGTGTTGAGAAGATTTCATCCAATCAGAACATGATAAAGCTCTCTAGAATATCGACGTGGCATGCTGCGATTGGACTGTAGCATAACTTGCCTCCTAGAGGATTGGATGAATTGTAATGATAACTATAAATACATGTTTTTCCGTACATTTTTTATTTTTATCTGATAATCACTTCTCTTGCTTCTTCTATTTTCTGAATGGCAACCGTGGGGTTCTATACATTTAAATGCCGTTAGTTGCATATCGTAGTCTACTGTAATCAAGTAGAGGATGTAACAAACATCGAATAAACGATTTGGGGCTTCATTAGAAAATTTTTACTTCTGACTGACCTAAAGTAATATTGACGACATTGATGGTCAGATTAAGAGACCTGTAGACAGCATATTAGAATAAAAAAGTTTTTGAACTTTTTCTATTATTTGATCAGAACAATCAAAAAATGACAATTTTACTAAACATCTTTAAGTTAGGAACTTTCACTAAAATTTCTTATTTGATAAACATATTACACTCTGACTTTTTGACTGATAACCAAATAATGTAGAAATTCGTTGGTGATAAGTTTTTGAATACAACACTTTCTTCTTTTGTTTAGAACATAAAAATGCCTTTGAAAAATGAAATACTTGGAAATACTTTACTTAAAACAAAAATGAATAGATCGAAAAAAGAAAAATGTTAAGAGATCAAACAAAAAATAACAAAATATCTAGTTCCATTTTAGACAAAACACATACAAATCGGAACGGTATTTGAAGTTGCTGTAGTTTCAGCACGAGTTTATATTTTAATGATTAACGATATGTCAAGTCCTTAAACTATTTTTTTTCAGAACTACATTACAGTTGTCATAAAAAACCCAAAGAATTTAATTTAAAAACAGTTCATTTTCAAATGTCATAAACCATCCTACTTTTCACACTAATGTCTGTCTTATTAAATAGGCGTCAACCATCGTGTACATTATATTTATAATTGTAAAATTGGAAATAATATAAAGATTTATAGTTGAAAATTATACAGTCAGTTACAATATAGGATAAGCAAAAATACATGCATCAATCCAAGTTGCCACACTTCATTAGCACAGCAAGACGAATACTGGATTCGTAGAAGCAGTTAACTCAATGGTGTAATACATATGGGAAAGATTTTATGTCAGGAAATAGTACAGAAAAAACTAGTTCGTAAAAGAAAGATATGAAATAATTTTAATCTCAGTTGTTCCTGGAATTTACCTTCAGCTTTCTCATCACTCAATTCAATTCTAGCGGGTCTTCCTAATGTGACTTTCTTGCGTCCAGTGAGGCGTAAGCAGATGCGTGTCCCTATTAAAGTATGGTTGGAGTCCAAGCAAAATTATAAAATTTTCTTAGATACTTGTTCAAATTTCTTTGTTTAATTTAAAGAAAATCTATACAATGCGTAAGATATAGGGAATGAATTCATTATAGATACATCATAGATCCATTAGTATTATCGAATCAAATGAAGGAATTCAGTTGAAACCATTTCGATACGGCTGTTTCGTTATTTATCTCATAACGAAAAATATATAAATATAAAAATTTAAATAAATACAGCTTAACACAAAATTGTGTATAAATATTCATAAAGAATGTACTTTAAGAGAAAAACATATATAATCTACATTCTATTTACTGGACAAGGTTACATAGGAATATAACTATTTTGACACACTTCATGTATTGGTTGGTTAATGAATATACTAAACATTGTCATATGTATAAAATGGGATTATAGAAGTGAAATGTTCGAAAAACAAAAAGCTCTAACCAAAAATTATCAGTAGAATAACAACTGTTTTCGATGGATTAAACAAAAATATTTTATAGTGATTTTATTTTTCATTTTCTATTATTTAGCATGAAATCATCTGTTATATAAGTTGAAAGAAATGGTAACAGTTGTTAGATATTGGTTACTAATAGTAACTAAAACAATAAGATTCCATTCAATATTATATATATGCTAAAAAGAAAATACTGTTTTACCTAGATCTAAATTTTGCATAATGAACAAGTGGCTTTTACTCTATAAAGCTTCACTAACTTGAGTAAATGCCATAACACATTGCTACATGTCAGAAGGGGCTTTGTAGGGACTTTAGAAATTTCACTAGTTGAAATCTTGAGTCAATTGAAGCTAGACCACCATGGAAAACCTGGAAGCACTGGATGCCGTTTCAGTAGTTTAATGTTTAAGCGCTCGCGCGCGAGACTGATAGGTCATAGGTTCGAATCTCGCGGGGGGGATCGTGGATGCGCACTACTGAGGAGTCCCATACTAGGACGAAATGGCCGTCCACTGCTTCCATGGTTTCAACTAGTGACATTGCTAATTGTATAATTTATTTCACTTGACAAGTATTCAATGTCCAAAGTTATTTTAGCTATTATTTTGTGTGCTAATCAACTAAAGACATTTGTTTTATTTAATAAAGTACCTCTATGGTTGGAAGATCTCTAGTCATATCCTATATTTACTACATTCAATTAATTCACTTCATAAACTTAAATAATGCAAAAGCAAAGATCTCAGGATACGATAGATACGTTGCTTTTTTCACTGATAAAATTGTTTAGTTATCTATACACATCATCATACTTGGAATTTTAGAAACGAATCTTTTGTCAGAGAACGATATATTCGAAGCAATCGTGAAAGTGTTAAAATCAAGATTTGAATACCGTTTTTAAAGGTGACTGGAGTGGTTATTCTAGAACATTAGAGGCAGTTTTGTTACATAATAAGATAAAACTTACTGGATCGTAATTAAAATAAGTAGAAAATAAAGACCAACTTCTAAAAGTTCATTTAGGTTATCTAGGTAGATGAAGTTTAGTCAGAGACGTACTGTGATTATAAAAATCGAAATTTTTAGGCCCTTAAAGAACTCCAATAGCATCAAACTATACAACACAAAATAAATACGTAATGGGTTTATTCGGTTTTATTTAAAATTAGGTTATTTATTCATTACGTTATGTGCATTCATGATACCTACGTCATGTAGCTATTTTTAACATAAATGAAACAATGGAAAATAAATCATACCGTGTGGAAAATATCGTTCTTGCTTGATTATATTTCATCACATCATAAATATGAATCCAGATCTATTTGATGTGAGCTAATTGATATCAGTCAGTAGACAAATCTTAATCTAAGTCCATACTAGCTGCTATTAGTTTAAAAATACTTATCTTTAATCCTCAGAAAATCTCTGCCTACTATAGGAATGAACCTGTTATTCTCATTTTCATAGAATGAAATATTTAAGAAGACTGAATTAACAAAATAGACAGGTTCAAAGAAATTATGCTTTTCTTTGGAATTTATTTAAATTGACTTTTATAGATTTCATCCTCGTCAGGCTACTATCGTTGTTATGTTTATCATTATAGGCATAGTATTATATACCAGTCAGCTAAATGACGTTCAACAGTTAGACTTTTCATAATTATGATAGATTACCGAACATGCAAAACACTTGCCACTTTTTACTACCTTGTTATTATGACCTAAATCTTTCAGATTACCATGACTATTGTCTTAGGAATTAAAGTTGTGCTTTCAAATAATGTAATTGATTTGTAGTATCACCTATGAGCATTTGTTTAATTTGTAAACTCGGTAAAGTCTACAGGTTACAAATTCTATTGAATATTGAGAATTCCTAAAGAAACTAACCAGTATTATGTATTTCAATTCATAATAGAGTAAATAAAAAACCTTATTATTTGCAAATAACATGTTCATAAATACGAATGTGATTCACTGTTTTGCAATGTAGTCTTGAGGTATTCCTAAAAAGCATAAAATTCTAAGTCAGTATAAAATTAAGATTCTTCGCTATAGAACAAGTAATTTCTGAGGTTTAATTTGAATTTTTCTATTTTACACAATCATATTTTACATAGAATAATGACCACATTATAGGTTATCACAGTTGAAATTCATCTTACGTTGAAACATTTGTAGGTGATTTCCAAGTTTGTGTTAAAAAACATGTGGGTCATGTTAGAAAATCCTTAAATGGTTGTCTAAATAATGAAAAGTCAGTAATCGAACTCATGATAGCTACACAAATTAGATTTTAAAAGCCATCACATTAATGCTACGCATATTCACATGCTCCGAAGAAAAGCTATTTAACTTTGAAGCGAGTGAGCAGCATAGACATTTCATTTATTGCACGATTATATAGTAGTCAATGGTAGAAGTCGTATTATTGTGTTAACCTGGATCATACATTCAGAGAATCTCACATATCTTGATCGTAAATGAATTTAAGACATGCATTCAGAAATTATCTCTGGACCATTTATGTTTCAAATAAACTCATAATTTTATTGAACTAAATCTAAGTCAGATTGATTTTTATTGATCAACCAATTTAAAATTAATACTAGTATAGGCAACATGATACTCCATTGATAACGAATTCATGAGCGGCTAGAACTATTTTCATCATATTGATGAACCATGAGGTTTCGAAATTCCGATTACATACCATTTTTATGTAGACTGCCAATATGCTTCATTGATCAGCGTCAACAAATAGAGAAATAAAGCGCTGTTTCATTTATGGATTAAAAATTCAGGAATATTTATCAATTTCTCCCCAAAGGATCCGTTGTCGATAGAACATTTAAAGTATGTTTATCCGTCCGAACTTATGTTTGTAACTGAACTGAACTGCCATCTTCAGAATTTCTGTTTTTTTATTTACACTGATGAAAAATTATTGTTATTGACCGGAAAATATTACTTCAGTTTTGTAAAATTCCTAAATTATACTATGACAGAAAAACAAATATATTTTAAGGTCATCTTCGTTGAAAACGGAGATCAGATATTTGTTTAAATGGAAAAAATGTTCTTTAGGGTGTATGTTTGTTTACAACACAAGATTACAACTGGTATAGATAAACGTTGTTGTTATTTACAGTTTAGCTTTCATAGAATGACGTTACTTAAAATGCAATAAAATAAGTTCACTTGTACTTATGTATTTTAGAGCCTGATAACATAAGATTAATTTTTTATGTTTATTTTTATTAAGTGATCGGAAATGGTTTACTTTCCAACGATCAACATAATTTAGATAAATTTAATTGACCATTAGTTCAATGATGTCAATTAGCAGAGTATTTGTTTTCCTAAAGAAGTATATTTATTATTTGTTTTCCTGTTTACTTTTATTCATGTCAGGACACAACACATTATCTATATTTTCTGTAAATTGTTTTTTTTAGCTGGTAATCTTGTTTATCTATGCCAACATTCAATTTTCAGTGTTGTTAATTGACAAACCTTAAGCGATAAAAACAGTATGACAGTATACCTTTAATTTTATTCCCATTAATATATTTTTTTGGAGTAAAACAACTGAAACCTAACTGAAATGGTAAAGCGATTTAGTATATCTAATGAAAATGATCTCTTGCTTAGAAATTCAGTAGTTCAATGTAGTTTGTAGATCGCTATAACATAAGCTCACTAAAAAAACAATATTAGATCATCAACATATTTTAAACTAATTATTTACATTCGTGCTACTTTGTTTACATGTTTATTCACTTAGTAACAAGTGCAAACTTTGTAATAATTACGTAACTTTTTATAAATCAGACTAGATAAGTATTTAAAAATTTCATGAGTATCATATGAAAATGAAATTTATGTATCAATATCCATCAAGTTGAAAATAAACTTCCATTTTCATAAGATCTCAAATAAGTAATTATTCTTTGTGATCCACACCGATCTCACCGATTAGATTTCAGTAGTATGAATAAGAGATGCAACATTCATAGTTTAGTTACGTTCACCATATTATTTGATTTATATTGGGCAGATACTATATTTTTTCACTGTTGAATAATTAAGTTTTAATATTCAGAAAATTGAGTAACAGAAGCATAAAACTGTATATATAATGTTAATCTCATTTGGTATATCAGTGTGAGATTTTAACTTGTTTATTATTTGAAAAAAAACTTTTTGACAAAACTATGAATAATATGAAAACTTTTAAATTAAGTATATCAAAATCAACTCAATAACGGATTTTTTTGACAACACAATGTCAGTTTAAGTACAACTATATTCTAATATATGAATTAACGAAGGTATATTTAATAAGAAGATTAACAGTCATCGTTTTATACATGAAAATCACGGTTTTTTGTGAAGAATTGTATTTCGTCATTGCTGATTTTTAAAAGGATAGGCACTGTGAGCACTAAAGCAGATGTAGGTACATCCGGCTAATGAGTCCCAAACAGGACAAAACAGATGTCCTTAATTAGACTGCTAGCCACACTCTAACATTAATAAAATCATAGTTTTCCTGGAAATGAATACTGTTCTTTCTATTTAGTACCTATATGCGTATTTTTGAAAGCTTACTATTGACTACGTGGAAGAAAAACTATCTCATAGAAACCTAATATCACATAGAATTAATGATAATTAACGAACATTTTTGATTTAGTAGTTATATAAATTTACTGTAAAATGAAAGAACATTTTAGTCATTAATTGATTAAATTAACCGAAAAAGTATATCACATAGCGAATAAACCAATGTTTTATTCTCACTCGTAGCTTTTTAACAATCTACGGTTTACATTTTATACACTTCTAAGTAGTTTTTTCTTTTCTTTTCTTTTTTTTTTCTTACCCGACCGTTGTTGCTACCTCGACGTGGTAGTCGGGCTTGCCTATAGTGATGAAGCAACCGAGCTATGCTGGCTGGAACAATCGTTCCATAAGGTCCTCCATACCAGAGAGGTCGGTTGAAGAGCGGTAAGACTAAAACCAAAAAACCTCAAGGTCCGAAGGGGAAGTCGTACAGCTGACTATACAGAGGTGTGACGGCAGTGAGGTGTTTCTTTCAGACAACCAGCATCTGCAGCGATGCTGCCTTCCCATAAGAAGGGGTGGGGTTAGGAAAGGTCGACCCTAAAAATGTCACACCTCGCCTTATCCCACAGATATCCGTCTCCGGCGATGAGGTCTCAACAAGTACGGGGCTAATACGAAAATTATTCATAAAAAGGTTGTGTGTGACCAACCTCAAGCAGTTATCCCTTGGCCACTGCGGTCACACTCTCAGGTCACTAAGACCACCTCTAATCCAATTTCCTTTTCAGGTACTTCCAGAAGAACCCTTCCACGGAGTGTGCAACCGGGAAGTGATAACCGCCCTCATACCTCTAACAGCATTAAAAACCACTGTATTCATAATCATTCTCGCTCTTCGATTCCTATTATTCTTCTTACGTCAACTTTCAACTCTAAACTTCCTCTTTTGGTTTCCTCCTGAAGTGTCACCATAGCCAACGATTCTAGTGCGTGAAAAACACTCCCAGGTCTACTGAAACCTCATTCCAAACTACACATTGAAGTCCTCAATGTACGCACACTGTCAAATCGGTCAGCAGGCCTCCTTGGCTAAAACCCTAGAATCCCGTACCATTGATGTATGTTGTGTCTCCGAAACACGCACACAGGATCCTAGTGTGGTCATTCACTTGACCTCACCAGATACACCCTCCGTGTATCTGGCGATCCGATGGCTAGTTCTTTCGGACTGGCAAGTGTAGACATAGCATTCAGTACAAGAGCAGAACAAGCACTATTAGAGTGGATCTCCGTTAACAGTCGTCTATGCGCTGTTCGGCTAAACGGCTCCGTAAGAATTCGGAAGGATAGGGACACACGTAGTTGCCTATTCGTCGTTTCTGCCTACGCTCCCACTGACTGCATCTCAGATGAAGTGAAAGATGAATTTTACAGAAAGCTGTCTGAACTTCAGAAAGCTAAACATTCAGATATAGTACTCGTATCAGGTGACTTTAATGCCCAGGTAGGTAGCTTAAACGAAACAGAAAGACATTTAGGTGGGTATTTTAGTATTCCGACACAGCGAACAGATAATGGTGATCGTCTGCTGCAACTGTGCTCAGACAATCATTTATTCTTAGCAAACACAAATTTTAAGCATAAGGAGAGACATCGTCTAACATGGCGACCCCCTGCACCAAATCAATGATGGACTCAAATAGACCATATTGCTATCAGTCATCGTTGGAGAGGGTTGATAGAAATTTGTCGCTCATTCTGGAGTACCTGCTTAGACTCCGACCATGTTCTAAAACAAGCACGCATCTGCTTGCGCCTCAGTGGACGTAAAAAGGCCACATTAAAAAGACCCATTAGAACTGAACTGAGTAAGGAGAAAACCAAAATTAGTTTCCAAGAACAACTGAGGTCACACTTAGGTAGTTCTGAAAACGAGGTTGATTCCGATGTTGCTTGGAAAGATGTACAATCAGCTGTGACATCTATTAGTGATTTAAACCACAGGGTTACAAAGAACCAATGGATTTCTTCAAAGTCTATTGCACTGATGGATTCTCGTAAACTCATCCCATCAGGCTCTGAACACGATGAAGAGCGTAAAGAAATCAGATCTAGGTTAAGCAAAAGTCTAAGGAATGATCTTGAGCAGTGGTGGGCAACGAAAGCAAAAGAGATGGAAAAGGCGGCGGCTATAGGGAACACAAGACAACTCTACAGACTAATAAAAGAAACTGGAATTAATAAGTCAAGTGTAAGTCAGGCTATTTCGGAAAAAGATGACACTCATCTACTCCCATTCCAGACGCTTAGAACGATGGACGGAACACTTTAAGGAGTAGTTCAGCTGGCCTTCAGCTACTCTACAACTACCCTCCATTCCCAGACAGTGTGAATGGAACATTGAAGTAGATCCGCCAACTCTAGCTGAAGTTCAAAAGGCTATAGTTAATCTGAAACGAGGAAGGGCAGCTGGTCCAGGTGGATTGGCCCCAGAGGTCTTTAAGGATGGTGGTCCAATTTTAGCGACTAGGTTGACTAATATTTTAACTAAAATCTGGGAGTTGGACATAATCCCCTCTGACTGGTCACAATCACTTATCGTCCCAATATATAAGAAAGGGTCAAAATCATCCTGTGACAACTACAGGGGGATTAGTTTGACTAATATAATATCTAAAATACTAGCCTTGATAATTATTGGACGCCTAACTAAGACTCGTGAACTGCAAACACGTGAAAATCAGGCTGGCTTCAGACCTGATCGTGGATGCATAGACCACATATTCACCATTCGTCAGGTTCTAGAACACAGGCATACTTATCGGCGTCCGACAATGGTGGTATTCCTTGACTTAAAAGCAGCGTTTGACTCTGTAGATCGAGAGGTTCTGTGGCAGTATTTGTCACTGAAGAGCGTACCTCAGAAGTACATAAACCTTGTGAAAGCTCTTTACTCGAACACTACTAGTCGAGTGAGGGCTTATGGCGAACTGTCATCTGCTTTTGCAACCTCAAGTGATGTCACTCAAGCCTGTCTACTTTCTCCATTTTCGTTTCGCTTCATCATAGATCTACTGATGGAAATAACGCTCTCATCGACTGAATTCTTCGGCATTGATCTCCTACCAGGAGGTCCACTTATTGACTTAGAATACGCAAATGATATAGTCCTGTTTGGTGAAGACGCTGATAAAATGCAGAGTCTTTTGGTAGAACTGAGCAACAATGCCAGAATGTTTGGGATGCACTTCTCTCCCTCTAAATGCAAGTTGTTGCTTCAGAACTGGTCTGCGTCAACACCTGAACTAAGGATAGTGGGTGAAGTAGTCGAACGCGTTGACAAGTTCACTTATCTTGGAAGTCTGATCAGCCCTAATGGATTGGTGTCTGACGAAATCTCAGCACGGATTCGAAAAGCTCGTTTGGCTTTTGTCAACTTACGTCATCTATGGCGAAGGCGAGATATCCATCTACCAGCAAAAGGACGAGTATACTGCGCGGCAGTTCGTTCCGTTCTACTATACGGCTGCGAAACATGGCCTTTAAGAGTAGAAGATATTCGTAAGTTACTAGTATTTGATCACAGATGCCTTAGAAATATTGCTGGTATCTGCTGGGATTATCGGGTAAGTAATAGTGAGTTTAGACGCATGGTACTAGGGAATGATGGTAAATCAGTTGATGATGTTGTAAATCTTCGTCGAGTGTGATGGTTGGGCCATGTGTTACGTAGGCCCGAACACCGATTACCACGACGCGCAATGCTGACTAGTGTTGGGGATGGTTGGAAGAAAGTTAGGGGCGGACAAACCAAAACATGGTATCAGTGCTTGAAATCACTAACTTCTAGTCTGAGCTATGTTGGTAGATGCAGACTACTTGGTTGCGGTTTGCGTGACTATCGTAACCAATGGTCGGAGACTCTGTGTGACAGCTCAGAATCGATCACAATGACGTCGGTGTATACACTCTCTGTCTTCCTTTAAACTAAGAGAATAAAATCGCTTCATATCTTTCTTTCTACGAACTAATTGTTTCTTCCGGTACTATGCCCTTATATGCAATCTTCCTTTTATATATTACCACCATTGAATTAACTACTTCTATGAATCCGGTGTTCATCTTGTTGTGCCGATGCGGTATGGCAACTTGGACCGATGTATATATGTGCCTGGTCCTACGTTGTAGCTGACTGACTGAGTTTTTTCTTAACTAATTAGGTAAAATGTCACTTTTGTCATAGAGCCGTCAACGATAGGATTAGTCTACCAGATATTTAAATCCATAACTTGTTTATATCACGTTGCCGACAGATTTCTAAACGACTAATAAATGCAGAGACTTATATAGTCTATTCGAATGAGATACCTTTTAGGTAATCATGATGTGTTAAATGAAGAATTTAATTAAACGCGAGTATGGCCATTGATTATACTTAGTTATGTATTTTAAATAAGGCAATAAAAACTAGCTATACGAAATCTGATTTAATATACTTTTTGATATAGTATTCTTTTGTATCACTTTATCAGATAATCATATACCCTTAGATTAACTTTATTAATCAGAACTAGTTCCCTTGGCAATAAAACTATGTATTTATGACATCAGAGCTGCTTTCTGAACATATGTCCGAATTTTAAGAAGTTCACTGTTATAATCGTTTTCATTTATTTCGAGAATGCGTTTTATTAAGTTAAATGTACACCATTAGATGGTGGCCCAGTGGGCTAGGAGTGAAACACCAGTTGCGAGATCTGGAAGTCTTGGGTTAAATTCCTTCCAAAAGAGTCCCGTAGTAAAGCAAAACCACTTTCCAAGGCTTTTCGATTTTAAACAGTTTGTTTTCGAAAATCAGTCCCTGGTATTAATAATGAAGTTAAATAATCTCCACAAACTCCCTTCATAGTAAAAATAGAAGTCACTAAAAAATTGTTTAACATATTGGTTTGTGAAAAATGACTTATTGTCTATTTAATAATGACCTAAGAATAGTTAACGATGCAATTTTGTTTGCATGGCATCATAAACATATAGTTCCCTTAGTGTTTAACTTCTGAGAAACTTTACTGTCCTATATCAAACTCAAAATCGACAAGCATTACATTGACTGAATGATGAAACAAAATAGGGATTTTTTTACTCAGTTTGAAGATTTTTAAACATGTAAAATAAATACTTTACTTCACAATATGACAATAAATTATCATATTCATTCTTGAGAAACTAACGCTAATTAAGATAGGTATAGTTTTAAATTGAACACTAGATTTTATGCCTCTGGAAAATACAATGACATTCATTCAGTAAGTTGATATATAATATAAACTAAATTGACCATCAAGTTTTCTCATCTATTTACTTATCTTAATATGACGATAAAAATCACGCAATTATGCAATTTTAATTTGGTGAATTTATCGTGAGCTTTTTGACCTATCGAGAAATAAACATTTATTTGACGAGCGGTTGTCTATCTTCGTAAGATCAATAATATTAGCTAATAAATAACAACAATATGGACCGATAGTCATCTGAGTGATTCCAAACCTTCAGTTTATGATGTATGGTCAATATGTACAACTGAATCTTTGTTTATTTGTTAAACCTTGTAGTGTTTTCTAGATATTTTAGAAATAGCGTAGTTCCTAACTTTTAGTGGTAAATTTTATTACCAATACATTCGTAACTTACTAAATGAACACGATTTTTGAATTAGACTGCAGATTACAGTTATTTTGTGAGAACTAATCACAAGGTTTAATCACTGAAAACTGTAGAGTCGAAAGATGAACTGAACACTCTATCAGCTAAATAGACCTCGTTTCCGAATCAAAAACTCATAGCAGTATTTATATTTTATATTGGCGAAGAATTCCAAGTCGCTTTAATGTTTTCCTGGTGTTTATTTTTTTAAGGTTTAAGTCAGTTCAATAACACAACATGTACTCCTAAACGCCGTTATATAAACCACCACTTACTTTAAAAAATATTTATTTCTTTACACAATGACTTAACAACATACTTCGCACGAAATAAATTGTCACTAAGAAATTCCTCCGGCAAATTATTTACTGGTCAAGCGTACTTACAGAAACTTGAGTCACTTGAAATCTACTTTTCACAACTTGACACCCACCGATCTTTATCATAATCAACGTTTAATATAAGAAAGCTTAAAATTTCAAGCTCACAAATTCGCTGACCGGAACACCATCAGATAACCGTATATCGCTCGGTTTTTCAGTTCGGAAAGTTGACCGTTCTTTGATTGAAAACTATTACTCATATCCTGAAATTTGTTAAAAATATAACCTGCAAAGTCGTACGACTTCTAACGGATCATTGTATATTTGTCACCAAATGAAACGTGTTATCAATGTTAAATATAAGATAATTTATGTACACGTTTTAAAGTTGATCGTATTTCAACATCACTTAAAATCTAAGCAGACACATAGTTGATTGGTAAACATATTTTCTTATAGATAGTTCAATTAGAAAATTCCCTTGATATACCTGAATTTTTCTTTGATTAATAAATTAGCAGTGAGAGTAAACCACATATCTATGGACTGATATGGTAGCATAGTGTTTGAATCGCTAGACTATCCACCAAACAGGAGACCACCTGGAACTCCTCTTTCCCTATTTCTGTTCAGAAAGTTTGATTTTATGACTTGTAAACAAACTGTGTGATTTAAAACTAAATATGTCGGCCTGTATTCGATAAACAAATTGTAATATCGTTTTGGTTAGAATAAAGACTTACATTCCTTTCAGAAGTGAGCATTTATTAGGTCACTGATGTTGACGGTCAACCTTGACCATTATTCACTTAAGCAAATACATTCAGTTTTTGTATCACTCTGAAGAGCACCAAACTATATTTATCGCATCCAAATATTATATCGCAAGTGATTAGAGATTAAAATTTAAAGCTAACCAGTTTTGTTATTTCTTTGACAATGGGCACATATGGGCTCATATCTGTAATAGATAATGTAACAGATTTTTTTTACCATATACAAACTGAAGTATTCAAATGGATGAATACTTCCATAAACCTGACATCGTCGTAGTTAAATGTGATAATTCATCAGGTGAAAATTCAGTTCCTAGATTTCGTCTTCCTTACAATCATCAACTGAACCAATTAAAAGTGATCAGTTGCTATGACGCTAAGATATAATTTAGATGAAAATTTTGTAATGACAATCAGAAAGTGTTTATAACATTCTATATTAATTTGATGGACACACTTATCCTAATATATATTATAAATGTTATATTTTAGGAATTAACAATCACATGTGATATATTCGTACATACAGTTTATTATTTGTTATCAAGGTTACCTATTTTGTGCATGTTCAGTAAAAGTCAAAACAAGTACAATGATTCTAAATTGAAAGTTAAAAAATTATAAAAATCTTGTGATGTTTGAAAACAATCAGTTATAGTCTTAAAATAATTGTAGCAATATTGATAAATAAAGATCAAGGTAACCTCAAAAAAATAGTTTTATCCTGATTTTAAGTTTCATTAGTGCAGCTTCAACCATTAATTAATATCAGCTGTAGTATGAAGTAGCAGTACAAATTGTTTTCATCTGGTTTTAGAATTCTCACTTGTATTGGTAGTGTGGTGTGTGCTACTTATGTAGACATAAGTAGTATATGACGCGAGTTTTAAACGTAATGTCTGGCAGCAGAAAATGGAGGAAGATCAAGAAGGGAAGAGCGGGAACACAGTGGAATTTGTATGGAACCTCATGAACAATGAAAGGACAGACAATCGATTGATGTTTGCAACAGGAACAGTCAAGTTTGATATGATGGATTGTTATTTTGCAAATTAACGATTTACTATATGGTTGTTAGATTTTAATAACCAACGCTTGGTTGTTCTCACTGGTGATTTGCTTCACTATAGTAGTACTATGTATGTGTGTAGTTTTTAATCGGATACAAGAAGATATGTAAAACAATAGACTTTTGTAGCAAATTATTTCATCAGAATCTGATGTTGTGTTGCCTTACTAGATTATTCATCACAGAATATAGTCAAACTATGTTTAAAATGCGTATCCTAATTGATTTAATAATGACACATTGATTAAAAACAAATACATACTGCATGAAGCCACATCATGGTGCCTGACATATATTTCAAAGTATCTAGATGAAGGATCTTAAATGAATTGAAGTAATTATAAAAAATCATTTGTATTTTATCTCATCTCACAGTTATTTGCATTTAGTCTATATGAAGCACTAAAGTGATATACGTTATTGGTGATTACTTGATCGTTTCTCATCTTCATGTGTCCTTTATACTATTATACTGCCTATGCTAACAGCTCACCGTAACAAGTTTTGTCTTATTTCGTTTATTTTTTCAGTAACATAAGAATTTCGATAAACATTATAAGATTCTATGTACAAAGTCAAACTGTAAATCAAACTTGTTTGGACTGGATTAGCAGGAAACGACAAGTTTATAAATAAATAGCTCCAGGCATGAGGGTGACTCCTTGATATTAAACAATTCTTGTTATGGTGGCAGTAGAGCTTTTCCAATAAATAATCGCGATTTCATGGGACAGTACATCTTCTCAAGTGGAAGGATAAATAAAATTGTTTAACCATACACACACTTCATGGATTACCAACGATGACCTTGTTACCAGGTTTTATGTTCATTATGATTAAATAACTATTTCTCCTGATGGTAAATGAAATAACCTAATGGGTGTATTAATAAAAACGTCAAGTAGCTGCAATCCATTTTCAATCCCTAATATATAATCATGAGTCTTTTATCAGACTAAGCTGTTAAATTCACAGATCAAATATTCTCCTGATTTACGAACAATATGAATGCGGTGAAATAAAAAACATAATTTTCTATCAGCATAGGTAACTAGATATTTTACTACAAACAATATAAACTTGATACTCTACAAAATTAGTAAAAAAGAATGTACAATTATGAAATTCAAGAATGAAATGAGTTTGATGAATAAAACAGAGATTAAATCTACTTTTCTATAAGAACTAAATCTAGTGTTTTAGATTAAAGGCAAGAAAAATAATTAAATATTAAATAATCTTTGTAAACATTTAAATGATCGAAATCAAAACTTTCTAACAAATATAACAAAATTTAGGCAAATTGGTTTACTGACAACCTGTACATAGACTCGAGTTTTAGCCAGTAATACAATATGACTGGCCAGATAAATTTAAGTGAGTTGAGTTTTGAACCTACGACCAAAATAGGTTAACCATTAAGACAACGTTGCAATTTTAAACAAAATATGGTAGAAAATCCCCAATACGTAAATTTATTGCGACTTAGATAAAGTGTCTTGAATGTTTAGTAATTTAACAAAAATGTATGACCTAAATTGAAAGATAATAGCCAGAAAATTTCAAAATTAATGTCAAAATAAGTAAATTTTCTAAGAACTCGTCATAAAGGAGACTAAAAGAAAAACATTTATCACTTCATTCTGAAGAAGAAAATAGATTATCAAATAACTAACAACAATTAAAATGTGAAGGTCCAAATTAATATTCATTTCCGTTTAGGTCAGAGAATCGAATACTGAACAATATTTGACGTACACTATATATATACCAATAAAAAGTTTATCTTTTTACCACGAGAATCATTGAGATTAAATGCCATAATACAAATAAAAAATATCAAATCATGAGAAAGGTGAATAACAAAATAAATTATTGATCTTGGTGATACAAAAGGACTAGAAGAAATAAAACCTAATACATACAAATTGGTTAGTGAATTGATGAACAGATAAATCAAAATTAATGACAAAGAATAAATTTTAAGAAAATGCAAATGATGAGGGAAAATGTCTTGGACAAATGTTTAAAAAATGTTATGAACAATCTAGGCAAGTTGGAAATCGTAAGCGATTCGTAACCAGTTTAAAAAAAATAATCTTTCAAGTAAACTAATGCATGAAAAATGATATTTATTCATAAATGTGTTTTTCAGTTTTTAGACTAATGACTGTTTGACTGACAAAATACATTGATTCATTTACATATAGAAATTTCACAACCTACAGACTTGGGTAACCGATGGAATATTTTTTTCACACTGATGAAGTAGATTACTAAACGTTTTTTACAGTGTACTAAACACCATTCGTTTGTTTATGAAAATAAATCTGAACTTTATTGTTCTACTCAATAACCTCTTAATGCCACAATATAAATAACAGAATATCTGAAAAATTAAATTATCGTTGATTGTAAATAAAAACGCGCGATTTCGCTACCATATTTAGTTCACTCATTGTTAGAAAAACTGGGAAGAAAAGGTTGTCTATCATTCCTACTTTAAACATATTCTCAAAAAGACATAGGAATGAGGTCCCTTTGAAGTTTCTTGATTGACTAATTGCTACGAACATGTTTTCAGATGAAGACTATAAAGACTGCGGAACATCAATTTGCTATTTTTTTCGAATGGGTTGAGACTTCTTAGGAATGAAAACTCACCAAAACAGATGACTTAGAAGCCAGGATATGTAGGTGTTTCATTGAACCACATTATAGAAATACAGTGCTTAGTGTTTGATAAGACCAGTCAATTTTTAATTGTCATGCATGGGCAACTGCTTTAATTCCTACCTGATTAACTTAGCAGATCAGGAAGCACTGCCGTACCAAATTACTTCTTTTTCAAAAGCAGATTCACTCACTTGGCTTTAAACTACATTCTAAGTATGTGAAGCTAGTAAACTGTAGAAGGTGGAATGGGGTTTAAACCAGCGATTTAGTGGTTTCAAGTCGAACTCATTATTCACTGAGCAACAGGTCGATATGGAGTATCTGGTAAAGATTCTTGTGAACAAACAAAACAGAATTAGCTAAATGAGAAGGTCAATCGATGGCAATTAGAAGTGATCTAAAAGACAAGTGCATTACATTGCCTAAGAAATGGATAGATTTCCTATGAGATAGAGTTGTATATATATAAATGAGTATTTTTACATCTCATTTGGTAGCCCAATATACTTTCGCGTCCATTCTTGTGTTCTCGCTGGATTAGTCAAATGAGCGGTTAGTGTTTAGCACACAGTGTATCAGTATCAGATTTCGGACAACGCCCGTCACAAAAAATGATATTTCAGTTTCTAATAAGAAAAATTATGTTTTAAATTATTAAGTCATATTATAAATTACTAACAAAAATCACTAAACGTCAAAGAATATAGGAAAGTTGATTATTCATAGCAAAATATCAAAGTCCTAACATTGAGCATTCCATGTTATCGATTACGGGTCTTGAGTATAAACATTCACTTCTACGAAACATTACGAAATATGAAATGAATGATCAGTATCTATAGAAACATCAAGATAATATAAAATATGCAACAGATTCGAATTACACAATGATTCAGTTATCCTAATATGTACTTCAAAGAGTTTTTGTGTCCTAAATAACATCTAATCTGTCTAAAACAAATAGACGAACAATTTTGTCTAAAGTTGATAAGATGAAAATATAATCATAAAATGGAATAATCGCGTCTTGAATAATTTAACATAACAAAGCTAAATTGCTTATTACTATTGTAAATTGATACGTTTATTCTTCTTTAATGAAGTAAGAATTATAATTTCAATAGTAACAACAATAACGGAAATAAACTATGGATTTATGATAAGTCGGAAAATGTCAAAAGTCCATATTTATGTACCATTAAATAGTCTTTAAATTTATCACTTGTAAGAAAAAACATTTCATGTTCTCGATCACTTGATTGTGAAAATAAATCAGGACCATCAGGATCTCCACAACCTTCAAGATTATTAGATTCGTTGGTATGTTTTATTGTTTTATAACCAGGATGAACCATAAATTCGACATTGTTACAATTTTCAAAAGATGATAAAGACCGATCCAATGATTCTATTGTTTGATTTTTTCCCATCAGCGCCATTCCAATAAATTTTTGAGTATATCTAAAATGTAATGACAATGATGCTTACTTTAGCTAAACATAAAATGAACACTGAAGGAAGTGAATATTATTGAAGGAATATGCATATTTACGTTGCTTCCAATAACTGATCAATCATGAAGCATGTTCAATTGTTTCAAAATTTGCACTTCAGATATTAGTGAAATCAATGATAGAAACAAATAACTGACCAGTAATTTGACTGTCAAGAATGGCCTTAATTTCAAACTATAATCATATAGACTGACATACTGACTGACAATTGTACTTTAGCTAGATAAAACCCGACTGCTGATCAGTCGGTTAATCGTTTGCATATGATGAAAATCAAGATTTCTGAAACTTAGATCACAATTCATGAGTAAATAATGATACACAAATAGATATATCGATGTGTTATCGTGAATACTTTTACTTTTCGCCAGCAAACCAGAACGATTTAATAGCAAAATATATTGCTTCCTTGACAGAAATATATAACCGAGTCAACCAAGAGACCAATACAACACTTATTCCCAAAAAAATGTAGAATCGGCACAGTTTGGTGCGAAAACCAGTATTTTAGAAAAGGCTGACTGAAAATTCAGTTCGCACAAATTGTGTCAACATATATAAGCACTAGACACAAATTAGAAAACATAACCGTTTATGAGGTAACAGACATTCATTGACAAATTAATCTTTATACTATGAATGGGAATTTATGGATTTATGCAGTTTGAAAAACAAAATTCTCTACCTAGAATGTACATAGACGATTTACGCAATAATACGCCTATCTGTCAATGTATCGAATGAATGTGTGTATGTTGAATGTTTTGGAACACGTTTCCCATTATTCGTATAATCGACCAAAGTACAAAACTAGCAACTTTCAGATACACAAAAATTACCTTCATTCATTCAGTAAATACCATACTACTTTAACTACTGTCTTTAATACAAAAGTCAGACATTGTAACCAGTATATCTACCAAAAAAACATATCTAAAATACTAAGTGATTAGTTTGAATTTTATTGGGAATAATAAAGTATATTAACCAAACAGTATATGCATCCGATAAATCTTTATTGGTATAAAACATATGTAGTAAATTCTACCGTGAACCAACAATAACTATAATAACTACTTGTAGATTGAATGACAGTTTTATGCTAATATTTTACAATAGATATCAAACAATCATTACCAGTAAATACATCATGCTAATTAGACGTACTTTAAACCATAAGATGAAAATATTTCCTTTGCTTTCATTGCTTGATCAGATACTTCTCTATAAAAATTTATTTCAGCTAAAATGATACAGAGTTCAATAAAAAATTAACATAAAGTAAATGATAAAGCAAAACAAAAAAAGAAAAGAAATGAAGAGTACATACATGTGGAGAAAAAAAAGAAAATCATATCCCTCTCATCAATAAAATGTAAACTCATTATTACTAAAATTTATGACTATTCTCACTAGGAATGAAATGTAAAACACAAATAATACCAGTAAACAAAACTAAAATTGTGAGATACTACAAACACCAATTAATAATGTTCAGAAGGATTGCAAAATTACAACTCCCACTAAGTAAAGATAAGAAATTGGCAAAGTTAGATACAAGCATTATATGCTACGACAAAGTATGAATAATTCTAATGAATAGGCTACTCTGTCAAATTATACTTGCTTTCAATACGTGTTGTTCAATGCAATTCCTTCGTTATTACCCTACCAATATTTTTGTTTATATGAGAAACGTTGAACGGTTTCTGAATAATCACTAACATAAGAGCCTAGACTGTATGAAGGTTTCTGAATAAAGAATATATGGGAACAAAATAAAATAAATAAACATAAACTATAGAGTACATCATTGAATGATGAATAATCGAAAGAAGCGAATGAGTATAGCAGCGATTACATCATCTATCTGTCTATCCGTTACGACAGAAAACGTACATCTTCAATGGACAGTTATTAACAGAAAGGAAAGTAAAGGCTAGTACATTATTAGAAAACAAATTGGTTGAGACAAATTGGGAAATACGTTTGGGTTTTCAAACCTGATATGAATTCTTTTTCCCTTCTAAACATATCAATTATTCATCAAATTACTTTATTATACCTTATTACTGTTAATATTATGCTTCTGTTAATTTATTTACAATCAGTGTATCAATGGCAGACAGTTTGGTGCCAATACAAAGTTGTTAAACTACTCCCCTTTATTTGGTATATTAATATTTGCTATCACGATAGTTTATAAGTATTTTGCTTTTCATTCTACAAAATGATGTATAGACTGAATAGGGATTAAGTTAATTTCTTTACAGAATGAGTTCTAAACTGGAATATAAATTCATGAGTGTAGTCAGTTCTTTACAATATTCCACTTCATATATTGTAATTTATCAAAAATTAACAAACAGGAATTCACTCTTCAACATATTTGCTACACACACATAAATCTAAAATGGTGCATTATACAATAGCGTGTAGGTTAATAATAAATTATATATGTAGGCTGTTCAGTTTATTATGGTCGTCCATTTTGTTCATTATATTCTGTATGTGTTTCTCTATAAATTTCTGTCTTTCTTTCCCAAGGTAATAAACTACTGTCGAATTGCATGTGACACATAGGAAATAAGAATTTTTACCACTCCATCGTCTTACATGTAGTGATTTATAAAATATACAATTTTCATACAATAAATTTGAAATAATAATATATCTAAGAAAACTGTTCAATAGTATTTGCATCATAGGCATAAAGGCATGAGCTTAAATGTGATCATATTAGATAAACAGAAAAACAATACCCCCAGTCGACAAGTTCAAAATATTTACTTAAATTTTAGAGCAAATGAAAACACAAACATGTGATATTAATTCGATAATTACGTTGTAACGCAGAAATAATTCACAATCGTTCTTATACGACAAGGCGGTAACAAACAAATGGACATTGGTAAAGAGTATATTAAGACCTTTTAACTTGATGAAATAAGAAATTCTGACAAGATGAAAGCTTAGATATCCAGGCTCTACCAAAGGCTATGAAATGTTTTGATGAAACTTTGACAGGTCCCATTATTTATTTAAATTAACTTATGATATAAGAAGACTTATCAGTTAGTACGCCATGAATCATAAAAATGTACTTTATAGAAAAAGTGTTATTTTTCCACATTAATTCCGAGAAAATATTCTAAAGTAGATATCCCTTAAATAGAATGAAGGTTACTAGTTAACAACAACTGAATTCTGATGTTAATTACAGAATATCACAATTTCTAACTCCAATCCGTTTCGGGTGTAAGACAACCATCCACCCAGACAAGGGATGAAGGGTTGCGGAAGATCGTGGAACGATTGAAGTTGGATATTAACATCGTTGGATACCGACTCAGTGGCCTGGAGGTTAAGAGTTCGAGCGCGAAACCGAAGGTCTTTGTTTTCAGTCCCATGTACAGGATCGTGATGTGCACGGCTGAGGAGTCCCTCAATAGGATAAAAAGGCCGTTCAGTGGTTCCACGTTTTTATTGGTGGTCCAGCTTAAATCGACTAGTAAATCTAATTGTGAAAGTTCTTAAATAGTCAGAACTTGATAAAAAAAACAAATATTATAGCATTGATCCCACTTTATTATTTCTTACTAATTTCATTGAAGATTTTTACACATCATGGTCTTGCACTAAACATTTGATCGACTTTGTAATTGCACAAGAAGTCCTCTTATCCTATCTGAACCACATTTATTCTGATCATGAATCTTAAAATTTCACTCAACATATAAGCTGATTCTATATGAGTCACTTCAACAATAACAATCCTAAATTCACATGTTATAACTTTAAACGATATACTTTGTCATAAACCTGACCATTTTACGGATTATTAATTTAAATATAAAATTGTAGAACCTGAAGAGAATTTATTGAAAAGAATATTCTTCGTTTGTATATTAGTTTTTTAATATGATGGGGATTTTTAAACAAGTAAACCTAAATTTCTAGTCCTCTGGTGTTTCCAATGATTATATCAACTTTTGGTGGACAGTTACTATGAAATTTCTACAAGCAGATTAGAACATCTTTTATATTAATGGAGTAGACTAAGGTGGAGTATTTCAGTATGTCACAATGAACATTAGTATTAACAACAGATATCAGGTTGAGTAAATGTCGAATAATCCCAAAAGCATGTAATAAGTCAGACGAAAAGCTTTCTTTGCTAGTAATAAAACATGAGAATACCAAGAGTGATCAGGAGAAAAACTTACACTAAGATAAATGACTTTTGACAGTTTGTACCAAAGAATCTCCAATCATACAAGCTTTATGAGATTATCGCATCTGACCAACTCAATGTTCATTTACCAATTTACCTGCTTATGTGGAGCTAAGTATATAGGTCGTTCGATGCGTACTTTATCCAAAAGAAGAAGCAGAAACGGTTTAATAAAAAGTTTAATAATCGAACACCTTGTGAACATAGGTCAATCAGTCAAGGCGGACTCTGTGTTTAAATTTATCTACAAGGTAAGTAGAAGTCTTCCAAAGGCAGTCATATTGCATCTTATTTGCATCGCAAAAGCAATGGCCATACATCTGGAAAAACCAGAATTATGTGTGCAAATGAGATTGGTACAAAGTCTTCTACCATGGTCTTAATGTCTAATATCTTTTTCTTCTTTCTTTCTTCATACTCTTCTTCCTTTACAGCCATTTGCTTCACCTTCCATCTTCCCCTTAAACCTTCTATTATGGGAGAAGTGAAATTTTCACAAGTGCAATTACTAAACATTTAGTGGATAGTGGACGCAACTTGGATGTCTCAAAAGCATTTAAAATAATTAACGGGCAACGTACACCACTCTTACTATTTTGCGGAGACCACTGCCATCAAGCGCTTTCGACTGAACCCTTGCATATAAAAAGGAAGTGTGGTACACCTATCATTGCCATGGTATTACAATTATATTATTCTAACGCTTGTCAGTCACGTTATCCCGTTAATATGGTTTATAACTTAAAGTATGGTTTATATGCATACAAGCTATACATAAACTTTCACTCATGCGTTCCTTGGCATACACATAAGTATGTTTACCCTGTGAGCAAACAGACGTTATATGCACACCGGCAACATAAGTTTCACTTATGCATCCCACAGCACAGGTAAATTCAGCCACCTGGGAGGGTAAATGGTCACTGCTCCCCTTCGAACGTACTTGCTACAACTATCTTACGCACTACATGCATACCACTAGTACGAAGACTTTCTTTATGCACTTCATGAAATACACATATACATAACACTCTCAGGTAGGGTTGATGGTTACCTCTCCCTAGCATTTGCCACTATCTTTCTATTGTGTATTCGACCTTTTGTATTAAGCCATAGGGCAGATATTTAAGCTTACTTTCCTGTTGAGAACCCACACGTGTATCCTTTGGGTATACCTACATACACAAGCTATACAAACTGAAACCCATATAATGTATATACATAAGCATACACATCAGGTAGCCCGCGAGATTTAGTAAGCCCCGAGTTGGAACCCGAATGATCCAGTATACAGAAGTGGTGAATTAGTCAGATCTCCGCCGACCGCCCAAATTACCTACCAAGGTTGCCCTCACTACCAAGCAGCACCGCGAAAGGGCTTTGATTTGGACTTTGCTGTCGACTATTATATTGAATATGTTGATTTTTCTTGTTTCTTAAGTTGTTGCGAAGTAAACTTCATTGATTACAGTATGTAATAACACAGTTTATAATGATAGGCCTTTTGCATCTGATAAGTCATGAAATATAGCGAATTTGTTTTATTCTGCAAATGTTGTTCACGTTTTATTTAAATTTATCAGGGGATTAGGATGTACGAAATTTATTTATGTGTTTAAATGAATATAATCTATAGCACTCTTTAGTTTAGTAAAAACTGATAACTATTCGCCTGTTTATCTTTGAACGTACTTCGTCTCTTCTTCAAATTCAACTCAATATTTAGGGCCAATTACAAAAGCTAAGGAAAATAATCCAAAAAACATTGTGAATGTTCTTAACTATAGTCTTATTACTGATCACATATAATATTAAGCTTTAGCTCTGTGCATAAGATTGCTACTTGCATTATGTTAATCTGGAATAGTTGTAAGTTGAGCACTTTTTAAACACATTTTTAAGATCTTCTGTCATTTTACTCCCTTTATTTTTTTACATACTTTCCTCGCTACATGTTGTTTTTATGAAACTAATATAAAGGAATGGAATAAATGCTAATAATCTTTATAATTTACAATTTAAGATTTTACAACTTTAGAAACAATGACTTCAAGTTAAATAGGTTTGTTTTCCCATTTTGTATCATTTATGCTTTTTTATTACATGGTTGTATGAAAGATTACAAACAATTTATATTTTTCTTTATAATAATAATTCTATCCTTAGTAATTGAACTTAAACTTCTCATATGATTTAAAACGACTGTGTCTATGTAGAATGTAATAAAATGTATTCGAAATACAATAATACTAAGCATTCATAATTATAATAGAATATTTAACATATATGGAATAATTACAAAACAATTTAACTATAAAATTATTTACATAAAGACGAGATAAACTGAAGGTCAATAATAAACCATTTAGTTAAGTCAAACGGATAGTTAACAAGAAAGTAAGGTTACGTACACTCTATTATCACATTTTAAATGTATATTCAATTATCAGCCTTCTAGATATGCAAATTTCTATAGATTTAAGTAACAAACTATATCACTGACTAAATAAATGACAAACGACACAGTAGGGAAATGAAAAAATCAGCGGAATTTACTCATATATGTAGGAAAAAGATTTAATAAAGTCGAATGGAAATGCCAAAGTGAAACTATTGATCTGCGTTTACAGTACAAATATATGACACTGAACAAAGAGTACATTGTTGCATATATTTACAATTTAATGTGAGTAAATATTTTCAATAGTATGAAATAACAGTGACACAATAATCGCCAGTGGCAATGTATTTTCCCATATGCAGAATGTTCGTTTACTAAAAATCCTTCAAGTTTGTTACTCGCTCGGGCTATAAATCAGTTTATTAAATGAGATTTTATTTCACATTTATGATCCACGTCATATTACTACCAGCATGAAAACTGTTGACAGCTTCTTCTGTTCAACAACTTTTCTTCTTATTTCAGAACAAAAATTTAAAAACACAAAATTCAAGTAACCGGAACTGTCTAACTGTGATAAATATCATCAAATGAGTGCAATCACAATGAGATATCAATATTAATCTTAAATGAATTTACCACATATGTAATTCCAACGGCTTTCAATCTGAACATTGTTTTCAAAACAAGACTCGAAGCCTGAATAACTGATCGTCTTCTGATACCTCTTTGTAGGTTGAAGGATAAGTAGCACAGTCAGTCAGCTAATAACATACTTCAAATACTTAAATAAACCCACGAGTAATTACGTAAGCAAGCCGATAAAGATATCAGAAAAACATGAATAATAAGTCTCTCGATTTCAATCTAAGCAACAATGAAAATAGAAAGCCTCCTTACAGTATATTAATCTACTGTTACTCTCTTTCTGCATCAACATAGTACGCGTTATTCACTTCTCAACAGATACCATCACACAAGTAAACAAATAATTGAAGAAATAACAAAAATGACATAATAATCCACGTACATCAAAATAACAAATACACGTTTCAACTTACATTCAGTAATACAACAGGATGTTTCTGGAATATATTCAATGGGAACACGAATCCATTTAATGTCAAGCCGAGAGATAACTCTAGCTACGACCACGTCAACCCCTTTTTAAACGAAAACAAATCAGAGAAGTAACCTGAACAACGAGTAACAAAATATTTACCATCTGAATGTCATATTTTTCTAACACAGCATGGACGAACAATCACTGTTGTTCCTCAGAAGCTAGAATAGGAGTTTTTTACACCACACTAGTAGTACCTCTTATTTTATAAAATAACCAAAGTTGTATGTGTGATTACAGAGTATTTCTATTGTTTAAAACGATGTAGGATTTCAGGCATATCAGAAATTCGAATCCAAATACCGTGAATAGACATATACTACTTACAACACAACAAGTAGCTCCATAGTTTAACGTAAAAAACTATTTAGTGTAGAAACAGATACTGAAATGTAGTAAAGCTTCACACGGAAGTTTATTTCTTAATTAAAAGTCAGATTCAAGTCTTTTGTACTCATGAAATTATGAATCAACCAACCTATTTGTTCGATGATGGAGGTTTTTAGACTGAAAATGATCATATAAATGCAAACAAAGTTAGCACTGATTTGATCCTAAATTATCAATATGTCGTCTACAGGATTCACATAACTAGAATTCTGACATGAAATACAACAGAGAACATTGAGATAAACATGTATCATCTCCAATCCGAAGAAAGGAAACTCAGTAAATAAACACCGAAAACTGAAATCGTTCCAAGGATGATTTCCAGAAGGCTGACGTGACAAGACAACAATCAGATAATTTCCTGATGCACAAATCAGATTCGACATGATGAAGAGTACGAGTCTGCAGCCCTTTCAGAATGTGTAGGCAAATCGGTGTCAAAAATGATTGAGACATGTTCAATGTACTACTTGCACATTCAAACTGTTGATTATTGTGTGAACATAAAGGAATGAGAATAATAACGTAGTTAGGAGCATCATTCTTAAAAATCTCACTCAACCTATTCATAAATTTTCTCTGAAGGTCAAGAACTGTTTGATTCTTTAATTTCTCGAAAATATAAAGACTACAAATTAATCTCACAAACTGTATGAGATTCATGTATACTTCAAAGTTAAATCGAAATACACACCTGGCAAAACATGAACATGTTGATGACCATCGAAATGACTGGGAATAGTTCCAAAAACATCTCGAAATGCATTTATTTGTGATTCCAGTTCAAATTCAACCTAAAGTACAATACATTGTACATAAGATTTATTATTATTTAAAAACAGCTTTCCGAGAACATTTCAACTAGGTAGATAGCAGAAGACTGGATTTCTAAAATATAATACAAATGTCAAGTTGTGTGGAAAACAGATCTTAATTCTACAACCCCAAACCTGAACATCATCTACTAATAAAAATGTTAGGTTTATTACTGAAGTGCCCCAAATTAAGACTAGATAACTGGTCAGTCCATTGCTCCCATTAATCTCAATCCTCAAAGCGTACACATACTATCATAACTGGCAGTGATTGAATCGATATTCTAAGTAAGAATACCCAGAACAGTTCAATCTAAGTCATATAGAACGCGATGACCGCAATTGAAAACATTATATTTAGAATTCGCAATAAGCGCGGAATTATATAAAAATAACTATTATTGTATACGAAAATCAAATATACCATTGCAAAAAAGACACCAAATATTAGCCTTTGAATAGGTATTTAGAATACTGGAATTTTCATTGAAACAACATAAATATAACGATAGTTTATCAACCAAAAACAATCGTTTTGCAAAAACAGCTCATGAAACTCACTTCATTCATGTGAATGCTAGAGAACACCAAATTTCTTCGAAATTCATGCTTACCAAGGAAACAGCCATGATCATTCAGTAAGCTTTGTACAAACTTCGTCTTGGATAAAGGTTTTCCTTCGGTCAAGTTAAAGTGCAAACCTACAAATAACATCAATCGAGACCAGATAATGTTAAATGTTGTCTTAAAGACTTGATTAGATATGGGAACTGCATTGAAAAGCACATTCACATCACTCCTTCATCGATCTGGAAACTTAAGCCGATCACTGTTTCTACAATTTTACTGATTATCTTCACCATTTGACATTTTAGCTCATGCATATTAAAACCAAGTAGCGTTCTGTTCTCGTTGAGCGTGACTTTTACTGGAAGATATTTACGAATTTCATCCAACATTTTCACCGGTTTTCAGAGGCCAAAATTCAATTTTCATCGATTTTGTTACAAATTCAGGACTAAATTGTCCTACATTTATAAGAAGTGATTGGTAGTTGAAATAAAAACCGTTGGAGTAACTCATTTTGAAGACACATGTGTTCTTTCGCAATATATGTCAATAAAGGATAACATGAACTTTATAACTACACATGAAAAAACTAATCATCTGCATTTATTACCCTACAGATAATAACAATATAATAATTTGGCTTACTAAATGCTAAACTGAAAATCAGGAGAAACTTATAAGAACTAAATAGATTCGTTAAATTCAGTTTGTTGAGTTCAGTGACAATTGGCTCACACGTGACTGAAAAACTATTATTGGCGGTGCATAATCTTAGGATTCTAGATAACCACGGATTTACATTTGTCCTAAATAACTTGTTACATCAATTACTTGCTCGAATAATTTCTGCAGCAGAAATTTTTTGATAGAAAATGAGGAACTAGTCATCACCGATATCTACCTTCATTCGCATCACACGACTTATTTGTGGATTCGTAGACAAGGTTGAACACTAAAAATTCCTTAGAAACTTAAAAATAAGGATGACCGGTTTTCATTGCTAAAGAAGAATTATAAGATACTTCGAACTAAACATACAATGAAGTATCAAAATTGAAATTCTGCAGATTAATCATTTGAAACAGTCCGCAACACTCTAAAACGGTTATGAAAGTTTCTATTTGTATTAGCATTAAATACTATGGAAGTATGTAGCCAAAATCTTTTGTAAAATCTTGTTATGCTTAGATTTGATACTTTTTCTTCGCTCGCTTCAACGTACAACTATGAAACGCTCCATTCGATTAGCAACATGGCTTTCGTTTTGCAAAACGTAGTCGGAAACACAAATCAATTCATTGAAAAGGTTTTATTTAAGAGAGAAACACCCGCAAACTTCAGACACACCTGAAACTCTCACGACCAACAGATCAAAGGAATGAATTAAATAAGATATATCTGAATCTCAAAAGCAAATTCTATTACAACTTCAACTCCAAATTTCGCATCTCATGTTTCAGTTTTTGTACCATAACATTCCATATTCTATTGAGACATATAGTGATTTAACCAAACCAACATTCAGGTTACTCACTTGTTCGTAATGACGTGAGTCGAATAATTTGTAGTTACAATACATTCTTAACAGCCACCTTTATTGAAGTTTTCATACGTGAGATCTAGACTTATGTGCCACGTACGACTAAAGTAGATATGATAATACAAATTCATTACCACTGATGGTCTAACTACCTCTACTATTGTGGTATTTGGCCTGAAAACTTCATCTCTACGTGCTAATGGGGTCTGGCAACTTGAACCGACGTACATACACACAGGCTCTATGTTGGGACTATCTGAGTAATGTAGGGTCAGTAAAATGTTACTGAACCCTAGACAAATCATCCGGCAGTTGGATCACTGAATATCGGACAGATAATCGATCCCTGTCAAAGTTAAGGACAACCAACGCGCATCAGCTAATCGCATGCTATGGGACTGGTCAATGCGGTGGTGGCCTCACTATCTTCTCTGTACTCATTTCCATAATAACGTTCTTTGTGTTGTACGGCCTTCAAAGTATCCATAGTACCTTGATACAACGGAGTAATCCACGTTAGGTGCTGATTGCGAGCCGTGATTTCGACGTTAGCTGTTGGTCACACCGTTCCCGTCTAACTCAAGTAGACCCTCAATCATACGACATAGATCATCTACGTTGGTGATCCACACTATGCTTCGAATAGGTATATCTGACTCTCAGTGAGTAGTTTACAACCCACTGGAATTAATGAATGTATCAAATTAGTAAAAGTGAATTGAGTGATTTGGGTAGTAGGTAACTACCACAGTTTATTGAATTGAGGTTTTTCACGATAATTGGTGTCATAATATGTATATCGTGACTGCTAAGAAAGTAAAACTTCTTAAATCACTCATATACTTTCCGAGAGCGCGTTTGTTTGTTTATTCAAGAGCAACGTTTTTAGTGTGCCAACACCCTAAATCAGAAAAGCTACTGGAGATAGAGAAAGAAGTATTGATATTTGGCGAGACTCTAATTTAGGGACGAGCCAATCGGAAGCGTGTGAGCCGTTTCAAGGTCACGGAGCCAAGTTTAACACCTGATGCTCACATATGATCGGTTTACAGCGGATTTTAGAGAAGAGGTGATTATTGAGAGGCTACAAGGGATGGGATTACTAAAAAGTTCTTGTACGTGAGACTGCGGTTATCATATGACCGCAGTAAAGTGTACAAACCACCGTGGTGAGATTATATTGCGTTGTCCTTCATGTTGGATGAGAAAGTCTACTAAAACGAGGACTTTCTTAGCTCGATTGCTACTGAAACTGAATCAGATTATAATTATAGTTGCAAATTGGGCAATAAATACACCAGTAACACTGGATGCGGCGTTTGCAGTTGTTTATGAAACTTCAGCAGTCCAGTGGTATAAGTACTGCCGTGACATATGTGCAACTAAAATATCACGTATACACCAATCATTCGGAGGAGTAGGATGTATCGTGCAGACAGATGAAACGGCAGTGAGAAAGCTAAAATACAACAGGGGACGTAGTATAAAGTAGGATTGTGTAAGTAGCATTTCCGTGAATATACTCGACAGGTACTTGGAATTTATGACTTTTTATATCGTATGCAATATCATTTCAAAACATCTGAAACTTTAGCAAACCTTGATAAGTTTTTAAATCACGTGAAATAAGTATATTCACTGTAATCCACTAGTTTCTTCTAATATATTTCTACGTTATACTGGCTGTCTTCTGATTGGCTAATATTCTCAAGGTCACTCAAAATTCGTTCAAAGGTCGTCCCTAAATTAGAGTCTCGCCTGATATTTTATTAAACGAGAAGAATGAGTGGAAATTTGAGCAAGTACTGACGAATGTCCCATGCAATAAATGGGATAAAAAAGCCAGTGCCTCAAGTCTCAACAGAAGTCAACGATAAACAAACTCAGTGAACAATGTGTAGATATGAAGTTCATATCGGACAATATTACCTGGGATGTGTCTATTCCGCGAGATATGTGAGAACAGTGAGGATATTTGTGATCTTTTATGATCTGGACAGGAAAGCAGACTTTTTGCAACTGCGCCATTCATTAGAACTGAAACGTCCGATACTCCACGATCTACTGTTGAAAGACAAGAAACAATGCCCTGGTCTCTAATATCCGAGTAAAACCCATCATCTGCATTTACAATAATTTTAGTGCTTCCAAATCCACAAGATCCAAATGCCATATAATAATGTGAAAAATATGCTGTGATTTCGTACTGTCCGATATTATAAAACTAAAAGTGAAGACAAAACACTAAACATATTGCTCATTTTAAACTATAAGTTCATTAATGAATAAATTTATGCATTATTATCTTTACTTTGTATTAGGATAAGCCATAACGTGTTGATGCTTACACGAACTAACAAGACCTTAAAGAGGCAAAGTTTTAGGCTTATATCTATCGGCATGGATCACAAGAAAAATCTACGACACAAATGTCTAAAAAAACCTCTCCTTCTCACGAATATACATACGGGTTTCAAATGTTCTCATATTCCCTCCACTTTAGTGGTTAGTCCCCAGCATGGCAACTCACGAAATTATTGAAGTTGTCAGACTGAATATACTTTATGATTTGAGATTTGCGAAAAAGGACCTATAATTCCGCCTAGTGGAAATGACTATATTGAATATATCAAACCGAAATCCTAGAAGCCTTTAACAGTTAAATACATATCCTATCCAGTCCACTATTAAAATTTTGTGACAATTTCTTCCGTTCGCAAAAACCTTTCTAAGCCATCCCATCGAAAAGGGCAACTGAAGATATATATATATATACCTAATTTAACTAATATATCTCTGTAATAACGTCCTCTGCGTTGTACAGCCTTCAAAGCATCTATAGTACCTTGATACGTCACTGGGGTAGTCTACGTATGGTGCTGACCGCGAGGTGTGACTTCGACGCTAGCTGGTTCGTCACACCATTCCCGTCTAACTCGAGTAGGCTTCCGATCATTCGACATAGATCATCTACGTTGGCGATCTACAATATCGACAGCACTGTTATCACTATGTTACTGATATAGTGAATAGACACTCGGATACGCAAACAAATTTACTGTTTTATGCAGAATTACACAGTGACTGGAAAATACGAAAATCAAATATTTGATGTATGTGCTCACTTTCACTTGTCCTTTAGATACAATATTATTCTTCCTATTCTGTTATTACTCTAATTGCTCTCTGTTTTTCTCCCTCTTCATTCTGTTTCACTATTTTGCTGGCAATAATTCCATTTCAATTTCCTACTACATGCTACTTACATCAGTTCGGATAAGTAGTGTACACCACGCTCGTCCTCCGTCAAAATTATCGCTCTTGCAGTCGTTCTGCTCATTGTGTCGCTTTCCTTTTTCACGGTCCGTGCCTCTCCTGTTGTCGAAATGTCGAGCCCACAGGGGCACTGACCTCCAAAGCTTCGTCAGACGGCTGTGCCATCAACAAACGATGTTTGTCCAGCACCCTAGAGATAAATATTCCAAATCTAGAGAGAGCATTTGATCAAAAACTAAAAATTTCATACCAGGAAGTTGGAACAGCATGTATTAACCATGAAGCAGTGAAAGAGTTTGATTTCCAGTCAATGAAAATTTCTATAATTTGCTTAGTCGTCGTGATGAAATATATTCACGTTGTCTTTCAAACTTGTGTTTGTATTATAAATGTTCCCAATCTCCACCGGAATTGTGAAAAATGATTCAACAAAAAGTTTCAAAGCAGGTTACAGAAGTGAGTCCATATTTAGCAAACGTTTTTCCTCTGGTAAACTTTACATGCATAATTCATGTATTTTTTGTCACCTTAAATGCTCCAAACAAGGCAACATGGTTCACATCCAGTTGGTTTGTAAAACAACTTTCCACTTCGCCTCAAGTAAAACTAAACTTTGTATTCCGGATCCTATATGTTTGAATGATTCTAATAATCGCATACTATTCTTATTTACAACTTCTAGCAATTCAATTCATATTCAAAAACGATTATATTTGTCCGGTGGTGCTTTACAAGGTTTTATTGTTGACCCCGGTAGCATCAAATCCATAATTTTAGTTGGGAAGTTGAAGTCAATAAATCCCGATGCTTTTATTAAACCTACCGAAGTTTTCATTTCGAGTGTTACAGGTCATAAACTTGCTATTCTTTTTTACTGTAATTTGCTGATTGGAGTCAGTAAATCTACAATCGTAAATTGTGAATTCCTCATCACTGATTGTGAGCCATCTATCCTTGGTCTAGAAAATTCAAGAATAATTCGATGATATCTTTCTTTAATAATCTCTGAAGATGGTTCGAATGAAATGCTTGACCACTCGTTAAATAAGGAGTCCAAGTGCGAAACGTCAAGATCAACATATGCAAACAGGATTCACACAGACAAGAAATATTTGGGTTATCCATTTAATCTGGCTCAGAATTTTTAGGACATCTACAGCTTATTTTTGTCGGGTTTATGTTTCACACTTGTTTCAATGATGTAGATCTTCTCACCCATTTAGTGAATTATTTGTATTTCGAGATTCTAAAATTAAGTTATTACAAGCATTTACTGACCCGAATGCTCTTTGTATCAGAATATGTGTTTTAGTAGTGCCGAATGTTGTATAATTCACTAGGACATGATATTATTTTTGTACGTAAGGTTTCAAGTATGTACTAACGAGGTCTTTAATCTGTCAGGATATACGCTTATCAACTTTGTTAAGTGAGTCCCAACGAATCTCGGAGGAACGAAATACCAGGAACGCTACACACAGTGGTAACTAATTCACTCCCAACAAAGACAGTATCGCAAGATAATAATAATTTATTCTCAAACAAGTTTTTCACATGAGGCATGCCAGTTTACATGCAACATCAAGTTGCTACAAATGATACAATTCCCAACTGTAACAAATTACTTAGCTGGGTTGATAATTTATAAGATATGAATGTAGATGGTTTTAATCAGTATCACAGTTGGCGCGCTTCATGAAAGTTGCGTTGCGACGTGCAACCGATGATCGATAACAGATTCATGTGACGTTGGGAGCCTCTAGAAATCGCAACCTTATATCCCTTTGGAATATTTGAGGCTACAATAATTTCCACCACTTGTCATATGTATTCATTTATGCTTACGGTGAACAGTAAATTAGTTATCTGATGCCATGTTTTGTCAGTGGTATATTTAATCAAATATGTAGTACGTATTGCTTAACTCCTATTCTCACGTTATCCTTATACCGCTATTAAATAAGACGGTTCAGCACTCATCAAATAGGCGTTGAAGAATCTGGCTCTGAGCCACGTTTAAGACCTATATTCGCAAATTGTAGCATGTTGGGCTAAAGTCAAACGCGCGAAACAGAACTTCAAATTACTAAGGTTTAGGTGAATCTAGATTCCTCCAGTTTGAAGCGCTAGAGAGCGCTGCTATGTAGAAGCGCAAAACTGCCTTTCGAGGAGTAGACGGTTCTGAATTCTACAGCCAGAATTTCAATACCCTCACCATAACGACTGTGAATACCCAGCACATGGAAATCCCAAATATTGTATACGATCCAATACCTCAGCTCCATAAAGCTGCCTAGAAGATAAAGTCTGATTTCCGTCACTGCAAAGAAAAGGCTGATGGCATGTTTCATTTTGTTCCACTCCAGTTTATTTGTTAAGTATTTCGACACCGGATAGCCAGCTATTGTTACAGTACAGGAAAAGCGGTTCTTCGTAGAAAACATGATTACTACTGATAATATTAAATTATTTTGACTTAGCTCCCGAAGGTTAAATTTGGGTAGTTGAGCCTGTCACAAGGGCCTTAATTTGATTGACCCACAGAAGCTGAGTAGCGTTGTCCGTATTACTACAGTGATTATTTCAGTTACTCTTGACAACTTACTACCTTCGTCTGATGGAGTTTCAGAACCTGAAAATAAAACGAAAACCTGCGCAACCTGGTGGGAGCGAATGAAGGCGTTAAAATTTTTGGCCAACTGTGGTGTTTGAATGAACTAATGACTCCTTTGTACTTGTTGAATGTTTGATTTCGAATTCTAAATACAGTACATTCGCTAGTGCTTGTGTAGTACTTCTTGATTCAATTGCGTTATCCCTGGGATTCTTAGTTCATACTATAATTCAATTACTCTTAATTATCATATTGGCGTCGCGATAGGACCTGCGATGGAACAGTTAGATATTCATTCAACTTCTGAAGCTTTTGAGGACTATTTGGAAAGATTTGAAATCTGGAGCATGACCAAGAAAGATAATGAGGATATTAATATTTTGGCACATTTTCTCACATTCATTGGAAAAGAAGCATATGGCTTATTAAAAATTTTGGCTTCACCGGAAAAGCCCATTTCTCTTCCTTATACAACTCTCAAGGAGCCACTTCTAGACTATGCTAAGTATACAAATTTCGAATGCGGTAAAGGGAGATTTCGTAAAATAATTTATGAGGATATAAAAAATTCCACTACATTACATCACCCCATCCTAGTGCATACTCAAGGTTGTGCAGTTCACGAAGATGGGCACAAGTTTAGTCAATGTTTTTCTTGTGGCAAGTTCCACCCTTTTAATTCATGTAAATTTCGTAATTGTAAGTGCTTTAAATGTGGTGATGTCGGACATATTCAGTCAGTTTGTAATACTACTGTTCATCTTGCTGCAACTAATATTAAGTCTTTCGATTCTGATTCTATTAATCTGAATATTTATAATGATCATTTATCTTTATCGACGATTTCAAAAGACAGTTTAGAGTCATATATCAGTTCAGAGTTAAATGAAACTCAAGATTCTTGCGAGACAACAATTTCTAATGAATCAACCTATCAGATTTCTCATGTTATTGTACCAGATATGGTTTTTTTTAATGATTCACATATTTCTGGTGAAATTCCATATCAATTATTGTTTATCTTTATCATAAATTCACCTCCAATGTTTACTCTAGTCCAATTGAGAAAGATGTTTTAAATGAAGCCACATTATTCATAACTTGGGGATATAAAGTTCCGAGATTATTTCGTGGGGGAGGACAGTCTGAATGTCTATGGTTCAAATTCTAGGTAGCAGTACTTTCAGTACTCAACCGACATGATGATTGTACACAATCCCAGAAATCAAGTGAGTCTGTTCCGATTTCAGTTGTTTATTCTAATAATAATGAGTGCATTCTAGATAATACAGAGTCTTTATCCAATACATTGTCGGACAGACACAGCATGAACTTGAAGAGAAGACGTACGATTGATTACAGACACTTAGACTCTAATTCAAGCTATGGCGGATTTGGTGTTTGAATAAACTAATGATTGCTTTGTACTTGTTGAATGTTTGATTTCGAATTCTAAATACAGTACATTCGTTAGTGCATTGCGTTATCCCTGGGATTCTTAGTTCACACTATAATTCAATTACTTCTAATTATCATACCAACTTAAAAAACAAACACTTCAAACAAACGATACAACAGTTTATATTAAGAGATAGTTAAGATGCCAAACTAACTGTCGATTGTTTCAACGGTCTACAGAATAACGGAATCATTTCGCATCCTGCATTAAAACCATACAGTTTTAGTCATGTAGGACCCTAAATATTGGGTACGACTATAAAAAATACAAAGCGAAATATCATATATATACTTGTAATTACTATTCTAGCAGGGAGATTATAGTAAGCGTATATTCTTTGACTGTGTTGGTTTCCTCTTTGTGTTTCTTTAAACAAGTGAGAAAATTAGACCAAATAACTGTATTGGGATCAGTGTTCTAAAACCAGTTAGAGGTCCAAATTAAAAGATAAATACTATGAAGCCTAACATGATTGAACCAGTTAAGTGTCATCATCAAATTGAAGACTATTCCACATTATATAATATATTATGATGTTCAAGCTGAATTAAATATTATCACAGATTTTATTACCTTAAGGCAAAGCATTAAATTATCTAGTGGGAACTTGTTCAGTTCTGGCGAAAAATAACAGCTAAATGGAAGGCATATTTCGGAATTGTAAAAACTTCGTGCTTATTTAGGGTACTAGTATGTTTTTGTTTTTTTTCAGTGACATGACCTTCAACTCAATCAAACGGTAGTGGTCGAAATGTACTTTGAAGTTATTATCACTTTTTCGTTTGTGCTCGTTGAGATATGTGGGGGAAGCCCATCTATAGCCCTTATTTCAGCAACAAAGAAAAAATCGCATCTTTATTTTCATTATATGATCTGTAGGTAGTCAAACATGTAGTGATAATCATCCGAGTTTCAGTAGAAAATGAAACTTTTAAAAACCCAAATACAATAGCGATAGCTGCTTTTGAAGAAAAAATAAACACTACTGGGTAATTCTGTGTTTTTACCGTGCCTAATATCCCGAGTTGGTCGTCATTTACGGTGGCAACATCGTTTGACTTTCCTGACTATCTACAAGCTTACTGGGCTGGGTTTTTGGAAACTAACCTCACACTCAGTTTGACTGTCTCCCACTGGATAAACACTGTCAAAGGTATGTTTCAACAGCACTGAGGTGTTTTGTCTTTAATAAAGCTTAATCAGATTTTCTGTAACGTATCTTGACTTTAATATGTATGCGTATTATTTTGAAAATGAAGTTCAAAATTGCCCTCCGTCACAATCTAGAGCAAAGTTATGATTCTTTTCCTCTCATGAGAAAAACATGTATTTTTGTCACTCATCCATAGGCTGTTCACCTTAAGTCCTTAATCCCACATTTGGTGATTATGTTTAAAAAAGTTTGAAGAAATTAACTGTAAACTTGAAAATATTTATTCATGCATAATATAAAAGGTCAATTGCCTTGCGAAGTGCGGAATGAATCAGAATCGTCCAATGGATACGTTTAGTGTCTCGGTATTCTAAACCAGCGTTATTGCGAAATGAAACGACCAGCTTCGTCACTCAGATTTTCGAGTTTATATATGTTGTTTTCGACTTTTTGTTCTAAGAGGATACAGTTCAGTGTCTGCTTTAGTAATAAGTTATTAGTAAGTGTTATTGAGTCGATCTTTTACTATTAAGTTCACTTGAACCAATTATTATTGATCTCAGTACATAGCCTATATTAAGATATTTTACCTAAACATCAATCTCAACCCAATTGGCACCGATATAAGTACAGGGCACTCAATAAGAAGACAAAATTGTAAAGAGGTAAAAAAGAGTAAGTATAATCTAAGGCAACAAATAAATAAGAATATGTGAATAACAGTATTAAACAATGGTGAAGCAATCTGGTTGATATAATAGAAAGTTTTTCGGTTAAAGTAGTTCACCCCAGTTTTATCAAGAGACAGAAAGAGTAAAAAAATTACGACAGGGCTGCCACATAAGTATGATATATGATAAGTCAATTTCTATCTTTAGAATTCCCATACTAGATTATTATTACCGCCCACTGTGTTTTTCCGAATTTGTATGTTACAGTTACCACCCTTGGTAACAGTTGAAGATTTATAAATTTTTTCGTAAAGTAATTATCTAAGAAAACGATTTTCTACAAAAATAGGTTTAGTTAAACATGTCACGGCACGTCAGTAGACATTAGGTTCACTTGTCTTGAATAATTAGGTGTTTCAATCTCAATCCTGTCTACAATTGTTATCAAACGATAATCAAAGCGATAACGTTTGGGGTGTGTTTCTATCCATATAAATGCAAAACGTTCCTTGATGGTGGGTCTGTATCAACGTCTAAGCTAATAGTGAGTTAGACGGGTACATTGACTCCACCACTTATCTTAAAAGTCTAATCAACCATGTTAGGTTAGTGTCCTATGAAATCTCAACACTGATTCCAAAGGTCTCGTTGCGACTTCTCAACTTGCATCACGTGTGGAGTAAAAGAAATGTTCATCTACTAACTAACGGATGAGTATACTGTGAGGTCTTTCAATGAGTTTGTAGACTACTGATATTCGATCACAAATACTTTTGAAATATTTCTAGCATATATTTAGACCACCAAGTGAGTAGAAATGAAGTTGGATGTTAGGTAATGGGTAAGGATGGCAAAATGAGTGGTAAAGTGGTTTAATCAACCGAGTTCGTTGAAATATGTATTACAAATGCCCAACGAGTATCTTCCTCGATATGCGATTTTTACAGGTGTAAAAAGGAGGTTGAAAAAACTAGGGGCGATCTAATCAAAACCTAGCATCAGTCTAATATGTCACTGCCTGTTGAACTTGACCGTGTAGGTCGGTGGAAACTATCAGATTGGCATCTGCGTGATTATTCTAACTAATCTTTAGAGACCTAAATGACATGGTTCGGAATAGTTTTCACTGGGATTGGTTCATTTGTTCTTTGTCTTCCGTGAAATCCTAAGTTCCTTAACTGTTGTAAGAAGGATCGTTTTTATTTCACCAATCCCTATCTCAAATCATATCTTCCGCTCATAATCTTTTCTATCACCACTAATACTGTTAATATATATATATATATATATATATATATATATATATATATATATATATATATATATTACTCTAGCATTAAATGTACTGATATGGTGTAATAGCTTGAGTCGATGTGTACATGTACTAGGTTCCACTTTACGGTTGACAGGCCAACTGACTGACTGTTAAGTGGACACAGATTCTTAATTTCACTACCACTGATACCGTTGTTAGTTTTGCTAGATGATTTTAATATTTGTATGCAGTAGCCTAAAATGCATTAATAGGTCTAAAAGCTTTTGGACTCTTGTCAGCAAATTATATCTGAAATCTTAAGAGAAAAAATCTATCCTTTCTACGTGATTCTGCTTCCATGAACATATTATGTCGTCTACAGTTTATGCCAAGTTTTGGAAAGAAAGTAGTCTACCTAATAGATGTTCAAAATTTTCGGTAGAAATACTATTAAAGACATTTACGGTCGCGGTCCATTTATACTATACATCTTTTTCCTGTTATCACAACTAGTCGTGTGTTGTGTACAGTTTATGTACTAACCAAAATAAACTACGTAGCAAACAGTCATTGCTTTTACATTTACTAATTTGTAAGTGATGTATCTCGTCGTTCTGATCTGCCTTTCGTGACGACCCAGAAGGGCAGCAATGACCAAAACCCTTAATTAAAGTAACACATCTTCATTGAATAAAATAAAAATAATTCAGAGGAAAATATTTTTTTTTTATTGAAATCCTTTGCTTAAGCTGTACATTAGTATTTATGATTATATATATATATATATATATATATATATATATATATATATATGGATCTATAAAATCACTTTATGATGTAATCTTCTTCTGTTCTTCCATAGACTCATATCTTTATCATACTACTAAAAACTAAAACATTTATTTGTTAAGTATCCATCATGCTAGGTAGGTGGGTATGTAGGTAGGTTAGAAAGCAGTAGTAAAGAGGTAAACACTCACATTTGAGGGTCAAATTATACCAATACGTTTTACCAAATAGTGGATAGATGTGGTAGTTTTTTATACAGTTGATTACTATCTACAGTATTAGCATTCTTTTGGAGGCGGGAACGGTGGTACAGATCAATTACAAAGACAGTCCATGTCTTTACTTCATGAATACGTGGTGCGTATAGCAATGATCTCTTACGTACAAACCTAAATCTGCAAAAGCGATAAAAGGTTGCTAGGTCGACGTTACTCTGTGGTCATCCCTATCATGTAATGAGACCATCAACATTAGTTTATTCTCTTTTTCTCTTTTCTCAGAAAGGATTTTCCTTCCTTAATATAATCGGCCGGAACATTTTAAGTTAGTCCTGTTTACCACCAACTGTACAGCTTGTCCCCGAAAATTGTGTTACCATTCATCCTTCTCCTAATAATAATAATAATAATAATAATAATAATAATAATAATAATAATAATACCAGTCATTTCAATGTTAGTCGGAGAGAAACGAATATTTTCTATAGGCAGATAGTTCATCATAGTTTTAGTTTTAGTGTGTGGGCTGAGATACTGCCCGGGCGCCCAGACCGAAGCAAGTGGTTTTCTTAGGGGGCCACACCCCGAGCCTTTGACCTAAAGGTCTAGTCCACAAGGCAGTGGAGCATCGTGAGGAGATGCAGTCCCATGGAAGCCGGTGACCAAAAGTTGGTTCATACGCCATTTGTTCCCGCAGGATACTGGAGCCCATGTGCACCATAGAATTGGGATCCGGTTATAGCGCCGGACGTTCGCTTTTCGTCCTCTCATTTTCGTAAACAACACCCCCGCCACGAGAAGGCAGTGAGTAGGACTTCCCTGGAAGAGGCTGTATACGCGTGGCCGTGTGAGAGTATTTCGAGAGGGAGGGCGAACCCTCCCCACTCTCGGCCATACCAGGGCATTTGGGGGCATACTTCGTAGGTTGTTCAGAACCCGAGAAGGATTGACTCGCGAGGAGCAGGCTGGGTTTCGTTCTGGTCGAGGATGTATTGATCATATCTTCACCCTCCGCCAAGTGTTAGAACACCGCCATACTTATCAAAGGCCAACAATCGTAGTGTTTCTTGATATCAGGGCTGCCTTCGATTCGTTGGACAGAACTGTTCTCTGGGATTGTCTATTGAAGAAGGGTGTGCCTGAGAAGTTTATTAACATCCTAAAAGCCCTATACACAAACACCTCAGGCAGAGTGAGGGCATACAACCACCTTTTTCCACTATTCCATTCGAGCAGTGGGGTTAGGCAGGGTTGCCCAATCTCACCATTCCTCTTCAACTTTGACATCGATGACATTCTGGAAACAGCTCTGATGGATGTAAGTAATGGTGGTGTGGATCTGTTGCGTGGAGGAAGACTTCTCGACCTTGAGTATGCGGATGATATTGTCTTACTGTGTGAGAATGCCCAAGCTATGCAATCCGCACTTAATCAGTTGGCAATCAGTGTCTGTAGGTATGGTATGTGCTTTGCACCTTCGAAGTGCAAAGTTCTTCTACAAGACTGGCAGGATTCTAATCCTGTACTCACTCTGGATGGTGAGCAGATTGAAGTAATCGAGAAGTTCGTGTATCTAGGTAGCTGCATAAGTGCTGGTGGTGGTGTGAGTGATGAGATCAATGCACGTATAGTGAAAGCCAGAGCGGCTTATGCCAATCTGGGCCACCTTTGGCGCCTTCGTGATGTTAGTCTGGCTGTAAAAGGTCGGATCTACAACGCGACGGTGAGAGCAGTTTTGCTCTATGCTTGTGAAACCTGGCCTCTCCGAGTTGAGGATGTTAGACGACTCTCTGTGTTCGATCATCGTTGTCTCCGAAGGATTGCTGGCATCCAGTGGCAACACCATGTCAGTAATGCAGAGGTTCGACATCGAGTGTTCGGTCACAGAGACGATAATTCCATTGGTGTCACCATCTTGAAACACCGACTTCGGTGGCTTGGACATGTTCTACGAATGTCGTCCCAGAGAATTCCTCATCGTGCATTATTTGCCGACTCTGGGACTGGTTGGAAAAAGCGGAGAGGTGGTCAGTATATGACATGGTGTCGTGGTATGAAAGAAAGCTACAAAGGGCTGGCTTGTGTTGGTCCTTCACGACTCCCTGGTTGGGGTCCGAAAGACGGTGTAACGCAGTGGCTAGAGACTTTATCAAATATGGCTCAGAATAGAAGCCAGTGGCGATCGTGCTGTAACCTCTTACTTTCTTCATAAAAAGTGGTTGTATCTTCCTTAACTGAAAGATCTCTTCTGATTGTACCTTTCCGTTTCCTCCACCATTGTTCTCTCTCCTTTTTTTTATTTATCCCCACGTTCATTACATTTTTTTTCTTTTCTCTTTTCTCCTTCTCCTCAAATTATCATTGTTTTGTGTGGCGCATATGTATTTGGTGCCCCCCTGTACCAATATTTATGTGTTCAAATAAATAAATAAATAAAAATAATCCTTCTCCTAACTAGTTAACTGCCATCCATTTGATATCGGTTTTATATTCAAATGTAGAACCTGTATATTAGTGTTGTAAGTTATGAGGATCTATTTGGGAAGAAATCCTACTTACGTTTTCAATATCTAAATAAGAATGATTAATAATACGAATTAATGTTTTGTTTTAGATATGTGCCCGATTCCACTTTCTAAAGACTGTAAAATTTTACACAAGTACCTATCAGAAAATATGGTTTATATGTTGAATGAGGCATATAAACATGGTGAACATAGTCCTTTTTGGTATCAAGTAAGGATCTAATTTATTTTCTTTACCTAAAAGATGTTATTATATAATTTCATATTTTTGATATATGTACTTTTGAAAAAACATCGTGAGATGAGCTGAAGTCATTTTGTATATGAAGTCACTAGATCTTACTATCATATAGAATAAGGGTCCTTGATATTTTTATAAAGCATAATGTTGTTTTTCACTCATTATTAGTGTAACATTATTTGCGATAAAGTATTTTTGCTTAATATTCAAATCACATTTTAAGAGATTAACTGGATGGAATAACCAACCCATTTTTCATGTAGGTTGTATGGGTTACTGTGACTGGTTAAATGGCTAAACTTCAAACTTATAGTAATCAACTGCCCAAGTTTGAGCACCGCGAATACACAGGGAGAATGAAATATTTCAGATTTTGTTTGGTCGAACAACTGTCTATGGGTTTTTTGTGGAAGATCGCAGGTGAAATATACTGATTAAAGTTTATTTTTTGACTCAGGTCTTACGGTTTTTTAGTATATCTTTGATGAACGCCGCACCTCTGAAATATGATCCAAACATTACCAAAAGATAGGGATTTATGTTAAATTTTCTATTAACCTCAATCACTGGAATTACGTATTTGTTCGGTCATATTTTAGTGGACAGAATAGAATGTAATATAATTATAAAATGCTCTGCCGGACAGAGAAACATACACCATCAACATAGAGCTTTTTACTGATGTGCATCGGTCTAAGTTTTCATACCGGATTAGCCCTATGATATGAAAATAAAAAAGATATCGAGACGATGTAGTAGCAGTGATAATGAGAAAGGTTAAACTGTGAAAGTATAATTTAAAAAAAGGTGGAAATGGATGTATAAACGGTACTTAACCATCCCCCTAAAGTCTCCAACCACTGCTGGTGGTTGTCACACGGACTCCAACTCAGTAGTTCATCCCTACACAAACGGCTCAAACCCATAGTCCATGACTTCATGGGCATATCCTAAGTTTCACTTTGGCCGTCTGAAGCTTTTCCTAATATACTTCTGCACTAACAAGCACCGCTCGTCGAGGTAGGCGATAATTGTACATACGTAAAACATGTCCTAACCACCTCAATCGATGAAAGTTGACTACCTCATCAAACAATTCGCTACCTTTTCCAAGTACCCTATACCTGACTTCAAAACTGTCCACTCAGTCATTTCAAGAAATGCGAGCGTTTCTTAAAAATCACATATGATCAAAAACCTGAAACTTTCACATGTCTTCGGTTTTTATAGGCCATGTCTCACAACCATAAATTAGAACTGAGCTGATTCTTGTCCATCGTACACTAACTTTGGTTGGTAGACAAACTTCTCATCTATACGAAAAGTTGTGTAAGTTTACAAATTCCACTCAGACTTCTTGTGCAGACAACGAGAACGTTATTTATAACAGGAGGTCTATGGTGAAATTGAACAAAAAAAGTGGAAAGCCTTGCCGGACACCATTTGAGCTTGCAAAATCGGATGACAGTTCACTATAAGCTCTGACTCGACTGTTAGTGTTCGAATAAAGAGCCTTCACGTGATTTATGTACTTCTGAGGTACATCCTCCTATCACAGACACTGCCACAGAACCTCTCGGTTTACAGAGTCAAATGCTGCTTTTAAGTCACGCAAGACCACCAAAGACTGTTATAAAGAATGATTTTAAAATTTCTCTATAGTATGCTTGTTTTGGGTTGTTAAAGAAGGAATCGTTCACCAACTAATTGATGCACATAGTGATACAATGTAGCCGAATTTTGATGATGATGAAAGTCCTCAAATGAACTGTTCAGTCAGTAACAACATGAAACTTCGTATGTACGTACATCAGTTCGAGTTGTCATACCACATTAGCACAGAGATTCAGTTATCAATTCAAATCCCGTAGTGGTAGAGGTAATGAAAGTATAAGTAGTGACAGAGAAATTAAGGTTTGATGATGTTATTTAAGGAGTATAGTCCAGTGGAATAGATTTGGAAAGAAAATAAAGGACATGAAGAATTCAGAAGATTAGAGTTTGAGAGAAAACAGAGAGGGGATGCACCTGCGCCATTGCAAACGATTTTGAGCCATGTCATTCAAGGTCTCTAACCATTGGTTGTTATCATCTCGCGGTCCCCAACCAGGTAGTCTACACCTACCAACATGGCTCAGTTCACTTGTTAGTGACTTCATGGATTTGTGCCATGTTTTGGTCTGGCCGCCCCTAGGTTTCTTCCAACCTACTGCTACACCATAAAACATCCCACGTCGTGGCAGTCGGTGGTTGGGCATACGTAGCACATGTCCCAGCCATCTCAACTGATTAAATTTCACTACTTCATCAATTGATTTGCCATCCTTATCTAGTACCCATTTCTTAACTACTGCATTATTGACTCGGTGGTCCCAGGATATACGAGCAATGTTTCGAAGACATCTATGATCAAATACTAGTAATCTACGAATATCCTCTACTCTTACCGGCCATGTTCATCGCCATAAAGTAGGATGGAACGAACTGCTGCGCAGTAAACACGTCCTTTGGTTGATAGACGGATATCTCGCCTACGCCACAAATGACGCAAGTTAGCAAAAGCTAGTCTAGTCTTGTGTCCGTGCTGAGATTTCGTCACACACCAGACCACAAGGGCTGATGAGACTTCCAAGATAAGTGAAGCGGTCGACACGCTCAACTACTTCACTCCTTATCACTAGTTCGGGTGGCGGTGCAACCCAATCCTGAAGCAACATTTTGCATTTCGAGGGAGAGAATCGCATGCCGAACATGCTTGCATTGTTGCTTAGAGTGGTCAGCAGACGCTGTATTTTGTCAGCGCCTTCACCAAATAGAACTATGTCATCGGCATACTCCAAGTCAACAAGTGAATCTTTCAGTGGACGTTCAACCCCTGGAAAATCAGATGTGGAAAGTGTCATACCTAAAAGGAAGTCAGCAACAAAGTTAAACAAGAATGGAGAGAGTGGACAGCCCTGACGAACACTACTTGAGGTAATCAGTTCTGATGACAGTTCGCCATAAGCTCTCACTCGACCAGTTTTTATAAGGTTATTGTACTTCTTTGGTACTCCTTTCAGTGACAAACACTGCCATAGAACCTCATGATCAACAGAGTCAAATGCCGCCTTAAGGTCGAGAAACACTACTATTGTGGGGCGTATGAATGAGTGTCTATGTTCTAGGACCTGACGTAGTGTGAATATCTGGTCTATACAACCACGTCCAGGTCGAAAACCAGCTTGGTTTCCTCTAGTCTGTTCTCCACGAGCTTTAGTTAGGCGTCGAAGTATTATTCAAACTAATAGTTCAGACACTATATTAGTCAAACTGATTCCTCTGTGATTGTCACAAGAAGACTTTTGTCCTTTCTTATAGACTGGCACAATCAGTGATTGAGACCAGTCAGATGGGATTACGTCCAGTTACCAGGTTCTACCTAAGACCTCAGTCAATCTCGCTGCTAATACTGGACTGCCATTCTTAAAAATCTCAGGGGTAAACCTGTCAGGGCCTGCTGCTCTCCCACGCTTCAGATTTCCTATAGCTTTTTCAACTTCGTAAAGAGTCGGAGGACTTACATCAACTTGACATTCAGGTCGACTGGAGATCGTGGGAAACCGAAGTGTGTCTGAAGGCCAGTTGACCTGATCTGTAAAGTGTTCTGCCCATCGATCCAATCTCCTGGATTGAGAATGAATAATATGTCCATCTTTTTCGGAGATAGTTTCTCTAACAGTTGGGTTCCTAATACCGATTTCCTTAACAAGTCTGAACAGTTGCCTGCTATTACCTATTTCCGCTGCCTTTTCCATCTCTCTTGCTTTCGCTACCCACCACTGTTCACGATCATTGCATAGGCTTCTAGTCAGCTTACGCTTAAGCTTACTCCGCTCTTCCTTATGTTCAGAGCCAGATGGAATGAGTTTTCTAGCATCTATTAGTGCCGTAGATGCTGCTGAGATCCAGTGTTTCTCCCTAACCTTATGGTTTATCGTACTTGCAGACATCACTGCTGTTTCTACAGCTTTTCGGATGTCATTCCACGCTGCCTCGGGGTGGGCATCACCGTTTTTCTAGTTGTTCCTGGAATATACTCTTAGCTTGACTATCATTAAGTAGGACCCTAAGGGGTTTTTTGTACCATCTTTCCTACGTCCAGTAAGACGTAGACAAATACGCGCTCGCGCTAGAGCATGATCTGAGTCTAAGCATGTGCGACAGTCTTCTACCGAGCCCCTCGATCGGTGTCTGATAACGATGTGATCTATTTGGGTCCAACGTTGGGACAGATTAGGGGGTCGCCATGTCAAAAGATGTTTTTCCTTACGCTTAAAGTTAGTGTTTGCAAGAAACAGGCGGTTATCTGAGCGTAGCTGCAACAGACGATCGCCGTTATCTGTTCTTTGAGCCGCATCACCATAAGATCCAGCCAGGTATCTTTCCCTTTCGCTTAGTTTACCTACTTGAGCATTAAAGTCACCAGCCACCATTACTACATCTGAACGCCTAGCTTTTCGGAGAAGGTCGGAAAGCTTCCAGATACACGACGCGTAAATCGAGTTCGTCCGTTACTTTGACACGGTGAGGTTAAATGAATGACACTACTAGGATCCTGTGTGCGCGTTTTGGAGACGCAGAACACATCGATGGAGCGTGATTCTAAAGTCCTAGCTAAGGAAGCCTGTGTTTCCTATTTGGCACAGTGTTCGGACGTCGAAAGCTCCTATGTGTAGTTTAGAGCGTGGTTTCAGGAGACCAGGAATGAAGTTCCGCGTACTCGAATCGTTTGCACTAGCGGGGTGAGGTGATAAAGGGACGTGAATAAGGTTAGTCGTGGAGATAAGCGAGCTATAAGAAGGTGTAGGAAGGATTTGAATGTGACCAACTTGGTCTCGTGTGCTGTTACGGGTATGAGGGCTGATGTCACTTCCCGGGTGCCCACACCGTGGAAGGGCATTTCCTGAGGAACCTAAAATGAACATCGGATTAGTGTTGGTCTTGAAGACCTGGGAGCGTGACCGCAGAGCCCAAGGGACAACTGCTTGAGGCCGGTCGCGCACGGCCTTTTTGTGAGAGGTTTTTAATGTGTTAGCTCCGTTCTTCAAAGGGCTTTGCCGCCGGAGACGGAAATCCGTGAGGTAAGGTGAGGTGTAACATTTTTAGGATCAACCTTTTATAACCCCTTCCTTCTTTGTGAGAAGGCAGCATCGCTGCAGTTGCTGGTTTTCCGAGGGAAACACCTTACTGCTGTCACACCTCTGTACAGTCAGCAGTCCGACTTCGACCTCAGACCTTGAGTTGCTGCTTTTAGTCTTACCGTTCTCCAATCGACCTGCCTGGCATGGTAGAACCTGCAGGAACATGTGTTCCAGTCAATATAGCTCGGTTGGATCATCACGATGGGCAAGCCCGACCACCACGTCAAGGTAGCAGCTACGGTTGGGAAAATGAACTGTTACTATGTGATATATTTGGACTTCAATACAGATTTCTCCTACTAAAATAAAATGCTTATATATCACATGCGTAACGAAAAATAAACATGATTGTATGTTATTTATTGCTCAAGATAGTAGAAGATACACATATTATAGATCATTAACACTGATGCAATTAAAACCTGGCTATCATATCTAATTCTTTATTGTTTTATTAAAGTCAAGATATTATTCCGTATTAGTTGTACATAAAACGACTTAATCTGTTGTTATTGATTACCTGATTTTTATTTGGACAGAGCAGCAACCACACTTTATTTACCAAACCAAGTGACCGGATTTAGGACTGTGTAGATTATGATATTTTAGCAAAAGTAGGTAAGTATTAAATGCATAGGTATATTGATTAAGGGAATCAACACAACTATATGTCGTAAATATTTCCTGTCTTTCAAAATAGCCCTTACAGTGACAAGTATAAAAGGAAGAATTTGAGTGTTCAAATTGAAAATATAGATGAAAACAGGGCTTTTCACATAGATCTGATTCGTACGTGATATGAAGTTACCAGTAACAATCCAAAATTTAAGTGTGTAGTTATATTAACTTGATTAAAAATTTTTTTGTCAGAAACTATGATTTTATGAAAATAAAGTTGTATCATAAGTTACTGAAAGCTAAGATTATCAACCACCAGTTGCAAATTACAATATGATCTCGGTAAAACCATTCCAGGCCTAATAACTTACAATGTTACTGAATATTCCCATATAAGAACGTAGAAGATGCTAACCTCTTTCAATACATGTCAGTTAGTCAAATTTTCAGTGCAATTTAAAAGAGATAACAGGGATTATTATTATTCACTAGGGTAAATTATTTGTGGTTTTGTATGGTTCTCTAATTTCTTTCGATTGGTGATCTAAATAACACTCAACAGTCTCCACAAACGCTCATACTAGAAATGTAAGATTGTTAGACCTCTCAGGTTTTAGAATCCTTTCATATATAGTTTTTGAACCTTGTGTTGCACCCTTATTTCTTGGTTGGAATATTTTATTTACCTGATAGGATCAATACTAAATTTTTGAACCTAGACATTCTTTGTAAACAATTTTTGTCCTTGCCGATTTTATTTTGTCCAACAAGTTCGTTTGTAAATACAATTAAATATTAATATTTTTCTGGTTTACTTTCCAGGTTGCTTTACAGTTATGGCAGCTTAAGGGAATGTCTGATGCCTTCAATAGAAAATTCATTGACAGAGCGGACTTGTTGAACCGTAGTCATTTGAATACATTGATTGACGAAGTAATGGGAATTTAGTAAGTCTTCATATTTGCTAACAAATTTTTTTTTGATTATTTGAGGCTCATTATGGTCGAAGCTTATCATAAATAATAAAAAATCGGATAGAGATCATACGAATTGTTTCAATTTGTTAGTTACAAACACATCTTTATTTCAATAGTATTGTAAATTGTGATCTGCGCTATGGGAAAATAATGCAAGAGTTGTATCGTTTTGAAAATTAAGTCTTGTCCAAAGAATAATTACTTTTGTGCTTGTTATTAAGGCTGCTGATCTTGAGTAGATGACACAGCAAATACCCTTTTGAAATCAGTCTGATTTGATCAACCACCTTTCCCACTTCCGTTTTTTTCATGGACTAGTCTTGAGAGATGTTCTTTTACTTTGCCTGACTTTCTTTTACTCAAAGACTTCTATAGACTTTGGAAACGTGTTTTAAGGTACTGATCCAATGTAGCGTTCTGAGTGACGAAGTTATAAAACCTCATTGACTGGATTATTCGCAATGCATCCCACTCACCCCTGACCACCCCATTTATTTTAGCCTGCTTTGCTCATCTAAGACAGGTTATATTGGCCGCACAAAGCGAACTCACTTAAAACCCATCTCCGAAAGTTACCCACCATGGCTTTCTTAAGAATTACAAAATAAAGTCAAAAGCTCAATCTTCGAGCTTCTAGTCAATACTGGTCACTTGACTTTGCCAGGACTTACGTCTGTTGCCCCTCGTGGAGAAGCATAGGCCGCCCATCAGCACTCTCCATCCAACTCTGTTCCGGCCAATCATTTCCAGTTGCTATTCATCCTTTCGATATCTGCTTCGGATTCTCGAAACAGTGAGTTCTTCAGCCTTCCTCCTTTCCGTTTCCCTTCAGGATTCCAAGTTAGCGCTTGCTTCGTGATGCAGTTTGATGACTTCCCCAGTGTATATCCTATCCACTTCCAACGTCTTTCCCTAATTTTCTCTTCAGCTGGAAGCTGGTTTGTTCTCTCCTACAGAAGGCTGTTACTGATGCTATCCGGCAAAAATGGATGTTGAGTATCTTGCGTAGACAGCTATTGATAAATACTTGCAACTTCTTGATGATGGTTGTAGTAGTTCTCCAAGTTCCAGCTCTATACAGTAAAACTTTCTTGACGTTCGTATTGAAGATTCCGACTTTGATATTGGTTGAAAGTTGTTTTGAGTTCCATATGTTCGTCAATTGAAGGAATGCTGTCCTTGCTTTGCCAATCCTCGCCTTTACATCTGCATCTGATCCTCCTTGTTCATTGACGATGCTGACCAGCTGCGTGAAAGATTCCTCATCTTCCTGATAAGTCTTGAGATTTTGAACGCTATACTCGATTCCTAAGCTATTCTTGAAGACCCCCAAGCTAGAACTATACAGCGACCTGAACACGAGAGAGAAGGCGCAAAGTATGCGAAAAGTACTTTACTTCAAGGTTCCATTTTTGTACAGAAAAACATGGGTATTTATAGATGTTAACATTTGTTGAATCAACATCATATTTTGGCCAATCCGCTAAAAGACATATTATGCTACTGACCAATAGTAGCACACCACGTTGGCATTCTAGAAAGCTCCATCGTGCTCTGATTGGCTAATACTCTTGGCTCCTACAGGGCCTCCGTAGGCTCTGTTGCAGTTCTCGGAAAGCCGACTTAACACTTCCAGAGTTTCTCCATCAAGTGTGGTTGCGTTGGTGTTCTCCGTGTTGTATTTGAGGATCATGGTTTTTCCATTGTGTACGTTGAGGCCTACTGATGCAGAGACTGCTGTTACTCTATTTGTCTTCACCTGCATTTGTTCGTGTGTTATCTTCGAAGTCCAAATTGCCTGATTGGTTCTGAGATGTCCATTGTATGCCGTGTTTCCTCTCAGATGTGGAGGTCTTCATAATCCAGTCGACCACCAGAGGAAAGAAGGGAGAGAGTAGACAGTCTTGTCTTACTCCGGTCCTTACTTGAAATGCATCGATCAGCTCTCCTCCATGCACGACCTTGCACTGTAGTCCGTCGTATGAGTTCCGGATAATGTTAACAATCTTCTCAGGAACTCCATAGTGTTGAAGACGTTTCCATAACGTTCTCCTATCTACACTGTCAAATGCCTTTCCATAATCAATGAAGTTGATATACAGTGACGAGTTCCACTCAACTGATTGTTCGACGATGACCCGTAGTGTCGCAATTTGGTCTATGCACAACCGATCCTTACGGAATCCAGCTTGTTGATCTCGAAGTTGGGCGTCTACTGCGTCTTTTATCCTGTTCAGTAGCACTCTGTTAAAGACTTTTCCTGGTATTGACAGTAGTGTGATGCTTCTGTAGTTTTCACACTTGCTCAGATCATATTCTTTGGAATTTTGATGAGGTGTCCTTCTTTCCAGTCCATCGGCACTTGTTCCACCTCCCAAATATTCTTGAATAGAAGATGAAGCATGCTTGTAGTTACTTCGATGTCTGACTTCAATGCTTCAGCTGGTATATTGTCGGGCCCTGCTGCTTTCCCGCTCCTGAGTTGTCTGATGGTCATCTTGATTTCTTCCGTTGTTGGTGGATTGACATCTATAGGAAGGTCTGTGTGTGCTGCTTCAATGTCCGGTGGATTCATTGGAGCCGGCCTATTCAAGAATCCCTTAAAGTGCTCTGCTCATCTGTTCCGCTGTTCGTAAATCGCAGTATTTACCTTGGCTTCTTTGTCCTTGATCGGTCTCTCTGGTTTACTATATTTCCCTAATGGTTTCTTCGTTAAGTCATAAAGCCGTTTCATATTTCCTCTTGCAGCTTTCTCCACCGTCGTTGCTAGTTCTTCCATGTATTTCTACTTGTCAGCTCTAATACTCTTTTTCACTTGCTTGTTTGCTTCTCTGTATTCAGCTTGTGCGTTGGCTTTCTCTGCTCGTGTTCTGCTGTTGTTGATTGTTGTCTTCTTGTTCTTCCTTTCTTTGATCCTGTCCAGTGTTTCTATAAAGATCCATTCCTTGTGATGATGCTCCTTGCGGCCCAGAACCTCTTGACACGTTGAAGTTAATGCTTCTTTGATACCTTTCCAGTTGTCCTACATAATAGTTTCTTCAGTAGATCCTGCAAGGCTTAAACATGTTGTTGAGAATTATCTTGAATTCATTGAGTTTGTTAGTATTTTGAAGGAAGGCTGTATTGAACCTTTGTAGTGGTGTTTGTCCAGTGCTTCTTCAGCTTCATTTTTAAATTGGCCACAACTAGGTGGTGATCTGAAGCTATGTCAGCTCCTCTTCTGGTTTTCACATCTTCCAATGTCTTTCGGAACTTTTTATTGATGCAAATATGATCTATCTGGTTATCTGTGGTGTGGTCCGGTGAGATCCATGTAGCTTTGTGTATACTTTTTTGTGGAAATATTGTGCCACCTTTGACCAATTTGTTGAATGCACATAGATTTGCAAATCTTTCCCCATTTTCGTTTCTCTCTCCCAGTCCATGTTGTCTCATCATATCTTCATACCCGTAACAGCACACATACTCGGTGTTGTCTATTCCATCTTCAGCATTTAGATCTCCCATCAGGATGGTGAGATCTTTTCTTGAATACTTCGGTATGATTGATTGCAACCTATCGTAGAACTAATCTTTATTGTCGTCATTGCTATCATTGGTTGGTGCATAACACTGGATAATATTCATTGTAATTCCCTCCTTTGATTCGAATGATGCTCTGATGATTTTGGATCGGTGAGATTCCCATCCTACAAGTGCATTTCGTGCTCATTTGTACAGTATTAGAGCAACTCCCTGAGTGTGTGGAGCATTTTCCTCTTTGTGACCAGAGTATAACAGCATCTCCTTCGTATTTAGCCTTTGTTGTCCAGCTTGGATCCAATGGGTTTCGATGATTCCCAGTACTGCCAAGTTGTATCTCCTCATTTCCGTTGCTATTTGACTGGTCTTCCCGGTCTCCCACATTGTCCGGACGTTCCATGTACCTATAAAAATTGTTGCTCTGGTTGTTAAAAGGGGCATCGGCCCCGTGGCTTCCAAAGGAAGCCGACTTTCACCATGAAGCGTCATAGTTCTTCTAAATGAAGATCTTCTAACTCTTAGGGCAGAGTTTAAATGGTTTGAATTATTTTTTCTGGTTAGCGTTTTTTTAGCGGGGTAGTTTTCTACGGGATAGGGTTGCTGACCCCATGCCCAACCCTTCTTCTTTACTCGGGATTAGGACCGGCATTAACTATAGAAGAGCTACTTGCAGAGCTTTTACGAATCCTAGATAAGCATTAAAGTATTACTGAGGTTAATATTTTAGATACTACATTGTTTGAACTGATCTCTCTGTGGTTATCACAAGAGAACTTGTCCCCTTAGTTATCGACCGAAATGATCAACGAATAAAAACCGGACAGTTGGGCTTACATCCAGTTCCCAGACTCCAACTAATATTTCAGTCAATCTAACAGCTAAAAATTGACCACCCTTCTTAAAGATCTCCGGGTCTGCTACTTTCCCTCGTTTCAAATTAGTCATGGCATTTTCTATTTCTTTAAGAGTCGGGGAACTTGTGTCAATTTGCTATTCCTGTTGATTGATGACAGATGGTGATTAAAGAGTAGCTTGAGGCTAGTTGAACTGCTCCCTATAGTATTTTGTCTGTCTTCCTAATCTCCTAGATTGAGAGAACAGTAATACCATCCTTTTCTGAGCTAGCTTCTCTGACATCTGTCTTAATACAAGTTTCTTATGTCTGTCCATAAAATTGTCTAATTTTACTTATTGCCGCTATCTTTTCGAGTTCTTTTACTTTAGTTGTTCACCACTGCTCACAACTGTTACCTAAACGTTTTGTGGGTTTGCTTTTGAGTTGTCGTCGCGCGTCGTTGTTCTGTAAGCCTGTCAAGATGAGTTTTCGGGCCTTTATCCGTTTAGTGGATGCCACCAAAATCCACTGGTCTTTTCTAACCTTCCGACTTGAATCGTTGATAGATGTCATTGCAGTATTTAAAGCTGGTCAAATATCTTTGCGAGCCTCTCCCAGATGAACTGTTTCTCTACGATTCATTTGATAGTTAGCTAATTCTCTCTTGAGCAAATCTTTAACCTCATTTTCGAATCGATATCAGGAGTGCCTTATTGCTGTGACTTACTTAAGCCCAGTAAGATGCATTGAACTTCATGATCCAGCAGGGCGTGATCAGAGTTCAGGCATACACTTCAGTAAGAGCATTAGGCTTCTGTCGAGCCTCTCAAGCAATGGCTGATAGCGATGTGATCTATTTGCATCCATCGTTTTGTTGGTGTTGAGTCTCTTCATATTAGACAGTGTCTCTTTATGCTTAAAGTTTGTACTTACTAGTGATAATCGGTTACCTTCGGAAAACGGCGGCAAACGATCACTGTTACCTGTTTTGCGGCTCCATTAAACCCACTTAAATGTTTTACAGTTTGACTTAGTCTGCCAACCTGTAGCTACGACTACCACTTCTGAGCTCATGATGTCAGGTGAAAGATAATGCGAGAACTCCATATGCATGGTTTGGAGACAGCATGCATCGAAGACACGAGATTCCAGGGTCTTAGCTAGTGATACCTGTTGTCCTATTTGAAATAGGGTTCACACATTAAAAGTTAAAATATGTTGTTATGAGCATGGTTTCAGGAAACCTGAGATATCATTCCATTGACTCAAATCGTGACACAAATCGAAGTAGCCGAAGATAAAAGATGAGGGTTGACAGCGGTGATAGGAGTAATATTTTTAGAGATGAAGATGATTTCGTGTGCTTTTAGATGTTTGAGGGAAGTTGTCACAGATAATTCTACTTGCGAAACCTGAAAACTGGATTACTATTGGTTTTATCAACCTGTGAGTATGATTACAGAGTCCGAGGTACGAACGTTTGAAGCTGGTCACACACAGGCTTTTAGTAGTAGGTTTTTATTATGTTAGCTCCATATTTACAAAGACCTTACTGTCGGATACGGAAATTTATGGGGTGTGGTGATTTGTGACATTTTTCGAGTCGACCTTTACTGACTTTCCATAGTAAATAGGCAGCTTTGCTGCAGATGCTGGTTGCCAGAGGGAAACACCTAAACTTTATCATATGCCTACACAGTCTCCAGTACGACTTCGCAGTCGAACCTAAAGTTGCTTCTTCTAGTCTTACCTGTCTTCACTTGACGTGCTTGGTATGACAGAACATAAAAAGAAACAAATGTTCTAGCCAATATAGATGGGTTGAATCCTTACGATGCGCAGACCCGATTACGTCCAAGTAGCAGTTATGGTTGTGGAAATGCCCTGTACGATGACTGTTTTACACTTTAACTCCTCCTAAGCATATTCAATAGTTAAAAGCTTTTAATGTACGAAATTTGTGTCGAATAGAACAACAGACTTTCTTAGCTAGGACTCTAAAATCTCATACTATCGATATATGCTGCGTCTCGCAAATACACATCAGTCAGTCAACTACAACGTATGACCAGGCACATATGTACATCGGTTCAAGTTGGCATACTTCATTAGCACAACAAGATGAACACCGGATTCATAGATGTAGTTAATTCAATGGTGGTAATATATAAAAGAAAGATTGCATATAAGGACATATAGTACGGGAAGAAATAATTAGTTCGTAGAAAGAAAGATATGAAGCGATTTTAATCTCACAGTCCAAAGGAAGACAAAGAGTGTACACACCGACGCCATTGTGATCGATTCTGAGCCATGTCACTCATCCTAAAAGCCCTATACACAAACACCTCAGGCAGAGTGAGGGCATACAACCACCTTTTTCCACTATTCCATTCGAGCAGTGGGGTTAGGCAGGGTTGCCCAATCTCACCATTCCTCTTCAACTTTGACATCGATGACATTCTGGAAACAGCTCTGATGGATGTAAGTAATGGTGGTGTGGATCTGTTGCGTGGAGGAAGACTTCTCGACCTTGAGTATGCGGATGATATTGTCTTACTGTGCGAGAATGCCCAAGCTATGCAATCCGCACTTAATCAGTTGGCAATCAGTGTCTGTAGGTATGGTATGTGCTTTGCACCTTCGAAGTGCAAAGTTCTTCTACAAGACTGGCAGGATTCTAATCCTGTACTCACTCTGGATGGTGAGCAGATTGAAGTAATCGAGAAGTTCGTGTATCTAGGTAGCTGCATAAGTGCTGGTGGTGGTGTGAGTGATGAGATCAATTCACGTATAGTGAAAGCCAGAGCGGCTTATGCCAATCTGGGCCACCTTTGGCGCCTTCGTGATGTTAGTCTGGCTGTAAAAGGTCGGATCTACAACGCGACGGTGAGAGCAGTTTTGCTCTATGCTTGTGAAACCTGGCCTCTCCGAGTTGAGGATGTTAGACGACTCTCTGTGTTCGATCATCGTTGTCTCCGAAGGATTGCTGGCATCCAGTGGCAACACCATGTCAGTAATGCAGAGGTTCGACATCGAGTGTTCGGTCACAGAGACGATAATTCAATTGGTGTCACCATCTTGAAACACCGACTTCGGTGGCTTGGACATGTTCTACGAATGTCGTCCCAGAGAATTCCTCATCGTGCATTATTTGCCGACTCTGGGACTGGTTGGAAAAAGCGGAGAGGTGGTCAGTATATGACATGGTGTCGTGGTATGAAAGAAAGCTACAAAGGGCTGGCTTGTGTTGGTCCTTCACGACTCCCTGGTTGGGGTCCGAAAGACGGTGTAACGCAGTGGCTAGAGACGTTATCAAATATGGCTCAGAATAGAAGCCAGTGGCGATCGTGCTGTAACCTCTTACTTTCTTCATAAAAAGTGGTTGTATCTTCCTTAACTGAAAGATCTCTTCTGATTGTACCTTTCCGTTTTCCCCATCATTGTTCTCTCTATTTTTTTTATTTATCCCCACGTTCATTACATTTTTTTTCTTTTCTCTTTTCTCCTTCTTTTCAAATTATCATTGTTTTGTGTGGCGCATATGTATTTGGTGCCCCCCTGTACCAATATTTATGTGTTCAAATAAATAAATAAAATAAGTGTCACTCAGAGTCTCCAACCATTGGTTACGATAGTCAGTCAGTATCAACGTAGAACTTCGTACGTGCGCACATCAGTTCGAGTTGCCAAAGACGTGCAAAGACGTCTTCAGACACCAACCCATTTGGGTTGATCAGACTTCCCAGATATGTGAAGTTTTAGACATGCCCAACTACTTTAGTTCAGGTGTTGAGGTAAACCAGTCCTGAAACAACAATTCGCATTTAGAGGAGGAGAAACGCATCTTAAACATTCCGGGATTGTTGCTCAGTGTTATCAAAAGACTCTGCATTTTATCAACGTCTTCACCAAACAGGAATATATCTTATGTATTTTAAGTCAATAAATGGAACTCCTTGAATGAGATTAATACCCAAACATTCAGACGACGAGAACGTTATTTCCAGCAGTAGGTGTGATTGTTCATGTTGTATTGTGTCTTTCTTCCGTGTCCATTGCAATGAATTCGTTACATAACCTACAGTTTTACATAGTAATTCTTTTTGAACAAAACTTATTCAATGTTATTAATTTATATTTGTAACGTCACGTTAAATTCTAATTTAATAGTTTACTACAATTAAACGGGGATCTTGGTGATTTGGTTAGTGCGTTATCGGTTCTTACATTAGAGAAAGGCAAAAACAAAATGGGACACCCATTTATAGCCAGTCCATCGTGTTCAGCACTAATTAAAATAGTTGATAATAATGTCTATTTATCGCATGTCACATGGTCAACATACAGTATTATGCTGCGTGTATTGAAACACTACAACTTTCCATGGAAAACTGTCAATAATACAAGTAAGTTGACAGAAAATTTTTTCACAGATTATTATTGTTCCTATATTGCCCCTAAATGGTCTGGTACGGATGAGAGCGAAGAGAGTTCGTTCTTCCTTTCGAAATGCTCTCATATAGCAACGCGTATACAGCCACTACCAGGGAAGTCTTAGTCACTGACTTCTCGCGACATTATTGTTGTTTGCAAATTTTAGAGGACGAAAAGCGAATGTCCGGTGCTCTAACCGGGTTGGTGGATACGGAGGATCTGCCTAGGGGAGTTGGAAAACCTTGGTTCCAAACTAATAGTGCACATGGTCTCCAGAATCCTGAGGGAACAAATGGCGTATGAATTTACTGTTGGTCACCAGCTGCCATGGGATTCCATCTGGCGTTTCTCCACTACCTTGTGGATTTAGGTCAGAGGCTCGTGGATTGGCCTCGTAAGAAAACCACTTGCTTCGGTCTGGGCACCCGGGCAGTATTCAAGCCCTCATATTAATCTAGTGATTAAGTGTGGCACATATGTATTCGGTGTCTCCTTGTACCAATATTTATGTGTTTAAATAAATAAAATAAACACTGATTATCCTCTCAGTAGTAATCATGACCACTTGTTTAAGTAACTCGTCATTACAATAAAAATCTGGGTCCTTCATGTGGTTATTTACTGAAGAAACGCTATCTGGCAACGTCAGTGGCTGTAGCGAGGGTTTGTTCTTAATAAGGAGCACTGATTACTTCAGTATTACAGTTATGTCTTCTAATGAGTGCTACTTTCCACGAAGCCTTGATTCTGGACTGCCTGTCTTCTGCCTCTAGTTACCTAAGATTAAATACAATGAATCACCATACCGAGTTATTCAGACTAATGACCATATTCCAACTTGATCGTTCTAGTTCGTTTAACACTAAAAACTAGATTCCATGACACGATTTACTACTTAGTCGTTAATTAGTGTTAATATAAACTATTAATTATGTTTTGTTGTTTCTATGTATGACTAGATTATTGAGATTTAATGTTTATTTCAAATTGTAATATTTAATAATCGTAGAATTTAAGTCTATGTGATTGATTAGAAACTAATAAGCAACTTTAATAAAACTTACTTTTATACAGTACATTCACATAGTAATCAATATGAAAGTTCAAATTTTACTCATTCCCACCAGTTGTAAACTAAATATGCTAAATATAAAAATTAGATGACATTCTATTTACTTCATTGAAGGTCCATCCTAAACACACTTATTTCAACTTTTATATGTGTATATAAACTTACGTATTGTTTAAGTCTTTTACATTTTCAGAATGCTATAACTCATTCTAAAAAGCACGTAATACTGAGCTATACAAATGAAGGAATAAACTCAGTGATTAAGAAGCATTAACATATAAAATGCCAAATTACATTGAATTGTGATCTATAACATGTAATTAGGCAGTTTAAAAATTATGTAAATAACTATTGTATTATAATTTTTAGATTCTCAGAAGATTCCTGGTTTTGCAATAACATTTTCTTCATATCCAACATTTACCAGTTCAGTTGATGATTTCTACTTGACAAGTGCAAATCTCGTATGTTAATATTTTAATCAAGAAAGTCTTATTGTTTTGAGAGCAGTCTTTATTGTGATTTAATGATAGTTGAAATATGATAAAACGAAACACCAGACTGATGTTTCATTTTTGTCTAATTTTTTTCGACAGTATGTTTACAATGATTCCCAGTGAGGACCGAAGTCAGACAAGACTGTCTACTCTCTCCCTTCTTTCCTCTGGTGGTCGACTGGATTATGAAGACCTCCACATCTGAGAGGAAACACGGCATACAATGGACATCTCAGAACCAATCAGGAAATTTGGACTTCGAAGATAACACACGAACAAATGCAGGTGAAGACAAATAGAGTAACAGCAGTCTCTGCATCAGTAGGCCTCAACGTACACAATGGAAAAACCATGATCCTCAAATACAACACGGAGAACACCAACGCAACCACACTTGATGGAGAAACTCTGGAAGATGAGGAATCTTTCACGCAGCTGGTCAGCATCGTCAATGAACAAGGAGGATCAGATGCAGATGTAAAGGCGAGGATTGGCAAAGCAAAGTCCACATTCCTACAATTAAAGAGCATCATAAAGCAAGCGCTAACTTGGAATCCTGAAGGGAAACGGAAAGGAGGAAGGCTGAAGAACTCACTGTTTCGAGAATCCGAAGCAGATATCGAAAGGATGAATAGCAACTGGAAATGATTGGCCGGAACAGAGTTGGATGGAGAGTGCTGATGAGCGGCCTATGCTTCTCCACGAGGGTAACAGGCATAAGTAAGTAATGTGTACGATGACTACACACAAGTTTGAACTCAACAGCCTTACATTAAATTAATTGTTATGAAAGAGTAATAAGAACTATAGTACCACTGCAATCCAGAGAGTATTGGTCCATATTTGAATCCTTGGGAGAATAATTTTGATCAAAAACCACTTCGTATATCCACTGTGTTTAAACTGCTTGCGTAGATCGTTGTTCATTACCATTGTTAAATTCTGAAAGAAAATTGTTTATATTTTGATGGATTTTGTCGGAGATCTGCTACCGACACACGACGTGCTACGCACTAACCCCAACCACCACCTGACCACTTGAGCGAGAACACAAGAGTGGATGAGAAAGTCTATTGGGTTTCTGAATGAAATGTACAAATACTCATTTTTATATATGCATTTCTACCCCTTAAAAAATCTCCCTATTTCTTAGCCAATGATATTCACCTGTCCCTCAGATCCTCTGATTGACCTTCTCATTTGTCTAATTCTAATTGGCTTACCATATCAAATTACATTTGTATTTTTTTCAGTTTGAACAATACTATAAATATCTTTTCTAAGCTCAACTTTTTTCTTTATAATAAGGTACACCATCATCATTATAAATTCGAATATTATAAAAATGTTACAAGAGTTCTATAGTTTTAAGTTTTCATTATGATCACTGTTCGTTTAAAAATATTTCAATGAAATAAATTTATTCTTTTTCAATAGTCTATAACTACATAAACGTATTCACTGTGATTCAATTCAGTTTTTAACAGTATGTTAGGTTCGCTAAGCTTGAATGCAACTACTGATTCGTCTTACTCGGAACGGAACGAAGTATCAAGGATTCAGAGACTCGATAGGCTATTCTGGTCCGTTGTCTCCAACTCAGTTAACTCGATCAAGAAATCTTGGTAAGACGTAGAAAGTGTATTCCACAGGCAACCAACAGACACCAGGTCAATCAGGCACACAAATCAACCGTATTTATGCAAATATATATAGTCGATATTGACATATAAATTTTTAAACATTCATCAATAAATTCGTCAATCGACTGTCATTCAAATATTTGAACATTTAATCGATAAGTTAAAATTACAAAATATGAGTTTTCGGGGATCTATCGTCCCCAACAGAAAGCTGTCTGAACTTCTTCAGAAAGCTAAACGTTCAGACATAGTACTCGTAGCAGGCGACTTTAATGCCCAGGTAGGTAGCTTAAACGAAACAGAAAGACATTTAGGTGGGTATTTTAGTATTCCGACACAGCGAACAGATAATGGTGATCGTCTGCTGCAACTGTGCTCAGACAATCATTTATTCTTAGCAAACACAAATTTTAAGCATAAGGAGAGACATCGTCTAACATGGCGACCCCCTGCACCAAATCAATGATGGACTCAAATAGACCATATTGCTATCAGTCATCGTTGGAGAGGGTTGATAGAAATTTGTCGCTCATTCTGGAGTACCTGCTTAGACTCCGACCATGTTCTAAAACAAGCACGCATCTGCTTGCGCCTCACTGGACGTAAAAAGGCCACATTAAAAAGACCCATTAGAACTGAACTGAGTAAGGAGAAAACCAAAATTAGTTTCCAAGAACAACTGAGGTCACACTTAGGTAGTTCTGAAAACGAGGTTGATTCCGATGTTACTTGGAAAGATGTACAATCAGCTGTGACATCTATTAGTGATTTAAACCACAGGGTTACAAAGAACCAATGGATTTCTTCAAAGTCTATTGCACTGATGGATTCTCGTAAACTCATCCCATCAGGCTCTGAACACGATGAAGAGCGTAAAGAAATCAGATCTAGGTTAAGCAAAAGTCTAAGGAATGATCTTGAGCAGTGGTGGGCAACGAAAGCAAAAGAGATTGAAAAGGCGGCGGCTATAGGGAACACAAGACAACTCTACAGACTAATAAAAGAAACTGGAATTAATAAGTCAAGTGTAAGTCAGGCTATTTCGGAAAAAGATGACACTCATCTACTCCCATTCCAGACGCTTAGAACGATGGACGGAACACTTTAAGGAGTAGTTCAGCTGGCCTTCAGCTACTCTACAACTACCCTCCATTCCCAGACAGTGTGAATGGAACATTGAAGTAGATCCGCCAACTCTAGCTGAAGTTCAAAAGGCTATAGTTAATCTGAAACGAGGAAGGGCAGCTGGTCCAGGTGGATTGGCCCCAGAGGTCTTTAAGGATGGTGGTCCAATTTTAGCGACTAGGTTGACTAATATTTTAACTAAAATCTGGGAGTTGGACATAATCCCCTCTGACTGGTCACAATCACTTATCGTCCCAATATATAAGAAAGGGTCAAAATCATCCTGTGACAACTACAGGGGGATTAGTTTGACTAATATAATATCTAAAATACTAGCCTTGATAATTATTGGACGCCTAACTAAGACTCGTGAACTGCAAACACGTGAAAATCAGGCTGGCTTCAGACCTGATCGTGGATGCATAGACCACATATTCACCATTCGTCAGGTTCTAGAACACAGGCATACTTATCGGCGTCCGACAATGGTGGTATTCCTTGACTTAAAAGCAGCGTTTGACTCTGTAGATCGAGAGGTTCTGTGGCAGTATTTGTCACTGAAGAGCGTACCTCAGAAGTACATAAACCTTGTGAAAGCTCTTTACTCGAACACTACTAGTCGAGTGAGGGCTTATGGCGAACTGTCATCTGCTTTTGCAACCTCAAGTGATGTCACTCAAGCCTGTCTACTTTCTCCATTTTCGTTTCGCTTCATCATAGATCTACTGATGGAAATAACGCTCTCATCGACTGAATTCTTCGGCATTGATCTCCTACCAGGAGGTCCACTTATTGACTTAGAATACGCAAATGATATAGTCCTGTTTGGTGAAGAAGCTGATAAAATGCAGAGTCTTTTGGTAGAACTGAGCAACAATGCCAGAATGTTTGGGATGCACTTCTCTCCCTCTAAATGCAAGTTGTTGCTTCAGAACTGGTCTGCGTCAACACCTGAACTAAGAATAGGGAGTGAAGTAATCGAACGCGTTGACAAGTTCACTTATCTTGGAAGTCTGATCAGCCCTAATGGGTTGGTGTCTGACGAAATCTCAGCACGGATTTGAAAAGCTCGTTTGGCTAAACTCTAGAGTTTAAACCGATGAGTCTTAACTTACAGTGTGTGTCAGTATACTCAATTGTATGCAATTAGTTGTTGTAGACAATTACGTATACTAATGTTTCATCTACCAGAAAATAATCATATTTACAACCAATGGGGAGCGATTTATGCTATTGTTTTATTGAGGTATTTTCGTACAATCTGTTTAACATCATAAAATAATTTTAAAACCCTAGTTATATAACTGATTGTGAAAGTAGTATCTTACATATTTTTGTAAAATGTTTTTTCACAATTTAACATCAGTCTTGAATAAAAAAGGAAGCTATGATTTTTATTTGTATACCAGACTATTACCGAAACTACCAATAATGTATATAACGATTCATTATGGAATATTGTTCGAAATGGTAGTAAAAATTCTGTATTCACATTTATACGTGGTATGGTTGCCAGTCGCTTGGCCAAAACAGGGGACGAATGGATTGCATATTTCAAGTACAACAATAGTGGAACGTAAGTCATCTGTCACATTCTATGGTTGTAATTAAGAAACGCTAGTACGCGAAATTCCAAAAGCTCTTTCGATTTTCAGTTTACATTACGGAATGACTTTAATTAGACAACCGACAAAAACCAGGGACGAATAAATGGGTGCTTCGTTCAAGTATGGTACTCCCTAGAAATGCCGACTCGTAACTTTGTTAGACATCAGACCGACGACCTTCAGATCTCACAATGAAAGCGTTTCTATTAGATTGCTGAGTTGACAAGCATTGGTCTGCACTTTCAAATTTAGTCAAATTACTGGACAATAAAAGCGGATTGGATCACATATCATGCCTTAACCATATTTTTAAATCAATTTATTTAACTAGAGGATTTTTTCAACTTTTAGACCATCTGATGATACAAGCTTACAGTTATGTACAGAAATGATCACAACATCAGCAAATCCTGATTCTTCAAGAAGTATTTGTTCAGACCCCCCAAAAAAACCTTAGATCGTATATTGACTTGGAAAGTAGAAGTCTTTAAAATATTTTTTCGTTTAAACTATTTAAGATTTTCATTTCAACTCTACCAGAAACCTAAAACTGAATAAATTGTTAACATAAGTGCATTGCCAATCGAATCACACTTGACGGAGAAGCTTTGAAAGATGTAAAAACCTTTACATATCTGGGCAGCATCATTGATGAACACGATGGATCCGATGCACATGTAAAGGCGCGGATCGGCAAAGCAGGACTAGCATATCTACAACTGAAGAATATGGAACTCAAAACAACTGTCGACCAGCAACAAGGTCAGAATTTTCAATACAAATATGAAAACAGTTCTACTGTAATAGGCCGAAACTTGGAAAACTACGAAAGCCATTATACAGAAGATACAAGTGTTTATTACCAGTTGTATGTGCAAAATACTTCGGATCCGTTGGCCAGGAACTACCAGCAACAATCTACTGTGGGAGAGAACAAACCAGATTCCAGCGGAGGAAGATATCTGGAAGAAGCGCTGGAAGCGGATAGGACACACATTGAGGAAAGCCCTCACCTGGAATCCCCAATGCTAAATGAGAAGAAGAAGACCAAAAAACACATTACGCCGAGAAATGGAGACAGATACGTGAAAAATGAACAACAATTGGATAAAAACTAGAAAGGAAGGTCCAGGACAGAGTGAGTAACATGCGTAAATTAGTAAGTAATAAGTGCATTGAGTCAAGTTGTGTTTGGACTTTCTCTGCTCGTGTTCTGCTGTTGTTGATTGTTGTCTTCTTGTTCTTCCTTTCTTTGATCCTGTCCAGTGTTTCTATAAAGATCCATTCCTTGTGATGATGCTCCTTGCGGCCCAGAACCTCTTGACACGTTGAAGTTAATGCTTCTTTGATACCTTTCCAGTTGTCCTACATAATAGTTTCTTCAGTAGATCCTGCAAGGCTTAAACATGTTGTTGAGAATTATCTTGAATTCATTGAGTTTGTTAGTATTTTGAAGGAAGGCTGTATTGAACCTTTGTAGTGGTGTTTGTCCAGTGCTTCTTCAGCCTCATTTTTAAATTGGCCACAACTAGGTGGTGATCTGAAGCTATGTCAGCTCCTCTTCTGGTTCTCACATCTTCCAATGTCTTTCGGAACTTTTTATTGATGCAAATATGATCTATCTGGTTATCTGTGGTGTGGTCCGGTGAGATCCATGTAGCTTTGTGTATACTTTTTTGTGGAAATATTGTGCCACCTTTGACCAATTTGTTGAATGCACATAGATTTGCAAATCTTTCCCCATTTTCGTTTCTCTCTCCCAGTCCATGTTGTCTCATCATATCTTCATACCCGTAACAGCACACATACTCGGTGTTGTCTATTCCATCTTCAGCATTTAGATCTCCCATCAGGATGGTGAGATCTTTTCTTGAATACTTCGGTATGATTGATTGCAACCTATCGTAGAACTAATCTTTATTGTCGTCATTGCTATCATTGGTTGGTGCATAACACTGGATAATATTCATTGTAATTCCCTCCTTTGATTCGAATGATGCTTTGATGATTTTGGATCGGTGAGATTCCCATCCTACAAGTGCATTTCGTGCTCATTTGTACAGTATTAGAGCAACTCCCTGAGTGTGTGGAGCATTTTCCTCTTTGTGACCAGAGTATAACAGCATCTCCTTCGTATTTAGCCTTTGTTGTCCAGCTTGGGTCCAATGGGTTTCGATGATTCCCAGTACTGCCAAGTTGTATCTCCTCATTTCCGTTGCTATTTGACTGGTCTTCCCGGTCTCCCACATTGTCCGGACGTTCCATGTACCTATAAAAATTGTTGCTCTGGTTGTTAAAAGGGGCATCGGCCCCGTGGCTTCCAAAGGAAGCCGACTTTCACCATGAAGCGTCATAGTTCTTCTAAATGAAGATCTTCTAACTCTTAGGGCAGAGTTTAAATGGTTTGAATTATTTTTTCTGGTTAGCGTTTTTTTAGCGGGGTAGTTTTCTACGGGATAGGGTTGCTGACCCCATGCCCAACCCTTCCTTAAGAGTTACATTAGTTGTACATAACAATATTTATCTTTATAAAACATCAAATTCTTAGCAAAATGGTTGTCATTATATTTATTTCACACTTGATTTTTCATCATGAAGTTATAATAATCAGTGGATGATATTTGACGCTAAACAATGGCCGAGAAACAAACAATCACTTATGATTGCTGAACAACTACCGTAAGTGATCCATATTCTTATAATGTACTAAAGGGTATATGTTAAAGCTTTGTATAAATGCTCTCTAGTAAACTCACTTGTGAACTGTCGTATAGAAATAGACAAAATAAGTACGTTGGATCTCAAAACAGTTGATTCAATTCTTAATAGTATAACAATAAGAAACTACTCACCTCAGAATACAAGTCAACAGTTTCTGTGTGCTGATGCTATGCTTTAATATCACTATCGTAAGAATTGTAGTGGCTATATCCATAAATTAACGTTGTTTTTTACTCACAGAACCTAAGGATATTCGGCCTGAGACAGATGGAACAAAACGTTAAGAACTATTGTATACACCTAAAACACTTAAAGAAACCCACGCGATTAAGACTACAAACTAGTGACTTAAGATTTCCCGTTTGAAAATTAGGTCGCTTGGCATACATTACCCGTATCTGCAGGTTTTTAACCCTTCAAGTTCTTTTCCTGAAACTCGATACCTGAATTTAACTATCCCCACTCGATAACTCCGGTGTATACAGAAGATTCTTCGAAATAATTGGTCATTAGGTTGTTTTAACTAGTTGTTATATCAACTTTTTACTATTGTACATCTTAACCTTGTAATAGAACACATTGTACTCTCTTGGTGTACATCTAAATCAATGATAAGTATTAATACATTAGTGATATAAGTTGTAAAATCCTGACCAAACACTGTCCATCTATTTTATGTTCAATTCTGTAGCATAAATCAGTCTCGATTTACTCTTTTGATAATTTTCGATGAATATATGTGAGTGTTTAATCTAAACAAATAAGTTTATTTTACTGCAAAATGAAACATAAACAAACTTATGACAGATGTTTGGTAACAATTTTGTATAATGTTATAGTATAATAATATAAACCTATAGAACAAGTCGGTCGCTAAACAATACGCTAATAATTTTGCAAATAATGTTGAAATCAATAATGATTACGATACCAGTTAAGACAGTGAATTTCTACTTACCACCTATTTTATCTTGAAATGATGGAATACGCAGCTCGAATGGATGTATTTGATATTGTTGCGCTCCCCGAATTAGGATAGCTTTATAGCGAATTGTTTTATTTTTCTTTAGAAAAACACCGACACTGTTTTCTATCTTTCAGAAATGGATAATACATTATGAATGTCGTTGTCAACAGCTTAATGCCTTCAATTATTTGTACCCTTGGGATCCAACTTGTTATTAGAATTTTCGAAAAAAAACTATTACCTAGAAGTTGTTCTAGACATTTCTGTTTATAGCGGCTTCTCGAGTTTTTTTTAAACTTTGAACAAAACTTGCAGTTTTCCAAAAAGGTAGCTAATTATGGACAAATGATTTTTTGAGCTAGATTATTAAGTTTTGACGTTGATAAACTGGATCAATTATACCCTGGATTTCTAACTAGTTATTTTCTCGAGAACCCTAGTCAGAAGACCGATGTTGTTCAAACTCAAAATATTCTCAATTCCTTAATGGTTTTATATCACGACGGCAAAAAATAATATTTTCAAATAATTGTATGAATTGTTGGTATATCCACTGACTATATATTTTCTACTAGTAATTTCAGACTTGGGATGTAATATTAAATGAATCGTATCTCTACTTTCATGTGATCATATTTAGCTTAGATCATAAACTGATGCAATCTAGCTATGGCATTCTTTCTAATGAATTTAATTAACATAAAATCGATAAGATGTAACACCATGCTAGTTAATTAAGTTATTCGTGTTTGTAATGGATATTGCCATGTAAAAGACATTAATCATATATATACTGTATAAATCTATTTTTGTGTAGGGGAATAGTGTCTAGTCTTGATGTAACAAAAATACTGAAAATTCAAGGTTATTGGGCCAGTTATAATCTACCGTAAGTCTTTATTCAATATTATTAACAATTTATTATTATGTATTTTCAAATATTCATTAAAACAAAAAGATCACCTGTCGATTTATTATAACAGTTAAAAATACTCTGAGACTACATCGGTGTTTTCCAAGTACAACAAAATATCAGTGGAGAATGGAATCATTCTTTTAGGAACTGGTTATCTGAATCTAGTGGTATTTTATTGAGTATTCCTTTCTTTATTAAAACTTTAATGTAGTATTTATCAATTAAAAATAATAAAAGTTTGCCTTTTTACGTCGTCGAGGAATACAAGAAAATAAGACCACTTTATTTTTTACATAAAATCTCTTACCAGAAGAATTTACGATAAGCGTTTCTGTGAACTTGAATGAATATGGAACTTCGGAAATTAAATGTGTTTTTAGGATACCAAATATCCTTTGCTTGAGACCAGAAGTAACGAGGTAGTTATCTTTCAAGAACAAATCCTCAAGAATTTTGTGAAGCTTTTTATATTTCTAGATAGCAAATACATTATAGTAGGCCACCACAATAGTTTGATCATTAACTCAAGGTATGACATCAACAATGAAGTGAATGGGCAGCACAGATACCTATGTATGGCCTTCCAACTTTATTTCTACCAGTTGGGAGATTCTAATTTGTAAACAGAATCATACTAAGTAAATAGATTTTTCGAAAATTGTTTAGCGCCATGTCATGCTTCGATCCTTTTAAACTACGTATTTCACGTTTCACTTCTTTCCTGCTTCCCACTTCATTAATTTCACCTCTTGATATTTTGCTTCGACTTGTGGAAACTTGGATCGTACCAGATCCTTTGTCATTTATGACGAACAAATTGGAGAGTTTGTAAGCTTCTTCAGAACTTCGACATCGATAATAAATTCGTTTGTGAATCTTTAACTACATGAAGTGGTTCATATGATGTAGGATAAACAGATTAAATATAAACCACTTTAATAGTAAAGTGTCTTCTCCGAAATCACGTAGTTGATGAAAATTCCTTATGCTTGAATTAGTACGTATTGATTCGAAGTTGTGTGACACCAATATATGAAACTAAATCATACATTGAAGCAGTGAATGGAACATATATTTATGTTTAGTGTGATAATATCTGGTCGAATGTTTACGCTTGTTAAAAATTGAGTTTGATGCTCGTTATCGTTTGTCAACTGTCAAACTTCAATCGACTTTACTAAATCTTTAATATCTCATCGTCATATCCAGTTTTTAATATACGTTACTGTTTATAGATTTAGAACTTAAGCGATTTTAATCTAATTCAAAGCTCTTATTCCAACTTCGTTTGTTGTCCAGGTTTATTGATGATATCTACATACTCAGTGGAACAAAGAATATGGCCAAAATGCATGGAGACTGGTATGTACATAATATGACATCAAGGGCCAAAATTTTCCGTCGTGATCATCACAAAGTTGTTGATTTCCCAAGTATGATGTCGCTTATGAGGCAAGTCTAATTGTAGCTTTTGTTTTACTTCCATGATAGTTTACCAACACTAAGGACATTATGATTAATTTCAGATTTATGATTTAACTAGATTTTGGTAAATTTATGCAGAAAATTATTAAACACTTCTAACTTGAATGCAATTTAGTAGTAACTTTAAAGTTTGTGCTTTTACATGCTGGTTGTAAGATGAGAGTATGTAATCGAATTCAGTTTAACTAACTTAATATTACATAAGACATCTTTTGTCATAATTCTATAATGCATAACTGCGTGATTATTCTACAACATTCCCAATCACAGCACGAATTATTTTTAAGATGTACTTTCTTAATACTCCTAGTAAAGAAATCCACTTTTTTATTTTTATATATTTTGCAAGTGCGAATTCCATGTGTTTGGTGCTTAGACATTTATATGTCGATTACTTGCCGATCCCACGCTTTATTGTGTTCTTTAAAGATATCAGTCAATCCATTTAGGATACGTAGTGAAGTATTTTGTCCAAATATATATACATTATCATTCAACAAAACGTAGAATTTGACCACAGATGCCTTAGAACTATTGCTCGCATCTGCTGGGATCATCGGGTAAGTAATAGTGAGGTTAGACGTAGGGTATTAGGGAATGATGGTAAATCAGTTGATGAGGTTAAGAATCTTCATCGACTGAGATGGTTGGGCCACGTGTTACATGTGCCTGAACTCCGATTACCACGACGCGCAATGCTGACTAGTGCTGAAGACGGTTGGAGGAAAGTTAGGGGCAGCCAAACCAAAACGTGACATCAGTGCTTGAAGTTACTAACTTCTAGTCTGAGCCATGTTGGTAGATGCGCACTACTTGGTTGGGGACCGCGAGATGATAGCAACCGACGGTTAGAGACCCTTAATGACATGGCTCAAAATCGTTTGCGATGGCGGAGGTGCATCCATTCTTTATGTTCTCCCAAATCCTACTCTTCTAAATCCTTCATGTCCCTTCTTTTTTTCTCTTTCAAAATTTATTTCACTGTATTATTCTCCTTAAATAACATCTTCAAACCCTAATGTTTCCGATCGCTGCTTATACTCTTACTACCTCTACCATTATGGGATTTGAATCGACAACTGCATCTCTGTGCTAATGTGGTATGGCAACTCGAACTGATGTGCGTACGTACGAAGTTCTACGTTGTTACTGACTGACTATCGTAACCAATTGTTGGGGACTCTGAGTGACATGGCTCAGAATCGATCACAATGGCGTCGGTGTATACATTCTTTGTCTTCCTTTAGACTATGAGATTAAAATCGCTTCATATCTTTCTTTCTACGAACTAATTATTTCTTCCCGTACTATATGTCCTTATATGCAATCTTTCTTTTATATATTACCACCACTGAATTAACTACTTCTATGAATCCGGTGTTCATCTTGTTGTACTAATGAAGTATGCCAACTTGAACCGATGTACATATGTGCCTTGTCATACGTTATAGTTGACTGACTGAAATTCCCGACAAGAACCAGTCGTTAGTGTTACCTATCATAAGGTATTATGAGTTTTAAAATTCGAATTTTTAAGTGTCATTTTGTTAGAGTATGTATTTTTACTTCCAGGTATAATGACTTCATGAATGATCCATTATCTGCTTGTCCGTGTAAACCTCCGTACACAAGTAACAAAGCTATATCAGCACGAGATGAGCTGAATGATCCGAAAGGACAGTATCCAATTCGTTCGTGGTCCTACCGCCTACATGGAGGAACAGATGCTAAAGTTGTTGACTTATCGATGATTAATCAAGTAAGCTGAACGGATATTAAGAAATCGAAAGAGAAGCAGGACTTGATATTCTGGATTCCTTAATAACGGTGGTCCAGTCTTAGAAGATAAGTGGACTGATATATTAGCCAGATTATAAGGACTGGATAAAATCCTATTTGGCTGGTCTGCATCACTGATGAATCAAAGCTGTGATTTAATAATTTCGAATGAATTGAGCATTCGGTAGATTACATTTTATGACGTTTCGTGACTTAGTGTAAGCCACTTCTTCAGAGAATAGATAACCAAATTAAATGTAATCCAAGTTTAAACTCTACAACGGAACAACACGAATATTATGTGATCACTCAAAAAGCACGTCTGAATAAATCAATGTCATGTCATTTCGGTCAAGGTATGTATGTATGTATGCATTGTTAAGGATGAAAATTATGTGACCATTATGGTGAGGAAAGATAGTGCTTAATTTGTAAGATAATAGTGTGAATTGTAAATAACATCAGACTAGGTGGCTAGGATAGATAGTCCAAGTAGGATTGAGCATTATATGGAACGCTTCAGCTGCTCTCCTTTCTTTGTAATTGGAAAACCCTTTTTGTAATATTTTGATATTTTTGAAATAGATTTGGTGGTCGTTGAAAATGGCGTGAACTGCTATTGCCGATTTAATTTGAAGTCCGTCCAGTTCTACGGGATTATTAGGAGGTTTCTTTGTGTACTTAATATGTTCTTTGGCACGAGTCAAGTTTTCACGTGATGACTCTCCAATATAGAAGGCATCACAATCGACACAACCTAATTTGTAGACGCAGTTCTGTGTTGACATGAATGGGATTTTTTCTTTCAAGCGAACTAAAGTATTTCGAAGTGTGTTCGTTGTTTTGTAATGTACTTTAATTTTGTGTTATTTTAAGATTCTTTCGAGTTCTTCTGTTGTGCCATGACGGTGTGGTAAAACTGCAGCACCAATCCATGGCATTTCATTCGAATTATTATTATTATTATTATACGCACTGAAACATCTTGTTTTAATATTCTTCTAATAATCTTCATACGAAAATTATTAAATTGTAAGATGCTAACTACATTCGTTTGTTCTTTTTGCCATGGATTGGTGCTGCAGTTTTACCACACCGTCATGGCACAACAGAAGAACTCGAAAGAATCTTAAAATAACACAAAATTAAAGTACATTACAAAACAACGAACACACTTCGAAATACTTTAGTTCGCTTGAAAGAAAAAATCCCATTCATGTCAACACAGAACTGCGTCTACAAATTAGGTTGTGTCGATTGTGATGCCTTCTATATTGGAGAGTCATCACGTGAAAACTTGACTCGTGCCAAAGAACATATTAAGTACACAAAGAAACCTCCTAATAATCCCGTAGAACTGGACGGACTTCAAATTAAATCGGCAATAGCAGTTCACGCCATTTTCAACGACCACCAAATCTATTTCAAAAATATCAAAATATTACAAAAAGGGTTTTCCAATTACAAAGAAAGGAGAGCAGCTGAAGCGTTCCATATAATGCTCAATCCTACTTGGACTATCTATCCTAGCCACCTAGTCTGATGTTATTTACAATTCACACTATTATCTTACAAATTAAGCACTATCTTTCCTCACCATAATGGTCACATAATTTTCATCCTTAACAATGAAGACATACATACACACATTGACCGAAATAGAAACTCAACAACACTAATGATTGAGTTCATTTTGAGCAAGTTCCTAATGAATGATTATTTTGTCTCTTGAATCTGAGCATTTATACTGACATTCATTCGTTCGAACTCCTTCTCTCGGATTTGTTCATTTTAAAACTCGTCCATATAGTTCAGTACGATTTGTTATAATTTCTCTGTGATAGTGCCCCCAAATGCCCTGGTACGGCCTAGAGTGGGGAGAGTCCTCTCTCCCTCTTGAAACGCTCTCACATGGCCATGCGTATATAGCCTCTGCCAGGGAAGTCCTACTCACTGCCTTCTCGTGGCGGGGGTGTTGTTTACAAAAATGAGAGAATAAAAAGCGAATGTCCGGCGCTTTAACCGGACCCCAAACCAATGGTGCACATGGGCTCCAGTATCCTGAAGGATCGAATGGCGTATGAACCAACTTTTGGTCACCGGCTTCCATGGGACTGCATCTCCTCACGATGCTCCACTGCCTTGTGGGTCAGACGTTCAGGTCGAGGGCTCGGGGTGTGGCCCCTAAGAAAACCACCTGGTTCGGTTTGGGCACCCGAGCAGTATCACAGCCTTCACACAAATCAATTGAGATTCGTGTGGCGCATATGTACTTGGTGCCTCTCTGTACCTATACTTATGTGTTAAAATAAATAAATAAACTCTGTGATAGTTCGCAAGTACTACAGAGGCCTTTGTCCAAAACAAAAGCATCTTATTAATTTCCGTTAATATAAGTAATAGCCATATCTAATGGCAACACTGTCTTTATATTTCTAGCTCAACATGATTGCAATCAGTGGACCGACCTACGACAACTTGCCTCCATTTCGCTGGTCACTAATTAAAGATGTGAAGAAACCCTTGATGCACCCAGATAAATGGCAGTTCCCACCTGTGATCACCAAATTTATCGATCACCTATCTACAAACGGCAATATTTCTGCTAGATTCCTTTCCTTAGAATCATTGTTTTAGTCCCCTTTAATAAAAATGATTTCATTAACTATACGGATATAACTTACTGCATATTGCTCTATAATCTGAAGTTTTGTTAGACATTATTGCTCGAATCTGGTATTGTTTGCGAAGATCTTTCGAATTGCTTATTTTGTTTGTTACACACACATACATACTGTGATAAAAAAAACTAGCTGATTCACCACTGGTCTTCATTCTGAGTTAAAATATCGGATCATAGTTGCACCATCTGTAGGACTCCGACCGAGAAGTCATGGTGGATCAATATAAGCCAATCCTGTGTATCTATCTTCAGTACCATTGCGTAATGTTGTTAGCTCAAGGTTGAAAAGAAATAGTCAGATTGATCAACCTTACCCAACACTACTATTGAACCGAACAGTGTCTGTATACCATCACTTTCAGACGTTGATTTGCAGCAACTATGACAATGTTCTAGCATTTGAATGAAAGTGAAAAGGTGATCAATACACTCATCAACCGAACAGAAACTAGCCTTCTCTTTATTAGTCAGTCTTCAACGGGTTTCGCATAATTGTAGTACAACAGAAGTCGAAAAATATTAGTAGCCTAATACTTGTTGTATAGATTGCACATGGCCTTTTTAAAGATGAGAACGACGAATGCTACATCACAAGATGGTGGGATGCGCTATCCTCCAGATTTTCCTAAACCGAGCGAGTCTTGCAGTCAGAAATCCGCCAGTCTTCAACAGGTGTAACAACTAAGTCATCCGGAGCTAGTGACTTGTGGCGCTTTAAAGTTAGGGCTCACTACGGACTGCCGCCACCCTAGACGGGACAATAGTTAAGGTCTACAGGACAGTCTGGTTTGAAAGAGCTTCAACTAACAGTTTGGAAACCAAGGGGCAGTAGCCCGTCAACACGACTACAGCTTCTTCCTTGACGTAGCGTTCAGCTTTGCCTTTCGTGACGACTCAACCGAGCTATATTAGCTTGAATACATGACTACACTAGGATCCTGTATGCATGTTTTGGAGACAGTATACATCAATCGTACGAGATTCTGGGGTTTTATCCAAGGAGGCCTGCTGACCGATTTGACATAGTGTGCGTACGTTGAAGTCTCTAATGTGTAGTTTGGAACGAGGTTTCAGTAGATCTGAGAGTGTTTTGCGTACTATTTATTTTAACACATAGATATCGGTACAAGGAGGCACCGAATACATACGCGCCACACAAATCTCATTTGATATGTGTGATACTGCCCGAGTGCCCAAACCGAACCAGGTGGTTTTCTTAGGGGGCCACACCCCGAGCCTTCGACCTGAAGATCTGATCCACGAGATAGTGGAGCATCGTAAGGAGATTCAGTCCCATGGTAGCCGGTGATCAACGATTGGTTCATACGCCATTTATTCCTTCAGGATACTGGAGCCCATGTGCACCATTGGTTTGGGATCCGGTTAAAGCGCCGGACATTCGCTTTTCGTCCTTTCATTTTCGTAAGCAACACTCCCGCCACGAGAAGGCAGTTAGCAGGACTTTCGAGAGGGAGAGCGGACTCTCCTACTTAATGATAGTCAAGCTAAGAGTATATTCCAGGAACAACTAGAAAAACGGTGATGCCCACCCCGAGGCAGCGTGGAATGACATCCGAAAAGCTGTAGAAACAGCAGTGATGTCTGCAAGTACGATAAACCATAAGGTTAGGGAGAAACACTGGATCTCAGCAGCATCTACGGCACTAATAGATGCTAGAAAACTCATTCCATCTGGCTCTGAACATAAGGAAGAGCGGAGTAAGCTTAAGCGTAAGCTGACTAGAAGCCTATGCAATGATCGTGAACAGTGGTGGGTAGCGAAAGCAAGAGAGATGGAAAAGGCGGCGGAAATAGGTAATAGCAGGCAACTGTTCAGACTTGTTAAGGAAATCGGTATTAGGAACCCAACTGTTAGAGAAACTATCTCCGAAAAAGATGGACATATTATTCATTCTCAATCCAGGAGATTGGATCGATGGGCAGAACACTTTACAGATCAGGTCAACTGGCCTTCAGACACACTTTGGTTTCCCACGATCTCCAGTCGACCTGAATGGCAAGTTGATGTAAGTCCTCCGACTCTTTACGAAGTTGAAAAAGCTATAGGAAATCTGAAGCGTGGGAGAGCAGCAGGCCCTGACAGGTTTACCCCTGAGATTTTTAAGAATGGCGGTCCAGTATTAGCAGCGAGATTGACTGAGGTCTTAGGTAGAACCTGGGAACTGGACGTAATCCCATCTGACTGGTCTCAATCACTGATTGTGCCAGTCTATAAGAAAGGACAAAAGTCTTCTTGTGACAATCACAGAGGAATCAGTTTGACTAATATAGTGTCTGAACTATTAGTTTGAATAATACTTCGACGCCTAACTAAAGCTCGTGGAGAACAGACTAGAGGAAACCAAGCTGGTTTTCGACCTGGACGTGGTTGTATAGACCAGATATTCACACTACGTCAGGTCCTAGAACATAGACACTCATTCATACGCCCCACAATAGTAGTGTTTCTCGACCTTAAGGCGGCATTTGACTCTGTTGATCATGAGGTTCTATGGCAGTGTTTGTCACTGAAAGGAGTACCAAAGAAGTACAATAACCTTATAAAAACTGGTCGAGTGAAAGCTTATGGCGAACTGTCATCAGAACTGATTACCTCAAGTAGTGTTCGTCAGGGCTGTCCACTCTCTCCATTCTTGTTTAACTTTGTTGCTGACTTCCTTTTAGGTATGACACTTTCCACATCTGATTTTCCAGGGGTTGGACGTCCACTGAAAGATTCACTTGTTGACTTGGAGTATGCCGATGACATAGTTCTATTTGGTGAAGGCGCTGACAAAATACAGCGTCTGCTGACCACTCTAAGCAACAATGCAAGCATGTTCGGCATGCGATTCTCTCCCTCGAAATGCAAAATGTTGCTTCAGGATTGGGTTGCACCGCCACCCGAACTAGTGATAAGGAGTGAAGTAGTTGAGCGTGTCGACCGCTTCACTTATCTTGGAAGTCTCATCAGCCCTTGTGGTCTGGTGTGTGACGAAATCTCAGCACGGACACAAGACTAGACTAGCTTTTGCTAACTTGCGTCATTTGTGGCGTAGGCGAGATATCCGTCTATCAACCAAAGGACGTGTTTACTGCGCAGCAGTTCGTTCCATCCTACTTTATGGCGATGAACATGGCCGGTAAGAGTAGAGGATATTCGTAGATTACTAGTATTTGATCATAGATGTCTTCAAAACATTGCTCGTATATCCTGGGACCACCGAGTCAATAATGCAGTAGTTAAGAAATGGGTACTAGATAAGGATGGCAAATCAATTGATGAAGTAGTGAAATTTAATCAGTTGAGATGGCTGGGACATGTGCTACGTATGCCCAACCACCGACTGCCACGACGTGGGATGTTTTATGGTGTAGCAGTAGGTTGGAAGAAACCTAGGGGCGGCCAGACCAAAACATGGCACAAATCCATGAAGTCACTAACAAGTGAACTGAGCCATGTTGGTAGGTGTAGACTACCTGGTTGGGGACCGCGAGATGATAACAACCAATGGTTAGAGACCTTGAATGACATGGCTCAAAATCGTTTGCAATGGCGCAGGTGCATCCCCTCTCTGTTTTCTCTCAAACTCTAATCTTCTGAATTCTTCATGTCCTTTATTTTCTTTCCAAATCTATTCCACTGGACTATACTCCTTAAATAACATCATCAAACCTTAATTTCTCTGTCACTACTTATACTTTCATTACCTCTACCACTACGGGATTTGAATTGATAACTGAATCTCTGTGCTAATGTGGTATGACAACTCGAACTGATGTACGTACATACGAAGTTTCATGTTGTTACTGACTGAACAGTTCATTTGAGGACTTTCATCATCATCAAAATTCGGCTACATTGTATCACTATGTGCATCAATTAGTTGGTGAACGATTCCTTCTTTAACAACCCAAAACAAGCATACTATAGAGAAATTTTAAAATCATTCTTTATAACAGTCTTTGGTGGTCTTGCGTGACTTAAAAGCAGCATTTGACTCTGTAAACCGAGAGGTTCTGTGGCAGTGTCTGTGATAGGAGGATGTACCTCAGAAGTACATAAATCACGTGAAGGCTCTTTATTCGAACACTAACAGTCGAGTCAGAGCTTATAGTGAACTGTCATCCGATTTTGCAAGCTCAAATGGTGTCCGGCAAGGCTTTCCATTTTTTTTGTTCAATTTCACCATAGACCTCCTGTTATAAATATGCATGTAGGAGCCACTATCTGCTAGCCAATGTTTGTATACGTAACATTTTGAAATAGGCCGAAATTTTGATGTAAATAGACCGTCACGAAGACCGGTTGCCATGTTCTTAATATTAGCTACATATATCACATTACTGAAACTGTTTTTCAGTTGAACGAGAGCTGAGCGCACTACCCTGTTACATGAAATCCAACATCAAGGGTCATGATTTTAAAAAACTAACAATAGCGACATGACAATTTATTTTGAACACAATCTGAAAATGGTTCCAACCAGAAAGGGACTCTAGTTAAAATGAAACTACCAAATTGGGTTTTTAAGTACTCGTGAATGAGGCTAAGGGTATAATCCGTACTGGCGACTACATTCTTTTAGAGCTTCAGAGAAGCCACTGCAAGCACTAATGTCACTTTGAGACTGTGCGCATCGAACAAGCTCATCGACATGGTATTGACATGGAGATTGATATTGATCTGAAGTTGGGGATGTATGAGCAGGCTGTGCAGGATTGCCACCTAATCCACCTGACAATGCTCCCGTAACAGCGTGACCAACAACTGAACCAATAGCTACACCCCCGGCTGTAGCTGCCATCTGTCCCATTAAACCTGGCTGGCGCGGTTGTGCTGGAGGATGTGCAACAGCTGATGGAGGTGGACGAGCCGGCAAAGTTGCATGTGGACGAGACGAAACTCTCGAAGGACTAGATCCTCTATAAAATTGAAAGGCGTCATGTAAAAGACAATCGATAACGTTACCTTCGAGGCATTGCGTTCACGCTCTTTGAAAACTACGCTAATTAACTTCCTACGACAAGGTCACTAACGAGTAAAAACAAGTAGTTACACCTATCATCGATTTTAAGTATGTGAAAGTGGTCTTGTATGCATACCAGTTCCGCTCATTTTTGTTATTAATTCGATTGTATTTTCATCACTCAAAATAATATTCAATAATCAGATTTGCGTTGTAAGGACGGAAGACCGACGGCCCTCTACAACCAGATAGAAAACCTATTTAACCGGAAGGTTCTTTTATTCTATAGAGAATAATTGGAATCATCTGATATATTTGGGTAGCTCTCCGAAGCCGAAGTCAGATTTGGAGGCCGTTGTCAAATTGTTAGTTGCCTTGTAAAATGTCAAGTCCATAGAATTTCAAAATGTTTCAAATGATTGTGGACGGAATAGAAGAAGCTTTCGCTCAACTGGCCTCTGTGTCTAGTAGCAGGAGATCACCAATACCTTTAGGCAAGAACCTAGGTATATTAACGATAAGAGAGAAAAAAATAAACTGGTAAATCATAGTAAGATACTATCCTTAGTCCTTAAGAATAGATCAAGTCGCCTCTTAAAGGACTCCTGGGAAGTTGCTTGGACTAGCTCAGCTGGCAGCGAATTCCAGCATTTGACAACTCTTAAGGAGTAGAAGTTGTGTCTGCAGTCCGTTCTACTATGTTGTATCTCTAATTTCTGGGTGTTACCCCTTAGGTTAGTGTTGGGACTAAGCTTAAGTAGGTGTTTAAGAGGATGTCCAGGTGTGTTGAGGATACTGTAAGCCATTAGAAGGTCACCTCTAAGACGCCTGTACCCCAATGGGTAAAGGTTGAGTGATTGGAGGCGCTCATCGTAAGGTTTAAATTTGAGTCCTCGAACTGATTTCGTGGCTCGCCGTTGGATACGCTCCAGAGTGTCCTTATCCTTTTGGAGTATAGGAGGGAATACTATGTTTCCGTACTCTAAGTGGGGACGAATGAAACTATTGAAGATTATGTGAAAAGTTCTCCCGTCAAACTGACCAAAAATGCGCTTCAATGTTAACAGTGCAAGGTTTGCTCGAAAGGCATTTCTGTCACAGTTGGCGTAAGACTTTAAGTCGTAGGGCACCAGAACTTCTAAATCTTTTTCGACTCGGGATACTAATAGAGAGGAGTTTCCTAAGTTGTAACTGTAGTCTGAGACATGTCGCAGATGGACTACTTCACACTTTGAAGTGTTTAAGGTAAGTCCGTAATCGTCTGCTCAACGTTGAAGTCGAGTCAGATCCTCCTGAAGTGCCTGTATATCGTCTTGGTTGTGTATCTCTCTCCAAAGTTTCACGTCATCGGCAAAAAGTAATAAGTCTGACGATGCCTGTTGTGGAAGGTCATTTGCATAAATCAAGAGGAGAAGAGGTCCTACTGCCGAGCTCTGGGAGACACCATTAGGACATTCCATAGCCTGTGATAAATTGAAGTTGACCCTGACCTTAAAATGTCGTTTTAACATATATGAACTGAGTCAATCAATTAGAGGTGGTCTCATAACCAATTGTCTGAGCCTATTGATATAACATATATGGTTAACCCCATTAAAAGATTTTGAGAAATCAACGTAAATGATATCTACCTTCCCCTTGCGATCAAGGATGCTTGTCCATATGTCCACCGCAGTTAGCAGGTTGGTCATACAAGAGTAAATCTTCCTGAACCCATGGTGTTGGGGTGAGGAGAAACTTAAGAACAGTAGACAGTCGTGTATACCATCGTATATCAGGGACTCCACGATTTCTGAAGGTATAGAGAGAAGAGCCACCGATCGGTAACTTGAAGTTTCGCTGCGTCGACCTCCTTTGAAGATTGCTGTGATATGAGCCAGCCTCCAATTTTCTGGTAGTTAGCCTCGACTAAGCGTGTGTGAGAACATCACGCTAAGCGGTGCTGCCAGGATTGAAGCTGCTTCCCTCAGTGTAGCAGAGTGGACCATATCTGGGTCAGGAGAAGTGTCTGTTCTTAGATGCCTCAGTTTTTGGAACACCAATTCAGCGCTCAGTTTCACTACGGAAAGTCCTGTGCAGTTGCAGATGAAGCCGTCATCAGTATAGTTGATGTGGGTCGGTTGAAATGTCCGGGAGTATTGCTCAGCCAGGAGGTTAGCGGCGTCATCGTCATTATAGGTCAGGCCGTTAGGACCTGGCAGTTGAGAAAGTCCAGTTTTGGCTTGACGAAGAGAGGCTGTATAATGGAATAAGCTTTTCGGATTGGAAATAAATTTATCCATAAGCTTTAACTGGTAATGAAGCCTGTCTTCTCTTATAGCCTTCTTGCAAATTTTCCTTATATGTTTGCATTGCCTGTATGCACCGTTGTTGTCAGTTCGTTTGCATTCTTCCCAACAGTGCCTTTTGCGGTTTAACAAACGAATAGTGTGGTTCTTGATGACTGTAGGTTGCTTGTGGCTTTTGACGACTGTTTAGGGAACTGACTGCTGTGTAGCACATAAGACGGTGTGCAGTAAGAAGTTCCAATGAGCATCCACATCAATTTGAGGGTGAAAATCCCAACAGACCTATTTTAGATAGTCCTGTAGAGCAGACACACTCAACCGTTTGAAATTCCAGCGCCTGTTGTTGGTGGGATATATTAGCTCACTTTTGCTGAAAAAAATGAGGGCTATAACGTCGTGATCGCTTTTCCCCAGGAGAGCCAAAATTAAGAGGTTGTTAGATCTGTTTTTAAAAAATTTCAACGATAATTATGCGTTTAACCACGTTTATGAATTCCCTCCTATAATAAAACAACATATATTGGTTCAGATCCTGACATGTGTAGTAAGGACATAAAGCTTCCTCCCTATACGTTTTCTAGTATGCATCTTTCAATTTCTAGTCTTCTCTTGAATAAGTCAATTGACTGTGCGGACACCACCGTTTTGGATAAAAAGTCCTAAGAATCGATGATTAGGTGTGTAAACCTGTATGCAACGGGCATTTTGTTTGTACATGGTTTTTCTACTCGTATGTTACGTCCTCTGAGATATTTTGATCTGGTAAGAAGATAGAGAAAGGATATATTAGGTCCAAGATAATTTTTCACTATTCCGTACGTCGAAATCGGATAACTTCGGGTCAATTTACACTGACAACAAAAACCATCAAAGAGCTGTTAGCCGTCGCAAATATCCTTGGAATTTAAAGACGTTATAGCAATCCAATTAGAGAGAATTAAGCATGATTGTCTTATTGTATACCTGAATAAGTATCGTGAAATTGTCTTACTTCTACCCCAGCTATGTTTTTCTGCAGCGCTTTGATAGATACTGATCTTGGCAGGAGCTGTAAGAGTTGAGACTAGTTGCTTTGGTTACCCCACATTATATGATAACGTCCACCTAACTGTCTAAAAAGAACTCGATATCTTGAAATCGCGTTTATCGCTGACAATTTTGATAGGTCTACTGCCAAAATATTGAATGACGCGTGATGTCAACCAACGTTACACAAAGTAATACCTCTTTCTCTACTCAACATGCAGTTCATATGCCCCTTTCATATTAATTCTTTCTTTCAATTCTGTTATCGTGCCCATATCGTTTTAGTCCTGGTTAAGTGACCGATTTCTGAAATACCGTTGAGCAATTGGACTGTGACTGCTTACTGTGATCCAATTGTCAAAATGCGAACATATTCCGCGTCTTTTGGGATACTTATGTCTTTAGTTATATGCTAAACCAATCAGGCCTATTGTAGATGAACATCTAGGTCGAAGATAATTTGAATTAACACAGTCGTGTAATGCTGGTTTTCAAGTGCTTCAAAAATAAGGTTCGGAAGACAAATGACGTGGAAGATGGTAATGACATTAAGGAACAGAGTACCGAAGGTAGGCACAAGGGATGCAAGTGAGACCATAGATATGACTATTCGAAAAAGGAGAGTTGCATCCCACAGAGCGCGTCGTGACATGAAGATCATGCTTGAACGAGATCGTTAACGTAGAAGTGTCCGTCAAAATCAATAGTCTGTTGTTAACAAATCTATTTAATTTAAAAAGCTATTCACAAGTACGAAACTTTTCCAAAACATTTTCGCCTCCGATAGTACAAAGCCAACATAGTGGAGTTTTATATCACCCAAGGTGCGCGTTTCGTAGTAAACATGGGGTGGCGTACGAGGTATTCCGCTTATTCGGTTTTTAACAAAGATATGTGGAATCATCATCTGTCATATACTTTTTATTTCGTGATTTAAATTTCATGCTATTACTGCTAATTATGGCCCTCACAAAATTACACTACAATCGACTTATTTAAACATAGGATGTGGATATGACCACTACAAGACAGTTCATTGTATAGGCTCTTCATGAAGAAATATTCAATGTATGAGCAGCAGAAAAGTAAAAAGTGCATTTGCATCCCTAAAGCCAGTAAATAAATTGTTGTTTCAGACCGGTTTATTATTGATCAAGTACTCCGTTCCCTCGCACCATTTTCAGGGCTAGGCGTATGTCAAACATTACAATGGTGTAAGTTAGTCGATACGGTTGGGCTTCTTATGGCCCTATTTAATTCCCTTCACTCAACCTTCATAGCTTCGATGCGACTGAGTAGTGTATTTCAGTTTTCAATGTCAAAACAAATGTATAACAGAAATACATTGAATTTATCAACTAATGGGTGTTATGGTCAAACTTTTCTAGTTTGTTGGTGATATAAGAATCTAACCCTACTAAACTGCATATATTTGAGACACGGTGTGGTAATTTTGTCACTCAGAAGAAAGTTATGCGGTTTCCAACTCTTTATTTCATTGTCTTAACTACCGTTTCGTTTACCTCATAGTGTTCGGAATTCTGCATAACTTCTCAGTCCAGTTGCTAGATCGTAACTTATGAACGTACTTTACTGTGACAATGTAAATGTGGTATTATGTTTCTGCTGGTTTAGCGGATGGATGGAATATTAAGAAGAAAACGTATTGATGAGTGTAACGACCGAACTACCAGCATTCGGTTTGAACGCAGGACTGACAAACCAAAACTTGTTTGAATAGGTCAGACTACGATCTTCTGTATAGCTCGCCAAGCGTTTTTGAGACACTCGTATTAAATTATATCAAAAAACAAACTCTGTGCTCAATTCATACGGTTCTAATTTAAGACAGAACAAATTATATGAAAAATACAAAATACCTCAAACGGTACAGCCTGTGCTATACAGTCAGAAGTAGTACGCTAAACAATAAAAGAAACAGTCACTATCAAGGGATTTGATACCTGAGAATCAACAACTATATTCATAACAAACGGGATCAAATATCTATCTGCGGGGATTCCAGAAGTCCTCCAAGCAGACAGTCAAAAGTTTAATAGTCATACTGAATCATGCCCTGACTTTGAGCTTAGTCAAACACGACCTCACTGTCAATAGTCCGGCGACATGCAGTAAAAAATTAGGTAACAAAAAGATAATAAAAGCTCAAACGAGATCTGAACAAAGGTTAAAATATATGACAGGAGAAGAAATAAATGAATGAAAATATTGTCCAACAAAAAGGCTATGGAGTGATTTTCATCGTTCTCTTTCCGTTACAATGAGTCTCCGTTGACACTCATCCTCAGCCCAAACACCCAACTACCTCAAAATACCAATCCACTTATGCCTCAATAGTGCCCCAGTTTTGCTCCGATAAGACGCCTAAAAATAACCCTCCCAGGAATTGCGCTAACAGTTACAGATGCCTAGACACCGCTGTACAAAATAATGCTAAAATCTCTACACAAACCCACCAGTACTGCAGCACCCCTAACCCAAAACATGCATCTTTTCATATCAGTGGAATGCTTTACAACAAACATAGTGAACTGGCAGTACCCACTCATCCTAACGTGAAATGACACTCGATAAGAACCACACCTACATTTGATACTCGTAAGTCATATAGTGTGAGCCCTACAAGCTCTATGGACCAGCACACAACTACACACAACAGAAACACCTCTCCTGGCAACAGTATCAGGCAATCCTTCATCCCTTAACAGAAACATACTACCTCCCAAACTACCCATAATAAGACTAAAATTTCCCACCGCACACAAGGAAGCCATAACGTTGGCCTACTTGGGAGCCCATCTACTGACTCTAGATACTATCTAAACCAAGCTACCTCATACGACTCTTTAATCCCCCCTAATTCGACAAATACACCATCTCATCTTTTTGTATCTCTTTCCCCCTAAACGGTGCTGCTTTGGGGTCTCCAAATGTTGAGGGCGATAATCCCACTATTCTGAGACCATCTATATACTCCGACCTAATGGGGAGTGGCACACCTTTATGAACGTCAATAGCTGTCTCTAGTCTTAAAAGATCCTTGACTGAACCTCCTGATCACTCCTCGAACAGACTACTTAACCATCCAACTCTACCTTTCACGCTTAAACATACTTCTTTCACCAAGCTAACCTCCAACCACCTTTCTCGCATTAACCCTGTTGGTAATAAACTAAACGCGCATCAATATGGAGTCCACACTCCCAATCCTTCTTTAGCACATGGCGAAACAGACGATCCACTGGGTTTGCAACATACCCTTCTACTAGACAAACACTCACCGTACTTGACACTTATGTTAATCAACGTTCGATCTGTACAAAGTAAGATGACACATCTACGCACCCTACTAATTTTAAACAACCCCTCACTTGCTTTGATAACGGAAAGTTGGCTGTCCTCCGATATCACAGACACATATCTACAAATAAACACCTATGAGCTCTTCCGTTGTGATCGAGTCAACAAGAAGGTTGGTGGTTGTCTTGTTTATGTATCTAAAAATCTGAAAGCGGAAACCTATAGCGACAACATCCTCAGCAAACTTCCTGATTCGATATGGCTCACTGTGCACACTCATGAATGTAAAATACTAATCGGATGCATATATCGAGCTCCTAACACACCTAGCTCAACTGACACAATTATAAGTGAGTCATTTTCTCAGGCTGCCTCGCTTGACTTCACTTACAAAATTGTTTGTGGTGATTTCAACCTACCCACCATCAACTGGACGACACACTCTGGCCCATTGTACTTTGAAGGCATACTAAGGTCCTTAGACATACACGGTTGGCAACAACATGTACACCTGCCTACACGAAATAACATTCTTGACTTGATATTCTGTCATAATGCGACCGTAAAATAGTCCTCTGCATCCTTCCGATTCTTGCCATGTGCAACAAATTAAAGACATTAAATACACATTTCCAACATAGAGAATATGCGAACGTTGACTGGGAAAACTTTCGATTTCTAATAAAGCACTCTGACGTGAACTGAAAAGGACGTACTATATATCAAAAGACTTCAGTGTCTTGCGCCAGATATACTCTGTACTTGAAGGAGTGCAAAGTCAGCACAACAAGCATAAACAGGCAGAGAAACATACTGGGCTCACTGCCACATCTAAAACTCAAGCCTTTTGTCGTCTCCTAGCAAAGCGCATAAGAAAGAACGAAAATCACAACGTTAACTCCCTATTGCACGATGGAGTAACGTATAATGACCAAACCATCATATGTGAACTAGTAAGTGAATGGTTTTCCCATAATGGGAATACATCTCATGTCACCGATATCAACACAAAGAGCACCTGCAAAAATTATCTTAGTACCATAAACTTCGACATTAGGATTACACTTATCCCCATTAAAACCCTTAAGCAAAATGCGAGTTCTGGTGCCGATGACATCCCCTCAATCCTTTATAAAATGTCAGGTTTGGACATACAGACGCTATTACTCAAAATATACACATTATCTTTAGAGACAGCTACATATCCGGAAATATGGAAGATGACGTATGTTCTTCCCAAACACGAATTCGGACCGAGAAACCTGGTCAGAAACTACAGACCCATAAATAACACGTCACTTATATCACGCATAATGGAAAATGTGATAAAAAATCAACTATCTGATCACCTACTTACGGAAGATTTAATAGACCCGTCACAACACAGCTTCATTAGAACAAGGTCGTGCAGTACATGTCTGATAGACTTCTTTAACGAGGTTACTCGCATACGTGACCAGAAGAAACTAGTGGTTATACTATATTTCGATATTAAGAAAGCTTTCGATAAAGTACCTCATAATCTTCTAATCCACAGACTTAAGTCAGTTGGAATTATAAATCTCCTTTTGCAATTGATCAAGTCTTTTCTTACGGACAGATACAGGGCAGTGCCTTGGGTCCATTGCTTTTTAAAATCTGCATCAAAAGTATATGCAAGTGCTTTAGCACAGGTAAGACCTACCTCTATGCCGGTGACTTAAAAGTCATCTATAAAACCGACACTTGCGATGTACGTAGTACTATGCAAACAATCCAACATGAACTCAACATGGTAGACGACTGGTACAAACGCCGGAGGTTAGAGCTCAACACAGAGAATGCGGCTGGTTATGTACAAGAGACACGAGTCTACTTTATAACGACTATAAACTTGATAAGTTGTACTGCATAAACACTTAGCACGACTAGAATTTTAACACAATTAGGTGGAGATTAGAACTGGTGTGCAGAGTGAAAGCGACGTCGCTTTATAAAGTATTTTGGAAACTGCACTGCTAAAGTATAAACCTAATCATCATCTCTGCAAGACATCTCCACGAATAAACTGAGATTCACTTTTGTCGACTTCATTTATTTAACAACCCTAATTGAAAAACATGTAGAATTGTTCTCGCCTCCTCCATCGTTAGGTATTTCTCCGCGTTAAATATTGAATATCTATTTTCCGAGTAGTCTCGTGCTTAGCTTTGAGGATTGTGTGGTTATGGTCCAATACCACTACACTACTCTCCCACCAGAATCAACGTGATGTTGGTTCGATACCATATTGGATGGGATTGTCGCGCGCCGGAGGTTAACAAAAATAATAAAAGTCCTCCGGGTATTGATCAGCTGAAAGTCAAAAAGGCGGAAGCATCTGGTTGGGAAATACATGTAATAATTTTAAAATGTCTGCTTTATTGCTTAACACGCTTGAAATGAAAATGTGGGCTATCAAATGGGATGATAAGAATAAAAGGATTCAGTGTAGAGACATTTTAATAAGTCGCCGTAAGATGCGTGTTAATAAATTACCTTTTAGGTAGTACATATTTTGTGTTGAGAAATATAAAAAAATTTTATAGAAGTGTTAATATTGGTACTAATTTTGGTCTAAATTATGAAATAAAATGACGTCTATGCCTGTAAGCTGTTCATATGAGTTGATTTTCAATTTTATTTGTATTAGTAGGCTAACTGAAAGAACAAAAGTGTTGCCGTGGAGAATAATTCCAACTAGTGTTCTGGCTACAGATAATGCCTATAAAAATGGCGTGTACCTGCTGATACAGAAATATATGGATCATTTGTAAGACAACGATACAGCATCGCACATTACAACGGTATAAAGTTCGGGTTTCCGAACAAAATATAGTTCAGCGAGACTAGACCAACTGCGACGGAGTGTGGGACTGCAATAGTTATACGTCAGTCAACAAGCAACCAAATTCAGCCAGTTACAACACAGTAAAGTGTATGTGGATGACATTTAACTGACAAGAAATAGACGAGATATGATTCACATTACGTTGCGAGTATATTTGATGCAGGGTAACAAAGCTTTCCAACACTAACCACCGTCTGGTTTTCGTAGCTCAGGTATGCACGTTTGTCCAGTCTTCTTTGGGGGGAGCTTTATCTACTACTATGCATATATTTTTAAGATGTTTATTGAGTTCACAAAGCCCTCAGCTTTTAAGGCTGTCATTAAGTTAGACTAGACAGGATATCTGGGCCACCGATCCTTTTTCCTTAAGCCTTTCTAGTCAAAGAACTTGCGGCATCGTACAGCGTTTTGGTATATTCTATCTTTCTTTGTCAAAAGGGAGTGCTTTTGAGATACTATGGACGACAGCCTTGTGAAGAGCTCACAAAAACTTAGACAGCTTTGAATTCTACGAAATTCACAGCCTCATATACTTTTTGGCTTGTAAGTCGCCTTACATAGTGAGCAATCAGATTAGTGACAAGAGATCAGATAAGTAATGCCAAATCTTATTCAGTGTCGAGTTAGCGACATTAAGTCCAATTTCGTAGATTATGATGTCACTTAGGACGATGATATTTACAGCCTTGATAGTGGCGTAGAATCAAACGTCCATTTCGGTTCGATGATGGAAAGGTTGTTTGGTGGTAGATAGTTTTTTCTACTGGGGCAGCTGTTACATTTTGCTGGGCGAGTCAGTACCTGTAGCGAACTGTTACTCGAATTAATTACATAACACGGTGTACATTAGAGTTGCCTACTGACCCCATTTTATTTGATCTTGTCATTAACAGCTGTTTAAAGATAACATGGTTATTTCCTTTTTCAGGAATTGATCTTTGGCCACAAGATCATCTAGTTGATTTGCAGCAAACAGATGAAGTAGTCTTAATTGGTGAAAACGTTGACGAAATGAAGTATTATGATTGGCTTAGGCAATAATTCGATACTGACTGGGATGTGATTATCTTTGAGGCTTGCGTTCGTCAATGTCTGAACTAGTGATAAGGAGTGAAGTAGTGGAGCACATTGACATATCCACTTAACTAGGAAGTCTCATAAGCCCTGCTAGGGTGGTGTCTGGCGAAATATAGGGACGGATTAAGAAAGCCAAGTGCGGTTTCGTTAACTGACCTTGTGTTGTCAGTGACATATTCATTAAAAGAAAGGATGACTGACCAAGTGAAAATTCGCCTTGTTAAACATATGACTGTGAATTGTGACTTCGAAAAATAGAGGATGTACGTAGTTTACGGCTATTCGGTTATGGACGCTAGGAAAGCCCTGTCCGCATATGTTGTGCTGTTCAAATAAACGGCCCTGAAGCTAAGTACAGGGTTCAAGGCAGACAGAAAATTGGATGATGAGATTTGAACCTTTGTAAACTGCGGTAGTTGGGTCACGTCCTATATATGCGTAACAGTTGCCTACTTTTGAGTACGATGTTTGCCGGCATACACATTGGGAGAAAAACAGGAGTGGCCAAACGAAAATGTTTCATCAGTTCAGTTAGTCATCGCTAGTTGAGAAGAGTCACTTAGTTAGATACTGTCCATATGGTCATGGTTCGAGCAACTGGTTGGTTGGAAACGTTTGCCTCCACCGCCTAAGATAGGTTACAATTTGTCTTCTATAATATCATGAGTTTCAAAACTATACTGTATATTTATTGGTCACGTTTTTCAAGCCAAACTTTATTTGTTACCATTGAAACTGTTAATGCTTCTACTATTCCGGGATTTGTCTCGATAATTTCTCCTAGCCGCTTTAATGTTGTTTGACGACTTGGATTGATTAACATGTCCCAGGTCCTACACCACGGACGACTTGCTGACTCAGCGACGAAACTGAACATACTGGTTTACTGTATATGGATAAAAATCGCATAACTGGTTTCGCGAACATAATAAGCATATATTTAAATAAAAGACTGTCAGCTATTAGGTTTTATCAGCCTGACGTAAGATGATTAAGTGATGCACAAATTTTTCAAAGAAGACAACAGGAGTAGCAAAAAATTCCAAGAGAAACCATCCATATTTGCTCCTAAGTAATGAATTCATTCACCACATGGTATACGATTTGTATCTGCTCCACCCCGCCCCAATATCTGGCGGGCTAATATTCCGGCAATCAGAGACTGTGCGATCTCTACTGATTGGTCGGTTGACGCGGATGGATCGATCGAAGACGAATGGATTAAGTTTAAGGCTACATTCGAGTCCGTAACGTCGCCGTTTATCCCATGGTCAGCACGTAAGCTATCGCACTGCCCTCCATGGATTAATAAGGAAACCCGTAAGCTGTTAAAGTGTAGGAAACACTTCAGGGACTTATTCTTGTTGACAGGTCATGCATCTTTTAAGTGTGAGTACCAAAAACTCCGGAATATTTGTAAGAAAACAATAGCTGAATCCCGTGCTACTTACGAACGACAGTTGGTATATGATAGCCGTACTTGTCCAAAACTATTGTTTTCGTATGTTAAACGGCAAATAAAACGTAGTGATAGTATTCCCCCATTATTGTTACACGATAATTCAGGTTTACTAGCTGAATCAGATCGAGCAAAAGCTGAGACATTTTCAAACTACTTTAGCGAAGTCTACTCTACGTTTATTGTAACAAATACTTGTCCCAATTACGCCGAGATACCAGCCATTGAATCTGTACAGGTAACTGAAGAAACTGTCCTTCCGTTGATAATTAACCTCAAACCTGGTAATATACCGGGTCCTGACGGGTTACATCCACGGCTGCTGTCATCTCTTGCGGACATTATTTCAAAACCGCTCGTGACACTCTTCAACATGTCACTTTCACTCGCTCAACTCCCTAGGGATTGGAAAGATGCTATTGTCAGTCCTATATTGAGGGATGATCAGAGACAGATCGTATCTAACTATCGGCCTGTCACTCTGACTAGCATTGTCGTTAAGTTACTTGAAAAGATAATTCGGGTTAGGTTGCTAAGCCACATAGATTCACACAATCTGTTAGCTCCTGACCAACATGGATTTCGTGATATGCGTTCATGCTTGACTAACTTACTTATTGCGAGAGAGGATTGGACAGCAGCCTTAGATAAAGGTCTGTCTGTCGATGTTATATTCATAGATTTTAGCAAAGCATTTGACAAGGTTTCACACTCAGGTCTTATGCAGAAGCTCACAAGCTTCGGAATAATAGGTACTGTGCAGGAGTGGATAGGAAACTTCTTACGTGACCGCAGACAGAGAGTGAGAGTCAATGGGACGCTATCCGATTGGAAGCCGGTCAAAAGTGGTGTACTCCAAGGCACCATATTAGGCCCTCTGCTCTTCCTTCTCTACGTAAATGAGTTACCGCTGTTGCTTAGGTCGTCGACATTATTATTTGCGGATGATGTCAAAATATGGAGAGCAATAAGAGGTGAGGCTGATCATCTGGATCTCCAAGCTGGCTTAGACGATTTAGTTAGATGGTCTCTAGGTTTGGGCTTAGAAATCAATTCTAGAAAGAGTGTGCTAATGCACATCCGTCACGGTAATAGTTACCATAATACTATTGGTGGTAAACCTCTTCTATGCGTTCAAGAACATAAAGATTTAGGAGTAATGATAAGTCATGACCTAAAAACAACTACGCACTGCAACGCAGCCGCTGTCAAAGGTTTTCGTGCGTTGTGGTCACTTCGCCGAGCGTTCAAATCCTTTGACGAGGAAATGTTTCGAATTTTATATCCCACCTATGTAAGACCACATTTAGAGTACTGTATTCAAGCAGCTAGCCCATGTCTGATAGAGGATACTACCTCACTTGAGCGTGTCCAGCGTGTTGTAACGAAATTAGTGAAGGGTCTTTCTAAACTCCCTTACGATGAGCGTTTAAAACGCTTAAACCTTTTCCCCTTGTCGTATCGTAGGACTCGAGGTGACCTTATACTGGCATTTCGTATCTTTAATTATGATTTGGGTGTTAATATGTCTTATCTTTTTGCTCCCTCCAGCACTAATAATCTTCGAGGTCATAGCAAGAAGGTTCATAAACCACGATCTAATAAACTCAAGGTGGGGTTCCGTTTTTCTCATCGAGTAGTCAATGATTGGAACGCTTTGCCCGATCAAGTGGTATCAGCCCCATCAGTGAATATTTTCAAAGAGAAACTGGACCTTCACTGGAAGCCAACCTGTTAGGATTAACACAGGTTCACTAACCTACTATCCTTATTACTGAAGACTGAAGACTGAAGACCACATTTTGTTTGAGCACTTGAATTTTGGAAGCATACCAAGCTGTAATATTTGAACTTATGTAACTAAATTTCGTGCTACTTCAGTTATATATTGATGTTAATATGAGTGCATTTTACGGTTTTAAATAAATTATTAAATCATAGGAATTCGAACATTCATAATTGTTTTCTACCTTTTCCAAAATAATCTATTCAATCCGATCTATGCTGAGTTCAAAAATATACTACGGAGCTTAAGGTGCCTCAATCTGGTGAGTGGACTGTGAGTTAATGTTATCTCATAACATTGTTGAGTACTATGGTCATTTTTGCTCCATATGCAGTATGTACCTTTATATGGGTTTATAGGGCTTCAGCTTGACGACCTTGTAACACAGGTAAATTTTTATTTTTTGAAAAAAGGTTTGTCTGGCATATTCTCTGTAATCCGTTAGCTGAATTCACACTTCTTAAAATTATAATAGCTTACAATTTCGTGTGAAGGGCGACTTATATATCTGTTTACATTTATGAACTCCTGCACAGTTTGTGGTGGTTCGACCCAGAGAGTAAGAGTTTTATGATATTTGGAAGCATTCAAGTCATTGTATTAACTAGTAGTGCTTGAAGCAGTGCAATTTAAGACGATAAGAACTAGACGACCACGAACGAACGTATTGTATTTAGAATCCGAAATCAACCAGCAACCAAGTACAAAACAATAATTACTTCATACAAACACCACAACTGCCACAGCTTAAATTTGAATCCGAATTCCTGTAATCGATCGTACCTATTCTCCTTAGATTCATCGTATGTCTGTTAAACTTTGCTTTGGATACGGACTCCATATGATCTAGAATATGCTCATTAGTGTCAGAATTAACAACCGAAATCGGTTGTTGTACTTAACCTGTTTATGAACCACAGATTTATTGACCTTTTGATCTGCACTGTTTTATCAGATCTTCCACAGATTGTGGAAAAGGAGTTTATTAACGAAGATTCTGAATGACAAAGTCATATATTACCCACGGCGAATTGCTCAGCAGTATACAAACTAATTGAATGTATTCAATTTTATCACATTTAAAGCCTTTGGCATTTCAAAGTACACATAGCTTAGCGAGTGAAATTTACCACAAGATAAACGCTTACCGAATTTGCGCTCACCCCCGTGACCTGCTTTGCAACTCCTCGATAAAATGTTACCTACCTGATCTCGAGAACTCATTGGATTGGGATAATTACGTAATGTAGTGACATTCCTGATGCTCTTAAAGTCAATTTCACGCACCGCCTCATAATTAATACACTCAATTTTAGCATCTTGAAAAGAACACTTCGAAGTTTGCATGGGCCGTCTTTTAAGATTAAGCATGTTAATCCTTGCAATCAATCGATCATGCAGCTGGACATGAAGTTAATCACCAAAATTGCCTTTGGTAGCTTGTGTTTGCGTTCCGTGGATAAGTTCTCCAACCTTTTAATTACTCTGACTTTTCGTTTTACGAAAATTTGCCCTTTCACAACATTTGATATTAGTTCGCTTCTAATTGATTTAATAGTAATTCCTTGAGAGTTTCATAGGGAAGTGCACTAGACTTATCTGAAAATGCTAAAGTTTTTAATAAGCTGTAGGCATCCTTCCCGATGAATGTGGTGAAATGAGCCACAATTTTATCGTTCTTAACATCTTTCATGGTTATAATTCAGATTTAAAACCTTTTCATGTAATCTTCGAAAGCTTGAAAGTCTGAATGTATTCCTAACTGTTCCGTCACAAGATTCTGCTCGCGACGCCAATATGATAATTAAAAGTACTCAAATCACTGCATTAACTAGGAATTCCCGAAACAGTAAGATTGAAGACAAATAAAACTGGATGAGCACAAACGAACGTATTGTATTTAGAACTCAAAACTAACCAGCAATCAAATTCAAAGCAATCATTAGTTCATACAAACATCACAAGTGGCCAGTGGCTCTTCTCGATCTTGAAAAAACATTCTTAATTTCAGTAACTTGAATTTTATGCTCTGTCGACGAGCTATTTCAACTAACTAACTTTGCGCGCTAAACTGAGTATCAGCATATTAAGCAACAAACCCGTTTATAAATAGAAGTCAGACGATGTTCCATAGGCAAAAGATAAATTTCAGTGTTAATCTCGCTCAGGGTTTCTGTCAGTGTACAGCTAATTGTAGGATCCAACGCTGATGCATGGCACTGTTCAACCCTCCTTTTGACCTTTAACACCGAAGAGGGATTGTTGATTGACCATATTGCACCTTAAGTTTTTAAAAAAGGATGTTCGAACTTTATAGGGATCTCTAAGACAAACGCCTTTGTGCAAGATAATTTGAAATTATTATCCTTATCCAGCAAAACAGAGTTAGCATTATATCAATAACCATCAGTGCATTGTAACATTTTAAGTGCCGAAGTGTTTTACAAAGATAGTTAATATAATCAATTCAACTGAAATGTGAAGTAAGCTCGGTTTATATTGTGCAAGTGTCACTGGGACTCATTTTGTATAGTCTGTGCGTTTCGATCACACTCAATATTTTAGATATAGCTGGTAGAAGGCTTATGGTCAAATGACTGATTCTTCTGTTAAAATGTTTGAAATTCTTCTTAATTCTTTACTGAACAAACAAAAGGGCATATCTGAAAGTATTTTAGAAATATGGTCTTTTATATGTGTCATCAGAGTGAAACTGATGTTTTTAATGAAGATATACGAAGTTTCGTTTTGTTAGTAGCGATTTTAAAATCTCATCAGAAATGTAAACATTTTCAAAAAGATGAAGGCGTTCTGTGAATAAAAACGCTATCTTTCAATCTCCCAAACTTGAACAACACATAGCTTTTATATCCACCTAAACTGGGATTGATGGGATGTCATGGTATTATTATAGTTAAAATCTACCACCCGATAGTCCATAATATGAAATTACATTTGACATATTTCCTGTTAATATCGGATAGTCGTTTTGTATTTAGAAGACTGACTGAACGTAAAACAATTAATTACGATTGTCAGAATTTACTATTTATAAAGTCTAATTTGTTGACAAAAATAAGAATTAATCGGCAACATCGATAGACTGACATCTGATCGTGAAACGATACTCAGCCAATCACTGTTGATTCACTTGAAAGAGCTTGCTTGATTGATGAAATAGAAACCCAGAGCAAGATGTATGACCGATATCAAGGTTTTTATTTTCGTCTTTTTACTTGGCTTTCTTATGTAACAAGTGAAGTTGATTATCCCAGCAAGCCTATAGAAAAAGGTAACTAGATTTAGCTGGGCGTAGAGAAAAGCGTTATGGTAAGGTCATACTTACATTCGTATAACCCTACAAACTCATAAAAATATTTGATAGCAGAGGAAATCACGCTCTAAAAACCAACAAAAGTTTCAGATATTTCAGGCAATTTTCGTCCTTAGTGGTTGGGAATTATGTTTCTTTTCGTACCTCATTTCTAATGAGCAGTTTGTACGTATGTACTCAAAAAACTGGTGACTTACTTTAAGAAGTTAAATAACGTTCTGATACGACAAAAGTTGAGGCTTGTAAAATTTTATTGCTTAATACTTGTTAGTTTTATTATTTCTTCACTCACCAAATCTGTTCTTTTAGGCAAGTTCAACCAGGATTCATGAATGTCAATGACTTGATTTCAGCCAATGGTGAAAAGGTGTTCAAAATGCTGACGACTGCCTCTATCTCCAGTGATTCAAATTGTGTTTTTCACAGTCTTTATAGTGAACCTTCAGAAATAACAGTCTTTGAGGGTCTCACTGCCAAAATTCGAGGTATTTATTTCACTCCTTAATTTTTAAACACAGTAGGTTGCTTAAAAATTCTTAGTTCATATACATTTGAAAATTGTCCGAAGGGATTTCGAGCAATTTTCCTTAGGTAGTTTAAACCAAAAACAATGTGAAAACCATTGTATATCGGCCTTAGAATTGGTCTAGCAATAGCAGTTTTTATGTGTTGATAAGATACTATTCTATTAAGATTACTTTATCACCTGGATTCCCTCAAACAAGAACATACTACTCAGCTATCAACCGATAAGATTTTAAAACATGTTTAAAAAGTTTACAACTACGTAATCTGCTGAAAATATGAACTGCATTTGGTGTCGTTATCTAAATCTTTTGAGATACGTTTCCTGTAGTTATTGGTACAAATAGAAACCAGATAAGTCACTGTGAGCCATATAACAGTCCAATATTAGTTTGTTTGTATTACGCAACTATGGCGTTAGATGCGACACAAGTTGAAGTTATTTCAATTTCAAACTGACCAAAAAATGTCTGATGAAAAGTGTATATAATGTTTGTCAGTCTCAAGTTCTGCTAACCCAATGTGAATTCATGTGACCTGTCTATGGACTTCACGCAATCTGATAAAAACCTGTAAAATAAACACTTGCAACAGACCGAAGTGCTGTAAATGTCCACTTTGGTTGATTAAATTGTTTATGAGGGTTATTAGTCATAATTAATAGATTTTTGTTTTTATACTGAATTTTACAGTAAGACATGGGTTATTTAATTTGGGTTTTTAAAAAGCTTTACTAATAATACATGTATTTAAAAGTACTTTCACTTCTATAAATGCAATATCTTGGGTTGGTAAACAAAAAGTTTTGGTCCTTGTTAAACGACGTCACGACTAAAAAAAGGACAAATTCAGAGCATCTTAGTGACGATCAGATATCTCAGATAATATACTTGCTTGAGTTTGAATAAGGGCTGTAATGATGTTAAAGCTTTTTAAACATCAAATGTGCTTGTTCATTTTGCGTTCTTCTGAACAAATAGTGAAATTAAAAAGTGTTGATAAGCTTTTATGGTCTAAGAGAAGCAAAATATTGCACAACAAACACTTTGAAATGTTTTTAAATTCATGGACCGTAAGTGATCCTTGTTTCTTGACCATATTGTATCATTTTGAATGTTATAGCTATATATTTGTCTAGTCTAGCTAACCAGTGTCGTTTCTATTGCATAAGAAATTGTCGAAGGAACAGAACTAATATCCAACGAACAGTGATATTTAGGATTAAATCGTGAAGCATTCACAATAAGGCCCGGCCAACAATGTGAAGTATATTTAGTTTATCGGAGAGTGAGTATTTAAGATAGATAAACATAGATGAATGGACTGTTCAAATTGTTTTGGCTAGGTTATGGCTAGTTAAATCATGTCAAGCATTTTATGAATCAAATCTGTACTGCACAATTGAAACTGGCTTTATTATAAATTTTTATACCCAAGAGGTGGGAAACAGTGATGGAAGATCCATTTCTCCGGATGAAGCCGCACCCAAGGAAATTCGCGGACAAATGGATAAAGAAGATGCCGTAAGAAAAGTAAGTAAATGAATCGCGTTATTATTATTTAAAACATTATAGGAACAAAAAGCAAATGAATGCTTGGTCGTATAGACAAATATTTGTATTACACTCAATCCAACTAAAATCTCTCCGATGTGTTAGTAAGGAAGTATGCTTGTTTCGGTGCTGAGTCAATTGCATTCGATTGAGATGATTTTTACTGCCTAAATCCACACAGCTTTGCATAACACACTCCCTTTGGTAGTTGTGCCATAACGACCATTCACTTTCATTTGGATGGGAATCCTGGTAACAGTTTAATAGTAACGATGTAAAATAGTAAAGCTTAAAACATATAAATAGATTTAGGTTATTTTAGCTGAAGGTGGTTTTTTATTTGATATTATAAAACGGCTCATTGATTGACCGGGACTTCTGGAATTTTTAAACATAGAGTCCTGTGATTGTATAGAGACCTCAGTTTTCATGATCCCACAGTGATTTTTGTTTGTTAAAGGCCTGCTATGTGATGATCTGATAGATCGACTACAAGAATATGCAACTATGATTAACAACTTTAATGACAGGATAATGAACTTTTAATGGGTAGTTATTGCAAGCCAGTCAAAAGCATATATCAATATATATTACACTGTGTTTTTAATAGTATTTAAACTCTGACAACGTTAATATCTTTCTTACATTCTTCAGTCCACGAAATCGAAAGTTACTTGTTCATTAGACTATTGAGAATGAACTACTTTAAAATGTCCAACATCTCACCTGTAAATAGCTCAGGAACTCAGAATGGTCAGAGACAGTACAATCTATGTGTACAGCAAAAGCCTGATTTGTTTCTTTAAATAGGAATGGTAGAACAGTAATGATTTGAATAATAAAATTCTAAATCTGATACGAGGAAAAATTGCCAGTTTAATTGAGTTGTATCGCCATTTTCATGTTTCAGAAAAAAACCTTTCCCATTCAACAGAGATAAGTACCGACAACACTCAACTTTCTTAACGATGCAAATTGTTATACAAAATACTTGAAACGATTAAATAGCCAAAAATGATTAAGTGTCTTAAAATAATGGCAGCACATACCTTAGTTTCGTATGACATTTTTGTGGTCAATTTTGTTTACTAATCATTTTGTAAGCATTTATTTTTTGAGATTTTCACTTAAGTATTTAAAAGGATCATTCTTTAAATGATTATGAATTTATTCAGTTCCATGTGAACCAATGCTATTAGGTCTAGTTTTAGCTTTGCTTAATTTCGTGTGTACAGATTGATTATTTCTCTCACTGATGTTGATTTTCGCTACAATAATGTATCAAGATAACATAAAATATGAACATTCTTGAAGTTTATGATTTATCGGGTACAAAATACAGTTTGTATTAAGTAAACGTTGATTGGAACAAATGTTTAAGTGAATAAACATGTATTGTCAAACATATATTTGTAGATGATTTCTGTATAAATTACAAACAGCTGTAATAGTAATAAAGAATTTTATTAACTGTAATAATAATGATGATAAGAAGGACAAGAAAAGTAAGTTTATTTTTAGTAGAAGCTGTTAAAATAGAAATGTTAATTTCGGGAGATTTTTTCAACCTTAAACATTAGGGACATTTCATTGAAATATCCAACACATTTTATTAAAAAAAGGAAACAAATTATACACAACAGCTAAAATACAGTACGAACCTGTAGTTCCCAAATTTGTTTCTTAAACAAAATCATATTCTTTAAACTTCCAGTAGAAAATGTAGGCTAAATTAGCTTTCATATATGGATTAACATTACCCAACACATCAGTTTTTGTCTCATTTCTTCAGGTAAAAACTAGTGTCCTAACATCGGTAGTTAAATATTTCACCTTCTGCTTAATAAAAAGTTTAGGAGCCTTTTACTGTGAAGTACTATTCAACATATTCAGTGGTCATTTACTATGAAATGACAATTTTTTTAAATTTGTGGAAATGCTTCATATTAATTATTTCTTGATACATGTAATCTATCTGGAGTGTAATATGTTGGATGTATAAACTGAACTAACTTTTCAGTTTAATCTCTTACAACCAGACGACTCTGTAATAGTTCAAGGTTCTATGATTCACTTCAACTGAAACAGTACTTATTGTAGATTGAATAATTAAGCGGTGAATGAGCTTTAGTGGTTTTATTATTTGCTTATGGTTTAAAATAACCCATTCTGAGGAAGTTTGGTGTGATAATACTCTTAGATTCACTGAATATTACCATTTTTCCTCAGAATAAGTTGCTCTTATTATGAGCACAACTTTATTTTCCCAAGTATTATTATGATATACCCTGTTTCAACTTCAAGAATTTGTTTCTGTTTTGAACTGATGATTAGTATAAATATAATATTCATCACGTTTCTATTAATTAAAAAACCAACCAGATACTGTAACCTTTAAGTATTATCAGATGTCACATGATTCATACTTTTTAACCTTAGTCGACTGAGGATATACTTGTTCACTGTCATAAATGGGTAGCTCCTAACCTACGCATTCCCAGTGCCATTTCTATAATTTGTCAAACAAATCAAAGCAAAGAAGATTATTGATATACGTCTATTTCTAAATGTAATGTCGTTTTATAAAAAAAAAGTTTTCTCGAAGTTTTTTTGTTTATCAGAGATGTGGTAAAATTCCTCTTATCCATGTATGTGTTTTACTAGTGTATGATTAACATTTTACCAAAACTTAAAAGAACTATTTATACACATTTCATGTTAGTCAAGTGATTTAGTTAATTAGATGAGAACTCTAAACATGATTTTTAAATTTACACAATAATATAATTCCTCTTTATGTAGTACATCTATGAGAATCCATTAATAACTATTCCTATGAATTAGCAGCTTACATTATTTCAGTAGTTCTATATATTATTACACCTTATATTTTCAACTACTGATTTCTAAATGTCTGAATAATTATTTTAACTTTATCAAAGTTCAATTGATAATTTCGAATCTATATTTTAAGTTGTAATTTACTTTGGATCGTTCATTTTATAATCGTTTCGTAATCTTTTCTGAAAATAAACTCGTAAATATTTAACAGATCACAACAAATTGCTCGAAACACTAGAATTCATTAATTTTTCCTGCAAAATCGCCAAAGGATCTTGAGACATAATTTAAGTGTCAAGAATATCATCTGTAATTTGATTTATTTAGTTTTCTCTTATGAAATGATTTAAAAAAGAATAACGGCATAATCTGTTAGGAAACTTCTACTACAGCAGTTTAATAAACACCTAGTATATGTCTACTTTTTGCTATCTATAAAATATCTAGTTACTGTGTTTTGCTAAATTTGCAACTTTGCACTTTCTGTTAATAAGTATTCAAAAGTTTTGGTTTTGATGACTTTTGTGAAAACATTTTCCAAATTCCTAAAGTATCAATGACAATAACTATTTGTTCAACGTATGATCACTTAGCTTCTATTGCAGAAGAGCTGAAACCACAACGACAGATAACAATAATTAGTAATTGCTTTTAGAAAAGTAGTTATACAATAATTATTGATGAATTTTCAAATAATTCATAAATGACGAACAAATGAACTTTTCATTGTATATGATTTTGTCATAGATAAGCTTTTGAAGGATGTACTTTTAGCTTTTGTGGTTATACTAATAAAAAAATCTTAACTGAAAAGCACTTAGTATTTATTTAATGTTTCAAATATCAGCACTCGTTAACTGAACACTTAGTTATATATTATTATTTATCCCTTAGATGTTATTTTAACTATGATCATTTAGATAAGTTTAATGTCGTTTGTAAGGTCATATGGAGAAAAAATCGGACACAAAATCGCTGAAATCTTACTATTTTATTCTTGCACATTGTTATGATAAATCGAGGTAAATTTTTCAAATCTATGTTAAATTTTGAAATAATTTATTAAAAAAAGGATGATCAAGAGTGAATGCTATGATGACGTTATATTAAAGCTGAAGTTAATATCATAGTTTAGAGAACAAGTTCTCGAAGTTAGCGTTTTATGGGAAGGTTTTTGCTGAGGGATTGAGTTGCTAAGCCTCCACCTGTATCCGAGCTTGTGACCGGCAGTAACCTTAGAAGGGCTCTAGGTGGATGTATTACCAGAAAGTTTCAGACATCAAAATGAAATTGCAGTTCTAACTGGCCAATGACACTGAAAACTATCACCAACTAAATAAAGTTTTTTAATAGATAAAAATCATATTTATAGTAGTTATAAAATAAGCAAATCAAGACAAGGTTTAGACAGTGTTACATTTAATCTGATCTAGACATATGCAGATATGAAAAGTAGTTATTTAAGTACCAGGTATTTATAACGATTAAAGTAACTAAAAATGTTTAACAAGACGTAATTATTTCTATATTCTGGAAGAAATGACAGAATTCAGATCAATATATGGGTATAATCAGGTTAATACAAAAGTAAGAACGACATTGGAATGAAACTGTGTGATAGTTAGTTGATGTTATCGTATTTCTGAATCAAATAGAAAACGTAATTTGTTGAAAATGAATTAAAACCATTCAGATAATATTGAATGTATTAGGGTTCATCATATTATTTATCCGATGATCGAGTATTCTTCCACTTAATCAGCACTGTTGTTACATTCGATGCAATAAATAGACGATGTTTTTACATGTTCATTACCGAAATTGCCTTGAGTTATGACCACACGCAACAATCCTACTGACATTCTTATTATTCCAGCCTCAAATAAGTTTGGCAAATAATAAAAGATAACTGGAATTGTTTTGTACAGAGAATTATGTACCAATATGTTACTTACATTCATCTTTAGCGATACTGAGTAAAATGAATTATGATTACTATATGCCTATAGAGTGTGGAATATTATTTGTATGATATCAATTAACTTTCGTTCGAGTAAACTCATTATAACTTAATTTTATGCATTGTTTTTAATAACATAACCAGACAGGAATAATCGATTTATTTTACTAGTCAAAATTATAATGAACTGAGTTGTGTATTCTGCCTAAATTTTTAAACAAATTTGAAGGACTTCCCTTGGATTTGCGTCGCAGTCATCTATCAGACTTAAGTGATGTAAAAGTCTTGAAAGTGGCTTTACAAAATAACCGTTGTTCAATTTCAACAAGAAGATAAATCTTTTTGATTAGTAAACACTTAATGATTCGTTGCATTATTCTTTACGAATATTCTTGCTGTTTTGTAACATATATAATATATTTTTAATTTGACCCGTATTAAGGATCCGTAAACTCTATTTGAAAAATCCTCTACAGTACACCTTATTTTCAGCAAATATATTCATAAAATAACTTTGTTCCGTAGGCATATTCATTTGAGGCTACACCACTTATATGTAAATAAAGGAAAACAAATGCATATATTACAAATCAGATTTTTGATCATTTACTCAGTTTATTAAGAACACATCAAACATTTAATTGAGGACACAGTCTAAGTGACAAACTGAGGTGTTTAGATGTAGGGGTTTTGTTGTGATATAGTGAAGTTCAAGTAGATTAAATAATACTTCACATCATAACTTTTCACATTGATCAAACAAATTTAAACCAGACTTTAAATTTAATGATAAACCTATCAATGGAAAAAATAGATATATACCACGAAGTCGAATTACTTTCTAAATATATTAGTGCCCTATGTTATGCGTCTACCAACGACTACAATACAGACGTTAAAGATCAATTTTACGATAGGCCTCAGTCAATCGCTGAGAAGTGCCCAACAAAAGACTTGACCATTCTGATGGGAGACCTAAATGATAAGGTTGGAATGGACAACACCGGATATGAAGACATCATGGGACAATATGGACTAGGAGAAAGGAACGAAAACGGTGAGAGATTTGTAAACCTATGTACCTTCAATAAACTGGTCATAGGAGACACTATATTTTCACATAAACATATACCCAAGCCACATGGACTTCACGGGATCACACTACACAGAACCAAATCGACCATATCTGCATCAACAAAAAGTTAAGGAGGACGATCGAGGATATGAGAACAAAGAGAGTAGTTGATACAGCATCAGATCATCACTTCCTTGTCACCAAGATGAAATTGAAACTCAAGAAACACTGGACACCGGAATTCACAGTGGACAGCTAAGGTGCAGTTGGACGATCTGGACTTCACAGATGATCTGGCTCCTCTATCGCAAACGCAACAACAAATGCAGGAGAAGACGACCAGTGTAGCAGCAGCCTCAGCAGCAGTAGGTCTCAATATACACAGTTGTGTGTGCAAAATACTTCGGATCTGTTGGCCAGACACTATTAGCAACAACCTACTGTGGGAGAGAACAAATCAAATCCCAGTGGAGAAAGAAATCAGAAGGAAGCGCTGGAAGTGGATAGGAAACACATTGAGGAAAGTACCGAACTGTGTCACAAGACAAGCCTCACATGGAATCCTCAAGGCCGAAGGAGGAAAGGAAGAACAAAGAACACATTACGCCGAGGAATGGAGATAGACATGAGAAAAATGAACAAGAATTGGATGGAACTAGAAAAGAAGGCCCAGGACAGAGTGGGTTGGAGAATGCTGGTCGGTGGCCTATGCTTCATTGGGAGTAACAGACGTAAGTAAGTAAGTAATGTTTAAACTAACTAACCGAATGCAAAAATCCAAATCACCCTAATCAGTACTATACTCTTCGGTCTTCGAAAACATTGATATGGTTTTCGATGTGATTTACCCAGTACCTTAAAATGATTACATACTGTATTTAATGTTGGACAGCTGAAGTCAGTATAAAACAAGAAATAAGCTCAAATATCTTAGTTATCGCCACTCATCTGTATACTACAGAAATTCAAGCTACAGTCACTGACTGTGAGAAACGTTATGGCTTAGAATTTTTGCGGTAGCATGATTTACCTCAAAACTTTAGTTAAACTCTGCGAATGCTTTGAAATATATCTGAAATAGAATGCCTTACAGATTGTTTAAAAGTGTCGAAAATTCTAATAAACATTCTACAAATAATTTTCATTTGCCATGATTAGGACCACTAAAACTTCAAAATTCAAATCAAATGAAAAATAATTTTATAACAAAACACGTTTTTCGTGTTGCATATAATCTTAGGTAACTAGAATATGTACCGTATTCATTGAAAGGTCAGTATGATTATCTAATCACTTAGTCAGACTTATCAGTGAATAATTCTATTTATTGATACACTGAGAAGAATGATTTATTTGAGTACATGATTTTTACATTCAAATATAGTTTAATTTTTAAGTGTTTAAATATAAAATAGTTAGCAAACAAAACAATAGACATATGACCTAAATTAATTTGATTCATCTTTGAATTTCGATCTACAGATTTTTTAAAAAGTATATTGATTTCTTTTGGGGTCCTGATGATCAATTCATATTCTAACTAAGATTGATCATCACTCATTCATAGTCTTATATTTTATTTCCTGTCTTCATTTATTTAATTTCAAACAGTGAGTCACTTGTTTTTAGGTTGTGTACACGTATGTAAAACTTTCCACCAACCTCTTACCAAATAATTATTTTATTAAAATGAGCTAAGAGAGTACTGATCAATGGATAACATACAGTGATATAAAGTATAGCAGACTGATGGCTACTCACCAAGCCGGATTACTGACGTAAACTTCTGAATGATCCAAAGCAAGACTATCAGGCAAGAATTATTTTATTTTAGCTGATAAAATGATATTTTTATACACATAATATTAACACTAAATAAACATGATAAAATATCAAAGGCGAATACGAAAAATCAGTTCCTAGGTCACGCACTCTCCCATCAATGCAGACTTGATTTTAAGGCATAGTTCTTGGGATCCTTCTATAACAAGACTGTGAAAACGGTGACACCTCTGTTTTGCTTATTACGTTCTACAGAAGTCATGTAAACTACGTTTCTGTTCCATTTCTTTTCATTTGCTCATTCATATTAACACATTCATTTATTTCATTTTTACGATTTATTTTATCAACAAAGAGTTTGTGTGCATGACAGATTCGCAAACTGCGGAATATATCAGTATTTACCTGCTACATTAAACCTCCTAAACAGATAAACTGTTATAAATGAGCATCAATGTATCCAAGTTATCTTCAATTTTATACAATATCGTAATAATGTTTATACGTAGAAAGACAAACGAGACAATTTTTCGGTCAATGAAGTAAATGAGAAATCTGAACTGTTAACTGTAACACATACAAAATTGAAATACCGGGGTAAAAATTTTATTTATGGACTTCCAAATTTAATGCAGAGATTAGTTAACAATAAAAGCTTAAGAATCATCACGTGATGTTTGTGCCTCGTTTAGTTGTTAAAACATAGTTGACCAATAAGTTGCTAAAAATATCTTCCACAGCGTCTAAAAGCTGAAAAGATTATTGGTATTTATAAAATATTTGCCATTTTGTTCAACCTCTCATAAAACCTTTGATAGCTTTCTTCATAATGAATATCTGCACAGTTTTGCAGATGTGACACCCATATATGAAGCTAATCTTAAAAGATGTAAGTATGTCATAAAATGCCATCTTTCTTGAACTAAATAAGTATGATCCGGCTGCATGATAATTTCATAGGATTAAATAGACCTATGAAAAGTAAATTGGAGATTAACATAACATAAATACACTATCTGGAATATTCCGAAGTAAATAAAAACAAACTGGGTTGAAACTTGTTTTGAGTTGGCTCCACATCCTAGAACTTTCATTATCCCAGTATACCTTATTAGTTGTAATATCCTTGCTTTTTAACGAAGTTCACATGATTGGTGCGTCGGTTAATCTATTGACTCAAACCTGGTTAATAAATTTTATCAAGTCTTAATTGTTCCTGGTGATTTTTAATTCTACCACGTTATGTAAGTTTATTTCACTCTCGGAATCAACCTAATCAATAGCTGTTCACCAACGACAGATAATTATCACAGGATTTTACTATTTTGTTAAATATTTAGTAGAAATTTTAAGAGCTCTGTTAAATTCATTTACTACAATCTCAAGTTTGCTAACGAATCCTAAATACACATTTTTTCATTGACAATGAATTCAACAACCTCTTTCAGACTCTAAATGTTTCAATCAGTTGGTTTAACTTAGATGAAACTATCATTTAGAAGCATGTCATCAATAAGATTGACAGTTTGATTATTTATAACTGGTTTAAGGCCTTCCTTCTATAGAACATCCGAAATGAAAGCTTAAATGCCGATTTTTTTTTCTGTTATTTATAGCAAGGACTTATCAAGCAACATGCGTTAGTAGTAGCAACTCTTTGTAGGAGCTGACTGTAACATATCTAAGTTATTTAAACCTTTAGGTGATCTTTTTTTTAATAATGGTCTTAATTAATATTAAAACTTAAAATTACAATTCCTGCCACTTATATTTTAGATGTTATCATAAAAAGCAAAGAAAGGTAGTCGAACTTAGGCAAATTTCTAGTATTTTATCGTATGTAATTAGAACCGAAAAATCTTAATTTGTTGTTGATCATTTTATTTCATCACTGCTTCCCTAATACTGTTGTCTTCGTTATTTTCGATCAATATATTCTTTACATTAAAAAAAAATTATTTACCATAAATTGATTTTCCACCTTTTTATTTTATAAGAAACTGATAAGAATCTATTGAAACAGTAAAACACACTATTTGCTGTTTTTCTTAACATATTTATAATGAAAGCAAACACTATTTCTATCATATTTGGTTCCCTATTTAGGCTTAGTTTGTTTTAGTTTAACTAACTGATTGCTGGAAACAAAATGAGTAAATTTTTCGAGAAAAATTTTGATACAACACAGTGTGATGCAGCTATAGGGAAAGTATTTTTTTAATATAATATAGTGGATTGAGTATAATTTTTATTAGACCGATTATCAAACACCAACTACCATTTATAGTTACAACCGACGAAATCATTTTCTGTCAGGGTTGTATTTATTATTTTAGTCTCGCTACTTATTGTAGTAAGTATTTCTGAAATGATTAAGATTCCTTAAATGATATGATTTATTTATTTACAATTTTTATTGCATACTTGACAAAAACCATATTTTCGTAATTAAGCATAAGAACTATCAGTTTATTTAATCTCAATATCTAAACAAAGACTCATTAATTAGGTGATTACATTATGTGGAGAGGGAATGGTGTATGTAGAGTTGTATCTTAAATATAAAGCCGTTTTTTTAGTAGAATTTCTTCGAGATAATTCTTATGTTTCGTATATCACTCATCCTATTAACTGTGTAAAAATTTCAGAAGACAATACGAGTGGTGACCACAACTTTAATTGTACAGCGCATATATATATATATAGTTTTATTTATTTATTTATTTATTTTAACACATAGATATTGGTACAAGGAGGCACCAAATACATACGCGCCACACAAATCTCATTTGGTATGTGAGGGCTGTGATACTGCCCAGGTGCCAAAACCGAAGCAGGTGGTTTTCTTAGGGGGCCACACCCCGAGCCTCCGACCTGAACGTCTGACCCACAAGGCAGTGGAGCATCGTGGGGAGATGCAGTCCCATGGTAGCCGGTGACCAACGATTGGTTCATACGCCATTTGTTCCCGCAGGATACTGGAGCCCATGTGCACCATTAGTTTGGGATCCGGTTAAAGCGCCGAACATTAGCTTTCCGTCCTCTCATTTTCGTAAACAACACCCCCGCCACGAGAAGGCAGTGAGTAGGACTTCCCTGGCAGAGGCTATATACGCGTGGCCATGTGAGAGCATTTCGAGAGGGAGCGAGGACTCTCCCCACTCTCGGCCATACCAGGGCATTTGGGGGAATATATATATATATATGTAGAGAGAGAGAGAGAATAAAAGTGTCATCGAACAATTTAGGCTGCTAGTCAAACTTGTCGAAGCAGGTCAAATATCAAATCAAGATCAATGAATAAGGAAATCCAGTAGACTGGTACTCCATCGACTCTACAGTATGCTTAAAATATACAGACCAAACATCCCTATACATCCATTTGTATCATTCCCCGAACCTCAACATACAATTTATGGAGAGAAATTTCAAAAATATTGAAACATTTAGTGGATCTACTCAGTCACTCCATCAAATCTCCCATACGATTCCTGGATAAGGTTAAGGACATTTGGATCAGCAACGACAAACTGTTGATATCCTTCGATGTCACAGTCTTAGTCACCTTAATTGAACCAAGCTTAGCAAAGAAAACTCTATCCCTGCTTCTCAACAACGATACAAATATCCCGAAGTATACGAAGCGTCAAAGTGTAGGATTACTAGCACTCACCAATTTAGGCTTAACAACGTTTTTTCGATTCAACGACAAAATCTATGAACAAACGAAAGGAATACCGATTGGATCACCAAATTCAGGAGTTATTGCAGAAGCAAAACCACCACAATCAATCACATGCAAACCGAGGGATGAAATGATAAAAGAAAAACCGAACATCATCCAACTGCGAAAAAACATTACATCGGACAAAGTGGACGCCCCATTTATCTTCGCCTGCAAAAATATCAACTAGCGGTCAAACTCCATGATGTACCCTTGATCATATAAATGCACGGTAAAAAGTATAGAGAAACATTCGACTGAAAGTGTTAAAGTCTTGGATAGAGAGAATAGTAAAAACACCAAAAAATTTCTAGAAGCTTGGCACTCAGGTCAATCAGCAGTCAACAAACACATCGAAGTCGATCCAGTTTATCAACCAATCAGAAAAATCATGGACAACTGTAGAACAGAGAATCAGATTAAAGGGAGATACAATCAAAATAGATACAGACAGTGACAGTTCAAAGGCAAACAATAAGCAGTAAAAATCAAGGTCGACAAAACAAGCTGTGTGTCATATGCAAAAAAAATTCGAATACGTCACTTCTGTTTGAAGTTTGTGATGATGATGGTGTACAGAACAACAATGATAGCTCCGCTACCAAATCATCCAGCTTAGAGAACAAAACACCTAGAAAATTTACCTCAACTCATATTCACTACTGATGACTATACTTAAGTATTTTGTTTAAATAATAAATATTTTAATAAAATGAAGACATTTCAGTGACCACCTTTCATATCACATTTTTATATTTTATTTAATTTTTATTACCAGTGGACTATAGCGTAACTTTAAGTTCTGAGTGACTTTTAGACACTAAAAGAACTATAAATACGATTGCACAGCTCTAGTAAATGATATCATTGGAAAATATACTTTATTTGCTGAAATTTTCTCATTTGATTTAGTGATTCAATGAATTTCTTTCGTTATATTCAAATATTCTAACCATTCATCGATGGGCAGTTAGTTATTATATTTGGTTACTAACTATAAAATATTCAAGCTAATAGGATCAACAAAAGCTTAGAAACTTGTAATTTTAGTCTTCATTAGTGACCACTTATTTGATATTCGTTTCTTGATGTAAGTGCATCATTCTGTATTTGTCGGAATAACCTATAAGATTAGAGATGTGATTTTGAGCGTTCATGCATTTAAGGTTTTTGTCAAGTTTTCTGGAATAACGAAATATAATGGATTGTAATTGAATACATTTTATGCTTTTATCATTTTCCATAATTCGTAATTGTCTTATAATATATCTTGTTTACAGAAATTGTATCAGTGTAGGTTTCATGGTATCAAATGAAATGCTTATTCCTTTTACTCTGCAAGATAAATAGCGATGTCATTTTAATTTGACTCAGCTACGGAGATTCCTCCATTCCCTTTCAAAAGAAGTATAAATTTCCAGTAAAACTTTCGTCTCAGAGGTTAGTCTTGGTCTTTATCTTACTCTATGTCTGTCACCTAATATAGTGAAAGAATTGATTAAAATTATTCTACAGCGCGGTTACTGTTTATTGGTCAACTAACAAACCTATTTTATTTCTCGACAAAACTTCTTTTCGGTTGAAGTCGAAAATGTCATCTTGATCCTTGTAATGAAAATAAATCTCATTCACTTTTATTGGTTTAATTCTTTTTCAAATTATTAGTATGGAAACTCTTAGGCTTATCAATCGACTTTACAATGCCGTATATATTTATGGTCATTTCAAACATGACTACTAAAAAAGAATTTATCACAACACCAGCTAGTATCTACTTCATATCAAATACCAGTTGAAATTGTTCTCATTCATGTATTCAAATTTAATTAGTTTTATTTGGTTCAACTGACATCTAACCTTTCTGATTTTGTTCATCAATATACATCAGTACAATTCTATGGAATTCTTACTGAAAATATGTACATGCATTCACATATTTAAATTATTGCACATGTCTGTGTTTTGTTAGCGATCGAAATAAACTTCATAAGGTAAATTCATAAAGTATGATAGATTTTTGTAAATTGACTAATCTAAATGTTCTTACAAACCCACATATTTAACTTATAAACCCCTTTAACCTGCATAATTTATCAAAACTGAGAAACTTGATTTGTTCTTATATCCAATCGATTAAATTAACACTGAAGCCTTCGAAATGACCCTTAAAATATGACACTACAGTTGTTAACTGAGTTAGCCAATGTTTGTGCACCTATGTATTTTTGTGCATTTGCTTAAATCGATCGACGTTCACTGGTTATTTGTAGTAATATTCTGTGACAGTAAGAAAGAGCTGTACTGGACGCCTTATAACTAAAACAATTTAAATATTGTGTATTCAAGTGATGAATATAATTATTATGACATTATTCATGAAAATACTGATTGACATTATCCATAATTTTTGAAGTTATTTCTCACTGTTTCTGTTATATCAGAAAACATTGTCTATCGAAAATTACGCTCGGCAGAGGAAATCAGAATCATGTCAGAACAACTCAATTAATGAGGATAATTCAATTGATGTAAACCAAGAGGAAAACATTGAGCTTTCTGAACAAATACGTAAAGAGTTAAGTGATATTTCTGCACGGTTATCAAGTTTATCTGTAAATCCTTCTGTTCCTATTTGGTATCAGTCAGATGATAATAATGTCTCACATGAAATAGGTTAGTTGTTATTATTGGTTCTAGTTTTAAAGTTTTTTTATCTTAAGTTATTTTTAAACTGAATATTGTAATGCGGTTATTTCTAGCATATCGTTGATCTGTATTATCTCGAAATATTTACATGATTGAATCTGAATCTGAAATGTAATCCAAATGGTCGTTTTAATTACCTATCCTATATAATTAATACATTTCAAATACTAGTTGAAAGGTAATTGGTTATACAAAATAAAACTGAGTAAATATAAAATTATTCTATATTTAATGTCCATTATTAAATATGATAAGCAAATTGTAGTTTTTCATGTTATCAAATAAAACTACAGTGATAAAGATATTTATTTAGAAATATCGATAAACCAGTCAAATTATACTGTGACATTTTGAATTTATTTGTTTAAGGATTGTTACTTTACAAAAGTTCCGAATTTCCTATTACTATGTAGTAAGTAGCAACTCTGTCATGCCTTCTGTTGATCACCAGGTCAGAAGCTACCAATCAGAATTTATAAATATTCAGTTTAATGAATACAATGGTCGTTTTTAATTACAATGCATTATTGAGTAATCCATTTTGGACTAGTTAAATGTTCGGCATCAGAATTGTACTTCAATAAAGGGTGATTAAGTTTATTATAAAAATTGACCTCACGTTATACATTCTGTATATTAACTTGCTATTTGAAACTCTTCCGAAAGCTTTTTCAACTTAGTTTACTTTGAAAAATTTACAGTATCAAAAATAATTTTTCTGTTTCTGAAATATCGATTTCCAAGGGACAATGAAACATAATAAAAGAAACTCATTAAAATTTCCCAAGATATGATATACGAATCACATATTTCCACATTTTATTGCTTCATAGGCTTTCAACAAAACACAGCTTTATCAGACAGAACTATCGCACCACAAGACTCGTTTTCAGAAGTCATCTCAAATAAACAACAGAATTTATTTGCATATAATAAAACTGACTTGACGTCTGATACATCTCATCAACTCAAATATTCAATTAATCGACTTTCTAACGACGACCAGTTCAAGGTTAATTACAGACATAAAACATTGAATAGAGACAACTTGGATTCACTCAGGAAGCTGAAACGCTATCCAACAGCCGGAAAAAATTCCATAGCAAACAAGAAATATACAAAAACTATTTTTCCTAACAAAAGTTGGATAAAAGTACCTCAAAATTTATTAATTAGTGCTGCTGAGGGTCTACAAGAACTTTTTCGCGATTCATCAGATGATGAATCTCTTGATGATTACTCTTTACTAAAATTTGATATTCAGAATTCTACTCAGAACTTAAGTGATAGCAGCAGTAGTACCGGAAGTAGTAAACATACTTACACTATGGAAAGTCCATCTGAATATTTGAACAGAAAATTGGATCTTGAACAAATGGAGGGAAGTTATCATTCTGCAATTTCTAACAATTCGGCATCTAATTCAGGTGAGTAACTTTACGTAACTTTTAATTTTCATTTCAGATGTCTATTTTACTCAAAAATATAGCTTTAAATATATCATTTAAACCGTTCAATGAGCATTTAGATAAAGTTTCATGGGTTGCTTTCAGTTGGTGATGGGTTAAGTAATGTACAAACACTAATCTTTTTATTCTTTTTAGTTAAAAATTCTTGGTTTTGAAAGGACCCGAAATCGTTTCTTTTATCCTTTGTTAATGATCAATTCCACAACATGTGGAACACTAGATTTTTTGGGGTCATTTTACATCTTATTTACTTTAGATTTTCGATCGGATTTCAATATGTATTAAGTTAGTGGATTATGTGTTTCTGGATATCGCGAAAGCGTTTGTATGTGATATATACAATCTATTGAAAAAATAGAAATCTGATATAATTAAACATGATATTTTGCATTTTACGTAAATGTAAGAGTAAACTAAGATGTTTGATACTTTTTTAAGAATTTATCTACCTTACCAAATACATTTTCAATTTCTTGAAAATAGTTTAATATCATTTTCACGATAGGTTCGCGTATTCACGAGACAACTGACTATTCAACTAGTAATGGAACTTTCACTAGACCCCGCCTACCTCATTCTGTTGTTCCGAATGCAGATTTTTACCTGAAGATAAATAATAATAGTTGTGATTCGACCAAAGAAAAGAAGTCATCACATCATCCATTAAAAATGAATGACTTATTATCACTTGAAGAATTGGACGATTATTTGTTTGATACACAAAAATTAGTTACAGTATGTTTGAAACAATCTTGTTAAATAACTATTCATGGTTGTTTTTTAATTGTTACTGTAATGTTTACAACTCAATAATCAATCTGTATAAAAAGAAAAAAAAACAGAATTTCGTCCGGTCTAAAAATGAAAATCTCTTTATCAAGGAAAAGGTTAGTAGCTTTATACCAAACGCTGAATTAGTTTAATGGGGTTTATCACCAGAAAAAATTCAAAATATGATTTCCCAAATAACTAAATAAATATAACTACAAGTCTTTAGTAGGCTGATACGTTATTTGCTATTTGTGACTGCGCTTTGATCGCACGGTGATGCTATGAACATGAATCTTCAATTTAATTCAACATGTTACTAGGGCGAAGCCCGTTTGTGTGACAGCGGTAATAAGAAGCCAAATACAGGTTGTAATAGATGAATTTATTTCCAGCACTCGTTTATCCAGACAGACATTTTGAAAGAAAAGCGAGAAAACAAAGCGGAGCGGAGAAGGCGAGTTAAAAATAAGGAAATTGGTCTGTCTAGAAGCTAGAATAACCCATGGCATGATACTAGACACTACAAGCTGTATACATGATTTATAATTGTATAAATCATGTATCATTTGTCTTGGCAATATTAGATAGACTGTTTGAAAACTACCAAGTTATGATAGCAGAGCTGTTATTGTTCAATGATTTCCAAAGTCGTTGTTATATCTTGTGGCCTCGGGTCCTATTAATATATAATTTAATCATACCACCAATTAGAGAACAGTGAATTATCGACCGAACCACTGACGCGTAAACCCGTACGGACAGTCTACAGTCCTTATCCGTCCTTCTTCCTGTCCAGTCCTGCCTGCTAAGTCCAGAACACCAATCTCAATCTTCGTGATTTATATTATGTATTTCAAACATACTGGGTTTATATGCATACCAAACAGACCACGTCGTACTATAAAATAGAAAATAACACTTGTACAAGAACCTAGTCAAAAGTGGCTGTAAATGTGGAGGACTGTAATTAATAGACCGGGCATAACTCAAGAACAGTATATCGTATAATAATAGTTTATAGGTCAAAGTAAAGCTTGAATAGTTTTACATTAGGAATATACGTATAATGTTTGTCCATAAATAGTTCTCAAAAGTAAATCAATCTATCTGACAGAATAAATAAACCACAGAAATTTGTACGAACCTTATAACAGACAAGGTCATTATTTAAAATATTTGCATGTAAATTCAGTACTTGAATACTATTCAGTCCGGACTGAACGGAAATAGATCTACGATTACATCATGTCGTATAAATTCTACTTATTTATGGATACGTAATTAAACAGTTTGCTTACAAATCTATTATTTAACATGTTTATTCATGGACTACATTTATCGCATATAAATAAATAATTTACATAATATACTCATCGTCTTCTGAATTTATTTTATCCCAACCCGCTTAAACGGAAACCACTAGCAACTGGAGCAAAAAATGGCAAATGATAAGTCTGAAAAGGCGATTTTTCAAAAACAGTGGACTGTTAAACAGAATGAGATGATCTGCTCCGCTGAAGATTACGAAGTAGCAAAAGCATTAAGCAATGCTGATCAATTACTTGGATCAACTGTTAATAAGCGTTTGTCAGCCATTCTCCAACGACGACAAGACAGACAAAAAGCTTACACCTCAGGTGTGGAACAGGCAAAAAAGATGCTGAATGGATTTAATGGGATTCCTGAAGAGAAGAGTAATAGGTCACGTAGAACAGCTCAGTCCGTGGTGGCAACTCGACCACAATCTCAGCAACCAACGTCTCGATGTACGAAAAACTCTCATGCACCTCCCTGTGACCAACCTTCTATACCGTTGAGAAATGCATCCGAGACGCGTCGTAATCACTCAAAGTGAGCTTTTCATTTCATTTCAGCATAATCAATAATACATTTCTTTTCGTAAAATTTTTAAACTAATTTTCTGCTAAACTTTTAAGTGTTGCTTCAAGGAAATTGATTAAATATGTAAAAGGAATGTAAAATAAATAGTTTATCAGATGTAAAACATTTTGGAAAAGGTTATATAGAACTAAGGTTCGCACTCTCTTCAGCATATTAACCTCATCATTTTCATGGTTTTGCTTCTATTATTCAAAAATCTAGATAAGCCTAATATTTGTATTAATATTCTTAAGAGTTTAGACTAAATTCATTATAAATGTTTTTTTAAAATTCAGCACGAATGAAAACAGCTGTCAAGAACACTTCATCAAGGTACTCTTGGAACTATGGTCGGGACATTCTCGTGTTATGATGTAATGGATATCCGTACATTACTAGAAAGAGATTAAAACGTTGATCACTCATCTGTCCTCTTTAAATTTTAATGTGTGCTACAGAACCCAAAGTCACCTTAAAACATAACAGAATCCTTCATCATTAGGAAGCGAAAATGATTTGACATGAAAAATGGCGATAATAACTGGAAGAAGAAATTATCAGTCTAGATCAACATCATTTCAGACGTTTTCTAACGGAGACTGATTTCCCATAAGGAATAATTTATTTTAAGTCAAACTCCATGATTTCTGCAGTGAACCTATTTTACTAAAGATCCTTTCTTCATGACGGATTACAGGAGGGTCTTTGGTTTAATCAGTCCCATATATTACACCGATAACTGATGTAGATATTGATGTGAATCAGTGTTTGGCAGACTGATCTTATTTATTTATTTATTTTAACACATAGATATTGGTACAAGGAGGCACCAAATACATACGCGCCACACAAATCTCATTTGGTGTGTGAGGGCTGTGATACTGCCCAGGTGCCAAAACCGAAGCAGGTGGTTTTCTTAGGGGCCACACCCCGAGCCTCCGACCTGAACGTCTGACCCACAAGGCAGTGGAGCATCGTGGGGAGATGCAGTCCCATGGTAGCCGGTGACCAACGATTGGTTCATACGCCATTTGTTCCTTCAGGATACTGGAGCCCATGTGCACCATTAGTTTGGGATCCGGTTAAAGCGCCGAACATTAGCTTTCCGTCCCCTCATTTTCGTAGACAACACCCCCGCCACGAGAAGGCAGTGAGTAGGACTTCCCTGGCAGAGGCTATATACGCGTGGCCATGTGAGAGCATTTCGAGAGGGAGCGAGGACTCTCCCCACTCTCGGCCATACCAGGGCATTTGGGGGCAGACTGATTGATTCTTTTCGTATGCTATAAGGCTTTGAATTTATGACAACAAATAAATCATTCAGTATACGTGGCAACATCTTGACATTTTCGTCATGTTTTTAAATCTTTATTCATCCACGTGAAAAAACACTCCCACTGTTTTCATTTTTTAATACTTCAGTCTCTGTTTAGAGTACTGTAATTTGGAAAAACACCAATTGTTTGTTGGAAATAACTGGTGTGTGTGGGTTCCATACAAAACTTGTCATTTGGAGCTATAGGGACAAAGCACCAGAATACTTTATTTCTCGTTTTACTTTTAAACTAACAATATTTGTAATTAAATTGAAGCTGTTCTCAAAATCGGAAAAATCAAAAGTTATAGACTGTTAAAAAGTTAAATGATCTTTTTTTATTAAGAACTGTTAATTGCGTCATTACTTTGCGTATAAAATTTAAGGTCCCATTGATCTAACAGGTTTTTCAGTAACACTAATAAATTTAGACTGAGTTTTAATTAAGTAGGTTTATTATGAATTGATTTCAATTCATCAATCGGAATTTATGCTGTTTAAAATAATTAGCCTGGATCACCACTTGTTATGCGGATAGGTTATTATACCCTGTTAGACAGAAAAGTAATCGCTTTTTTAGTTATTTCATTGAATTGTTGTTTTATGGGACAACTTTAATTAATAAGCTGCTCAGTAAGATATTATAAGTGACTATTCAACTACTTAACTCATTTTATGAATGAACATAGGGAATAAATAATATTTTGTTGACTTTTTATTTAACCAAAAAAAGATCATTGTTATTTGAAAACATTTAATAATGTTTTTTCAATTTTACTTACAATAGATTATCGCATAATTCATCTAACTTTCCAATCTCCGTAGAAAAATCTACAAAATCGTTCTTTTCTCAGAAAACTGTCAGCATTGATCGTTATGGTATTTCCCATAATCACTCATCAATATCATCTACACCTGAAAGTTCAAGACATCTAGGAGTAGATGCTATAAAAACAAGCAAAATGTTAGCTGCTCTCAACTGGCAACGTCGTAAATCCTATGATCCAAAACAGTTTCTTAATAAATCAAGTGGAAATTCTACAGGTTTATTATACTGCTATATTTTATTTTATAACATAATTTTCTGATTTGTTGAAGTATATTGTTCAGTTATTAGATAACATTTCTTTGGATTTATTGCATTATGATTACAAAACTCTTAGTCTATTCTTTAGAGTCTCAATTTCCGTTCTCTGACTTCCATTTGTACTGATGAATAGACTCTTTGGCTTCCTCCACTCGTAAATAGGTTATTTTTGTGTATAATGATTATATATGATTACCAAATGTTAACTTAAGTACTTTGTTTTACACAATTATTTTTAATATAAATCCGTAAGCTATTTAATATTTCAGGATTTATCTCTTGTTTGAAATAGAATAGTTGACTCTTTACAAAAAATTTTCAAACACATCGTTTGTGTTCCCTTGTGTTGTAAAAACTGTTCTCCAAATACGTTTACTGTAACAGGAGTAAATTACATTGTTCTAACTTATAAATAAACAGACCGATAACCATAACAATCAAAAGGCTAAACCATTGAACGTTTACTAATCAACTACCATGGAACTGTCAACAGTTCACTTTCTGGTTATTGGTTCTGATTAAATTCTATCAACTTTCGAGTGTTACCATCAATCTAATTATACAAAACTTTGCCTTACAAATATCGTTTGATAGTTTGGGGTGTTTGGTGAGTGGCTTTTCGTTATAAATGTTTTATGCTCATGTTAACTTAATCACATTCTTTAATGGAATCTTTACGGAGATTTATTTTAATCGAAACTTTAAGCTGTTATATTCTAATACGATTAATTACTAGTCTGAATAAACTGATTTCTCCCAATTTTCAGATACGATATTTGGATTAGTGACTATAGGTCATTCAAAGTCTTATGTTGATTATAACCAAACATTTGGTACTGTTGTTTGTTTTTCGACTCAGAAATAATATGCAGTTCATAACAACAATTCTTTTTGCAAGCATCAAAGATCTGATGTATAACTGTCTAATATGTTTTGTGTCTGAACTATATTCCATTAAACTAGTTGCTGCAAACTTTGGTATACCCATTTTTAAATTCATAACACTACTGTATTTAGAAAGTCCCCGGTAGCTTGTTTTGGAATAGTAGAAAACATTGTATTTGCAATTTGAAATTATCCCGTATTTGTCATGGTAACTCAACTTAATTGTAACTTGAAGACGTTCTTCATAAAATAAAGGAAGTTACCAGTTTACTTTTTTAAGTTTTCATGTCAGTGGGTATAAATGAATTATCTTATTTAAATTTTTTAACTCTTTACAAAATTAAATGGAATAAAAATAAGAACTGTAGCAGAATAATATATTTTTATTTCACGAATTATTCTTGAATGCTTACAACTTATTATTCACATGTATAGATTGTTTGACAAAAAACAGGATGTGTGTACTCTTATCCTCCTTACTTAGGAGTATTCATCGATGTAGATAATGACAAATTTAGAATAACCAAAGGTGATAGACGTAAGAACTTTTTACATGATCGATTAAGTATAGAGGATTTCAGCTGATTGTATCGAGCTGACTTATGTCAAATAGAGAGCACCACAACGTTATGTAATTTACATTTGTGATTATTTCAGAAACTTGATTTAAAGACTAGGTTATATGATACTACTTACTGTTCAGCTACTATTTATCGGAACTTAGTATTTCCAATTATCTTTTAATTAACCAGTTAGTTATTTTTCTTTTCAAATACACTTAATGCTTTGAACTTTAAATTTAGTAGTGAGTTTTAAAAGACATTAACACTTTTTGATTGTAGTTTTAAAAAACATGCTTTATTAGTACTACCATAATAAAAAAATTACTCAGAGTTAAAGACAACAAATTACTGAGTTAATAAGTTCTAAACTTTGACTTCATTGGTTAGATTAACTTATAATGTAACTGTTTATTTGTCAATTTAAAAAAAGTTATTAAATGGATGAGAAAGGAATTTTTAAAAAATTTCATGTTTGAAATTTATTCAAAATCGTGATTAAAACTTTATTTAACTTTTATAAGAATTTAAAATGAATACTGAATGGCGTTTGAAGTACTGAAATAAGCATAGAATTTTAATATATTCCATTCAATCACATTAACTAAAGATATTCATGAATAATCAAATGAATTGATAAGTTAAGTCACTTATTAGATACATTATGATAAGATTGTATGATAATATATGGTAAAATCAATGTTTTTAATCAAGTTAGAGTAAAGTAACTATATATTAAGCGTGAATACATGTTTGAACAGTTTGGTTCCCTCTGCATTTGTCGTTTTCATGTAATTAAATAAAACCAATTGCGATCGAAAGTTATCCAGTTCGTGCGAAAGAAGAAACAGAGGGAAGATTTGTGTTGATTTCTTTCTGTTGGTAGTACTTAGACCATAAGATTTATATGCTTAAGACAGATTTGAGACAAATTTCGGATATTGGGATGAACTGGATCTGCTCGCTGATGCACCTGAAGTAATTTATCTTCTGCCTACATTTATCAACAATGAATTCACTAGCATCATTTACTATAAGTGACGAAATTATCACAATCCCATGTAATATTCTCACCCGATCCCAAAGCTACTAATCAAAACACCAGTACCCGTTAAGCATCATATGTAATGCCGTTGTTCAGACATTAAGATTCATTTGATTATATACGTATTTTGTTTGCATTCTTCAAATTCTATCTCAAGATAGAAATGATAGCTCACAAAGTTACAAATTTTTTGTGCTGGTAGTAATATAAAATTTATGACGATTTTGATTGGTGAGCTACTATTCGTTCACAGAGTGTAGGTTGAATAGAATCAATCAAGAGTTTACTTTGTTATTTTCAACTAGCTCGTTCACAAAGTCGGCCGCCAAGGGACGATGATATAATGAGTATATCTACAGATAGCAATCCTAAAAGTTGTATCACTAGCCATTCTGTTCACCCAAAGCATAAATTAACTGTTACTACTCGTCGAACAGCACCTGTAGATACAGCTGACTGTATAGCAGCGATGGAGATTGTTAAACAAATAAACCTCAATAATACGTCAAAAGGTGTTGACTATTGCAACAGAAAAACTGACCACTGTGTAAATGATTCAAATCGAAAAAGACTGACAGGTCAACATAATCAAGAATTTGGCGAATTAGAGTCAAAAATGATTACTTCAGGCGGAAAGTCTAATACATTTGAATCTCGTTCGAAGACAAAGCAAACCAGCAAAAATAATTCGGTTTTTGATGGATCTAAACATTCTATTCGGCATCAAAACTCGAATGAAAATGTAAGTTATTAATAAGAATCTATCCGTATTTACCAATTAATATTTTATTATTGGATTTTGAAGTTATTACATTGTTTCTCCCTGCCTTATATCCTAAAAACCTGTAATGGAATTATTTATACTTAACTCACAATTTTAGAGAAAAATGTGCCTTATAAAACTAGCCACATCAGTTTTTCACAATTTTCAGTCAAAGCTAAGTGAATCATTCTATCTGGTAACTTATGGAAACAGATTTAGATAATAGAATCATTTTATTCACTAATTCTTTGGTTTTTGTTCATAAACAGTTACATTATTTAAATTTCATACGACTTAAATACATCTTAATTAATTCTTTTATTGATGTGTTCAAAAACATATTTATTGGTAAGAATGAGTCACTAGTGTAAACACTAAATAAAGCTTTAAGAAAAGCGAACAAATAAAATTACTTAAAAATTATTAGTTTCGCTTAAATTTTTGTCCAAATACATTTTTACAGATTCTTCGGAATATATATTATTTATAATAAGCTTTAATTTTTCGAACGGTAAAACTGTTCATCCAATTAAATCAAAGATGTTTCGTCTTTAGTTAGATGAATATATCGCATGTAAAAAGTGTTCATACTACTTGTCATCCGACTACATTCCTCCTTGTAATGACCTTGAATATGCAGTTAGGATGTTTATTATTTTATTTATTTATTTGAACACAAATATTGGTACAAGAGGGCACCAAGTATATATGCGCCACACAAATAAAAAATGTAAAGACGACAAATGAGGAATTATTATACATCGAAATAGATCCCAAACTGTTTTGAATAAAAAAGTTTTCAACAGTTTCATGTATATCGATTTTGAATAATCAAACTGAGTGACACCCGTCACTGATTGACTCCTAACTTACGATGCGAACATTGTTTACAAATATCTCAAGATCGGAATTCTGCATTTAACATGTGAAATTGATTAATTGAGTTAATTTCTTCTAAACATTTGTAATTATAAACATTACAAACTTTTCTGGCAAATGTCATGTTTTCGTAAACGATTACTTCATTATAAACTGAATTAGGGACATTTAGTTACTTTCTTATATAAAAATATTAAGCATTGTTTCTTGGTGTGTTATTGATTTTTTTCATTATCAGAAAACTGCAAATAAACAATTTCCATCTGCTGTCACCACTCGTTTACCTACACACCAACAAAGGCCTAATGGTCATACTGCAGTAAGAATAGCTTCTCAGTCATGCACCCGTGAATGGAATTATGTCGATCAATCGAATTCCCCTAAAGTAATCTCTATTGAATCTACTGATAAGAATAAAACTCCTAATCAAAATGAGGTGGTATGTTTGCAAAGATTTTATTTAAATGATTCCATCTACAAATTTTTTTATATTGAATGAATATTTTATTTTAAACATCAGCCACATGAAAGCCAATCATTTTTGTTCTAGTCGATAGTCATCAAACAAATAGTGTCTTAAAATCATCGGATGACTTTCTAAAAACAAATGTTTTTCTCAACTAAATATTAAGTACATCGGTGATCTATGCCAACAAAAACAGGCCTTTAACTGTTAGTTCACACTAAATCTATTTACTGATATTATTAATTCAGCGAACTGTCTAATTAATGATGTCATTTGGCCAGTTAGTCAGAATGAAAACTAAAATATAACTGTATCGAATAATTTATTCAATGAAAGAATCTGTTCCAAGGAGTTCATTTTCAAAGCCATACAGTCTCAAATGTTTATGATGACTTATAGGTCAATGAGTAATTATGTCTGTTGGAATTCAATTAGTTGTCAAATGAAATTTGACTACCTCAATGTAAACAAATAAATAGTTATTGGAAGAGCAAATTTACGAAGCATTAGAAATATATAATTAAAAGAATAAAAAGTATTGCTTTGAGTATCGTCAGGTTGAAATGAAAATATGTGATTGGTAATCAATAAATTTGGATAGAAACAAACGGTGTATTGGTAATAATGATAGCAAATTGCAGTAAGTTAAAATCATTTTATGGAAGTAGGAGCAGGAATGAAGAAGTGAGGAAACAATTAAATAAGCAAATAAGACTGCAAACTAGAAGCATCGTAAAGAAAGAGATCTTACAGATTTTTTATGAAAACCTCATCTTCCAAATTACGGATAGTCAGGTCTTCTAAAATGTAAAGTAGGCTAAGGTGTACACCGCTTGGTAACCTTGACTAAATGTTGTAATAATGTCAAGTAATGAGTCACAGAATGAATGTTCAATGTCTACTACATGTTGTGGAATTGATGGCGTAATTGGCGTATGCTGACCTTTGTTAAGTCACACCGGTAGATGCTCCCGACGACAACTTATGGAATTCCAGAAGATACAATTATTCATTCGCCTATAATTCATTACATGTATACGCGATTTCAAAGGTTTGAAAATGAACTCATTGAAACTAATTCTTTCGCTGAATAAACGACTTAATGGGTGGGTATATTTAAATTAGACTGTTATACTGAGAAATTTCAACTCTCGGCAAAATATTGTTTTTGGGTATTTTTCTCATTCTTCAAATTGAAATAGTCATCAGTCTGAAACGCAGTTGTAATATGGTCACTTACTCTTTGATGTCAGTCAGCTGCAACGTAAGACCAGGCACATATATGCATCGGTCGAAGTTGCCATACTGCATCAGCACAACAAGATGAACACCGGATTCATAGAAGTAGTTAATTCAGTGGTGGTAATATATAGAAGAAAGATTGCATATAAGGAGATAGTACAGGAAGATAGAATTAGTTCGTAGAAAGAAAGATATGAAGCGATTTTAATCACTTAATTTATAGAGAGACAGAGAGTGTACACACCGACGCCATTGTGATCGATTCTGAGCCATGTCACACAGAGTCTCCAACCATTGGTTACGATAGTCACGCGGACCCCAACCAGGCAGTCTGCATCTACTAACATGGCTCAGACCAGAAGTTAGTGACTTCAAGCACTGATGCCACGTTTTGGTTTGGCCGCCCCTAACTTTCTTCCAATTATCCCTAACACTAGTCAGCATTGCTCGTCGTAGTAATCCGTCTTCAGGCATACGTAAAACGTGGCCTAACCATCTCAGTCGATGAAGATTCATAACTTTATCAACTGATTTACCGTCATTTCCTAATACCCTGAGTCTAACCTCACTATTACTTACCCGGTGATCCAAGCAGATACCCGCAATATTTCTAAGGCACCTGTGGTCAAATACTAGTAAATTACGAGTATCTTCTACTCTTAAAGGCCATGTTTCGCAGCCGTATGGTAGAACAGAACGAACTGCCGCGCAGTATACTCGCCCCTTAATTGACAGACAGATATCTCGCCTTCGCCATGGATGACGTAGGTTGGCAAAAGCCAAACGAGCTTTCCGAATCGGTTGCTAACTTGACGTGGTGGTCGGACTTGCCTATCGTGATGAAGCAACCGAGCTATGCTGGCTGGAACAATCGTTCCATAAGGTCCTCCATACCAGAGAGGTCGGTTGAAGAGCGGTAAGACTAAAAGCAACAAACCCAAGGTCCGAAGGTAAAGTCGTACTGCTGACTGTACAGAGGTGTGACGGCAGTGAGGTGTTTCCTTCAGACAACCAGCATGACAGCGATGCTGCCTTCCCACAAGGAGGGGTGGGATTAGAAAAGGTCGACCCTAAAAATGTCACACCTCGACTTATCCCACGGATATCCGTCTCCGGCGGTAAGGTCTCAACAAGTACGGAGCTAACACAAAAATTACTCATAAGAAGGTCGTGTGTGACCGACCTCAAGCAGCTGTCTCTTGGGCACTGGGGTCACGCTCTCAGGTCACTAAGACCACCTCTAACTCAATTTCCTTTTCAGGTACTTCCAGAAGAACCCTTCCACGGTGTGGGCAACCGAGAAGTGATAACCGCCCTCATACCTCTAACAGCACTCAAGACCACTGTATTATTATTCCTCCTACTCTTTGAAGAATAGTGCAATAGCTGATACCAAGAGCAATACGTACAGTGAATAAATCTGTTCTTAGCGGTAATTTCGATTCTGTGTACACTCAGATTTCTAATCATCAACTTCCCATTGGATTAACCTGCACTGGTAAACACCTCATATAACAGTTTTCCTATAGAAATAGTACTCTAATATTGACAGTGTTCAGTTCAAATTAAAACATGTTTAAATAAACCACATATCTAGATAATAATTGTGCTGTAAATATTGATTGTCTTCAAGATGAAAATCCCGAGATCCGATTGGAAAAGTTACAATTAATGGTAAATCATTAACTTAATGAAACAGTTATCAATCAGTTTCTTCAGATAATCGTCATTTTACATAACTTTTTGACTGAAGTTTGAAAATGGGATCAATGAGTCCTAACTTTGAAAAGGTGTTTACTACAAGACTTGGTGACTAGCACAGATTGATCCAAAACTAAGACAAAATACGTGTAAATTGTCTTCTATTTTTATCTTTTCTCTAGTTGATACAACGGTGTAATAGTAAATCTAATTGATTAGAACCCACACATACCATCTTACCTAGGAAAATCTAGTCTCTTGTCACTTCGGAATATCTGTTAGTTACTCATGTATAACCTGAAGCGAGTTCATTCCCAAATAGTTTCTGGTCATATTTTACGTTTATTGTTAAACGAATCATTCAGTGAAGACTTTGTTCAGATCCAGTCATTTATCTTCGTCTGTCGAAATAGTTTACAAATACACTGTATGTATTATCATTTTTTTTAATGGTAGACTGCCAGTTTATTAATGATTGCATATTTTTAGAAAATGTTTAATCATAATCATATCGTATACATGACGAGTATATAAAGTAAAAGAACTCATCTATTTTTTAGAATTATCCTGACATTGCAGTTGAATCAGTCAAATTTAAAATAGAGAAACTAACAAATTTCATTGTTCGGTTACGAAAACGAATTGAGTAAGTTTATCATAGCTTTAATAAATATTTGCTTTGTAGAATTAAATAAACACAGACTTTACAAAATGATGCTAACAATATGTAGTATGAATCATTTCATCCTCACTTGTAGGAGACTTTTTAAACTTGCTTGTAAACGAAGAAATCATAATTGAATGAAAACTTGTTCCTTCCACATTGAAACTGGTTAGTTATTTAAATCATACCGCATCTATGACCTAATCCATGCCTTCTCATAGGTCTATTTTGGTAAATAATATTGAAATAGGAATAAACATTCATCAGCTGTAGGGGTACTACTTAATTCACCCTTTCAATATTATTTTAAATTTACTATACTCTATACATATTTAAAGAAACAATCAACATAAAATTATGCACAAACCATGGGTTCACTGGCCATCAACTCATTTCAAATTCATAAAAATATTTATAGGTAGTTAACAATAAGCGCCACTGAATACACAACTATACCTGTGATATAAATAGTGTTAGTAGTATGGTTTCAAGGGTCGGATTTGTACTTTTAACTTATTTGTTGTAACTAGTTTCTTAATTCATTGGTGTGATAGTCCCCACTCATTTTATTAAATAATATGCCAAGATTGCTGTTTTTATTTGTTTTCAGTGTTCAGCTTAGCAATAATTTTCAAACATTTTATAAAGGTATATGAGTACATACAGTTTGCAACCAGTTAAAATAAATTCCTAACAAAGTTTGTTGTAATATTTTTCCAGTCGTAAAGCAGGTATCATAAAAGTTTTAGCAGCCTGACTTTATTTTCGCGATCTTTATTAAACTGGGTTATCATGTCTCGGTATTATCAACAAATAATGTAAGCTGTAAATCTGATCTATTCATCCTAGTGAATTCATCAAGTACAATAATTTCGAATACCGAAGTTTTAAAACCTACCTAATGCAGTAACTAGTCGCTACATTCCTTTGATTAGTAAACCTCTTTTTAGTATAAAAGCTTATTTTTAATCTTATTAACATGTGCAGGTTTATAATTCCACTATGAAACTTCTACAATTTTCTGAAGACCACTTATATTAGATAATTAAAATAACCCATAGTGTCATTGAATAAGAAAAAGAGAATTCAGCGATAAAAATTTACTTTACGACGAAATTATTTACTTAAGCTATACATACGTATATATAGTTATATGGAAAATTTATGTATATGAAAATGTATGGTGATGCAATTTTTTCTATCCTCCTACAGACATACATTTTCCATATAACTATTTATACCACTTATATTACCTAATTGAATAAGCTTATGAATTTGAAGTAACAATTGTTTAGAACAACATATATAAGCGAACAATATTGTTTTCGATTAGATCCTCATCAGGCTTTACTCTAATATACAGTAATATTTATATGCATATACGAAATTATTAAACCAATCAAGGTAGTTTATAAATCAATGATAACTATGAATAAAACGATTACATAATATGTGATGAGGATCTAATCGAAAACAATATTGTTCGCTTATATATGTTGTTCTAAATTTACATTATGGGAGTAACAATTGTTCTTAAGGCCATTTGTTAGAGGTGAATCTCTAAAATAAAACTTATGAAGTTGCAATAAAAACCAGTCCATACTTATTGATTTGTATCATTTGAATTTCTATAAGTTCTTAATTCCTAAGAATATTTTCCATGTAAAAAATTGACTACAAATACGGAAATCACAAATAATTCTTCTTAACTGTATACCGTTTACACTCTAAAGAATCAAATCTGATACGCTTTCACAAAACATACTCCAGTTATGTGATTGCTAAGCTCACCAAGAAATAAGTCTTTTATGTTAAGTTAATACAAATGATTTATTTTGGCAGGCTTCTAGTATTTATTTTTCCTGACCAATAACTCTAATGGGCATTTGATATCACATATTCTATTCAGTTTTTTTCCTCCTAGTAATTACGCACGAAAACAATATAACCTATTTATAATTATTTCTTAAAACTTTGATCATCAATTTCTTTTACTACTCAAACTAAAAAGCATCTGACAAGGTGAATATTCTCAAGTAAAAAAGTTTTGAAAATATTCTGATTAAATATTAGAACAAAAAGCATTTATTGAATAAGTCAACATGTCTTAATTTAAAGCATCAAGTAAACAACTTGCCCATTCCTATATTATTTAAAACATTTTAGCCACAATTATTCGTCAAAAGTCTATTTCCATTTCTATAAACTAATGATTCTCCATAGACAGAAAAAATTAATGTTTTATTCCTACTCAATATTTTATAACTGTAAACTAGTCATGTTATCATTTAAAATTGTTTTTTGCATTCAAATGTTAATTATTATTTTAACTAAAAGTTAATAAAACGTTCAAACATTTCTTGACCTGATATTAATCACAATAATAATATCTTTATGATTATGACCTTAGTTTTTATATACTAATTCTTTTAAACTAATTTTGTTACCTAAGTAACTTGAATAAAGCTAAACTTAAGGAATCTTAAATTATTGGTTTTGAAAGTCGAATATTTGGAACTCTTTGAACTAATCATACTGAAACTAAGTAAATATTTCATCTAATTTACATTTTTAAAAAAAAAGTTTTTTAAGATGCACAAACTTGATGACTCACTTAAACGCCTTCAGTAATCTTTTATGAATAGCTTCTACAAATGTTAGATGATTAGAAGAAACTATCAACGGTTGATGGGTCCAGGTTTTTTATAAGCTGCTCTTCATTAACAATGAATATTTATACCCTTACGAGAATTGATGCTGTCTGTGAACTTATAACCTCGTTTACCTAGTGCAACAATCAGAGATGTCACAGTTGAGTTGCTCGGGCCACAACTGACTTCCTGAACGACTGTCATTTTCATGATGATTGAGCGTTGATCACCGTCGTGATTATGTAGTTCTTAGTCCTAATTAGATTTTATTCGGTATTCTGTAAGTCGACCATTAGTTTGAGTGACTTGTTATCTATATGTGGATAAAATCATAGACGACAACAATAAAATAAGTTGTATTTAAGTGGTTTGTCCATAAATATTCTGACGATTTTGTATCCAAACGGTCATTTGTGCAACTGTAGTATAGCTGTGGTCCCTTTAACAGTGTGACACCAAACCTAAGGAACCAATTAGGAACATCTCCCATCATATAAAACTAAATTAACTGACCCAAATCCCTTCATGAAAATCAGCGTTTTTCATTCTTGTACTTCTAAACGTCACTTTCAACTATTCGGACCATGTACATAAAAGCTTACAAGTAATTTTCTATTTTATTCAATGTTACAATTTAACTATGTTTGTACTGTTTATTTCTTATTAGGCGTGACTATGCAGAACATGGTACTTGTTCACCAGGTGATGATGTTTTTGGTGATGAAGCTGTAGGGGCTGTTGTTGCAGGTAGGCCAACGGGAATGCATCCTGTCGTTGCAACGTGTCTTCAGAATCTACGCATACTTGAAGTAAATGCTCAAGGTAGGTTGATTTATGAGGAAATACGTTGCAAAAACACCCAAACTATACCAATAAGTTTGTCATTAACATATAATTTCATCTGCTACCTATAGTCCGTTTCAATTGAATAACTGGTCAAAATAGTTCAATCAACCAAGTGATTTATGTTTTCTTTAGCTTCAAACATCAAGTGCATGCTTGGTTCAACAATTTTATTTTATTTTGATTTAAGATAACGAAAATATAGAAATCGAATTATGAGGACAATACTATTTTACTACGTGTTCAGAAACAGATTAGATAAACAATTATTAATCATGCTTTTCAGTGCCTTTAATGTAGCTACATTTAGGATTTTAGTTTTCAAATTATGAACATTATTCTTATGTACTATTTTGAAATTTGAACTAAACGTAATTAGTTTATTTGACATATTGTCCTCTAACTAACCTTTAACACAATATTTTTCAAATACCCAACTACCTTAATTTTCCAAAACCCTTGGCTGACCTCATATTCATCAATTCTCGTCAATTCCATTTGTTAAAGTCTGCAAAAGGCTTTTTACAAAATCTTTGGTGCTTAATGTTTTCTTATTCTTTTTATAGACCAGATTTTAATTTTACATAAAATTATGACCTGGGCATTGATATAAAAATATGGGAGATATAAAAATAAACTCAGACAGTCATCCATGAATTGTCGTAGAAAATTCGGTATGTGGTGACATGACTGAACAATACTGGGTATACTTTTACGGACTGATACTGTTCTAGTTTCTCTAAACCTTATTCTGATCAAATTTAATACAAGCCATCTTAGTGATTCGAAGTAGGAAAACATCAAGACAGATATTCTCGGAACTTAATTAGTCATGCTTCATGACAGTAAACTAAATTAAAATTAGCATCAAAAGACCATTGTATTTTATTCTGAGACTCATTCGGTTACTCCATGAGAACTGATAAGGCAAGATATATTCGTCGCTTTGTGTTTCTTTACATGATTACTTTAACTACCGCTGATATATAGTTTTACTTACAAATAATTTACATGTTTTCTTTCATATTATGTCATTATTTACCTAGTTGTTTGTCTTTATAACTTATTTATAGAAATATTTAGTCTACTTTATCCAAATGAAGTCGATTTTTGGGAACCAGCTAGAGTATGTTTACTAGAAGGTAAAGATGATGACAAATTTTTCAATGATGCACGTAGTCAAATTACTGAACATTTATCTAGTTCTATTGAAACATCAGGAAAACCTATAGAAAATACCGGTACTGTTCAAGGTAAAATTTCTAGTCCATTAGATTGCCTTTCTGATAAACTTGAAATTACCAAAGAATTAGATACACTAGGTGATGCAGATTTAATATGAGTAAAACTATTTTGCCAGTATTGAACAATTATTTCTGTTTGTTTTCAATCTTCCGATTAATCATTTAAACTACAAATTCTTCTTTGAGTTTTATTAGATTTATTATATATTGTATTAATATAATTTCTTTTTAAAAGAGTTTTGAATACAATCCAATGCAAAAGTGAAATTAGTTGTTATTTTTAATGTATATTGTAAATTGAATATTTATACTTATATTTATTTACTAATATCAGAAGTCGATCATTTTCGGTTTATTTGGTTATTTTTTTCACATCAAATAATCAACTTGGATAAACAAGATACCTGAAGTTAAAAGTTACTTATGCAAAATAAATATTATTATTACTAGGTTTTATTTAATGATGATGATGATGATGATATAATTCTACAATCAATCAAGTGGATAGAGAATATATGTACATAGTATTTAGTTGTAATTCCTACTTATTTTGTTACCATTTTTAACCATTTGTACAATCATTGTCTTCCTTCTTGTCTGTTCTATCACTTTATTTTTGGAATGATTTTTTTATGATCAGTTGATATGATCGATAGTTGCTTAAATAGTTTTTTTTCAATTTCAGTGAGGTTTGGTGGAATATTTTTTCACTAGAGTTGAAAAGACAGAAATATTTACTAAAATCCAATGTCTTTTAAATATCATAAATAAATGTAAAATATTATCTGAAAAAAAATAACACTTCGAATTTTAATGAATTATGTAGCAATGAAAATGACAAATTTATCAATAATATTTCTGGTAAATAACCTACACGCATATTTCCTTAATATGCTTCATTTTAAACTGACCGAATTCTGTACTTATCAATGGTTACTGTGTAATTTCCTGTAGGAATGGATCAATACATAAAGGAAATTACAATTACGAACCTATTGCACAAAATGTAAATTCTTTATAACGTGAATTACTTAAGAAAACATTTTACCGTTTATTGTTCTGTATCTAGTTTGTTCTTAATTGAGAATGATAATTTTTGACTGATCGCATCACTAAAATCTGCAGTTAATAAATCAATTTCAGACGAACATTTTTCCATAATAATTATGAATACCATGTATGCATTTATATTTTTATACAGTGTGGCTAAATATATTACTAGAGAGATTTGTTTAATAAGAAAAATGATCACCTGGAATTCTACAAAGTTTAAGATGACATGTTGGGGCTGGTGTTAAACCTACAACAATTTTTATTGTGATCGTTGGAACTCTATTATAATTGTGACATGGTTGTATCACGTAACTAAAACGCATTCCAAATGAGTACTATGTTTTGTAAAATGTTATGCATGGTGTGATGTTTACCTTTGCCAATATTTTCACTTGAAATAGAAGAGCTCTCATAAAATCTCATCCTCTATTTTATTACGCATGATCTTTTCAGCGTTGAAGTGTTGCTGTGCATTAATTGTCGATTTAACTAACGACAAAATCATATTTAGGGTATTATCATCATTCTTATTTTAGATACTACCTTATGGTCAGTCAGTAGGATTTTTCTAGTTGTATTATTTAAATGTTTAATTATACTGCTTATTTTAGCAAATTATTTACTCTTTTTCAGTTACTTTTATGCTGTTAATCAGTAAACTACCAGACTATACTGATTTTAACATGGCTATCTTTGACAAACCAATTTTTTAAGGTCTAACTGCAAGATTATACCACCTCTATAGCATTGATAGTCATTCAGTATGATGAAATCTCGTGATTTTAACAGTAATTGTAGGTGCAGCTGGTAATCCGGAAACATTTATACGTTTAAGAAGCAAACAATGTAGCGTCATTTTTGAATCTAAGCAAGTACTTCAAATCAGGATGTAGGCTAAAGGACTAAAACATTCTTTATCGACTAATATTTCATGGATTCTAACAAAGCTGTATGAAAAAAAGATGAAATTGTTTTACATTTAGATGGTAGTCCTAAGAACATGAAGGACAAGGCATGTTTACACCGTAAATAGAAAGCTCACAACTTATGATTTTAAAATAGAGAATGTGATATCTGAAATGATTTTTAACACCGTTAGGTGGTTGGATGTATTCTTCTGGAAACCCTAAACCTATGTTTCATACTGATCGACACATTGATATTTCCCATGAAATTCAAACCCTCGTCATGCAAATTCAAATTCTGAGGAGTTACCACAAAGCTATTTAGTCTCTTACATTGGTGGTAAATCTGCTGCAGATTTTTAAAAATTATTTCCAGTAAAATGTATTTTCTTTGTAAAAATGTAGCCCGTTGTTTGTTAAGTTTATCAACTTTAATTTCACTTTATTTGGCTGCATTAAATATAAATCAATTTCTGCATTAGAACTGGTCCAAATGGACTATATTGATTTATTTTTCTGGTTTATGTCCTTAAAAAAGTAATGTCTACCATCGAAACAAGATATTGATGTTGATAATTGTTGTTCATTCAGTCATTCAACCATATACAATGTAGAACCCAGCTGTCAGTGTTAGATGAAATTATCAAGCCAAATCCCATAGTACCAGAAGTGGCAACAGTATCAATGGTAATAGAAACAAATAAGTATAGAATGGAGGTAGAGAATAAGTCGATTTCAAGACTCAAGATCTGAGAGAAGACAAAAGCTAAATCCATATGATCAAGTGCAACTGATTCTGAGCCTTGTCGTTCAACATCTTCAACAAATGATAGAAACAAATATTGTTCTTTAATACTTAGCATGCATCAGATTTCACAACTACTAAACACCAAAGAATCGTTGACTATCTTAAGTGATGATTACATATACTTAAGGCATGTATCAACACAACTTTGGTTAAAAAATGAAAATGAGTACGTTCAGTGTTAAATCAATCTACAAATGAGGCTTCTTCAATAGAATTTTGGAATGTTATAAGGGTTTACCAAATGAATTAATTTACTTACTTACTCCTGTTACTCCTCGTGAAGGATCATAGGCCGCTCATCAGCATTCTCCATCCAACCCTGTCCTGGGCAATCCTTTCCAGCTCTTTCCAGTTCTTATTCATCCCTTTCATATCGGCTTCTATTTCCCGACGTAATGTGTTCTTTGGCCTTCCTCTTTCCCTCTTCCCTTCAGGATTCCAAGTTATCGCTTGTCTCGTAATGCAGTTTGATGATTTCCTCAATGTATGTCCTATCCATTTCCATCGTCTTTTCTTAATTTCCTCTTCAGCTGGAAGCTGGTTGGTTCTCTCCCACAATAGGCTGTTGCTGATGGTATCCGGCAAAAATGGATGTTCAGTATCTTGCGAAGACAGCTATTGATAAATACTTGCAACTTCTTGATGATGGTTGTAGTAGTTCTACAAGTTTCAGCTCCGTACAGTAGAACTGTCTTGACGTTCGTATTGAAGATTCTGACTTTGATATTGGTTGAAAGTTGTTTTGAGTTCCATATAATCGTCAATTGAAGGAATGCTGTTCTTCCTTTGCCAATTCTTGCCTTTACGTCTGCATCTGAACTTCTTTGTTCATCGATGATGCTTCCCAGGTATGTGAAGGATTCCACATCTTCCAGAGTTTCGCCATCAAGAGTGATTGGATTGTTGTTCTCCGTGTTGTATTTGAGGACCCTAGTTTACCCTTTGTGTATGTTGAGGCCTACTGATGCAGAGACTGCTGCTATGCTGACTATCTTTATCTGCATTTGTTCGTGTGTATGCGATAGGAGGGCTAGGTCATCTGCTAAGTCCAAATCGTCTAATTGGTTCTGAACTGTCCATTGTATGCCGTGTTTTCCCTCAGATGTCGAGGCCTTCATAATCCAGTCGACCACCAGAAGAAAGAGGAAGGGAGAGAGTAGACAGCCTTGTCTGACTTCCGTTAAGATTAATAAAACATTTACAGTGACAAGTAATTCCCATAATGGATGGTACATTAGGTAATCATTATTAATACTGATCTGATCAATTTATCGGATGTAACTGATCAAAGTAGTCTTACCAAATTTTGAACTTTATTCCAGTGTGCTTCAACCAAGACGACGATTTCATCCTCTAATAATCACCTTAGGCGTATCGCATCTGTCTACTTTTATCTATGGTCAAATATGATATCTCTTTCGCTTGAAAATATTTCGTCTGTTTTGTGCAGATATAACTTGATAAAACTTGGTATCATGGTCGTTTTATACAGCTGTAACCAGTCATTTTCACATTAAACATTCCTTAGAGCATTCATTTATCTGAAAGAAAGACTATGCTAACAAATAATTGTCACTTGCTATCATATGATCATTCAATAAGACGTGCTTCTTACACTCTGTCCTTTCATCCAAGTAACTAGTTTAAGTACGAGAATCTTGTACATTATTTTTAGAGACGAAAACATCGTAACGCATCACCGTCTTGTCTTTAATAGAGGTAAATGTACAGACTGGAACACAAACGACATCTTATAAGCAACTTTCCATTTAATTTATTCCAAATATCATATATAGAAGAATAAGCTATCAGGCTCGTTTCTGGAATATGTGTGATCAATAATAAGTTTTTGCATAATTATATACTGAAGAAAGCTCATCTTACACAAAACATATATGACCTAGTTTCTTCAGCATTACATATATGCCTTACCGAGGTTGTGAAATTACTGTGTATAGAATTCTGGTCGATTTAATCTTGAACAAATACATATCTGCTAAATAATGACTATCTTAGACTAATCCACGTTGATCTGCGCATTGTAGAGTTCGAACTTATCAGAACTAATGAGAGCCTACGCATTTGAACTTACACAAATCTTTCGGTATCAATAAAATCCAATCACTGCTCCTTGATGTTTTCTTAATATATTCGATTATTAACAGTAAATTACATTCTGACTAGAAAGAAGGTAGGGTTAGTTTGCGGTTGGTAAAAAAGTAAGTATTAATAGGAAAGCTCCCAACTACAGAAGTATTTCATGAATTCCTGTGATGATGAATGTTATAAAGTTTTAAAAAATATTTTCAAAGCTGTCTACTCACAAACTGTATTTCCCCAAAATTCTAACATAGACTTTCAAGAGCTTGTAGTGACCTACTTTTGTCAACAGAACACGATTGGTTCGATGAAAACAATTATTATTATAACCAATTGTACCAGTGACTGTTTTACTGTGCTCGTTTGTTTAACTGTGCTAAGAACAGCCATTTTGGGCTTCCATTGTATTCCATTGCTTTTACGCGGTTTTTGGACTACGCACGTATCTTGCCGTTCGCAACTGTACTCCTTTGGCACGATCTCGGTATTCTTTCGATACCACGAGATCGCCAACAAATATATACGACTACTACAATCATTTGCCTTCTGATATTTTGGCCTATCGGAATTTTATTGGTCTATTGGCAAGTAGTCTGGTAGCGGTGTTCATAGTTCAGCTCAACTCGACACCACGCTACATTTGGTGACCCAAATATTGGAACACGCCTCAACCTCGGTCAAATCTTTCAAAGAAGGCAATTCGGTGAGTCTATTGTTTTATCTATCCACGACTGTCATATATTTTCATATTAATTTTTAATATATATATTTGACATGACGGATAACGATAAGAATAGTATTAATATAATAGACTCCGATGTACGCGTACCGAATCCTCGGAACTTTTTATTCGCGTGACGATAAATTCCACGCCTTATTCAAGAAATTCCCCAGATTAACTAAACCACTCGAGGAGATTTCATCGGTGACCAATCGTGTGGTACACCACATAGTCACCCGCGGACCACCAGTCACGGCAAGACCACGCCGACTGGCACCGGACAAATTAGCTTTCGCTAAACGTGAGTTTGACAATTTACTATCTTCTGGTATTATTCGTCCTTCTCACAGTCCTTGGGCCTCTCCTTTACACATGGTGCGCAAAAAGGATGGGGTTAGTTGGAGACCATGCGGCGACTACCGAGCATTAAACGTAGTTACGCGCTTTGATAGCTACCCCATCCCCCACATACACGACATCACGGCATCGCTCAAGGGCACGACTATCTTTTCTAAAATCGATCTGGTACGAGCATATCACCAGATCCCAGTCGCTCTTGAAGACATCGAAAAAACTGCTATCACGACTCCTTTCGGTCTGTTTGAGTTCCTACGAATGCCATTTGGATTACGGAATGCTGCTCAAACTTTCCAAAGGTTTATCGATAGCATAGTACGAGACTTGGATTTTGTTCACGTCTATATTGATGACCTGCTGATCGCATCATCAAACGTAGATGAACATTATCAACACCTTACGCTATTATTCCAACGTCTTTCGGATAATGGAATAGTAGTCAACCCAGAAAAATGTGAATTGGGTAAATCAGAAATAATATTTCTGGGTCACATCATCAGACAAGAGGGTATTCTGCCTTGCGAGGACAAAGTTCGAGCAATCAAGGAGTACAACGTGCCGTCCTCAATCAAGGAACTGAAGGCTTTTCTCGGTTTGGTTAACTTCTACCGACGTTTTATCCCTCACGCGGCAGAACGGTTACGACCATTAACCGATTTACTACGCGGTAATCCACGCAAACTAGAATTGAACGATACCGCACGTACTGCATTCTCAGAGATCAAAACGGCTCTCGCTGAAGTTACACTTCTCGCTCATCCTGACCCATCAGCCACGCTTAGTATAGCGGTTGATGCATCGGATTTTGCCATAGGAGCCGTTATGCAACAGAATATCTCCGGTAGTTGGCAACCGCTTGAATTTTTCTCACGACGCCTTACTCCCACGGAGACGAGATATAGCGCTTTTGGTCGCGAGCTGCTTGCAGCCTACTGCGCCATCAAACATTTCCGGCACGCAGTAGAAGGACGTCAATTCATTTTATTCACCGACCATAAGCCCTTAACGTATGCTCTGCATACCAAGTCTGACCGCTACTCACCACGAGAGTGCAGACATTTGGACTATATCTCACAGTTCACGACAGACCTTCGTCATATTAAAGGCGAGTCGAACTACGTTGCCGATGCTCTATCACGTATCCAGACGAATGCAGTTACCTTACCGGTGCTCGATCTTCCTGCTATGGCCGCCGCGCAAGCAAACGATCCTGTCTGTACAAAAGCACCACAATCTTCGTCCCTTCAGTGTCAGGAAGTACCCCTAGCTACTAGCTCAGGTACTATCCTATGTGATATTTCTACCGGTCTACCTCGACCCATCGTACCCTCTACCTATCGCCGTCTCGTCTTCGATGCCCTCCATGGATTGTCTCATCCAGGTATCGCAGCCACATTACGCCTCATCGCTGCACGATACGTCTGGCCGTCCATGAATAAAGATGTTCGTATGTGGGTAAAGCAATGCTTACAGTGTCAACGATCAAAAGTGCACAGGCACGTAGCTGCCCCCATTGGCACGTTCGCTACGCCTGATGCTCGCTTTGATCACGTTCATATAGACATTGTAGGACCATTGCCACCATCGCATGGGTATGATCACATACTCACGTGCATTGACCGTTTTACAAGATGGCCCGAAGCTATTCCCATCACGTCTATCACGGCGGAGACAGTTGCTCACCGCTTCGTAGAACGATGGATAGCATTGTACGGTTGTCCCTCGACTGTCACGACTGACCGAGGACAACAATTTGAGTCCGCATTATTCTCCTCACTGACCCGGCTGCTTGGTACGGAACGCATACGCACTACCGCCTACCATCCAGCATCGAATGGTTTAGTCGAAAGGTTTCACCGCCAACTTAAAAGTGCTCTCCGAGCACACGAAAACGACAATTGGTACGAAACCTTACCGCTCGTTCTCTTAGGCATCAGAACGAGTTTGAAGGCAGATATCCAATGTTTCGCCGCTGAACTTGTATACGGCACGACATTGCGTCTGCCTGGGGAATTCTTCACACCACGGAGCAGTAATGATTTCGGTAAATCAGACTACGTCCATCGACTGTCTGCATTTATGCGAACGCTGTCTCCGGTGTCAACTCGAATACAACATCGACAGGTCGCTCTCCCTCGAGAGTTATCTACCTGTTCACATGTTTTCATACGAGTAGATTCGGTACGCAAACCTCTACAACAGCCTTACGAAGGCCCTTTTCACGTGATCTCTCGTCACGAAAAGACCTTCAAGGTTGATCGACACGGCCGCGTCGAGATCGTCAGCATTGATCGTCTCAAACCAGCACACGTCGATGACAGTGCCCTACCCAATAACTTGAGACTCAATGCTAGACCTACCAAACCTTCTAGCGGGATCTCTACGTCTACCTCGGATCCCACGCTAGATACATCAGAGACCTCGTTCTCACGTCCCGGTCAACAGCACGCGTCATCTGCACCATCTACGGACGAGACTTCCGTCTCACGTCCAGATCGGCAGACCACGCCGCCCTTGACCTCGGATGAGATCGCAGGCTCACGAAGTACGAACGAGACCACCGTCTCACGTTCCGGTCGCCGAGTACGATTACCCGTACGCTTTCGCGACTAAACGCACAGTCAATAACGGATACGGTGTAGGATTATTCCTATATTACACGCATGCTACACTTTTCTTTTTTTGATTTTTTTTTGTATCCTGAGCACACGCCTCCGACCATCGTCCATTTGATAACGTCGACTTCAGTCAACTTTGGCGAAAGCTGGTTTGGCCACCCACGCTCTAGTCAACGTACTCAGTCGATTATCTGGTCTCGAATCCGCCTGGCATATGCTTGGTAGTTATGGTCGCGTCCGGTTTCTTGGCTCAACGTGGTTTCGTCCTACGTCTGCAGCGTTTTCTGGTCCACATCCCTACGAACGCAATCTTCAGATCCTGGATACAAACCACTCTGGTGTGGTATGCTAACTCGACCAACAAATACAGCACACTTCTCCTGGTACCGTTCTGCGCAAAAGACTTTCGTTGGCAACTCGAGGATCAATGATCACTTCCTGTTCCGCCAATTTCCTCCGTCCTACAAACGCAATTCTGCCGATCAGTCCCACGAATCAAACCGCTAACTATCGAAAGTGTAAACCCTTTCTAGCGGGGGGCTCCTGTAGTGACCTACTTTTGTCAACAGAACACGATTGGTTCGATGAAAACAATTATTATTATAACCAATTGTACCAGTGACTGTTTTACTGTGCTCGTTTGTTTAACTGTGCTAAGAACAGCCATTTTGGGCTTCCATTGTATTCCATTGCTTTTACGCGGTTTTTGGACTACGCACGTATCTTGCCGTTCGCAACTGTACTCCTTTGGCACGATCTCGGTATTCTTTCGATACCACGAGATCGCCAACAAATATATACGACTACTACAATCATTTGCCTTCTGATATTTTGGCCTATCGGAATTTTATTGGTCTATTGGCAAGTAGTCTGGTAGCGGTGTTCATAGTTCAGCTCAACTCGACACCACGCTACAAGCTGTCACACATGAAACACACCCAGTGAACAATAACCATCCTGAAAATAAGTCTTATAGGTCTTTCAAAGTCTCGATTCCGAGTTTTCACTTCTTGTTGACGATCTCGCGGTATCGAAAGAATACCGAGATCTCGCCAAAGGAGTACAAGCGGATTCACTGAGCAAACGTGAGCGCATACAATTCTGTCCACATCTTTTGTAGATGCGCCCAGTGAAATATTGGCTATTATCAGGTTACTTCACTTTTTAGTAAAAGAAATAGCTTTCTCTCATCCAAGACTGTCTAGAAGTAATTCTGATCTTCAGGTTATCTTTCTTGTTTGATTAGTTGGTCACAATTCCATAGCAACGTCCCACCATACATTCAACATCCGTACATTTTAGTGGAGTATAAGTGTTCATTTTTGACTGTACATGTCATGAAATTCATTAACTACACGTCCCTAAATATATTTTGTGCATATATTGCGAAAGAACACATGTGTCTTCAAAATGAGTTACTCCAACGGTTTTTATTTCAACTAGGAATCACTTCTTATAAATGTAGGACAATTTAGTCCTGAATTTGTAACAAAATCGATGAAAATTGAATTTTGGCCTCTGAAAACCGGTGAAAATGTTGGATGAAATTCGTAAATATCTTCCAGTAAAAGTCACGCTCAATGAGAACAGAACGACACTTGGTTTTAATATGCATGAGCGAAAATGTCAAATGGTGAAGATAATCAGTAAAATTGTAGAAACAGTGATCGGCTTAAGTTTCCAGATCGATGAAGGAGTGATGTGAATGTGCTTTTCAATGCAGTTCCCATATCTAATCAAGTCTTTAAGACAACATTTAACATTACCTGGTCTCGATTGATGTTCTTTGTAGGTTTGCATTTTAACTTGACCGAAGGAAGACCTTTATCCAAGACGAAGTTTGTACAAAGCTTACTGAATGATCATGGCTGTTTCCTTGGTAAATTATTAAGATGATGACATCAATCCACCGTGGAAAAATACTTTCTGTTTTTTTAAATTGAGTTCGTTCTTTTTTACACAGTAATTTGTAAGCATTTTCACTTAAAAAACCAACTCATCAGCCATAATCTGTAAAAACGGAGGCTTTATGACCTCTGACAACTTTTAAATTTTGTGATGCAAATATTACAGTATAAGTTACTGACCTCTCACAATTTAACGGGAGCGCAGTTTTCAAGCCCGGAGCTATTGTGTCACTGGATGTTACTTGTTTGGCGACCGAATATATTATTACGTATTTTCGCTTCTACCTCTTCCGCCAATTGTATGCAAGGATTTTTATTACGGTTCGTAAAAACATTGAGAAGCTGTTAATTCACACTTGCCCGACATGTTTATTTTGTAGATTACAGTATTTACGGTATTTTAGCATTAAGCCTTTAAGATCAATAAGTTATGCTCAGGCTTTCAAGTCTTTCCAGGCATGAATGTGATCTTAGCTTCATTAGATATAGTTTGGGGGATGTAACCTGATCCGAGCATTTTTCTCTCGAGAGAAAAATGTTGGTTAATTGCAACTGCATCAACCCAATCACTCCTCACATCACTCACTGTATGCAACCATTGATTATAGTCATACAAAAGTACTATATGGCAACATCAATCTATCCTTTTTTCACCTCCAGTTTTCTCTAACATTGCATTGGATACCTGGGTAGGTGGTCTTTGTCCAACCACACATCTCCCAACTACCATGGTGATTTATAATCTCATCAGTTGACTCGGGTTTTTATCGAGCAACCTGCCTTTAACTTATTCGTTAGTTGCGCTCAACTTCATCAATGTTTTGAAGACCCACGTTTTCATCATTTATGTGCAATATTTCACAGCTGTAATTTGTAACAGAGTGGATCGTACTCACCTCTTTGTTTGATAGGGATCTCACTTTCACTAACGATGGCTAAGGTTGTTAAAAACTAAGTGGATTTTTTATTTCGATCGTGGTTTCGCTAGCTTTCGGAGTGTTAGGGTTTCCAAGACAACTGAAGTGATCGGAGCACTTAACTACTGCAGTCGGCCGAAAAATAGTATCTACTTAAGTTAATTACTAAAGGTAATAAGTGACTTGTAATATGTCAGCGAAGTGTTGAATGTCTCCTGCAAACTAGTTGGTGATATATGTCAGTCAACCGCGTGTTTGTTTTAGCCGATAACGCCAGTATAGCATTCATACTACTAATAATAGTGATGTGAACATGTTTTCGGTTACCTCCCAATTGTTTTAAGGTACTATACTCTTGATTTTTAATCGCTATGTTGTTTATGATATGTTTCCCTTTTTTCCTTTCACTTTTTCAAAGATGGCTATTATAATTCCGAGAACAGGGTCACATCTTACACTATTTACTCGCTGTTTGTGCAGCAATTTTCGTAGATGCTCTTCCGTCAGCAATACATATCTACCTGCTCCAAGGACTCAGATTTATTCCCATTTTGAACAAGTGTCTCAAATGTCATCAGTTATTGGCAAATTTACAACCTATTCTGAAAACGAGTTTTCCCTTTTCATAGAACCATTTCTCAAAGTCGAGTTAGTAGAGGAACTTAAAACCTTTGGTGATCTATCACTTTTAATTCGGAAACCAACAATTGACATGATTAAGGACGTAATTAACATTCGAGATTTGCAGAAAGAAAGTTTCAAAAAAGAACCTGACTCCTCTAAATTCGTCGCACTAGCTAAATACTGTGTTCCACGCTTTGTACTTTATGGTCAACCGGGGACTGGTGTTTCAGTCATGTTGGGACAAATTACGTGTTTCGCCGGTAGAGAAAAATGGCTTATATTTCCGTTCACCAGTTGTGAAAATTTACTGGAACCATCAAATGACATTGCTCCTAGCAATGAGTATCACTATAACCAACATCGTGAGAATTTTGCGGGTGATGCTTTTGATTTCCCAGCTCGTTCTGCTGAATGGCTTAAAGTCTTTTTACAACTTAACCGACCTTTGTTTGAAAAGGTATCTATCATTTTATTATTTTATCTCCCACATGTTAAAAGTGTTTTCTAAAAATTCTATGGCAGTATTAGGATCTTGATACCTCGAGTTTTTGCTTCATCGATCAAAACTGTAAAACCTGTTTTTGTCAATAAAGTGTTTATTAGTACATTGATATAAGTAATATGATATTTGGTAGGTAACTTGCGGAGGCAGTTTGGGAATGTGTTTAATTTTGAACCACTATCTGCTTCGATTGCGATGTTTTCTGCAATAAATATAAAGTAGGGGAATTTAAACAAAAAGCCAAAATAAAATACTAGTGGTTAAAGTTAACGACTACTGTTTTAAACTGTAGTTGTGAGACTCGAATATTGAGCTCAATAATTACTGGAAGCTCATAGTCGATCTCAAAAAGAATGGACTAAAATCGACCTCATCAGCTTATTAATCTTCTATATTGCAACTTTTGGTTCATTTTATTACGTATTATCCCTATTTTCTCATGACTTTCAAGTTTTGGTGACTTTAGTCTTATCGTTGACTTTTACTCTGGAATATTTAGGTATCTAGAACTGTATATTCGACTCATTTATTATCTCCTCAGGTTTTGCTTTCAACTTGTATCTTCTTAATCCCACTGACCAACTCCACAATAAAGAATCTAGTTACCACGTATTACATTTTTAAGCTAACCTAAAATTTGCTCCTATCGGGCATTCGCACGTATTATTTAAAATGTTGATGATAAACATGTAGTGTAAAATACTCCCAAATTATTTTATGCATCATCTATCTCTGTCTTGCAAAGCTGGCTTACATATGAGTATTTTAAAAGGAAACTAGGGGCGAACAACGATGGGGTCACTGACATTTATCATGATTTGTGTTAGGGGTTGCAGGCTTCTTGTTTGAATGGATGTGCGATGCTAATCGTAATATTTAAGTTATCTAGCTCGATTGGGATTATTTTCATTATTTGAACACTTAGATATTGGTACAAGATGGCAGCAAATATATATGCGCCACACAAAATTTTGTGTGTGGGCTGTGATACTGTCCGGGTGCCCTAATCGGAGCAGGTGGTTTTCTTAGGGGGCCACACCCCGAGCCTTCGACCTGAAGATTTGATCCACAAGACAGTGGAGCATCGTGAGGAGATGCAGTCCCATGGTAGCCAATGACCAACGATTGGTTCATACGCCATTTGTTCCTTCAGGATACTGGAGCCCATGTGCACCATTGGTTTGGGATCCGGTTAAAGCGTCGGGTATTCGCTTTTCGTCCTCTCATTTTCGTAGACAACACCCCCGCCACGAGAAGGCAGTGAGTAGGACGTCCTGGCAGAGGCTGTAAACGCATGGCCATGTGAGAGCATTTCGAGAGGGAGCGCGGGCCCACCCCACTCTCGGCCATACCAGGGCATTTGGGGGCTCGATTGGGATCGTTCAAACACACGTATTTTTAAAAACTGAACTTCGTGTCTTTATATTGTCCTTCACTTTTCACTCAACCTTATTATCAAACCATATTTGATATGTTTGGTTTTCTTTACTATTGTAAATATTACCATTACTTTCATTTGTTTGCTTTACATTTTGTTAATTTCTGTTCTTCGTGCTTATGTATTATGTCAGTTTGAACCGGTGAGCATTTATTTCAGGTCAAATATGACAGCATTCCCCAATTTTTTGACGTTTTAGTCAATACAAACAAGTAGTTTCCGTCTTGACACCTTAAGAATCAAGTTTTGTTTAAATTACATTGAAATACAATTTTATATAATTTTTCCATCTTTTGATCACTTACTTAAATACCTGTTCTTGATAAGTTCATTGTCTCGAGTGACCAATAACTACTAATGCTGTGAAGTTCGTCTGCCAACATGGTCTTAATATTAAGCTAGAGACTAATTGTCAGTCTTGCTGTACATAACAATAAAAGTTATTGAACTTTTTGTACTTCATTACATTAAACTCAGCTTCATTTCATCTAAACTGCGATTGGAATAGAATCATACAAGGGATCCATGCAATTAAATTTTAGAATAGACTTAGCTAGCAAGTCATAAAACCTTGCGATTAAAGTGAAACCGTGGCAAATTTAGAACTTAGACGATTAGTTCAGAGTATCAAATACCACACTAAAGATCCATTCACATCACTAGTTCGATCCTAGCAGGTTTGCATTTTCGCCACTTACCACTCATATAATACATATCAAAATTTGTTACTTAGTCATGTTCATCGAGTGATATTAGTTAACCACAGTACTACATATTTCGTGGCCTGATTTTAATTTCAGATTTGACTAATTAACATCGCACCAGTTTGTATTGGGCGTGAACCTTTGGTAATCATATTTTTAGCTAAAAATACATTTCATTTCTTTAAATAGTCCTACAGATAAACCTTTAAAGAATATTCACATAATTTTTCCAATGATTATCACTGTCGAAAGTTATCTTTTTTATTTAGTTAAAACCAGTTGTATCTCGACAAGTAGAATGGACCAAAAAAGACGTAATGCCAGAAGGAACATCCTGGGTAGATTTAATAAATTTTGGCATCGCCAGGACCAAATACGCAACGGATTGTATTGGAATTTTATTAAGAGAGGTAGTTCATTTGGTTGTTTTTCTCCACATAATTAACATTAAACCATGGAAGTAGAACGTATATTGTAACTATCTAATAAATTTCCATAGATGGTTGAAAATGACACTTCAAATAAACTGTATAATATAGGTACAGTTTCGAATCTGAGACTAAATGAACAGTGCGATTGCTCGATAGTGGACATGGCGTTGATATTCAGAAAATTTTCAAAATAATCAATAAGAGAAGGGATTCAAATTTGTGACTGTTTACCGAAGCTGTTGTAATAAAAAGATATACGTCAAAAATGTGCATCTAAAAAATATATCTTGTTTTGCCCCGGTGACCACGTTTTGTGAGGTTATAGCGCAAGATTTTTCCATAACTTTGATGATAATTTCTTATATCTTAATTCTTACTTCAGCGGTTTACTCAACTAGTCTGTATCTTTTTAAGTAATTATTACATAATCTATCTTCGATTTCGAAACAAATTCCGTCCCCAAGATTTTTTGAATATTCATATGTTTAACCCATTAATATGCCAACGTACGGATGATGTTAATTCTTCCATATTACTGTCTCATACTTTTATTCTACCTCCACATGTTAACTCAATTTATTCAAGACGTTCGCAACATAAAGTACGTACTCTTCTCTCAGTTTGATGATTAACACTGTAGTTCTAGCTTGTAGGCAGCTGAGTAAAAAAAGGATTTATGTCATTCTGCTACGATATTTGTCCTTTCTCTATTCAAATTATGACAATATTTCATAAATTTGCTATTAGTATTTTCTCTTTTATTCTGCTTCTTGTCGTTTTCTCTCTTCGCTTTTGTAAAGTTTAGTAAATTGAACCGGTACATATTCGCATCAGGTTTTTCGTTGTTTTGGTGTAGTTAGTTTGTCAAAAAATTTAGCGGTTATGTGTAAATCTTGGTTTTTTCGAACTCAAGCCATTTCCAAAGAATTTGTTTGCTACAAACCACCCAGTAAGACGTTTTTTCGTAGGTGTTATAAATCATTTCTTAATTTGTGGTTGGTTGTTATGCCTTCAACCTCGAGACCAGCCATTGACTTTTGGCAAACTTTACAAATTTACATTCTTGTTTTCATAAATCTGACACTAAATGCAAGTGACTCAAAATATTCTTGAACCATATCATTACGCTCTTTTTATGTCACATGAACTTATTTCGAGGTTTTATTTGTACAATTAACTTAGTAAACATCCGGATCATATATTTTCAGATGCGTCTACTATCATCTACGCCTGATGGCCCTCCTTGTTTATTGGTCATCGATGGTGTAAATTTCCTGTGGTGTCGCGGTACTTTATTAAAGGATAAAACTCTTTCGGTTAATGTTACTACCGACCGATTGGCAATTGTACATCATTTGAAACGTGCATTGAGAGGAGACTGGCGTCATGGTGTCATAGTTACCTCTACAAATATTCGGGCGGCTTGGCCTACAGACAGAGAACAATATACTCCTGGGTAAGTAAATAAGCGTAGATTACATTTTGCCATTCCTCTTCAACTTTGACATCGATGACATTCTGGAAACAGCTCTGATGGATGTAAGTAATGTTGGTGTAGATCTGTTGCCTGGAGAAAGACTTCTCGACCATGAGTATGCGGATGATATTGTCTTACTGTGCGATAATGTCCAAGCCATGCGATCCGCACTTAATCAGTTGGCAATCAATGTCTGTAGGTATGGTATGTGCTTCGCACCTTCGAAGTGCAAAGTACTTCTACAAGACTGGCAGGATTCTAATCCTGTACCCACTCTGGATGGTGAGCAGATAGAAGTAGTCGAGAAGTTCGTGTATCTAGGTAGCTGCATAAATGCTGGTGGTGGTGTGAGTGATGAGATCAATGCACGTATAGTGAAAGCCAGAGCGGCTTATGCCAATCTGGGCCACCTTTGGCGCCTTCGTGATGTTAGTCTGGCTGTAAAAGGTCGGATCTACAACGTGACGGTGAGAGCAGTTTTGCTCTATGCTTGTGAAACCTGGCCTCTCCGAGTTGAGGATGTTAGACGACTCTCTGTGTTCGATCATCGTTGTCTCCGAAGGAGTGCTGACATTCAGTGGCAACACCATGTTAGTAATGCAGAGGTTCGGCATCGTGTGTTCGGTCACAGAGACGATAATGAAATTGGTGTCACCATCTTGAAACACCGACTTCGGTGGCTTCGACATGTTCTACGAATGTCGTCCCAGAGAATTCCACGTCGTTCACTATTTGCCGACCCTGGGACTGGTTGGAAAAAGCGGAGAGGTTGTCAGTATATGACATGGTGTCGTGGTATGAAAGAAAGCTGCAAAGGGCTAGCTTCGGTTGGTCCTTCACGACTCCCTGGCTGGAGTCCGAGAGATGGTGTAACACAGTGGCTAGAGACGTTATCAGATATGGCTAAGAATAGAAGCCAGTGGCGATCGTGCTGTAACCTTCTTTTACTTTCTTCATAAAAAGTGGTTGTATCTTCCTTAACTGAAAGATCTCTTCTGATTGTATCTTTTGGTTTCCCCCACCATTGTTCTCTCTCTCTCTCCCTTTTTTTTTTATAATTCCCCACGTTCATTACTTTTTTTTTCTATTTCCTCCTTCTCTTCAAATTATCATTGTTTTGTGTGGCGCATATATATTTGGTGCCCCTCTGTACCAATATTTATGTGTTCAAATAAATAATAAATGAATAAATACATTTTGCCTAGCTGTGATCTCTGTGGTGTGCGTTGCTGATGTCGACAGATATAAGTAGTGTATATCATGAATCGAAAGTGAAATGCCTGGCGGCAGAGGATTAAGAACATCGAAGAAAGGAGAATGAGAACATAGAATGATTGGTGTGGCAACGAAAGAACATTCAAGTGTTAGAGATTGATTGACGTTTTGCAAATGAGGTATTTACTGTATGGTTCTCAGATTTTACTAAGACTTTCTGTAATTTTGTACTCAAATACACTCGGTTGTCCCCACTTGTGTTCTCGTTCACTACAATACTACCGAGCTATCCAAAAAGAAGTAGGTGCATTGGGGTTCGAACCTCCAACACGGTATCTAAAAGTCGAACCACTGAACCGCTTCTTCAGTAGATCAATTCAGTTAGCCGGTATTAGAATAGAAACTACAAATTATTAACGTCTAGTCTCAATATACAATAAATTAAATTGGTTTATAACTAAACTTGACCTGCTGTATAGGAAAATTCACAGTGGAATATATGTTTGGTAATACCATTTACACTGCTTCACACGACTGACAGCAACGTTGCACCTTTGAAGATGCGAATATAGAGAGGTAATAATTTCCTGTTTACCCATTTCTTTGTTTGATTTTCTAATTATTTCGATATTACTAAATATATAACAGTTTGTTCCTTTACATTTGTAACTATTTGGGCTGTTAGTTATACGAATGAATGATTACTAATTTCCAGTAAGTCTTGTCTTGTTTTAGTGACCATTGTTCTAGCAGTCATTTGTATTTTAATTAAAATATGAAAGTGAAACCGAATCTTTTCGTATGTGTTAGAGACTTTGAAGCATAAACTTTTTTAGCAACTGCATTATCATTTATTTTCTACAATCTTACATTATTGACCAATTTTTACACTCAGTTGATAGTACATTAAAATCAAATATTATAGTTTCTGATGTCTTTATGAGAATAGACTTCAGATATGTGTTTCGTGATATATTTTTGTTATATCCCGATGAGAATAATGAATAGTAACTTTTCGGATCCATTTATAGACCAATACTATACGTATATTTTTATCATATAATTGATAAAGAACTAAACTATTCATATTCGTGTTCCTCTTATCATAAGCTTTATTTTGACCTATGAACTACTATTATACGATTTACCATTCTTGAGTTATGCCCTGTCTATCAATCTCCCTTATTCACAGCCACATTTGGCTAAATTACGTACAAATGCTGTTTCCTATTTTATGGCACGATGTGATCTTTTTGGTTGGTATTTAAACCCAATTTGTTTGCAATACATCATTCATATCGCAAAGGCTGAGATTGGTGTTTAAATGTTTATCATACATATATACGGTTGATTGACGAGATATAGAAAGCATTGATTCAGTACTACTGTCTGCACATTAGACCGAGAACTTGTCTTTTATTACGCCTTAACGAAAGATCTGTGTTTATTTTAGTCAAATATTACTTGGTGACTTATTTTGTCCACCACAGTATTATTTAGTCAGAAAATTATTGGTGAGAAACGTGTCAATCTTAACCAGACAAATTCTTTTGATCAGATTTTGGGATAATTATTAATCACCTTTTTTCAGTTCAAATGTAAATCGGTTGAAATTGTATTACTTTAAAACACTACAATAAAAAAATAACAATAAAAATAATTAAATATTAGAGTGCAGTGAAGTAAGAAGAAAATGAAATGGATACCAAATGGGCGTAAAAAATGTTTAAAATTTATAAAGACATTGATTAGATTCATCTGCATCAATGCTTGAGGTTTTGAATTATATCCATTATTACTATCATCATCTCCGATTTTCTTTGGAAGGTGATCTGAGGTAGCAATCTACACTTGGACTCGCTATTGGAGCCCATACATGAAAAACTAAAATTTAAATAGATGGACGGAATGTTGACTGAAAATGAAACATGAACTAAACATTCAATAGAAAATGTCGCTTCGTCGATTTTAAGTTAAATAACTTGTATCAATAGCAAACATAGTTGGACGCCTCATAGGGATTCATAGAAATTCCGGTTCATAAACTTGCAAACAATTAATATATTTGTAATATCCCAATGAGTAGAAAAATCAGATTTTCTGACGTTTCGTGACTCAGTGTAAGCCGCTTCTTCAGAGAATAAATAACCAAATCAGAATTAATCCAAGTTTAAATAGTACAACAGAACAACAAGAATATTATGTGTTCAATCAAAATACAGGTCTGAGCATATCAATGTCATGTCATTTCGGTCAAGGTTAGACTTGGATTAATTTTAATTTGGTTATTTATTCTCTGAAGAAGTGGCTTACACCGAGCCACGAAACGTCAGAAAATTTAATTTTTCCACTCATTGAGATATTACAAATATATTACTTATTTATACCAATTTACCCAATGCTCAATTTATTCGAAATTATCGAGCCAAACCTTGGTAACGATACCCTGCAAATAATTGATGCAAATCAGATTTACTGACGTTGAATTATATGTTGTATTAAGTAACCGGACAACCCACTGTTTGGGGAATCGATTCCTATTTCTCAAACAAATAATTATCAAGTCATAGGAAATATTGTGTTAGAATGAAGATTTATATTACTAAATACCAATGTATTTTATCATAATTATAAATTACTTATCCGATACAATATAACTTTCGAGAATAATTATGAAGGTCACAAAACAGCCAATGTGTTAGGTAGGATCTGTACCCATCAATTTTAATATTGTAGTTCTAAGTTTGGTAGTAACTCACTTCTGAACTTGAATTCAAAAATAACAAACACTTAATAATCACGAATTCTTTAGATGTTCGAGTAAATGTGTTTCAGCCATTTTTTCATCCTTCGCGTTTTGAAACACATATACTTGACCGATATAGAATAGACTTCACTTCGTTAATGGTAAAGCTCTATTGACAACCTTTAGATTTGAATACAAAATTATGTAGGAAATTATCTTTCGAAGCAATTTATTTAAATTTATATTTGTGTAGAGAGTTGTGAATAGTTGTTAACTAGAGTGATACCAATAAAGCGGTTTTACGAAGTGTCGTATGTTAACATTCTTTTTCCATTGTGTTATTAGCATACTCATATAGGCTGCTCCGCTTATTTATTTATTTGAACACATAAATATTAATACAAGGGGGCACCAAATATATATGCGCCACACAAAACAATGAGAATGGAAAAAAAGGTAAGGCGCGTAGGGAATTATAAAAAAAGAGAACAATAACGACCAGATTAGTGTAAGGTAGTGTAATAGTAGTAATAATGGGGGAAACCAAAAGATACAATCAGAAGAAATCTTTCAGTTAAGGAAAAAGCAACCGCTTTTTACGAAGAAAGTAAAAGAAGGTTACAGCACGATCGCCACTGGCTTCTATTCTTAGCCATATCTGATAACGTCTCTAGCCACTGTGTTACACCATCTCTCGGACTCCAGCCAGGGAGTCGTGAAGGGCCAACCGAAGCTAGCCCTTTGCAGCTTTCTTTCATACCACGACACCATGTCATATACTGACAACCTCTCCGCTTTTTCCAACCAGTCCCAGGGTCGGCAAATAGTGAACGACGTGGAATTCTCTGGGACGACATTCGTAGAACATGTCGAAGCCACCGAAGTCGGTGTTTCAAGATGGTGACACCAATTTCATTATCGTCTCTGTGACCGAACACACGATGCCGAACCTCTGCATTACTAACATGGTGTTGCCACTGAATGTCAGCACTCCTTCGGAGATAACGATGATCGAACACAGAGAGTCGTCTAACATCCTCAACTCGGAGAGGCCAGGTTTCACAAGCATAGAGCAAAACTGCTCTCACCGTCACGTTGTAGATCCGACCTTTTACAGCCAGACTAACATCACGAAGGCGCCAAAGGTGGCCCAGATTGGCATAAGCCGCTCTGGCTTTCACTATACGTGCATTGATCTCATCACTCACACCACCACCAGCATTTATGCAGCTACCTAGATACACGAACTTCTCGACTACTTCTATCTGCTCACCATCCAGAGTGGGTACAGGATTAGAATCCTGCCAGTCTTGTAGAAGTACTTTGCACTTCGAAGATGCGAAGCACATACGATACCTACAGACATTGATTGCCAACTGATTAAGTGCGGATCGCATGGCTTGGACATTATCGCACAGTAAGACAATATCATCCGCATACTCATGGTCGAGAAGTCTTTCTCCAGGCAACAGATCTACACCAACATTACTTACATCCATCAGAGCTGTTTCCAGAATGTCATCGATGTCAAAGTTGAAGAGGAATGGTGAGATTGGGCAACCCTGCCTAACCCCACTGCTCGAATGGAATAGTGGAGAAAGGTGGTTGTATGCCCTCACTCTGCCTGAGGTGTTTGTGTATAGGGCTTTTAGGATGTTAATAAACTTCTCAGGCACACCGTTCCTCAACAGACAATCCCAGAGAACAGTCCTATCCAACGAATCGAAGGCAGCCTTGATATCAAGAAACACTACGATTGTTGGCCTTTGATAAGTATGGCGGTGTTCTAACATTTGGCGGAGGGTGAAGATATGATCAATACATCCTCGACCAGAACGAAACCCAGCCTACTCCTCGCGAGTCAATCTTTCTCGGGTTTTGAACAACCTACGAAGTATAACGGAAGCCCGTAGCATGGACGCAGTCGGAAGTAGACTTATCCCCCGATGGTTGTTATAGGAACGACGTGAACCCTTTTTAAAGATAGGGACAACTATCAACTCATTCCATGACGTTGGTACACTCTCTAGTTCCCAGATTTTTGTAAACAACGTCGTCAGTCCCTTAGTCAGAAAGTCACCACCATCTTTAAAAAGAGCCGGAGGTAAGTCATCTGGGCCCGGTGATTTGTAACGTTTCAAGAGTTGGAGTTCCTTGCGAACTTCCGCCTCATTTGGTGGGCCAGTCGTCACCGGCCATGGAGGGCAGGACAGTCTGACCGATGTTGCCGGAGCAGCAGGCCAATTGAACTGCCCTTCGAAAAATTCTGCCCATCGTCCAACACGTCGATGGATGTTAGTGATTGGCGTTCCGTCATCCTCGCAGATTGTTTCGCTCACACCAGACTTCTTGCTGCCAGTGGCTCAGATGAGTTGGAATAGCTGTCGGTAATTACCAGATGCAGCTGCTGCTTCCGACTCATTATCACGCTCCGACCACCAGGCTTCTCGGTCCTTACGCAAACTTTGTCCAATTTCAGCACGTAACATCCTTCGTTTGTGGTCAAACTCACGGTCAACCGGAGTAGACCGACGGGCTTCAATCAGTTGTAAGGAACCAGAAGAAACCCAGTGCTTGTAAGCGGGACGTTTCGCGAACCCACAAGTGACTTTACTCGCCATTTTTATGGCGTCATGCAATTGCAACCAATGCTCATCTATACTTTTCGGTGGAATGGTAGCTAGTCTAGAAGCTAGCTCGGTTCGATACTTACTAGCAGCAGAAGTTGCAACCAACTTGCTAATATCAATCCTTTGGTGGTGGTCACTTAGTTGTCCACTGAAAAGTAAGGTAAGATTGGCGCAGACCAGGTCATGATCAGATTCCAGATAGGTACTCCAAAAGGAGCGGCAGTCTTGTACACAACCACGCCAGCGGTAGCTGATCGCGATGTGATCAATCTGAGTCCAGACTTGAGATGCAGAAGGGGGACGCCAGGTGGCACATCGGCGATGACTGTGCCTAAAGTTAGTGCTAGCCAGAAACAGGTTGTGGTCTGTGCATATTTCCAGTAGGCATTCCCCGTTATCTGTCCTGCGACCAACAAGTCCCCATCGGCCACCTAAACGACTCTCTTCTGTGCCTAGACGCCCGACCGGAGCATTCAAGTATCCGGCTAGTACTACAATATCTGTCGAACGCACTTTCTGGAGAAGAACAGTTAACTGGTGGTAGAATTCATCGTTGATTGCATCCGGGCTGCAATCTGTCGGGGCATAGGCGGAGATGACGAAAAGACATCGTTTCTCACGCCGATTTCTTCTCACTTTGATGGAACTTTCTAATCTAACAGCACATAACCGACTGTTAATGGAGATGCAATCGATTAGTGCTGCCTCAGCTCTAGCGCTTAGTGCGACACCAACGCCAGCAAGACCAGACGAAGATGCCACAGTGTCCCCGGATAAACGCACGTAAAACAAGCTTTTTGAAGCGACAGATGGAGAGCGAATTTGTAGTACTTCACCAAATGCCCTGGTACGGCCGAGAGTAGGGAGAGTCCTCGCGCCCTCTCGAAATGCTCTCACATGGCCATGCGTTTACAGCCTCTGCCAGGACGTCCTACTCACTGCCTTCTCGTGGCGGGGATGTTGTCTACGAAAATGAGAGGACGAAAAGCGAATGTCCGGCGCTTTGACCGGATCCCAAACCAATGGTGCACATGGACTCCAGTATCCTGAAGGAACAAATGGCGTATAAACCAATCGTTGGTCATTGGCTACCATGGGACTGCATCTCCTCACGATGCTCCACTGTCTTGAAGATCAGATCTTCAGGTCGAAGGCTTCGGGTATAGCCCCCTAAGAAAACCACCTGCTTCGGTTTTGGCACCTGGGCAGTATCACAGCCCTCACACATACCAAATGAGATTTGTGTGGCGCATATGTATTTGGTGCCTCCTTGTACCGATACCTATGTGTTAAAATAAATAAACTTAACCAGAATTTTAAATACGGGTCTCGGATAGACAACAAACGTCAATATTGAGACTTTCCAAAGACATAGCCAGCCCTATCTGTTGTCCGACCTGCATAAGTGTGCGAACGTTGAAGGCAGCCAGTTTGAATGGTGCATGTGGTTTCAGGGAAAGCGCTTCAGTACCCGTATTCGGTGGTAACATACAGTTTTTCAAACAGATAGTGACTCGAGAACGTTTAGATAGAGCCGAATTTCCACCATAGGCGAGCTGCTGTATAAGTCGAAAAATAAGGATTCATAAAGTGGGAGTAAAAGAGAGTGAATAAATGACGTGGTAAGTAATAATAATAATGCGGGTCATTTGTTTGTTAATCGGAGCGAAAAGAATATTTTCCATAAGTAGACAGTTCATCGTGTTTTTGTGTGTGTTCTGAGATACTGCCCGGGTGCCCAGACCGAAGCAGGTGGTTTTCTTTATTTATTTATTTATTTATTTTAACACATAAGTATAGGTACAGGGAGGCACCAAAATACATATGCGCCACACAAAGCTCAATTGATTTGTGTGAGGGCTGTGATACTGCTCGGGTGCCCAAACCGAAGCAGGTGGTTGTCTTAGGGGGCCACACCCCGAGCCTTTGACCTGAACGTCTGACCCACAAGGCAGTGGAGCATCGTGAGGAGATGCAGTCCCATGGTAGCCGGTGACCAACGATTGGTTCATACGCCATTTGTTCCCGCAGGATACTGGAGCCCATGTGCACCATTGATTTGGGGTCCGGTTAAAGCGCCAGACATTCGCTTTTCGTCCTCTCATTTTCGTAAACAACACCCCCGCCACGAGAAGGCAGTGAGTAGGGATCTGTTTGCCTCCGACGTTTAGCTATATTCACTGAGATATAACCCACCCTTGTTAAACACTGGGACACATTGAAGTACAACAGTGAGATTTCGTATATCTAAGATAAAAATACTTTTCAATTGTTCATGGTTTTCTAACCATTGTCTTGTCAGCTTTTGCTCATCAATTTTGTAAAAAGAATGAGGAATGATACATGAGTTCAGAGATCCCCCTCTTTGTGTTGATATAAAATGGGATCATTTTAAAACTACTAACAAATATAAGAAGAAAGAAACACTTTTTATTGAATTATTAATGCAATCAGATAAGTTATTGAGAATCAAGACAGTAAGTTGGTATTCTTACTTTGATTTTTCATGTGTCAATTATACACAGAACTAATAAAAGTATTATAATAATATACCTTACAAAATATCTTAATGATGTTTTTTTATCTTTGGCTTAAATAAAAAAATATCCAGTTATCTATTGGGAAAATCCGGTTTCGAATATATGGATCCATTCATTCCTGTTCTCGTTGAAAATTACACCCCAACAGAAATTAATGCCTTATTAAGATTTTATGCAGAGAATAATTGGCTTACAAATCCCGCCGCTTTTACACCAAATGGGCAAGCTGAATTAATATTTTTGTCTGATTACAATCCTCTAGAACTTAGCCGTTTGGCTGCTGAATGGTAGACTAATTGAATCCTTAGAATATTAACTGAGTTGAAAATTATTAACCCATTGTCTGTATATTTAAAAGACTAAATAACACTAATCTCTGTCCTCTTTTGAATTGGGTATTGTAAATATCAGTGAAATAATCCTTTAAATCTTTTGTACAGTTTTAACTTTCTGATATTTAGTAAAAAAAATAAAGTATTTTGATGCGACATATTTGTTCTCATTGTATTCGTTTATTCAGTTAAATAAAAATTGATATTAATTTTTTTATTGACTAAATAAATTCTTTTCACATGCAGTTTAGGTAATCTAAGAAATTCTTGCGAATTTCCAGTCGTTATTAGTTTTAGTTGCCTACTTTATATGTTTTCGATGCACTTCCAGTAATGCGTGTCTCCGCTGTGTGATTGTTAGATTTAACTTGATTCTATTTATGTTTGCTCATTAATGGCCCACCAGTCAAAAGCCTCAATAGGATCCTGTAATCTCTGTAGTTATCAAAGCGATCTATGAAAGTGATAGTCCAAATTCAACCAAAACTTGAATGGGGTTAAAAAATATCAGCCGTTCAGACATCTAAAACAGACATTCACTTGTCTTTTCTTCATTGAAAAATGTTATAGAAACATGTACACACAGGAATTCTGAGAATACAACAAAACGGCTAAACACTACTCTCAGACTTTGATAGGCCGATATTTAAAAAAAAGATAAATGCCATTTTGTTAAGCCATATTTTTTATAGTACTTTCGCTTCATGGTGAATGGTTTTGTACAAATTTTGATCTGCTCTGTTTCTAAAACTGGCAACTAATTTTTACACTGGTAGTGACTAGAGTCAGAAATTATTAATGTGTTGAGTGAATAAAGCAAATTGCTATGGTCTATTTTTAAATTCGCATAAACCTGATTGTTATACGTTCATTTATCTCTTAAACTTCAAATATTCTACCTATTTGAAGTTACGAAGTAACGCTACATATGATAAAAAAAATTGTTTCGATAAATTTCAGATTTTTAAACTTCCTGAGCTCTCTCAGTTTAATCACCTACTTATCGTATGGTTTTGTTATGTTTAAATTTATGCACAACGTTGAATGATTACCAGTCGATCTAACTTGTATTGCTAGGTAAATAAACAGAAAACATCATTTTCAGTAATTAAGTGTTACTCCAACTAAAGTACTTCTTTATTGCTTTTTTAGTGTAAAGCTTAATTGTCACTTTAAGAATAATATATGTGTAAATTAAAGAAAAGCCCCCAAATGCCCTGGTACGGCCGAAAGTGGGGAGAGACCGCTCTCCCTCTCGAAATGCTCTCACATGGCCATACGTATATAGCCTCTGCCAGGGAAGTCCTACTCACTGCCTTCTCGTGGCGGGGGTGTTGTTTACAAAAATGAGAGGACGAAAAGCGAATGTCCGGCGCTTTAACCGGATCCCAAACCAATGGTGCACATGGGCTCCAGTATCCTGCGGGAACAAATGGCGTATAAACCAATCGTTGGTCACCGGCTACCATGGGACTGCATCTCCTCACGATGCTCCACTGCCTTGTGGGTCAGACATTCAGGTCAAAGGCTCGGGGTGTGGCCCCCTAAGAAAACCACCTGCTTCGGTTTGGGCACCCGAGCAGTATTACAGCCCTCACACAAATCAATTGAGATTTGTGTGGCGCATATGTATTTGGTGCCTCCCATGTAAATTAAAGAAAAAGTTTTAGAAAACTTATAGCTGAAATCAGCCCTCGGAATCAATCAAAGACGAGTTGAGGATAAATATATTGTAGAGAACGAAAATTCAGATGGGAGAAGTTAATTTATTGTTTGATGCAAAATCACACTGGTTTGGCAATCTATAAAAATCATACATTAAATACATCATTTGCACATTTTCTTTGCGTTGTTCTTTACACAACATTGTTTCTCTAATTCTATTGAGATCCCGAATTTCTCCCTCTTCTCTTCATTTGAGTCTTTTACTGGTAGTCATTCCACTTCCAATTGCTGCTGCACACTACTTATATTTGTCAGCGTAAATAGCACACACAACAATATTACATTAAATTAATAGACTAAAAGTTACCAACGTATTGTAAGATGTATGGGTACATTTTAGATAACTTTGTTTATGTCATATATAGTTTAACTAGATGTTAATAATTCTCACTTCTACGGCTTACACTGGTACTCATCTAAAATTATTGCTTTTACTAAAGCATATGACTGTTAATAACTACAGTGGTACGCAAGTCTTTGAATCTGTATGTAGATGCGTAAGTAGTCACAGGCATCTCAGACCAGAACAAATTGTCAATTCTGGGAGTCAGTCACCTTTCATAATATAAACTCATAAAGTAATGCAAGAATGTTAATTTACCTAAAATCCAGTTGCAAACTTAATTGACTGGTAAATTTGTCGGAAATATTTAATGAAGTTCAGAATACTGATTTCAAGTTACAAAAAATTTAAAATTTGGTATTAATAAATGTAGCTGTTGGTTCATAGGTCGATGGAAGTTTTAACTAGTGTTAGGTATTCAGAGGTGGTTTGACTTAGTTTGCATTCCATGAATTAGTGCTTTGACACCGTGTTTGTGATGGGCAGTTATTATCATCATCGGTCTTTCCGGGATTGGCCAGTTGTTGCATGGAAGTATGTGATGATGTTTTGAAGTTCAAAATTACAAGTGTTGTACATGTCATACTGTCATGTGTAACAATAAATATCAGGGTGTTTATTGGTTTTTGCTTGAGGTTACGTCAACAACTTATTTATCTGAATTGTATTTTTCTTTCGAATACAAGTTATGAGACCGATTTTAGGAAGCGATTTTCCGCATATTTGGCTATAAAAAAAAGGCATTTTTTTGCTTTAAAAAAGATCCTCGTAACTAGTTATCTTTTTATAATGATATGTGATCTAAATATTAATCAATTGTACAGTCTTGATGAATCAAATTTATTGTAACGGGGGGTTTATGGGGGCGAAACTAATTTATGGTCGAACCAATCAGATATAAGATAACAGGTTCTGGGTTTTAGCTCGAAATTCATCCAGTCATTTGGCTAAATACTATTTCGGCATTATAGCTAATGTTAATTTGTGTTGAAAACCCCAAACCTAATTCCTAACCTTAACCATCAACTGTAAATCATAATTCTAATTCCCCTTATTATTTTATAACCCTCATTTAGTCCTAGATAGTAGGTGGACATTTTCAAGGTCATTTTGTCGTCACTTTAAGATCCTCCATAAATTTTCATTCATTTGATTCACCCCTATTTTTACTCCAATCCTTATTCATAATCACTAATTTTTATTTTCATCCATTTTGAAGTTTTCTAAAATAAAAATGTGTTATGGTATCAAGTAGAATGTTATTTTTCACATTTTATTTCCATATTTTCAAAACACTCATCACTGACCGTGGCATATTTAAGCGATGCAATAGTGGTTAAAGAGCTCTATTTCAGGGCTCAACTTATACTCCACTTGTTCAAATGTCTCGGTACCATCGCCTGATCTCACATATAAGGTGTAAGTAAACGTCGAGTACATGAGTTTGAATCCAATATCATACTTTACGTATAACCAAATAAGTAAACATTACTTTCGTTGGTTTCCATCCGATTCTATTTCAGATATCGATTTGCAAAATCTTAAGGTTTCGAAGCTCTTTTATCCGACTCAATAATTCGAATGAATTTTCAACATCAGTAATCAGATGTCGGAAATCTCAAATGAATTCTGAATCATTTCTGGAGTGTCGTAAACAAGCTATTGAAAAACTCCACAAATGGTTAAGTCCCAGTCAGCTTCCATTGAAATTTGCTGCTGGAGATACAAAAGATCCAAGTTGCAATTACGATTATACTAGTTATGATCCGACCACTTGGCTACCTTTGGTTCATTACAAACAAACAACATATTCACAACTTGATGAAATGGCTATTAACGCCTGTAAAGCACAAAAACAATGGATTGATTTACCATTACTAGAACGTGCCAAAGTGAGTCATATTTCTTCGCTAAGTATCATTTTCATTAGTTTCACTGACATCAAAGAATTATTACGGTTAGGTCCTACGAAGACCGAAATTATCCATGACCAACGGACCAAGTAATGTTTTTTTTTTATTTTCCAAAACTAAGTCCACTACTCACTAAACTATTGTATGAATGAAATATTTTGCCGTGATAAGAGAATGATCAAACTCAGACTCCTCAGTCTCGTGCTCTAACACTTAACTTATAGACCACTGAGTCAGCATCCAGTGATGTGTCTAACTTCAATCAATCCGCAACATTTCACGATCATCTTCCATTGTCTTTGGTAGGTAACTGCCTCACACCCGATAGGGTTTAGCTCCACTAGTCACAGCTTCTCACTAGATTTCAGGAGATTTCTCGAATCTAATCACTAGCGCTTTCGAGTTTTCAATGGTCGTCTAACTTAAACCGATCCATGATTCAAGTGAAATTCAACAATCTCCTTAATGCCACACTGACAAAATATTTCTGTTTTCCCTTATCTTGTATTTTCACAAAGAATGACTGGTAGAATATAACGGTGGATTATGACCTGAACAATGAAAACTGAGAAAACGATTTCGCTATAGTACACGTTTTCTGTTCTGTTTCATAATGTAATACAAATCACGGTACTGTACTTGGAGCTTTGAATGAATGAATCTTTCGGTGAAAGTCATTCAAGATGGTTTCTTCACAAACAAGCATATTTCCTATTTCTTACTCATAATTTAATTATCCCGTTGTATATATATCGCGAATAGTTAAATAATGCTCCTTGTTTGGAGTGAAAGAAAGCTACAAGATAGAACAAAAACCTGTGGCCTAAAGAACTGATTCAATAATTAAACGGCCATTCGTTAATATTTCAACGCTAACAATCATCAACTCTACTGCTATCATTTTAACATTCTGGTTTCGTCATACGCTGCAATTTTGTCCTGTATTATTCAATATAAGAAGATTGATTATTAGCTCCATGATTATTGTTTAGTTTCGCTACTGTACTTTATTAATAGAGCCCTCCAAAGGTTATTAGTTATCTATGTAAAAGTGATGACTAATTATTGTCATCACCTTTTAAGCTTTCCCTTGAATTAATACATACTACTCTATAATCTGAAATTAGTCAACTATATGTTATGCCTTATGATATATCTTACTGAGTGTTTGAATTATTTTTCATTATTTCACAATCCATTAAGCAATGCTATTTACCATTCTTTAATGATATATATTTCAGATTCTTAGAAAAGTTGGTGATCTTGTTCGTGCTGAAACAAATTGGCTTGCTGAATTAGAGACACTAGATACTGGAAAGCCACTGTGGGAAGCTCGTGCAGACATTGAGGCTTGTGCAGATTCGTTTGAGCTATTCGCTGGTTTTATCCCAAGTTTTGTTGGAATTCATTCTCCTGTCCCACCGAATCCTGGCAGGTGATTTCAAATTGTTTACATTCAAGATTATTAGCTTTTTTGTTTGATGTGAGGATCAAACATATGGTTTTGAAACAGATCTACTCAAATTGCATGGGATACTATGCAAGAGTTTGATGTCCCAAGTTGCAGAGGTTTATTTTTATTAACGATAAAAGATCCGTAGTAATAATCATGCCAAAACGTAGTATTTATGGGCATAGTAAATACCTCTACGCCGGATTCATTTGTGGAATAAATAGCTTGATTTTCACATTAGATATATCTTTGTTTAAACTGATAACCTACTTCATTTCAACAGAATTTATTTACTGTGTACATTAATTCTCTGCAATCACGTGTTTGCCAAGTATTTCTACTTGACTAATTGACCAATAAAAAACACCATATTAACTACTCAGATTTATTTCGAAATTAGCTCTAATCACATATGGGGATTAATTGCTTAACCATAAAAACATCAACTACCGTTTACTGAATAAATTTTGAATACCAGAATACTCAGTACTAGTAATAACTCGTAGTTTTATTTTGAAATATAGTGCAGGACACTTATGTTACGAAACAACCACATTGGTAAATCAGCAACTAATCCCGATTCCGATAGATGACGTTTAAAAGTTTAAATGACTTATAATTTACAATTTGGTACTTATTATTGTCTTCATTTTACTCCACTTTGTTTAGTTTAGAAGCTATTATTTCCCAGTTTGGCGAGACTAATTTATGGATGAACCAATCAGATATAAGATAACAGGTTCTGGGTTTTAGCTCGAAATTCATCCAGTCATTTGGCTAAATACTATTTCGGCATTATAGCTAATGTTAATTTGTGTTGAAAACCCCAGACCCAATTCCTAACCTTAACCACTATGGGATTTGAATCGATAACTGAATCTCTGTGCTAATGTGGTATGGCAACTCGAACTGATGTACGCACGTACGAAGTTCCACGTTGTTACTGACTGACTGACCTAACCTTAACCATCAACTGTAAATCATAATTCTAATTCCCCATACTATTTTATAACCCTCATTTAGTCCTAGATAGTAGGTGGACATTTTCAAGGTCATTTTGCCCTCGCTCAAAAATCTTACAGATACTATAGTCTCATTGGATAATCTCACTTTGTTACATTTTGTTTTATCCAATAGTTTCTAGGCTGCACATATTCGCTAGGTTCTACATTGCATATGATCGATTGACTAAGCTACTGGTGACTTCCCATTGAATTCTTTAGAAATCTTCAATTCTACGTGTTTAAGTTCCAATGCGATAATTTAATATCATCCCTCTCTTTCTTTTTATGATGATTTAAATGTGAGATGTACTACTTTTTGTTTTCTTTTCTTTTTTTCATAGTTTTTATTATACTAGAAGAGAACCATTTGGACTTTGTGCTGGTATTGGAGCTTGGAATTTTCCTTTTCAAGTAATTACTATTATGATTTGATATTTCTTGTTGTGTACTGTCAGTCTTTCTTATAATTATCATGAATGATTATCTCTAAAATTTTAAAATAAAGGCCTTTACTTCTATGCTATTGCAATTCCAATTAGCTTTCGAACAATTAATGCACTTAAACATGTGCCAAACTTTCAATAGTTGCTAAACCGAAGTAGAATTTGCCATTTTCTAATACGGACCTGTTTAATTGGTTATGTTTATATCATAAGAATCTATTTTCCCGTTGGAAATAATGTTGACATGTTGACATAGAAAAAATATTTATTAAGGAATATTATATAATCCAACTACATGTTTATTTGATCCTGGAATATCATTTTGTATATACTTAAATATTTATTGTTTCTCTCATACAGAAAATTCATAATAATAGTATGCACATAGTTTAATTGCTGTCCGAATTTTCGAGCGCAATCATACATATCACTCTAATATTTAGCTGTTGTACACTTAATACTGTGTACAGATGTATAGGCAAGTAAATTCATCTGAGGAAACTCATCTATGTACACCATGTATTTAATGACTTCAGTTTAAGCGAAATGGAGGATAATTTTTGTCAAAAGTTGTCAGTCTTAGTTTAAAAAGGATAGTGATTCACCACAGTTTTTTGTTTAAATTAAGAAGTGACCAGATACAATTATGAATAAGAGCGTAAAATTAAGATTGCTAACAGTTTTCACAATTGCAGTGAGTAATTATGGCTTTTGAAACCTATTGAAAGAGGTTGATAAGTATCAGAAATGGTAACTTCAATCTATGGTTGTTAACAAGACCTTGAATAAATTTCGCAAAATTCCCTTTCAACGTTTTTAATAAAAAAGTTATTTACTGCGTTATGAGTTGCAAGTCATTAGCCAGGAGGGCATTTTAACCGCAGTTCACTTCTTATCATATCATTATACTCAAATTATTCTACCATCTAATTACACAGTTATTGAAAATTAGGCAAGTTTTTGTTATAAGCATGAATTTAAGGAGCACGAAACAAATGTTTAGGATATAACCAATGTTTAGAAAGTATCATCATTCTTAGTGTTGATTAGATTTTAATTAATCATTCAAACGTCTTAGTCTAATGGCCTATCATTAACCAGTTTGTAGAACTATTTTTCATAGCTGATATCTATTGGGAACTGTTATTGAGAAATCGACCTTAATATTTATTCATTTGTATCAGGTGTTTTGTGGAGATTGTAGTAATTTCAATAGTTGAGATCATGAGTCAATTGAAGCTAGATTACTATGGGAAACCTGGAAGCACCGGACGGCCGTTTCGTCCTGTTGTAGAACTCTTCAACTGTGCGCATCCACAACCCCGCCTCGCAGGATTCGAACCCAGGACCTATCAGTCTTGCGCCAGGCGCTTAACTAACTAGACCACCGAGCCAGCATCCAATGGTGTTAATGTCTAACTTCAACTAATCCACGAAATTGAGTGACACATTCACCATTATCATCAGTGAGTTACTATCTCACAACTGACCCGGTTGAACTCCATTTATTTATTTAGATATATCAATGATTTGAAACGTTTATGCCTAGTTTTTTTTTAATTTGAATTTAAGATGGCTGTATGGAAATCCGTTCCTGCGTTGGCTGCTGGAAATTCCTTTATATTTAAACCATCTCCTTTAACTCCATTGACAGCTATTCGCTTACAGGAATTGTATAAAATTGCTGGATGTCCTGAAAATCTTTACCAGGTTGTTCTAGGTGGTGTTGAAATTGGTCAAGCACTAGTAAATCATGCTTTAGTTAGAAAAGTATCATTTACAGGTTAAGTTATGTCTTTTTTCTAAATAGTAACCATTTTCTCTGACATAAAAATATACACTATGCTCATAAATTTATTTTGTTGTAAGAAAATTATACTGATGTTATACTTATTCACTCTTTAGTGGTATATTAATAATTGCAGTTTCACATAAGGATCATTTTCGCAAAATAAGAAAAAAATTCAGATATTTATGCATCTTAAATTTGTTTTCTATTTATTAAAATTAGCTAACGTTAAGTGTTTGCCTTCAATTCAAACTACTTCCATTAATTATTACATCATCAAATAAGTAATTTGTTGAAATTGTATTTCTGGAAAATTCATGGTGTTATATCTGATTTCACTTTCAGAAGATAAATGATAGGTTTTTATAAACTTTTAATCTTTTATTACTTAAACGTTGAATGTGGTACATTTACGCTAAATGGTATTATCTTTCGTATGAATTGATTCTGTTATTTGTTGTAATAAGTACCAATCTATTTGATCGGTTGTTAATCATAGGTAATGACTGCTTTTAGTGTTTAAATTCTTTTATTGCATAATTATAACCATAAACACAGTAGTAAAAACAAAACATCTTCATGATGTTGTGAGGCCCGGAACTATGTCAAGCCCACCTAGGTTATTCTAGCCTCTGTACAGATCATTATGTTCATTATTCTCAAATCATATTTTGACCTTGTTAATTATTTGCTCATTAATCCTGACCGTTTTATATGATCGTATCTGTGCTAATTACTTATCTTACTAATCACATGTCTGTAACTCGTTTTTGGTCTGACTATAAATTTCCTTTCATGCTTGGCTAAATTGAGTTGACTTACTCAACTTCGCCATTGAGCGTCGTTTTGTTTTGCTTTTCTTTCCGATCAACGATTGTACAAAATATACGTATTCAAAAATTCATTCTCGTATTTGACTTATTTAATTCTGTTATTCACCAACACCATTTAAGTCGATGATTATATACGAGGAATGGAGACATGTATATTTCAATAACAATCATCCATCCGATCTAACTGGAGTGAGATCTCGGGTCACGAAAATGTATCCTAACAAAATTTAAAGAAAATAAACAATTAAGAATTTTCTACTCATTGAAACTTTATGACTATACTATTTCTGTTATTAACAATCTACCTAATCATCAGTCTACTTGAAATTATCAAGTCAAACCTTGACACAAACTACCTAATGTTTCTGGAAATATAAAGAAGAAAACTGTATCCAAACTAAATACATTGTCTTTACTATAGGATAACGTTCGCTTCAGATTATCTGACAATCACCGTTTTGAATGCGGGGGTTTAACATCCTATATATATTATTGAAAAACCGAGACTAACTGACTTAATGTCGATTTATTTACTATCTAATACATTAAATTTTATTTCACAAACAGTTCTAAACAGTTGAGTGCATTATACTATATATTATCTTTGGTATTTTCAGGAAGTGTTGCAGGAGGTCGATCTGTGCTTCAATGCGCTGCTGAACGCATTATACCAAGTACACTTGAACTAGGCGGAAAATCACCATTGATTATTATGTCAGATGCGAATTTAGATGAAGCTGTTAAAGGCACTTTGATGGCTAATTTTTATACTCAAGGGCAAGTATGTTCTAATGCTGCTCGTGTATTTGTTCATAGGTAAGTAAATTAAGATAATAAAGCATTTTTTCTGAATGTAAAAATGATCATTGACTAGTTTTCAATATTTACAGTTTCAATATAGTTTTACTCCTTAACATGAATATCTCATATTCTTATTGACATAGAAACATTTTGAGCTAAAACTTAAAAATCAACTACCTGATACAGTTATTTTTGTCAGACAACTTTTGTACACTAATCATTCATACATTTTATTATGTATTTGTTATATCGGTGAATTATATGCTAATGTGGATGTAGGGTATATTCCTCAGTAGGTGGTAAATAATTCCATTAATAATAATAAATTATTATCACTATAGGGATTTGTGGAGGTTAAAGTATTTTCACAGTTGAATTCGCAAGTCGATTTAAGCTAGACTATCATTGAAAACATGGAAGAACTGGACGGCCGTTTCGCACTAGTATGGGACTCCTCAGCAGTGCATATCCACGATCCTGTACGCGCGACTCAAACAATCTACACAATTCCTCATACTGATAATAATCACGTGCTCACTAGTGACTACCTTCAATATGAAACTCCTGGAGTTCTAGTTAGAAGCCGTGACCATTGGAGTCCAATCCATGTTGAGTGTAAAACAGTTATCCACCTCAGACAATTGATAAAGTTGCACAAGAACATGGATCGATCGAATTTAGACCTTAACACCCTTGGATACCGGCTTAGTGATCTAGATGTTAAGCGCTCACGCGTGAGATCAAAGATTCTGGGTTCGAATCCAACGTGCGGGATGGTGGATATAGGAAGTAATTTCCTACAGGTCTAATTCTAAGCTATTCTCTAGACTGTCGAGCACAGTTTTGATTTAGCCAAAGTCAGAACAAGTAAGCTATTTGGCTTGAAAAACTTCATGTTTCTAAAACGTATATAAAATAATACAGTATATTAAACATGGAAAAGGAGAGACATAAATAACATACCGAACAGTAACTAGAGGATAGGAAAAATGAATCAACAGAGCGAATATTGTTTTATAATGAACATAAAATTGTGATTGGTGAATAAACAGGACATAGTCATATAAGATCAAAAAGGAGTTAATGTAGTTATATGTGTTTCACTTTATCATTGGTAGGTTCGTTTATCGACCACATTTTACAGTGGGTGCACACTGTTGAGGAGTCCCATACTAGGACGAAACGTCCGTCCAGCTCTTCCAGGTTTTCAGTGGTGGTCTGGCTTAGATCGACTTGTGAATTCAACTATGAAAATAATTTGTTAGTTAATTAAGACCAAATCAAGACGGAAAACTTTGTGACAATATTTATAAACACTTAGAAACTAGGTAGATAATCCAATGATCTGAATAGATTAATTCCAATTTATAGAAATCAATTCCTCTACTTATCTCTTTTCTATTTTTAAACATATCAGATCTATCGCAGCATCATTCACTCAAAAGCTTACTGAATCAGTTAAGCAAATTTTAGTCGGTGATCCTTTCAATCCAAAAGTCTCCATGGGCGCTTTAATTTCTCCTGAACATCGGCAAAAGGTACATAATTATATAAAATCAGCCATTTCTGAAGGAGCCACTTTATTGTATGGTGGTGAAAAGCCAAAATTTAAAGTCAGTAATTTAAATAGTGATAATTTTATTACGCCATGTATCTTGACTAATTGTCATGATAATATGAAAGTTGTGAAAGAAGAAATATTTGGTCCAGTTATTACTTTATTAGAATTTGATACAGAAGAAGAAGTTGTCCGACGTTCAAATGATAGGTTTGTCTTTTTTTCTAATGTTAAATAGTCAATTGTTTTGGACTCTTTTCCCAGTTGTAATGTTTTGCAGCTAATCAATACTACTCATAATAACCAAAAGCTCTAGGGTGATTATTCTTTTTTTAATTAAAAATTTGTAATGTTTTAAAGCTGCTACCAGTCACGTAATCTGTTTAATTGGTGTACAAAACAATTAAGCTTATCAGTAACTCTAAGTTATATCCTTGAAACTTCTTAGCGAATTTCTAGACTCATGAAATCTTTTTACACTTAAATCGTGAAAGAAAAGATGCAAATATAAACGAATTGTTATTTACAAAATCAGATCATGTGCGTAAATCAACGCTGTCTTATTAAAAATACCTATACTGCTGATGTCATAAGAATTAAACTTCATAAGTTTGATTATGAGTTGGTTTGTGACCACGTACCACTAAGGAATGTGAAACTCAAAAACAGCTATCGGTGTTGTGTTTTATAGGCTAAATAGTTTGATTGCAGAGCTTTCATTGGCATTCTGAACAGCATCTTAACCTCTTGGTTAAAAATATCCACCTGAGCTGTAAATCTACTCCATCATTTCAAAATGAACCACTCAACCAGTGTTTATTGATTTTAATTAGTCCTCCAGCTAAGTGTCAATTCTCGGTAAAATAAATGATTTATTTAAATATATCTAGAGCAATTTTTAATTATTTTCGTTGATAAAGAAATATTCATCCGTTTCACTGCAATACAATATTTTTATCTGTATGGCTATGGTACCCTGTATTAATGGAGATCTATTGCTCTTTAGATAAAGAAAAAAGTTTAAGAAGTGTTTTGTTGGCTCTTTATTTAGTGAATTCAAAAATATATGACTAAATAAGTTTTGATTTTTTCGTAACTCAAGTGAATTCGGTCTTGCTGGAGGAGTATTTACACAAAATTTAACAACTGCCCATCGTATAGCCTCACAACTACAATGTGGTTCTATATACATTAACAGTTATAATGTTTACCCACCTGGTATTCCATTTGGAGGTTATAAACTATCTGGGTTCGGTCGAGAAAATTCAGCTGACACGTTATTGGCTTACAGTCAGTTGAAATCAATTTATGTAGAAGGTGGATCACTTCCCTATCCCTTTCCTGAATGATTCTGATTAATGATTTTTTAGTGATTGGTCCAATTATTCAAGTTGATTTTAATAACTAATCAATGACCAAAACCTAGATTTCCTTGATTTCAATGATAAATAATATGATCTCTGATTTAACTAACATTCCATATTTTGTTTAATCATAAGTTCAAAATAAATCCTTAATTATTTCGTTCGGCTTTTTGTTGTCCCCATTGTAATCAGCTACAAAGTAGGACCATGCATATATTAGCATTGGTCCAAGGTGCCACACCTCATTAGCACAGCAAGACGAACGCTGGATTTATAGAAGCAGTTAACTCAATGGTGTAATAAATAAATGAAAGATCTAATGTAAGCATATAGTACAGAAAGAAAGATGTGAAATAATTTTAATCTCATAGTTTAGGGGAAGACAGGAAGTGTATACACCTACGCCATTGTGGTCGATTCTAGGCCATGTCACCCGGTCTCCAACCATTAGTCGCGCGGACCCCAACCACGTAGTTTGAATCTTCCAACATGGCTAAGACCGTTGTTGCCACCTTGACGTGGTGGCCGGGCTTGCCTATCGTGATGAAGCAACCGAGCTATGCTGGCTGGAACAATCGTTCCATAAGGTCCTCCATACCAGAGAGGTCGATTGAAGAGCGGTAAGACTAAAAGCAACAAAACCAAGGTCCGAAGGGGAAGTCGTACAGCTGACTATACAGAGGTGTGACGGCAGTGAGGCGTTTCTTTCAGACAACCAGCATCTGCAGCGATGCTGCCTTCCCATAAGAAGGGGTGGGGTTAGGAAAGGTCGACCCTAAAAATGTCACACCTCGCCTTATCCCACAGATATCCGTCTCCGGCGATGAGGTCTCAACAAGTACGGGGCTAATACGAAAATTATTCATAAAAAGGTTGTGTGTGACCAACCTCAAGCAGTTATCCCTTGGCCACTGCGGTCACACTCTCAGGTCACTAAGACCACCTCTAATCCAATTTCCTTTTCAGGTACTTCCAGAAGAACCCTTTCACGGTGTGAGCAACCGGGAAGTGATAACCACCCTCATACCTCTAACAGCACTCAAGACCAGATTGTAATCAGCTACCCCACACATTGCTCTGGGACTTAGAAACTTCATTCTTGATATGATCCATGTGGACAACAAACGTCACATTCTTATCAGACAAATATCGAATTCTAAATTATCATTAGATGAGTGAATGTTTGATGACTAGCCATTGTGGTGACGTTTAATTATTTTAATCGAGCAAGTTTTACTACCATTAGTATGTACTAATCATAAAAATTGCTAGAACCTGGGATAATTAAAAAAGCAAAAACTTTTCAGGTAAAAAATAAATTGGATAAAGTAAAGAGTAAAAAATACACAATATTAAGCACTACAAATTAAGTTTAACAATACGACGATTCAGTATGCGTGCATACATTGTTTAGCACCAATCTTAATAAATATTCCCATCAAATTTACACATAAGTACAAATTAAAACAGTTTATTACACAAATGAAAGGAGTTTTATGAGAAAAGATCACATATACTGGGATAGATTACACAACGGATAGTTGGCGCAACGATGTTCATCAGATTAATAAAGTTCTCCCATATCTGCAAAACCGAAAGCAAAAATGGGATGATGAGTGAACATAATAATAAATGATAAAAACATATCCTATACATTTGAATTTAATGTAGTATTTATCTAAAGAAATGTACCATGGATAACTCGTTGGGCAGATAGTTGTTGAATTTAGTGTTATAAAATATGGATTTTGACGACAAGAATAGGTTATCCGAAATTATATATGCGGCTCAATATCCTGTTGATTTGAAAGATGAAAAGAGACTGACTTGTTGATAATGTGCCCCCAAATGCCCTGGTACGGCCGAGAGTGGGGAGAGTCCGCTCTCCCTCTCGAAATGCTCTCACATGGCCATGCGTATATAGCCCCTGCCAGGGAAGTCCTACTCAATGCCTTCTCGTGGCGGGGGTGTTGTTTACAAAAATGAGAGGACGAAAAGCGAATGTCTGGCGCTTTAACCGGACCCCAAATCAATGGTGCACATGGGCTCCAGTATCCTGCGGGAACAAATGGCGTATGAACCAATCGTTGGTCACCGGCTACCATGGGACTGCATCTCCTCACGATGCTCCACTGCCTTGTGGGTCAGACGTTCAGGTCAAAGGCTCGGGGTGTGGCCCCCTAAGACAACCACCTGCTTCGGTTTGGGCACCCGAGCAGTATCACAGCCCTCACACAAATCAATTGAGCTTTGTGTGGCGCATATGTTAAAATAAATAAATAAAATGTTGATAATGAAGAGAGTCAGTGTGTTGAGATTATAAGAACAAGAAAATAATGGAAATCCTTGTTATGAATGAATAAAAAAAGATAAATATTATCTGAGTTTATTCAATTTTAATATAACTTTGAAGCAATACATTTGTATTTAGCTTCTGCAAAACAAGGATTACAACGTTTATTGGTTGAATTCACACTGATTTATTTTCAACATGTACGAGTATCCTTCAATATTGATTGATAAGAAAATAAGGCTGAAAACATGATAACTTCAGTCGAAAAGAAAACATTATACATGAACATCAACTTTAAGCGTTATAGAGCTACAAACGTCTTAAAAAGAAAATTTTCTGATTATTTAAAAAGAGCGTTCTTCGCAGTAACGTTGCGAATAGTCTTCTTGGGCCGATCATTGTTCATCAATAATCTTAAGGATAAATTACCTCATCTGACCAACTCAATGTTCATTTACCGATCTATCTGCTCATGTGGAGCCAGGTATATAGGTCATTCGATGAGTAATTTATCCAAAAGAATTCAGGAACATTACCCGGCAGGAGTAAAAAGAGGCGGAAACAGCTCAATAAGAAGTTCAATAATCAAACACCTTGTGAACACAAGTCGGTCAAGACGGACTCTGTGTTTAAATTCATCTACAAAGTAACTAAAAGTCTTCCAAAGGCAGTCATATTGCATCTTCTTAACATTGCCGAAACAATAGCCGTACATCTAGGGAAACCAGAATTGTGTGTCTAAGATTGGTACCTCTTCTTTTACCGTGGTCTTAATGTCTCATAATTTCTTTTCATACTCATCTTCCTTTACAGCCATCTGCTTTTCCTTCCATTTTCTCCTTAAACTTTTTACCCCCAACTGATTTATTTCTGGTTTTATGATCCTCTTGATTACATTTCATTTCAATTTCAGCATTTTGTCTTATCATGCTGAGTCATCCTTTCCCAATGATGATTTCCCTATCTATCTTTATGATGGACATATAAGCCTTTAACAACCAAACTGTTATTAATTCGCCTTAAAAAGGAAGAATGTTTTTGTAAAATCTCAGCGAATGAATTTGAAGTAAATTTAACTTTTCACCTGGCAATCTGGTCCAAGCTTTTTCAAGGAAATATATAATATATTATTAATTCGCCTGTTTATAAAAAAATTCTACCTCATTGTTACTATGTCTAACAGAAGTCTATTATTATTATTGTAATTTTCATCCTGAAAAATAAGTGTATATTTGCGATTGTAAAACTTTGAAAATGAATTCGCCGAAAAAAGAATTCTTCGCTGAATCAATCTTATTTAATATTTCAGTTGACAAAACTAATTAATGTTATCAATGTGAGAGAAAAACGAGTAGACAAACTATAAAAAGTTGAATACTGGGCCAGGAACGAGCAACCAAATCTAAATATATTTTATTACACAGATAAGAAAATAAATCAACTCAAATTTGAGTTTTGAAGTATCGATAATCAAAAAGTCTATTAGTTTAAACTAACTAATAAAATATGTTCTCAATTTAAAAGAAACCAATAAGAGTTAACTAAAGTTACATAACTGTGTAATAACTAAAATGTTTCTTAAATTAATTTACTTAATCCACTTTGACTTGCTTCCTAGATTTGTTAATGGCAGCTGTACGTTTAGCTTTCATCTTTTGATCCACTTCTTGACGTTTTAATTCTTTAGCCAACTTATATGAACAATAAGCACAAATTATCATGAGAGGTGTAAGGATTATTAATATTGATGTAAGAAATTCCCACGGACTTTTAGCTACATACAATACGAACTGAAAAAACAGGAAATAAAAAGAACAATACGTACAATAATGCATCGAGAATAATCATAAGATTACAATCGTACACTAAAGCCAGGACGTTTTTGCGTTGGTAGGGATATAACCTATTCAGCTGTATACCCTTTCTAGAACATTCAGCTGTAGTATCCTGTGTTACTGCCCCTGAACAACAATTTGTTTCCAAGTATCGAACTCACATCTATCATATGAGTTCTTCAATTTGAAAAGATATGAGTTTCCGTCCCAGTCAAATACCTGAGTATCTAATTAAATGTACAAATGAATATGATGGAAATCCAACAACAGTATTTTTCATACACATTTGTGTATGGATGTAATTAAATGTGGAGCTTACAATGTAACTGAATGATCCAATTCGAATGTGTACTTGTAAGGCTGTTTTGACTACGATATACACGAATTTTCGATTTAGTTGGAAAGTAGTAAAAATTTATAAATTCTCCACAAAACTAGTCAGTAGTGGTACACAATGGGAAACAAGTGAGATAGGTTATTTGACTCTTTTACTAGGGACCTGACAGATAGAGACAACAGGATCCTAGTCGGTGATGATCCACTTACAGCCTTAAAAGA